>OU744361.1:5810387-6410387 GCA_916610255.1 Lasioglossum lativentre | reverse complement strand
ATTGTATCATTATACTAATTCTTATAAAATTGTTTTACGTTATATTTCTCCTGCAAACTGAAATGTATAGCATAGATATACCTTTATTCTGAACTTTATTGTGCTTCTGTCCAAACCTATCATTTATCATTTGATCAAAATATGTTGATTTTAGTTTCATTCGATCAAATGTTTTCTTAAAATTCTGTATTGGAATTTTTATATATTTTTTACTTTTTACAAATTTTAACGATACTCCATGTCTTACTCCGAGCAGTCATGTCTTTGCTCTAGTTTGCTTTGTCGTTACATTTTTCCATTAAGTAAAGATAAAGTAAAGACTACTAGTACTCGCTAAGACTACTAGCACTTATATTTACCAGTTAAATCTATTAAAATATTATAGAATTATATAAAAATACAATTTTTTTTTACATGAAGAATTGTTATTAGGTAGTTACAAAAATGAGTAACACTGTAATTACTTTAATGCCAGCTTTTAATGGGTATTTTAAGTTTTTAAAATTTAATTTTACATATTTTTATCACTTTGTAGACAGAAGAAACATCAAATACTACAGTGTATTGGAGTATAAGTTATCCACGTGACAAATTTAGTGTTGGAATATTTGAAGTGGAAGTAATAGTTAGCGAACAATTTTCATTTTGGTGGTGGAAATGTACCAGTGTACGCACCAGGTTTTATGTAACAGGTATGTTACAAAATTTTTAGACACGTCTGTATTCAATTTGATGTATTACATGGTTTCTAATGTGTTATGTTTTTGTAGAATTTATTAATGGCAATATTGAAATTATACAGCCGAATAAAACAGTAGAAGATGAATATGTTTCTTCTGCAACAGAAGCAAATATAACAATAAATATGCGTAAAGGAGATGTAGATTATTTGAAGAATGCGACAACAGTATCTACTTACTGGTTTATAGACTGCGCGTATTATGATCAAACAACTGATTTCAAGCTTCTTTATAATTTCACAAATCCTGATACGTCACATCTTATTGAAGCATTAGTAGTTGCATCATTTGAGCCACCATCAACTGTATTGCCTACAACTACAGTGGCAACAATAAATACAACTGTTCTGTTTTCTACAACTGAACCAAATGTGATAATATCAAATACTACTACAAAACGGGTAGTAACTACTGTAATATCTGATACTGTTGCAACAGAGAAACCATTATTGACAAATATTCCAATATCTTTACCTATTACAATACCTACTACAACATTTGTTCCAAACGTCAGTAACGCCAATGTAAATATTCCCTTACCTTACATCTGTTCAAATTCCTCCATAATTGCTTCAGATCCTGAAAAAACTTATGGATACTTCAGTAAAACAGTTAATGTTCGTGGTAAGTAATGTACCAATCGTATTATAATAATTCACTATGAGTATTCTGTGTAAGTTATATTTTATACTTTAAACAATTCTAGCGCCTATAATGAACATAACAGTGGAAGGTACGAATTGGATTCAACCGTGGGACATGTTATCTTTGAATGTAACATGTAAAGGTTCAGGACCTTTTTATAAGTGCCTTGACTTCCATCGAGGAAAATATAATATTACTGGAAACGAAACGTGCAATAGTGTTGATCATCTTCGTTCTTGTAATTTCTCCATCATCCATTATTTTTTGGAGCCCAGTGTATATACAATACTAATTATAATGAACAATGATGTCAGCAAAGAAATATATCCTATGACAATAAATATTTATAAAGGTATTTTATTATGAATATCAGTATTATTATAATATTTGCTTTTACATGGTAATGAATTTAAAATAGTTTTATATGTGTGTGCTTTACTTTACAGTGACAACAAAACCGCAATTATCAGTAATTGTTGTGCCAGTTTCTTGTTCACTTGCGGCTGTAGTGCTGATTGTTTTTGGCATTGCATATTATATACAAAGCAGAGCAAGATTTACAGTGGAAGTGGCAGATTTTGATTTTGGTCAAAGTAATCCAGAGATGGAATATAAAACGTTCAGAGAACGGTTACGAGATTCATTCAATAACACCATAAGACCAGGAAACAAACGGATAAGTGTACGCCGTCCCTATTATGGCAGCATGAATCACTAACAAGTACAGATTGTGCAAACTATGTAGTATTCGCAATTTCCATTTGCAATTTTGCATTACCGTGCCTCATTTAAATGAGAACACCAAAATATTTCCGTTATTTTTGATTTTATGGAAACATACTCAGGTCAAAGTTACAGTATTTCTTTCGTTACAGATTATTTTTCAGGTTTTTCTCTTAAGATTTCAAAGTTACCAGTATTTTTCAAGGTGGAATCCAATTATATTCTTTCCAATATCTTTATGCAGTATAAACAAATTAATTATATCTCTTTAATAACCATTCCGTTCTGATCGGATAATGTTGAGACACTTGTATCAGTTTTTTTTTTTAAACGAAGTATATAACGTCGAATGCGTTAAATGATACAAATTAATTAAAGGAAGTTATATTTTTATATTCTGACTGAAGAGTGTTTTTTAGTTCCGACTGTAGTTGCTCAAAATGAAACAAATATAACAGGTGATAGATAACTACTATATTGCATTTACAGATATAACAAATATGCAAATGCCGATGCATTAGTGTTTTGTTTGTAGCATAAAAAATTGCTTTTAATTTTTAAAAAAGAAAAAATAAGATTGGTCATACAAATAAAATTGCGTAACTTTGTCCTGAGGAAATATTTACTTATTCCCATTTAAACATTTCACGCTCTATATTTCGCTTTGCATCATAATCTTAATTGCTTCCATGAATACATACTAACACTTTTCTTCCAACCATGTCATTTTCTTCTATATAATATTGTTATAAAGCATGCATAACGCTGTATGTTGGAGTATATTATTTCATATGTAGCACAGGTAAGGTGAAGGATGGACTTTTGTGCCACTATCGATTGGATTATTTATAATAATAATAATAATAATAATAATTTATTCTCTTTTCCATACTTTACATCAGCGATGGGCACGGTAGGGGCCCCTGAGGTGCTGGCTTCCCCCACCAACTACTCTTTCGTGCAGCGCGCACCTTCGCCTGAGCGGTGCCCCGCGCTCTTCGTTTCCCCCCTCGTACAAAAGAGTAGTTGGTGGGGGAAGCTTCTTGACTGCCGCAGTCATAGCTGCCCATCACTGCTTTACATAAAGCTTTTGGATTTTTACAAACACTTACATACTATCTTATGCTTAAGTTTTTATATCTTTATTAATAACACTAATTTTAATGCACATTCCTTCTATACTTTTTACACGAATTTTTGGTGTTTCATATTGCATTCTCTTTTCTTTGGTGTGTCCTATTTGTTTGTTTTCACCCTTCCTCTTTGCCTATTAAGGCTTTTTGCCTTCAGTCTTTCCTTCAATTTATCTACTTCTTTCCCTCGCTATCCTCTCGAACTTTGCACTCTTTCCAGTGCCCTCCCCCATTTTGTTGGATTTTTATTTTCTCTATTTCTTACTTCTTCTTTCAAGCAGATTGTGGGCCACCTCTCTCCGTTCATTTTTAATATGAGCCCATAATTATGAAAGTGGTCTAAGTCTTTAAAAAAAAATGAGTTTATCAGTTATTTCACATTACATTATTTTAAACTAAATTAATTCAATGTAATTTTTACAATATTGTAAAAAATGAACCGTTAGATAGTGCTTGTTATTTCAACATTATATGGAATTCATTTATAGTGTTTCAAATGTAATCCTTTAAATATCTCGAAACAAGAAATATATGACTTAGACTTAGACCACTTCCATAATTATGGGCTCATATGTCCAATATGTACATGCTCGCCCTCTTCCTTGTTTCGATTGCCATTTTTTGTCTTCTTACCTCCATTCTCCATATATACATTTGCTGGTGTATTTTTGTTTAGTCCCAGTATCATTTTCATAAACCTGTTTTGTACTTTTTCCATTTCTTTCCATTTTTTTACTCCTTATATCAAACCCGAACTAACCAGCATGTCAAACAGGTATACTCTTAAAGATGTACGTTCTTCTACCGTTATGTCCTTGTTTAATACTTGATCCCCCTCTTCATTATTTCCTTCATGCCTTTGCTCCCTCTCTCCCTCCTCATTAGAGTTTTTATACTTTAGTTTTGTAGACTTTGCTTATATTATATGTATTTAACACGACTTGGCAAGTACAAATGCATGTGTTCCTCACCTTCAAATGATAGGATCCATGTCTCTTGATGAATTTTGAATATATATGCTATTATGCATATTATTTTTGTTAAGTATTTTTTAAAAATCCGTACTTATTTTTCTGTAGAACGCTTAATTTGCGACATTAAGATTTAAATCATAGTCCTTAGTTATGATACTCGATTTGAATATATTGGGTGGACCAATAACTTTGCTCGCCTTAGCTAACTTTGTTAGTTTTAGAAATAAGACGGTATTGAGATCTCCTCAAAATATTAATAACTTTTTCGTAAATGGAAGAATTTTCGGTGATTCAACGTTACTTCTTTCTTCATTAAAGCCGGTAATTGCGGACAGAACTGAATGCAATTATTCAATCACGCTGTCATCCCCATTGCGAAGGAAACAAAGACCGAGTAATGTTTCTGATGTCTGGATTAAGACGCTCCTTCTTGCCAATCTTTTTCCTCGTTTAAGGTGGCTTCCATGCGCCTCCTTATTATCCAAAGGGCTACATTTATCCTTTGTTACATTTAACTCACCAAACGTACTTGCTTTTTCTTTTCCATCGCTCACGCCGAAGGGTTGGGAACAACCCTCAAAGTTGGGGTTCAATAATTCGTTTATTTTTACAAATCTCGGAAACTAGATTAGAACTAATACTTACTAACCTAATGTTTACTAACCCAGTACACAGTACTCCAACACTTTCTGGATTACTTTTTCAGATTTTCTCGAAACTTGGATATGTTATAGTCTTTAGTGATATATGAATGTATTTAAAAGGATTTATCCAAATTTTCATAATTGTTGATCTTACAGACGTTTAAGGGGCTAGATCCCGCACTAGAATTCCCCTAGAATACCCTAGAAATCTGGCCGAAACATGGGTTACGCGGTACTTTTCGCCCTTATACGAGCATATTTCTTGCTGAACAAGGGCTCATTCGATAGAGGAAGGTTAAATGAACGGCGCTCAGCCCACGATAGCATCCAGAAAATTCATCCAATGGCATAAAAATGGCATAAATTTGGCTTACTTCTAACACTTATATTACAAAATATATGCATAATTTCATATAACAGAGGGGCAGAGACCCGTTCATTTAACTTTCCTCTATCGAATGAGCCCTTGTCCAGCAAGAAATATGCTCGTATAAGAGCGAAAAGTGGTACCGCGTAACCCATGTTTCGGCCAGATTTCTAGGGTATTCTAGGGGAATTCTAGTGCGGGATCTAGCCTCTTAAGGGTGCGCAGGAGCCAATCTGGTGACTCTATCGGCGTAGAGGTTGTCATTCTATGTATTTCATAACTTTATGCGACATCCTTGTCTCTCCAACAGAGCTGAGACAGAGAGGGAGATATGTCACTCACAGGAGAGACAAAGACAGAGTAACCGCGAGGCTTGATTTTTCGATGAACTTCCTGAACTTTTCAACAATTTTCTGAAGCGAAGAAGCAATATTTTCTCACGATTTTTGTGTAGAAATATTCTTTGTTCTATTCTAAATCTCAACACAGAGCCCTTTTTTGCAATTGGGCTCTTGAAATTTTATAAAAAAAAAAATGTACGTTTTTATAGAAGAATTTTTTTTTGTACACTTTTTCCAAAAAAGGGCTCTGTGTTGAGATTTAGAATATAACAACGAATATTTCTACATAAAAATCGTGAGAAAATATTGCTTCTTCGCTTCAGAAAATTGTTGTAAAGTTCAGGAAATGAGCCGCTTGGTTATCTTTCTGTCTTTGTCTCTCCTGCGAGTGACATATCTCCCTCTCTGTCACAGCTCCTAGTTTATTTTTACTTCACCTCTACGCCGATAGAGGCACCACTTTGGCTCCTGCGCAGCCTTAAGGGGGCAGTGTACCCTCGAGACTCCCTAGAATTCCCCTAGAATACCCTAGAAATTTGGGTCTTGCCAAATTACGTTTTTCGTCCTTATACGAGCATATTTTGGGCTGGATGAGGGCTCAATCGAAAGAGGAAAGTTCAGCGCATGGTGAGCTGGTCATGACGTAACGAGATTATGTTGATATCTAATAATATGAGTGTCCAAAGTAGGGAAAAAAGTCGAGAAATCACCCGCAGAATCCCAATGTATTTTTCTGTTACAAAAAGAGTTTTTGACTGCTGTCATAACCAGCGCACCATGCGCTGAACCTTCCTCTTTCGATTGAGCCCTCACCCAGCCCAAAATATGCTCGTATAAGGACGAAAAACGTAATTTGGCAAACCCAAGTTTCGGCCAGATTTCTAGGGTATTCTAGGGAAATTCTAGGGACAAATCCTGAAAAGTCACGTGACTACCCTTCCCTCTTAAGGGTGCGCAGGAGCCAAAGTGGTGCCTCTATCGGCAGTAGAGGTGTCATTCTATGTATTTCATAACTTTGTGCGACATCCTTGTCTCTCCTACAGAGCTGTGATAGAGAGGGAGATATGTCACTCGCAGGAGAGACAAAGACAGAGTAACCGCGCTGCTTTATTTTTCGATGAAGTTTAGAACAATTTTCTGAAGCGAAGAAGCAATATTTTCTCACGATTTTTGTGTAGAAATATTCTTTGTTCTATTCCAAATCGCAACACAGAGCCCTTTTTTGCAATTTGGCTCTTGAAATTTTATAAAAAATAAAAGTGTACGTTTTAATAGAAGAAATTTTTTTCTGTACACTTTTTCCAAAAAAGGCCTCTGCAGTGCGATGCAAAATAATACCACGAATATTTCTACATAAAAATCGTGAGAAAATATTGCTTCTTCGCTTCAGAAAATTGTTCTAAAGTTCAGGAAATAAGCCGCTTGGTTATCTTTCTGTCTTTGTCTCTCCTGCGAGTGACATATCTCCCTCTCTGTCACAGCTCTGTAGGAGAGACAAGGATCTCTCTATCCTTGTCTTAGTTTATTTTTACTTCACCTCTACGCCGATAGAGGCACCACTTTGGCTCCTGCGCAGCCTTAAAATAGACTGTCAACTTTTTTTCGTTGAATTATAATAGTTGAACTAACAAATCGATGAGAATAAGTTTTTGGGTGCTTATAGTAGAAATATAAAATTATCTAATTATAATTATTGCAGTTGGAAAAAGAATTTTGCTATTGTTTTAAACGAAGGCATTATGTAATTAATGTAATATCATATGAGAAATCGGAAGATCTGAATGAATGAATGATTAATTATATGATTATTCAATTCGTATGAGTAAAATTTAGCAGTTAAATGAAATACCATATCTGTTGGTAAAAATGAATGAAAATTTTCGTGTTCCATGAATCGTTTTAAATATTCTAATCTTTCTAATAAAAATGTTCATCACATTCGTTTATCGAACTAAATTGAAAACTCATGTTTTTAATGTTAGCGGTTGCCCAATGAAAATTCGTCTCTGTCGTTATTTGGTTATATAGTGATTTTTGCAAGTTGGCTCCAACTGCAAATCTATTTTCGCGTAGAGAACATCCCCAGTCAGCCAAACCCGCTTCGAGTTTGTAATCGTAATTTGCGAGCAAAAGGCGGTTATTTTGATGCCAAGACCATGCTTGAAGCAGAATTTGGTTCCTATTTGTTATGAATTTATCAATCAAAACTTGTCGACAAATCCCGAGCCTATGGCGCCACAGATTAGTCGGAATTTGAGTGCAAAGTTTGCAGGCGCAATTCCATGCCAACTCCATGCCAAACCATGCTCTCGTTAAGAGGACAGGTCGGTTGCTCTAACAATAAGAGCAGACTTAACCGTGCATCAGCTACCACAGCTCAAAAGTGAAGCGTTTGATGCGTAGTCGATGCATTAGCGGTACATTTGAAAAAAGTGATCGTGATTTTTTAATCTAGAGTAAATTTTGTCACTGTCATCCTAATTCATCTCGATTAAATTAGTTCTCTTTTTAAACACATCAATTAGCTTGCATGAAAATATCTGCATTATAACGTTTTAAAATTATATCACGTTTTCTGTATATAACGTAAATTTACTTCATGTAATGATAAAAATAAAAAATATTCAATTTTCTTTTCCGTATCTTATTTTAGTATTTTAAAAAATAAAATATTAATTCTTCCTCTCGATTTCGAAATCGTAATATTTATTTATAGATAGTATAATAGTGCAGACAATTTCTTTTGTGTTTATGTATGCATATGCATGCATAAAATTTTACAAAATACGAATGTATTACTTAACAACTATAGGAAACGCAAATGATAGTTTGAGAAACGTATTTTGTTTAGTTGTCCAAAAGTAGTTGTTCATGCCTTCCCTAATTATGAAACAAAGCACAATTTGTGAAGATGGACAGCCATGTATGGAACTGTATGGAAAAGTGTTCCGTTTCCAAGCGCGCATCATGCGCATTAACGAAACGGAACGATATACAGGGTGGTCCACCCAACGTGTGCACCGTTATAACTACCAAAATATGCGAATTGCCCGAAAGAATTTTATATACAAATTACATGGTTTAAAAGGGTACACTATGTAGTGTGTTAATTTTCTTTATAGGTGGAGGCGTCAAGGAGATATGAAGGTCAACTCAATTTTTTAAAGTAGAATACTATATTTTTTATACCAAAATATGATAGAGTATCGAATTGTAAGTAAAAAAGTATTGACCGTTATCAGTCCTAAACCTAATAGCTAACGAGTAATTTCACTTTATTACTTGAAAATTTTCTTCACTTAATATCGAGTGAATAATATCGCAGGGTACTTATGCGATGTTTACGTGGCAGTGTTTACTAACATGAGTGACCCAGTGGCTTAACGCAACTAATGTAAGTGTTCAAAGTGATATCCATTTGCATTAATGTTATTCACTCGATATTAAGTGAAGAAAATTTTCAAGTAATAAAGTGAAATTACTCGTTAGCTATTAGGTTTAGGACTGATAACGGTCAATACTTTTTTACTTACAATTCGATACTCTATCATATTTTGGTATAAAAAATATAGTATTCCATTTTAAAAAACTGAGTTGACCTTCATATCTCCTTGACGCCTCGACCTATAAAGAAAATTAACACACTACATAGTGTACCCTTTTAAACCATGTAATTTGTATATAAAATTCTTTCGTGCAATTCGCATATTTTGGTAGTTATAACGGTGCACACGTTGGGTGGACCACCCTGTATAATGCGTAAAAAGGAACGGACCCAGAGTAAATATCGGGAAAAATCGGAGTAAACCTTGCTATAGAAGGGAAAATCGAATTTTATTTAAATTTCTAAATTATATAATTTTAAGTTTCATGTATTTTTAATAATATAAATATTTAAAAATCTTAAAATAATAACAACGATTTTGCCCGATATTTACTCTTAAAGCAAGGGCAGATCCGCTCGTAATGCAACTGACCTGCCCTCTACACGAGGGCAGGATCTGCCCTCGTTTTGTGCTCGATTTTGCATGAAATTTGCGTGAAATACCTTGGGTAATGGCGCGACAGATGCGTCGGAATTCGTCGACAAGTTTTGGTGGCAAATTCATAGCAAATCAAGAGCAGATTGCTGACTGGGTCGTATCCCACGTTGAAACTTGTGCATACCGTGAACAATCACATATTGCATCAATTATGAATTAAATAATCATATAATCGGTCATTCAATTATGAATTAAATAATCATATAATCGGTCATTCAATTATGAATTAAATAATCATATAATCGGTCATTCAATTATGAATTAAATAATCATATAATCATTCAATATTTCGACGTTTGTCATACCAGATTATACAATGAAACATTAAGTCTTTAATCTGCTTCTTTTTTAAAAAATGCAGGCGATTTTGGAATCTCGTAAAAAATAAAATCTGGAAGGAAATTCTCCATCATCGTCGGATACAACCACTGAAATAATGTAGTTTTGTCCGAAACAATTTGTCCACAATATCAAAATCAACGGGGGTAATTGGCACGTCCAGTTATTTTCCTAACTCGCTCCGCTGTGTGGCGCGACAGCTGCTAACAATAAATCGTACTCCTCCTCGACCGAACGAGATGTTGTACGTCGATGCTGTAATATCTTAGTATTCCACAGCTGTTACAAAATTGCATTTGTTGAAAACAATTGCAAAATAAATGGTGTACAAAATTCTTTTCTTAATCAAAATATTTTTTATTAGAGACTTTTATATTTCTATTATAAGCACTCATTTCCATCGGATTGTTAGTTCAATTGTTATAATTCAATAAAGAAGAGTTGACACCTTATTTGGAAAGCCTGTAAAAATTTAAACAATTTTGAAGAATCCTTTCAAATACATTCATTAAAGACTATAACATATCCAATCTTCAACAAAATCGAATAAATCGTTTGGATCCACCAATAACGAAAATTTTATTTCCATAAGTGTTGTCTTACCTTCCTCATTGTGGCGCCAATAGATAGCTGAAATTCTCCCGATCAGAACGAGTTCCAACACGATGTAAATCGAACTAATTTTATCGATTAAGTACAAATAATAAAATTAAGACGTGAGCACCATTGCTTCAAATTTTAAAGCGACGAATAAAGTCGATTATTGAATTCTCATTTAACTAAAATTTATGAAAAGTCTTTACGAATGCAGATTTTTCATCTGTGTTTTGTCACTGTGGGGTAGGGTAGTATTTGAATAAAATCACTGATCCAGGATAGTAGAGACCATTAGAATCCTGAATTTTTGGCCACACAGCTATTTCTAAGAACACGGCACACCGATAGTTCGAACGACGGCCGCACACAAGCGCACTTATATACCAATTTACAAGTGCCTATGGCCTATACATATACTGCGACTACTGTGAACAAGAGAGAACGGCTAACGTGGCGTCCTCTCTTATTCTGTAATTACTGTGAGTGAGAAAGAACAATTAACGTGCCGTCGTCACCTTGATGATCGGTTCACGTACAATTTGATAATTTATTAGTCAAAATGGTTCGATTGTCCATAAGTTATTTGTAAAATCAGTGGTCGTCTCGTTCGTGTGCTTCGCACAAGATGTCCGAAGAGACTTCTTTCCTGATGACGACGCTGACTCTGTTTCGTCATGCGTTAGGTGTCGGGTACACACACACATAGAGGAACGGGGCACGCTGAGTTACGTACTAGCGAACTCACGCATACTGTTATTTCTCTCTCATGCGGGCAACAATTGCCTGGCTTCGTTGCCCGTGCGTTAACTATTTTAAAATTAAAATAATGTCCCAAGATAGAAATTTCTGTAAATTATAAACAGTAAGAACAAGCAAAAAGTAAAGAGAAAACATAATCGTGGAGTATCGAAACACCAGGAGAATTACAGACTACCCTCGGATGTCTCGGTCGTTTTCAATAGAACGTCAAATCCGGGAAAAGTCGGACCTATGATCTCAGGACACTTCATTATTTTTGCAAAGGAATGGGCATTCTGAGTTCGAGCATAAAAGTGACCGTCGACGTTCAAAAACATTTAGGACCGCGTGAAAAATTATAAAATATGTCGAACGGTAACAGCGATCGAAAAAAATACAAACACTTAACCGTGATGCAAAGATTGGAAATCGTGAAAAAACTTGGAGACAACGTTCCTCCGAAGCATTTAGCCGAGCAATTCGGAGTGACCATTCAAACAATTTATTCTATTAAGAAAAATGCTACAAATCTTGTGCAAGAAGTGGATAGAAAGCATCATATAGATAAAAAAGCGAAGAAAATAAAAGGTCCCATACTGCAAGAACTGGACAATAAATTATATGTTTGGTTTGCCGAACAAAGTGCATTAGGCAACATTATGAGCGATAAACTTTTACAACAAAAAGCTGAGGAATTGAATGCAAACTTCGGCGGACCGTCGACGTTTAGTTGTAATCGAGCATGGATATGGCGATTTAAAAAACGCCATGGTATAGGTGGAAAATCCGAACCTAAGGACGATGATGTGAAAGGAAAAGAAGAAGAAGAAGCAGAAGAAAAGTCATGTCAGTTTCAGGACGAAGATGTGGCGAAAGCCCTGGACATTATTGTGAAATGGTCAAAACAATTCGACTTGTTTGTTCAATGGCATGCAAATGGTTTAAAAAACTTTTTCGATCAAGGGAGAAAGAATCAATAGTATTGTTATCGAATCTTTCTACAGAGAAATCTGAATTTTTCTACAGAGAAATCTGTGTTCATGAAGACTTTTAAAAAAATTTTAGTGTAATAAAAATCGAATAATATCTTCTAATAAGTACTTTTCAATTCGTGTTTTAATATGGAGTAGTTTACGTCTTAATTATGTAGTTATATCGATAAAAGTAGTCCGACTTTCATCGTGTTTGGACTTATTTTAGTCAGAAGATTCTTAACTATCCGTTGATACTACAATTACAAAGGTAAGACGACAATTGTAGAAAATTAAATTTTCTTTATTGCATATTTAATTTTTTTCGGTCACGGTATCTCTTTAATATGCCGAGTCTCAACTGTCGTTGCTCGACGTACTACATAGTACTGATTGTCCATCAGGAGTGGGCAGTGAGAAATTCGTAGGGACACGTGATATCCCTACTCCGCGCTACACGTCTTCAGCTATTTTCTGAATCGCTTGACAAAGACAGCAAATGCACGTATTAGTGTGACGTGTTTTTCGTTAATAACTCCTAAACAAAGCCGCGGACAACATTTTGCAAAAGGAAAATGGCGCTTGAAATGACCTCAGGAACCTCCCATTTCCGGGAGTTGAAGAAATTTTGGGACACCCTGTATATAGGGTGAGCTTTCAATTTTGAAAGACTACTTCTGGATTTTCGCATGCGTGGTCGGCCCTCTCCGCCCCCCACCAACTAACCGTAACTAATTCTGATCGCATAATTTTTGCATTCTATATAGCCTTCATACAGAATTTGAATTAGTAATGGAAAAATCATGCAATTAGAATTAGTTAGGGTTAGGTGGCGGGGGGGGGGGGGGTGGAGAGGGCCGGCCGCTGGTCCGGCCCGACCACGCATGCGAAATTCAATACAGTATTAGCAATAATTTTTCGCAAATATCTCGAAAACTAAGGCCGAGCACCGGGTAGTTGTAATGACAAAAGTTGTTCAGAATGTTGTCCTCGACAACATATGTCAAGGTTAAGGTTATCGGAGCTGCCTTCCCTAAACGTAAGTTTTACCAACATTTTTAATAAACCAAATCTGATCGAAAAATTTATCTACCACCTCAGAATTTTCAAAAATCGATTTTTGTGAGAAACTAATGAAATTTGAAGAGTGGTTACTAATATTGTTGTTGAGGTATAAATATGGTCATAAGGTCGTATACGGTCTGCTGGTATTGTTTTGAGACCAGCGGGATAGACAACTGATCATAACAGCAGTGCGCTAGATTCGCCTCTACGTGAAACGGGGGTACACCGCGTCCTTTTCCAGCTCATTGTGACGCGAATTTGCAATTCGCAATACTTTTCAAGGTATCATTTTGAAGGGGAAACTTCCGAGAATATAACCATATTTTTTTCAAAATTTAAATCACCCTGGCCCCTCATCGAACAATACGTAAAAAAAGAATTTGTTTACATTTTTCGACATTATAAAGTTAACTATCGAGGTTGAAAAAATTATTTTGTAATAGCCCAATCCTTCCTGAATAAAACAAAAAAAAATGTAGCTCAATCGGACAAACAGTTCCTTAGATAAAAATTCGTAAGTAAGACCCGTTTTCGCCAAAAGGGGCAAAAATTGCAAATTTCGAAGGCCTGTAATTTCTAAAAAAATTCGAAACCGGCAAAATGATGATTTAAACTCTGCCCTAATTTCATATGAACTACAACATATTTCATTTGGAACAAAATTGACGATGGTGACGTCAAAAAGTAATCGATTTGGCATGGAATGACCCTTCATTATTTTTAATTTTATCGTGTTCCATATATGAGAATACAATATACCTTCAAACTAGTGGGTTATCAAATCATTTCAACGAAAAAACTAGGATTCCATTAGTTTTTTCACAAAAATCGATTTTTTTCAAAATCCTGAGGTGGTAAATAAATTTTTCGACCAGATTTGGAATCAGCGTGAAAAAATCTACGGGAAATGATGTATGGCATGTCAAAAAAAAATCTATCCGGGCGTGGTATTCGATAAACCACAATTTTCTTTTGAAATTCTGCAAGTTTAACAAATGTCTTCAAGGTTAAAAAACGTTCAAACCATAATCTCACTATTTATCCCATATTCTGCAATGTTTCAGCTTTAATTTAAAAAAAAATAATCGCTCTATCTCATTTCTGTCGAAAGTTTTTTGACCTTGACGCAAAATTCATCGAAATGACTGGAGTCTACAATTTTTATGTAAAACAGGAAAAACAAAGATTTTCTTAAAGGTTATGAAATATCTCGTGGATGAGTCAAAAAAAATGCCGTAAAAAAATATAACATTGCAAAATTTCTGGGGCTGAAAGAAAAATTTGTCATTTGAAGTAAAAATTTCGACTTTAGGGTGCGCGGGAGCCAATCTGGTGACTCTATCGGCGTAGAGGTTGTCATTCTATGTATTTCATAACTTTGTGCGACATCCTTGTCTCTCCTACAGAGCTGAGACAGAGAGGGAGATATGTCACTCGCAGGGGAGACAAAGACAGAGTAACCGCGCTGCTTGATTTTTCGATGAATTTTAGAACAATTTTCTGAAGCGAAGAAGCAATATTTTCTCACGATTTTTGTGTAGAAATATTCTTTGTTTTATTCCAAATCGCAACACAGAGCCCTTTTTTGCAATTTGGCTCTTGAAATTTTATAAAAAATAAAAGTGTACGTTTTTATAGAAGAAATTTTTTTCTGTACATTTTAAAAAAAAGGGCTCTGCAGTGCGATGCAAAATAATACCATGAATATTTCTACATAAAAATCGTGAGAAAATATTGCTTCTTCGCTTCAGAAAATTGTTCTAAAGTTCAGGAAATAAGCCGCTTGGTTATATTTCTGTCTTTGTCTCTCCTGCGAGTGACATATCTCCCTCTCTCACAGCTCTGTAGGAGAGACAAGGATCTCTCTATCCTTGTCCTAGTTTATTTTTACTTCACCTCGACGCCGATAGAGGCACCACTTTGGCTCCTGCGCAGCCCTAAGGGTGCGTGGTAGCCAGTCTGGTGACTCTATCGGCGTAGAGGTTGTCATTCTATGTACTTCATAACTTTGTGCGACATCCTTGTCTCTCCTACAAAGCTGAGACAGAGAGGGAGATATGTCACTCACAGGAGAGACAAAGACAGAGTAACCGCGAGGCTTGATTTTTCGATGAAGCCCAACCAATTTTTTGAAGCGAAGAAGCAATATTTTCTCACGTTTCTTTTTTTAAAATATTGTTTGTTCTATTTCGGGTAACCGTACAGCGCCCTTTTTTGCAATTTGGGTCTTGAAACTTTATAAATAATAAAAGTGTACGTTTTTATAGAAGAAATTTTTTTCTGTACACTTTTTCCAAAAAAGGGCTCTGTACGGTTACCCGAAATAATATTCCGAATATTTCCACTTAAAAATTATTAAGAAATATTGCTTCTTCGCTTCAGGAAATTGGATGGGCTTCATCGAAAAATCAAGCCGTGCGGTTACTCCAGGTTACTCAGTCTTTGTCTCTCCTGCGAGTGACATATCTCCCTCTCTGTCACAGCTCTGTAGGAGAGACAAAGATATCGCTATCCTTGTCCTAGTTTATTTTTAGTTCATCTCTACGCCGATAGAGGCACCAAATGCCCCCACATTGGCTACCACGCACCCTTAAGGGGGAAGGGTACCCTAGAATTCCCCTAGAAATACCCTAGAAATACCCTAGAAATCTGGCCGAAACTTGGGTTTGCCAAATTACGTTTTTCGTCCTTATACGAGCATATTTTGGGCTGGGTGAGGGCTCAATCGAAAGAGGAAGGTTCAGCGCATGGTGCGCTGGTTATGACGTAACGAGATTATGTTGATATCTAATAATATGAGTGTCCAAAGTAGGGAAAAAAGTCGAGAAATCACCCGCAGAATCCCAATGTATTTTTCTGTTACAAAAAGAGTTTTTGACTGCTGTCATAACCAGCGCACCATGCGCTGAACCTTCCTCTTTCGATTGAGCCCTCACCCAGCCCAAAATATGCTCGTATAAGGACGAAAAACGTAATTTGACAAACCCAAGTTTCGGCCAGATTTCTAGGGTATTCTAGGGAAATTCTAGGGACAAATCCTGAAAAGTCACGTGACTACCCTTCCCTCTTAAGGGGGAAGTATACCCATCAGAAGTAACTAGAAAGGAACTAGAATCTCACTAGATTTTGGGTCGAATCATGGGTATGCGAAAAAAGATTTTTCGTCCTTATTTGGGCAGATTTTGGGCTGTGTAAGGGCTCATTCTAAAGAGGAAGGTTAAACGCGGATCGCTCTACTCATTATTTGACGAGATTATGTTTATATCTAATAATATGAGTGTCCAAAGTAGAGGAAAACATCGAGAAAAAGAACCGCACATTCCAATGTATTTTTCTGTCTCTAAGAGATTTTTTTGACTGATTTGAGGAGTAGAGCGATCTGCGGTGGACTTTCCTCTATCAAATGAACCTTTGTGCAGCTCAAAATATGCCCATATAAGGACAAAAAATCTTTTGGCGTGATTGCATTCACATTAGCATAAATTTCCCCATGATGACAGAGGTCCTGGGTTAGGTCTCTGATGCAGAGCCAGTCTAGAGCCAATTTTAGTTCAGCTAGTTTAGACGAGATGGCGCCTAGTCAGGAGCACTGTTTCTTTATTCTACAAGTAAATAGAGATGGCGTTTATTTTCAATGATACACTGCATATTACGTTATATTGTAAGGTATTTTCAATAATACACTACAAATTACGTTATATTACAAGAATTCAGTACCGAGCTGAATAGAATATGGAAATAGCAAACAACTCCATCTCGCGCAACTGCCTAATAGCGTGTTTATCAATGTTACCAAACTTCTTTTCTGCACAGAGGTTGGTAACACTTCCTTTCTGGTTACTTCTGATGGGTATACTTCCCCCTTAAACAAACGAGTAATCAACTAAATATGCATACCACCGTCTTTGTAATTTTTTTTTCTAAGGTATGTATAGAGCGTTTTTTTCGATACTAACGCTAAATCTCTTGATATTTAAGAAAATCTGTCAATGGCGAATATTACAAATAACTGCACGGTAGCGTAGAAATAGGAAATTTGGGCTCTGCATAATCCTAGATTGGACTTTTAGGAAGCACAATTGACCGCTTGCGAACTGCTCATTGCGATATTGAGGCGTGAATTTGGGCCCCCATAAAACCTTGCATTTGCGTATACGCCCTGTAAACCAGGCATTTCCAGGGCCAAGTCATACCAGGGACGAAAACAGGCAGAATAGAGGACGAGCCACGCTTGGAGCATACCAAGGCCGGTTTAGATTCTATGTCGGCAGCCGTCGCTCTCCCTGACGGCCAATGGACCAGGTATTATACCTCGGCTGAGAGTCGGCCCAGGGCCGGCCGGCGGCGGCCGAATTTTCCTTTCGAAACGGTACCCTAGCAACTGTCCCTAGAATTCCCCTAGAATTCCGTAGAAATCTGGCCGAAACATGGGTTTGCGGGAATACATTTGACGTCCTTATACGAGCAAATTTTGAACTGTATAAAGGCTGAATCTAAAGAGGAAGTTTCAGCGCAGAATGCTCTGATCATGACGTAACGTGATTATGTTGATATCTAATAATATGAGTGTCAAAGTAGGGAAAAAAGTCGAGAAATCACCCGCAGAATCCCAATGTATTTTTCTGTTACAAAAACAGTTTTTTGACTGCTATCATAATAAGCAGGGCGCTATGCGTGAACCTTCCTCTTTAGATTGGGCCCTCACCCAGCCCAAAATATGCTCGTGTAAGGACTTCAAATGTATTTCCGCAAACGCAAGTTTCGGCCAGATTTCTACGGTATTCTACGGTATTCTAGAAATCTGTCTGAAACTTGGGTTTGCGGGAATACATTTTACGTCCTTGTACGAGCAAATTTTGAACTGTATAAAGGCTCAATCTAAAGAGGAAGGTTCAGCGCAGAATGCTCTGGTCATGACGTAACGTGATTATGTTGATATCTAATAATATGAGTGTCAAAGTAGGGAAAAAAGTCGAGAAATCACCCGCAGAATCCCAATGTATTTTTCTGTTACAAAAACAGTTTTTTGACTGCTATCATAATAAGCAGGGCGCTATGCGTGAACCTTCCTCTTTAGATTGGGCCCTCACCCAGCCCAAAATATGCTCGTGTAAGGACCTCAAATGTATTTCCGCAAACCCAAGTTTCGGCCAGATTTCTACGGTATTCTAGGGGAATTCTAGGGACAGTTGCTAGGGTACCGTTTCGAAAGGAAAATTCGGCCGCCGCCGGCCGGCCCTGGGCCGACTCTCAGCCGAGGTATAATACCTGGTCCATTGGCCGTCCGGGAGAGCGACGGCTGCCGACATAGAGTCTCGTCCAGATTTGGATTTTTGGCTATCTGGGCGTATATGCGGATCTAGCGATGTGTGAGTGATGATGGTATTAGTGCGTCGTCCACCTTAATCAGGCAAAAAAAAAAATAGAAAAATGAAACTTTTTTGGTTCATCGATGACATTTGTTCAATATCTAACTAAAAAGTCCTGGTGGAACTCAATCGGTCAAATTGTTTTTTCTCTATCGTGTACACAAATTTCAGAAAAGTGGTTTCGAGAAAAACGCGTTTAGTATCCATATTGTACGTATGTACATATGTACTCCCGTATACATCGTATACTCCTTATACTCCATGAGCTGTATCTTCCGAAATACTTCGAAATTCGCTCTATAACTTCGGGAACATATTTTCGATGAATACTAGCATCAATTTATGTAAAAAAAATCGAAAATTTTGACTTTGTAAACCAGGCTCCCCCCTTAACAGCGCTCGAAAATTACCGGTTTTTTGAGTTTTTTAACTATGTGATCTCACATTGAAAATCTGAAAAAATTAGATGCTAAAACTGTAAAAATATAAACTTAGTATTTCATAACTTCTACAAGAAATCGGCATTTCAAAATTCTTTTTATTTTTTCAAATTCGGTTTCGAAGACAAAAATTCTGAAAACATTCATAGATTCTAATAGCGAAAATATGCCTAATTTTTTCACAATTTTCAATTGAAGAGAATAAGTGAAATTACGAGAAAACTTGATTTTCTTTTTTTTCTTTGTTACCCCATTACTACCCCCCATTTCCACATGTAGTATTGAAAATTGGCACAAAGTATTTTCTTTGGATAAGCTATCGAATGATCTATTGCAAATTCTGTTTGGTTTAGGGGCACTATTGACCCTCTTATCCAGCTACACCCTTTAACCGTGCAATGCTGTCGATCCTTTTGTAGCTTTTTGTATGTTCTGCTTTGCTTGCTTTCTGTCGTATGGAGGCTTTGAAACGCGTATAATGATTTATCATTATACGTCATTTAAAGTCGTCAATGATCAATTATGAGAATAAGTTATTCCAAGAAATTAATACAGAATCCTGCCGAATCGTTTATTTATTTCCAACAATGTAGGGCTCCGTTAAATTTACGTCAGTTCGGGAACCAGCAGTTAAATTCTCGTGAGCAGATCATCTTTTTTATCTCCTTTCTTTACATTGTCATCATTCTCTATCATCCTTGTCTACTGATGTAGCTTTGCCGAGTTCGAATAGGTGGTGTTGGTTCGAGGCACTGACAAGTGAATTATGGGAGAAGAGTGGGGTTGACTCGTCCAATTAATTCCGTAGGTGTCGCTCTTGACTTCTTTGTGAAATCTGCATTCTTTCGATTTTTTTCGTGATTTTCATTTTTTATAACCACAATTTCCAATGCAAAATCGTAGAACATTCCCTAATACATATGTGGCTGGGTACCCGAAATATGTCAAACAACATTTTTTCAGAATTTTTAATTATCATTAAATGCCCAGTAAGCAATCTGCTCTTGATTTGGCATGAATTTGGCACCAAATTTTAGTGCGAACTACGGATCCATCTGTTTCCGCATTAGAGTCGGTATTTGGCGACAGGTTTTGGTCTGCAGATTCAGACCAAATAGAGACCAAATCCTGTTCCAAACATGTTTTAGCACCAAAATACCGCCTTTTGCTCGCAAAGTATGACTACAGATACTTGGTCTTAATCTACACTTCTACACAATCAGATTTTAGTGACTTGGCGAGAACAGTGCGGCGAAAAGTGGTTTTTCGATTCTCCTCTGTAACTATCCTTACACATTAGGTATCGGACTGAAATTTGGCAGAAAGGTTTCTTTTTTTTGTAGGCTGTCGAATGGTTCAGGTCTGATTAAAATCAGTCCATGAGCGATTTTAACCCTCAAATCCGACTATAGCGTTTGATAGTGGTGTACCTACTTATGAGATGGGGATGTTCTACGCGTTGGCGCCCCGCCAACATGACCGCTTCTAATATTATTAATTTACCATTATTTAGATTGTAAAGATGCACCCATCCGGAATTATTCAACAAATTTATTTTTTTGGATATATGTATAGGGTGTTAATTTTACCTCGAACCCCTAAATTAAATAAAGAAAGAAAAAATGACTAAATTCATGGTTTTAAGGCGTGCATCTGATGGTGGTAAAAAAAAATCCTGTGAAGGTCATTTTAACGGTTTTTTCAAGGTTATCGTATTTTTTTGCATATTAATATGTAATTTTTATAACGCGATGTGGTAGTCGGCGTCAATATGAGTCCAACGACCTACACACGATAACCTTGAAGTGACCTTGAAGCCGAAAAAATTAGTGGTACGTATCTTAAAACAATAAATTTAATAAAGAGATACACTAGAAAGACTCACAAAAATGGCATCGTCCAAAAGCGACCGCAGCGGAGACCCAAACTGAGTAGAAGAACAATAGAAATCACAATTTCGAGAATATTGTAAAAATCTAGTAACAAATATACCAAAAGAATTTGCATCTATCAAGGCAGTTCTAGTTTCTTAAATAAAATATTAGGTGAACTTGTCAATGAGCCTCCCCTCTCCGATTTTAACAGGACTTTTTGTAATCACTTCCCTGTAACTTACAAATAAGTGAAAGCATACAAAAATTTCGGTTCTGTTCGCAAATGTATCACAAAAAATAATAAAATATGGTGGTCACTGATTTGTAGTTGGTTGGGATTAGATTCGTGTGGGGGTAGAGAGGGTCGATTCGACTTCGTTTAAAATGTTTCGCATTTCGCATGGATTTTTGTATGTATGGTCGAGCCTCGGCATCAGCGTTAAGATTGTATAATAAAAGATAGTCTATTCCACGTAAAAAACCACATGGTGTCTTGACCTTCACGTGACCTTAACTCGTCGACTTAAAGTCAAACGGTTATAACCATTGAATACAAACTTTAGCAACGTAAAACTTTTGTCTAAAATATTTTTCTCCGAAATACATTGTTTCTGAGATAATCGACCGTTGCGGAACTTTTGAAGGACTCTCTATGTACAGGGTGTCAAGAAATGATGCGTAAAAACCGTTACAGCGTGATTTTACACTTTAGGATCGGCATAGATGTGTCAAAAAAGTTTTGTATAAAATTGGCCTTGACAGACTTTTTCAAGGTCAAATTTTTTATGATTGTATCGTATTCTACTCATCAAGAGGAACAAATTTGTCAAAGGAACTATCGATAAAAAATGAACCGTTCTCTTGAAAAATGACTTTAAAGGTCAAATAACACATAAACTTACTTGATTCAGAATTGGCGAAATTCATTAAAACGTAACAACATAATATAATAAAACAATTCTAAACGCCAATTCTGAATCAAGTAAGTTTATGTGTTATTTGAAGTTTAACGTCAATTTTTAAGAGAACGGTTCATTTTTTATCCATGGCTCTGTTCTAATGCGATGGTGCATAAGTTGTCCAGTCTGTCCTATCACCACGGTGGTCTACCCTATGCATGTATGCATTACGTATAATTTGTTTGTAATACATCATACTCTTTTAAAAATGTGAATCACTGAAATCTTTTTTGTATTTCTTTACAGGGCTATACACATCTCACTAATCCAGAACCTCTTCAATGATTTTCAAAATGGAAAAGAATAAAATTATTCAACAAACGACTAACAAAACTTGCAAAATGTACAGTGAGACTAAAACAAGAACTAAATCAAATGAGTTGCAAAATGGTTCTCCAAGTTGTAATCTAAAGTATTTTTAGGTATCAAATAATATAATCTAAAAACTGTGGTCATGTAACTTATTGTATGGTCACTCCAAACATTTGATAAATGGAAACAAGATTGTATATAGAAAGATATAAGGATTGTATATATGTAGGCTGTGAACATAGTGTCTGAAGGAATACAAATGTCGCCCTTGACATTTCATTATCGTGAAATCTAAATATTATTTTACTATATTAATTTCAAAAATTCGTAAAATTTTACAAGATATTCATTACGTATTTTTAATCTGTGTAATTGTTTTTGATTGGATTTACAAATCAGTTGTGTCTTATGTTAGGAAATAAGTGTCTGTATACGTATATACATACATCTATAATATAGATATAAAATATTAATTTAAGGGTAAAATAAAGAAATACGTAAATGTGTATGAGTTATAGAATAAACAAACTTTCGGTATGTAAATACTTTCCAAACGCACACATGGGCTTGTGCATATTGTGTGCGCGCGCGCTTACACACACATGTAGGTGTAATAGTATTATATTCATTCAAAATATATTTAGTATAAATTATTTAGATAAAATATATAACAGAAATCAAAGAATAAAAGTTTCAATTATTATGTAGTTTTTTAATTAACACTTACTGAGTAAATTTCGTTTCGCAAAAATTGACTCTTTTACTTTTAGATATTTAACTTGTTTACAAACGGATCAGGGCAAATTTTATTTTGAATAAACCTAAGAAATAAAAATTTGTATTATTATATATTTCATGATGATATTCCAATATATTGAAAATATCAGATTACATAAAACAATAGTAATTTTGGCTAATAATCAGTTTAAGCAAATAACCATACAAAAATTCCAGTCGATGTAGAATAATGTCATTATTTTTCCATTTATATAATTCTTTATATTTTATTCAGTAATATATTATCCTACGTTGTAAGCCTAATATAACAGTTGTATTAAAAAACACTTTATAGTATTGAGATGACTCTTAAACAACTTCGACAGTAAATAGTAAATATATAATCTGCTACTGCTGTAATGATTAAAATGATGGAATTAAAATTTGGTAGGATAGGTAAAGTAGATAAATGTTAATCATAAAATATTTGAAATATAATGTACATTCAGTTCGAATAAATTTGAACATGTTAGAAACAACTTTGTCGGATACGAAAGGAAATTGTTTATGATTCAACTTAATATGCAAGTACATTTTATTAATACCTTTAAAAATTTGTCAAATAATTTATTTTTAATAGATGTAATAATGATTTTAAAAGAGATAAAAAAGCTTGAATTGCTACGGAAAAGCAACAATAAAAATGTCAGCGTTACTTGCTTAACAAAAACAATTACTTTAAATTATGTTATACATATTACATATATAATTATTTAACAAATCTCAGTACAGAATTAAAGACAGAAGAAGGAACATAGTCTATAGAAAAATTATATATGTATAGTGTAACGGAAAAACCCTTTCCAAATGAAACCGTGCCTAGAATCGCAAAGATTCTTGATCCCAGATTTACATGAGAAGCAGAAATTAATAATTTGTTACAATATATTAGGTACATTATGCAACATAAATTGCAAAGTCCTAAAAGTCCAGAAAACAATTAATGAGTACAAAAAAAACATTAGTAGGATTTGTTGGAAAATGTAAATATATTAATATTTTTTAATAAAAATGCATGGCTATTAGGTGTATGATGTATGTGGGATCCTTGCCTCGAGGGTCCTACGAACTGTAGATCTTAAGGAGTGCGTGTCTATGTTATCGGTATGAATGAGTGTGTATGTATGAAGAGATCGTTTTCGGGGATTGAGAGATGCAGGGCAGTGCGTTTGCGTTGCGAGTCGTGAGAACGTGAAGAGTCGTGCGAGAGGTCGAGGAGCGTGTTTAAAGAGAGATAGCTAGTTTAGAGGGCGAAAGCGAGCGAGCGAGTGTATTTCTTATAACTTTGTTTTCTTTATTTTCTATATTATTAAATATTCTTGTTTTCTTTACTTTCGTCTTGAAAGAAATATCCTTATTTCACCAAAAATCCCTACAGGTATAAAACAGAAATAAAGATGATTTACTTTATATGCATTTATGAACGTATTTTATTCTCAATACTCCAAGAATACTGTGTTATGTACAAAATGTGGGCCACTAATAAGAAAGGTCTTCTTCAATATGCTAAAGTTTTAAATTGCAACCTATCGTCATAATATCGTCATTGGATTTAGATATCAAACCATGTATTTCCTAAGTCCTAACTTAATAATAAGTCGCTCAGGTCTTGATTTTTGTATGTTCTATGGAGGTACTGTGGTGCCCGGAATTCCATTCGTAAGCGATTGGGCAAGTACGTGCTGACGAACTGTCGAATCAGCGATACATGCCCAGCGGGGCAATGACCTGTGACATTCTACTCGATTTAGAAATTCGGAGACTTGTCTCCAGATGGCCCGAGCAGATATTTTATGTTATATTTCGCGGTAAGGATTCAAACGCCTTTAAATACTGAAGTATTAACTCCCGAACGCGGCCTGACTGGGATAGGTAAACGGTGGAAAAATAAGTTAACACAAAACTGTTTGTGTAAAAATAAGACTTTCTCTGTATTTAACTGTAAGCGTTTCAGAAGATTCAACTCAAGTCAATCAGGGAAAATTAGAGAGTGACTTCGCTGTTCCTTTGCTTCTTCCATCAGCCCTCTGGTTGCGGGGTGCGTCTTTGGTGGGGCGCCGTGAGGTCCAATCAGAAGGGTAGTCTTCTCCCCTAAGTCGAGGTCGCGTAGCAGTCTGGTGGAGGGGGAAGATGTCGTGGGCGTCCCAATCTCCCACGCTCGATGCGTAAGGCCTCGCAGGGGTGGCCCAAAGGAAAACTGTCCAAGAGTGTACACGTGTACTCAGCATGTCGCGTACTTGACCATCGCTGCTCGTTCCTTCCTAAAAGGTCCTTTGTTTAAGAAGGCAAATTTATGATCCAAAGTCCTTGAAGAGAGCTGGAAAGTTGTCCTCGGGTCCGCTTTAAGAAGGCAAATTTATGATCCAAAGTCCTTGAAGAGAGCTGGGAAGTTGTCCTCGGGTCCGCTTTCCTCGCTGTCCCTCATTTAAGGGGTCTTAATCCCAAAGAACTGTTTCCGTTCTTTTATGGGTTGCAGATGGCTTGTCCTTTCTGTTATTTTTCCTACTCGAGTGACCTTTTAACTATATCGCAATATTCTCTAGTTACCTATCTACGAGATTACAATTAAACGGGTTACTACTTATTCCAGCATTCAAATACGCGCGGTAACGCGACTATAATAATAACTAGGATGGCGCTGGTTTCGATAGGCCGACATCACAAACCATTAAATTGCGGAGTCGGCATCAAGGCCGTAGTATAAAAGCAATGGGCACCACCCAAAAGGGGGTTCACTAACAACGCCTATACGCATATTCACGGCTCTCAATCCGTCAAACCCGCTACACTGTTCGAGAAGTCTCGCTGGATTCCCCAGGAATCGTTGTAATCCTCATTCGGGGCACAACAGTAGGGGAGGTGGTTGGGTTGTGAGACGGGTTGGGTTGTGAGACAGTCTTTTTTATCCATCGCGCAATCGCGATAATTCCAATCTGTCAGCTGCCAAATTTTTGTTTTGACGTCTACTAGTTTTTGTGCTAGCACCGAGGTGTATAGACGTGTTGCTTATATTCGATACGGAGATCGTGTGTAAAAATCAATTTCCAAAACTTTTACTCATTTTTTTAAAAACATTATTTTGTTCAGTGAATCAATTGAAAAAGGTGAGTGTGATGCATTTTCATTTAGTGTTTTCCTTACATTTTACGATGAAATATTGAGTTTTGCGCTGTGACGTGGCAAGTTTTGCCGACGTCCCTCGATCCCGAAAAAGTGTGGAAATTTTGGTGACTAAACTACCGAACGGCAGAGATACACCGCGGCGACAACCGCGTGTCTCGTAAACGAGGCGCCACGCCACATTTGAACCATGGATGGTTCGCAGGGTCACCAGCTGCCTGATGGACAGCAATTAAGCAGGAGTCGACATCGACTTCTGTTGCGAGCGACTAGATACGCGTATTCGAACCGAGGGTTCCACTCGTCCCTCAGTCGGAACGTGCTCCGACTTCGGAGAGCACGCGGAGGTGAGGTTAAGAAACTACACCGAGCGTTTCACGGTACGACCATACCGTTGCACGATCCACAGAAGAAGGAGGGCGAGCGAAGAAGGTAATGGCGGACAACGCCACGCCATCCCCACTACACCAGTATCGAGGAGTGGGGGAACAGATCCCCACAGCACTCCCCCCCAAGTGCAACGGTCATATTTATTTATCTATCCATAGATTACATTTATCCCGCGGGACCATAAGGCCCGTAACACAAAGATCGCACTTAAACTACTAGTACCACCCACGAAGGTGGCATAATCGCGCGAAGCGCACAGGCACGGTAGACGCAACCACACACTGCAATATTGCGCGGCGCGCTACAATCGAATGCCACTGCGCGTAACACTTCTGTATCGGGACATGCACACACGACGGTTACACATACATGGAAAGGCGCACGCCGGACGACCGCGCGATAACAACTAAGACGCGCGCAATACTGCACAGGTATTGTAATCGCTACATTTGATCACGCTAGATGCTAAGGAGACCGTTTTTTTGGAATACGTCCTCAAAGGAGGGCGGATTTGGCCAGATGGGCCAGGCACAGACAGATCAGCGGACGTCAGGGTTCCCGGATCTTCCGGTACAAAAAACGCCGGCTTTACAAGCTCGGTAGAAACCGTCTTTTCAGTGCCGTTTACGTCAATAGTGATGACACGGTCACTATCTCGCTTTATAACCTTGTGCGGTCCGGAGTACGGTTGTTCCAGCGACTTTTTCGCCATGCGTCGCAGGAAAACATGCGTGCAAGAGTCAAGCTCCTTAAAAACAAAAGCACGCGACCTATTACTATTGTGCACCACGGGCACAGGACGCACGTCCCGCATGTACTTCTTGAACTCTTCGAGAAATACATTCGGGTCTGGCGCAAACTCGTCGTATAAAAAGAATTCACCCGGTAAGCGTAACGTAGTTCCGAACATAAATTCGGCCGGGGACGCATCCACGTCCGCACGCACGTGCGTGCGGAGACCTAATAATACAGTGGGGAGTACCCGTGACCATTCGGTACCAGTGTGGCACATAATCGCGGACTTAAGCACGCGGTGCCACCGCTCTATCATGCCGTTCGAGGCGGGATGATAGGGGGTTGTTCGAATCCGGTCGCAACCAATCAGCGACAACAAAGCCGAAAACAATCTCGACTCGAACTGAGCCCCTTGATCGGTGGTCAACACCTTGGGCGCGCCATATCGCGAAACCCAGGTCTCGAAGAACGCGCGCGCGCGACAACCATTGCGCTAATGTCCCTGAGTGGGACAGCTTCCACCCACCGTGAGAAACGGTCTATTAACGTGATACAGTAGGAAAAACCTTCTGAAGGGGGTAATGGACCAATGATATCCATGTGCACATGGTCAAATCTCCCGTCAGGAGCTATGAAATGCTCCGGGAGGAGACGGCAGTGTCTCGATACCTTTGACCGCTGGCACTTGATGCACACCTTGCACCATGAGGAAATGTCCTTGGACATATTGGGCCACACATATCTCTGACGAACTAGACGCAGAGTAACCCCCGCACCAGGATGCGCTGGATTATGGAAGAGATCGAAGATTCTTTTCCGCAACGCATCGGGAATGTAAGGGCGTATTGCCTCACCGGTAATCTCGCAATAAATAGGAACATGCTGCGGACCCCAGAGGAGTTTCTTCATTTTAAGAGGAAAATCGGGATCAGCGCTGATGAGTTTGAGCTGTTCATCAGCGGACTGCTGAGAAGCAATCTCCTCGAGACTCATCTCGAGGGGCAACCTGAGGGCATCAACCCTGGACAGGGAATCCGCAACTACATTCTCGGGTCCGGGAACGTATTGGATCCGCGTCGTGAACTGCGCTATAAACGACAGTTGACGAACTTGTCTCGGGGAAGCTTTCTCTAGGCGTTGTACAAACGCATAAGTAAGCGGCTTGTGGTCTGTCAGGACCGAGAATTCTCGACCTTCCACAAAATGCCGAAAATGGTTGACAGCTTCATATATGGCAGTCAGTTCTCTGTCGTAGGTACTATAGTTAACCTGAGCCGGAGAGAACTTTTTGGAGAAAAAAGCAAGGGGTTCCCATACGGAGTTAACCCCAAGCTGCTCTAGAACAGCGCCCATAGCGAAATCCGACGCATCAGACACAATACGCAATTCAGCACCAGCCCGCGGATGAACTAGAAGAGTCATCTTAGCAAGGGCCTCCTTTGCTTTCTCAAATGCATCAACAGCTGAGTCGGTCCAAGGGACCTCCCTCGTGTCATTTTTTTTAGAGTCTTTGAGAAACTCATTCAACGGCGCAAGTATATGCGCAGCACGAGGGGTATTTCGTCTATAAAAATTTACCATCCCCAAGAACCTGCGCAAGTCCATGACTCGCTTAGGCCTGGGAAACTGCAAAATGGCATCGACCTTCGACCTGAGCGGTTTGATTCCCGCCGAGCTAATCGAGTAGCCGAGGAACTCTATTTCGGGAACACCGAGCGTACATTTGCTTGGGTTCACACGCAGGTTATGCTCCTGCAGCCGGGCGAGCACCACTCGAAGGTGGCTTTCATGCTCCTCCTCAGAGGTTGACGCGATCAGGATATCATCAATGTAAGTGAACACGAATTCAAGATCGCCGAGTACCCGGTTCAGGTATCGCTGAAAGGTCTGACTGGCGTTCTTAAGACCGAAAGTCATATAAAGAAATTCAAACAGCCCGAAGGGCGTGGACACCGCCGTCTTCTGTACATCCTCAGGAGCCATAGGCACCTGGTTATACGCCTTGAAAAGGTCGAGGGATGAAAAAATCTTCTTACCATGAAGATTTGAAGAGAAATCATGAAGATGGGGCGTAGGATATTTATCCGGGATAGTAACACTATTCAGTTTGCGATAATCACCGCAAATGCGCCAAGATCCATCTTTCTTGATTACCATATGTATGGGACTAGCCCAAGGGCTGGACGACGGGCGACAAATACCCGATTCCATTAGCGCCCCGAAATCCTTTTTGGCAGCAGCCAACTTTTCAGGGTTTAAACGCCGCGGCCTCTCTGACACCGGGGGACCCGTTGTCAGGATGTGGTGGAACACATCGGCCTTAGTGGGCGCACCGAGTTTCGACGCACCACTGACGCCAGGAAACTCAGAGAATATACCGGAGTACCGAGAAGTACCCATGATGGTACCAACTACTTCTCTCACCCCGCGGCGGGGAAGAGCAACCGTATAGATATTCGTAAGGGGATCTATTAAACGCCGAGACCGCAGGTCGACGAGTAGACCATAATGCTGAATCAGATCAGCCCCTATAATCGCGTGTGGCACCGCGGCGATACAAAAATTCCAGCGAATGGAACGCCGCAACCCCAAGTTCAAGGTACGGTGGGACTCACCGTACGTGTCGATCACAGAATTGTTCGCAGCCAGCAACTGAAATCCCGTTGGCTTACCCGCCACCAAGGGGTTGGCTGGAACCAAGGACAAGTCTGCACCGGTGTCAATCAAGTACCATACACCGGTCGTGCGATCACGCACGTGGAGACGAGGGGTGTCATCACACCCGTCCGTGCCCGCCTCAGACACGGAGGGGCGGATCAGTTTCCCGCCCGAAAGGTAGAGAACTTGGAGCACCAACTCCTGCAGGAGGTCGGATTGTCGGGATGCAATTGATGCGCCCGACACAACTTCGGAACCGATGGATCACGCGACCCAGAACGCGCGCGTCTCGAAGGCGTTACCGAACGCGACCTACGCCGCTGCAAATTACTTAAATCGGCTCTGAGTTTCGAGACCTCAACGGAGAGTCTCTTCAACTCCCTCTCTATCGAAGAGACAGGAGGAACAGGTCGCGAATTCGCGACAGGCAGTGCCACGGCTGATACCGAATGGTCCGACGGTTCCGCAGTTTCCGCGATCTTGTCAGCCACCTGTGCCAGCTTGTCTAAGTCAGTGACACCGGTGGCAGCTAGGATAGCTCGCTGGTTAGCCGGGAGGTGTTCCAAGAACACACTCCGAATGACGGCATCGTCGCACGTGCCGTCATTCAAGTTACGCAGTCGGTTCAGTATTAATGAGGGCTTGCCATCTGACAACACTTGCCTCTTTAACAGCCGACGGAGATTGGTCTCCGCGGATGGACCGTAGGTCGAAATGACCCTACGCTTGATTAACTCGTAGATGTCTGGGGGACGGGGGGACAGGAGAATTAAATCCTTTACACACGTCGCGACTTCATAATCTATCGCCGCTAGCACCGTGTCTGCCATTGTGGCCTCCGAGGTAATGCGGGCGGAGCGCATCGTACCCTCGGCTTGAGCGAACCAGAGAGCTGGATCATTTTTATAAAATAGAGGCATCTTCGGAACGCGGTACGTGTCGACGTGTCCCGCCCGCGGGCCCTCGGGAGGCCCCGAGGCAGACCCGCTAGCTTCATCAGCCATCACGACAAGGTCACCAATGTGGAAATTTTGGTGACTAAACTACCGAACGGCAGAGATACACCGCGGCGACAACCGCGTGTCTCGTAAACGAGGCGCCACGCCACGTTTGAACCATGGATGGTTCGCAGGGTCACCAGCTGCCTGATGGACAGCAATTAAGCAGGAGTCGACATCGACTTCTGTTGCGAGCGACTAGATACGCGTATTCGAACCGAGGGTTCCACTCGTCCCTCGGTCGGAACGTGCTCCGACTTCGGAGAGCACGCGGAGGTGAGGTTAAGAAACTACACCGAGCGTTTCACGGTACGACCATACCGTTGCACGATCCACAGAAGAAGGAGGGCGAGCGAAGAAGGTAATGGCGGACAACGCCACGCCATCCCCACTACACCAGTATCGAGGAGTGGGGGAACAGATCCCCACAAAAGAGAGGCCGGGCCGCCCTCTGGCAATGCCGATGCGAAACGGCCGTTTGCGAACGCTCTCCCTGGGCACAGACGAGACATAGAATAGACCTATCATCCAATGTCTTTTGGCGGCCATCATTGCTGGGGTTACGTATTACCACCACGGACTTAAAGGACTGTGCGTAAAGTAGATTTCTGGGTGAGAGGGACGGCCCTGTGAGCGGGGGGGGAATAACGTTGCGACAATATTTAAAATGTACAATTGAATCACGTATATTTTAAGTCAATTGCATCAATTGTGACTTGTGTAATAATTTTGTTTCTACGTATTTGTTATCATTAGACTTCGGATTTTAAGCATTTATGGTAAAAATGAGTACGTGCAATTTAGAATAGTGTAAAGATTAGAAGACTAAGAGTATTAATATATTATTTTCACTATATTAAAATTATTAGTGAAAAATATCAATTTATATTTAGCTCCTATGTCTTCCAATTAATGCGCAAACTTTTTATTTTGCATAAAAATCCGGAGTCTAATTATCATAAAGGATATGTTTTGAAAAATTATCAGTGTTTTTATAAGGAATGTATAAAGTTTCGATGTGTAGGATTAATAACAACACAATATATTTAATGGCCAGAAAACAATACGAGTTTATTAAAATATGTTCTTTTGCTGTTAGCAGCATTATTTTTTTCCTTACATATATAATTATATCGAACTTTTATATACAAATTAATAATACATTTTATTAAGTGTATTCTATGATCATAAAGAGGCATTTGATCATTCGTATGTTGAATTAAATTTATAAATAAAATTTGTACATTTATTTCTCGTAGGATTGTATTACTAATTTCCTGTACTGCTGGCATTTTATTATGAATTGTATAAAATCTTACAATCCTTTCTGCCTTCCTACAAATTTTAATAACATCGGAAGATGGATATGCGAGACCACCTCGACTTTTTAAAGTTATTAATTTATACATCATATCGTTTTGATTGTTGGAGTGCAAAGTTGAAACACATATTGAGCACTTCAAAGTTAATAACAACTTTCGGCTTATCCATCCAGCAATATATACAACGATGTGATCTATAAATTCCGTATAAACAAATGAATTTTGTGATTCTAGTAATGTATAGCAATGCATTTCTAAAACATTATTCTCATTTTCAAATTGTTCATATTCTTTTCTGGAATTTTCCGTATCTGTATTTGCATGTATTGTCATATCTGTTACAGTGTACCACGACCGCGTGTATCCAGTGTATCCTACAGACGCTACACTAGTATTTAAGGGGGACGGCCCACTAATACCATCACCACTCACACATCGCTAGATCCCCATATACGTATACACAAATGCAAGGTTTTACGGGGGCTCGTATTCACGCCTGAATATTGCAATGAGAAGTTCAGAACTGGTCGATTATGTTTCCTAAAAGTCCAGTAAGGGTAGTTATTGAGGAAAGTCAAAAAACCAGTTTTTGGCCCATTTTCCCCATTTATTGATAGTTAAAAATTCTGAAAAAATTCTGACACATTTTGGATACTAAACCACATATTAGATACACATTTTCAGATTTTTCCGTTGCAAACTCTGGTTGTAAAACGCGAAAAACACGAAAAAATGCAGATTTCATATAGAAATCGAAAGAGCACTACTACAGATTTAATTTAGAAATGAGATATTATCATAAGTATTATGCTCAATTTTTTCATATCCCTGAGTGTGGTGCGTCATAGTAGAAAAAAATAAAAACCACTTTTTTCAGCGTTTTTCCTAAGTTATACCTCTTTTCTCTGAATTTAAAAAATATATTATGTAATATTAAACAATCCTATGTTCAGAGAAATAATTTCCAGACATTAAAACTTGCGTAGTACAAAAAGAGAAAATAATACATGTCGTTACATTCGAATATTTCGAAGCTACTTTCAAGGACGCCGGTTGGTGCAACGGCTATGGTCTCGGACTGCGGAACCGCTGATGACTTTTTGGACCATGTTCGAATCCCGTCCGGGTCAATCTGTTTTATTTTGTTTATCAGATGTTCTTCCGATTCCTTTCAGAAAAAATTGTTGGATTTGGGTCCAAGGTTTTTTTTCAATTTTTCGGAAACCGTGTGTGTTCCGGCATTTCGTAAGCTACGGATCCTTCTCGCCGTCGTCGCGTAGCCTCGCGGATGACGTCACGTCTTTTTTTTACGATTTCGCGACAGCTTTTGCGTTTTTTATGACCAGCGACGTGAACAACGCTTGAAACGGCGGCCAGTCTTTGAAGTCCCCGGAGAAATCGGGAACGTCGATGCGTCGGAGTTTTGCCGATGAGGTGGTCGCGGGACCGCGGGAGCTGGTATCTCCTCTAGAGTCGGAACCCCGGGTCGATAGGTCCTTCATCATGTCGCATAGGGTGTCCTGTGTGTCGATGACCAGCTCCTCACACTCGTCACGCAGATCCCGGACAAAATATTCGTGCTTCTTAAGGTCGTCCGTGCATAGCGCTCGCAGTTTCACGTGGTTTGCACGGAATTCATCCCAACTGAGCAGGAGTGCATCTAACCGTGCTTGTAGGTAAGCCTCTGTAAGGTTGGCTATCCCCTTCTTCTCCGTGTTGACGAGAGTTCTGCTGATGCTCTGGTGCAGTTCGAATTGCAAGGCGATGAGCGGTTTGGCCGTTGTCATTTTGAAAGACCGGCGCGGTAACGAACGCGAGGTCACGAGACGAGCGAGCGCGACACAAACAACAAACACCCGAGCGGTTGCCAACGGTTAACGAACCAGTTTGAATGTACAGTGCGATTTGCCTGTAACTTGCACACGCGTTTCCGGATGCGTTTCACTACTGCGTTGCCCACTGATTATGATCTCAGAGTGAGATGCTGAGAGCCGCCGATCTATCCGGCTCGAAGGACCAAAAAATGTTAGAGATCGGAAAAGCGAATCAGTGGGATTTCGTCGGTGTAGTGAAGAACTTTGTACACGGTTTAACAAACGTTTAATAAATACAATAACAACAGAAATAACGATTACTAGTACAATACGAGACGCGGCGAGAACACTGAAGACGGACGAACGAGGTAACTCACGATGTGAGAACGCTTAACGCAAGAGGCGGTTTTCGATATATGTAATACGTGTTTACGCGTGTACTGTATCAAGACGAGTGTCGATCAGCCGGTAGGTAACCGAAAATCCACCTGTTCGGTGGCTAACGAGGTGAGGGGGCCGCGCGGAAGACGTGACGTCATCCGCGAGGCTACGCGACGACGGCGAGAAGGATCCGTAGCTTACGAAATGCCGGAACAGTGTGTTTTACGAAAAAAAGTAAAACGATATAAAATACGCAGCCTGTCCAGATCAACATGTTTTGTTGAACATTTTTTTGGACGCAGTAAATATATAGTTTAGAAGATATTCGAGAAAAACGATTTTATGAACCTTAAATTAATTATTTTAATGTTTAATCTAGTTGGGGTACGTTGTCCCGGTATCCGATCGAGCTCAAACTTTGCACAGATTTTGTTTTAATTATTCGGAATAACTCTGTGGGGTGCCGTGTAAAAGAAATTTTGAAAAAATTTTTGACAAGAGCAAATAAAAGCCACCCTAATGTGTATGTATACATATATGTACATAAATAGTACATATGTATCAAGATATTATTTCTTTCCTTGACACTGTCTCTAGTTTTTGAATCCTACATATTACTTTATTTAATAAATATATTTTATACATAAAATGGTACTATTTATTTCATCCCCTGTTTCATATTAGTTAGTGATCTTTTATAATTACAGACAACGAATAACAATGTAATTGCTAATTTCACAAAATAATACAGTGATTATTGTTTCAAAACTGATAATGAACAATGAATACACACACGTAGTTATACATACGTGTTATTATACTCGCTAATATTATATTGACACTCAGATTAAGAAAGTAGTGAAGCGAACAAATTTTTAATATACCTTGTTTACAATTTGGGATGTACATGCACACAAACTGACATAGAATCGAGTGGCTTGATCATTGGCAAGACTGTATACCGGATCAGAAATTTCAGGTTATGTTACAGAAGTCGTGTAGACTGACGTGGACAGATTAAGGGTGTAGACCAATATTTGACCTCGAAATTAGTTTGAGCTCCGTCCAGTAGGGGAGCTGGGTACAGTTTTTACAGAATGGTTCAGAGGCACAGCAGGCGCACGTACCTACACGCTTCCCGAGCGGTGAGCTGTGCCACACACTCTCACTCGAGCACACCAACGAGCATGAACGTAGTGACGTCACGTGTGCGTGTGAGCCTAACTTACCGGCAACACTTGTCATCCTCCGTTTTACCGATACAATGATGGAATTGCCGGGTGACCGAATGCTAAGAACCGACATCAGCGCTCGTAGCGGAAAAATGCCGGAGCTGTAGTTTCAGAGGACCGTCCCTTCTGAGATATGCTTCAGTTCTAGACGTGCCATTTTTTTAAATTAATTTATTTTATCATAATAACGTTGCATTGACATTGTATGTGTCCCCCGCATTGCGCGAGCTATCGATCGTTTCTATAAAAATCCCACTTCTCTCGATATTTAAGAAAATGTGTGTCTCTTGACAGTGGCAGCACTGTCGCGCTGCTCGATGCTTCTCGTGGCTCCGCTAAATGTCGTGGAATAATGTAAATTACGCCTCGAAAACGCAAAAGTAGGCCATCTGGGTGAGCTCGCGCAATGGAGAAATCTTTCATCAAGCGATTGTGCTACGTAGGGGTCCCAAATGTGCATTAGCGAGAAATGGCACGTCCAGAACTGGACCCCTTGCAATCTCGTGTACGTATACAGTTTCTAGCAGTGTGTGAGTTCGAGTGTGTGAGTAAGGTCTATACCCTTAAGCAGGTGTTACATTCTAGCAGTGTTTTCACCCAGGTATAAACTATACTAGAATCGAATATATGCTCATAATTTTGATGATCATGCGGTGATTGACTTATCATCCTACATACATACAACGTTGCCGTTTTTCGAAGATAGTATGTATTCTGTGGTTCATGTTCGAAAAATTATATATATATTAGACTCGTTGGAAAACGCGACAACATATGTTATGAACAGAAATAACTTACACTATTTCATGGATTTCATGCGTGTAACTGAACAATTTTACGGATAAAAATACATGACTATTTCCCCAAGATGACGCATGTGATTCCTAATTTATAGTAGTTTATTTGAATATGAATTGGGTGTTATTTGGACTAATTATATATACCCAGATAGCCAAAAATCCAAATCTGGACGAGACTCTATGTCGGCAGCCGTCGCTCTCCCTGACGGCCAATGGACCAGGTATTATACCTCGGCTGAGAGTCGGCCCAGGGCCGGCCGGCGGCGGCCGAATTTTCCTTTCGAAACGGTACCCTAGCAACTGTCCCTAGAATTCCCCTAGAATTCCGTAGAAATCTGGCCGAAACATGGGTTTGCGGGAATACATTTGACGTCCTTATACGAGCAAATTTTGAACTGTATAAAGGCTGAATCTAAAGAGGAAGTTTCAGCGCAGAATGCTCTGATCATGACGTAACGTGATTATGTTGATATCTAATAATATGAGTGTCAAAGTAGGGAAAAAAGTCGAGAAATCACCCGCAGAATCCCAATGTATTTTTCTGTTACAAAAACAGTTTTTTGACTGCTATCATAATAAGCAGGGCGCTATGCGTGAACCTTCCTCTTTAGATTGGGCCCTCACCCAGCCCAAAATATGCTCGTGTAAGGACTTCAAATGTATTTCCGCAAACGCAAGTTTCGGCCAGATTTCTACGGTATTCTACGGTATTCTAGAAATCTGTCTGAAACTTGGGTGTGCGGGAATACATTTTACGTCCTTGTACGAGCAAATTTTGAACTGTATAAAGGCTCAATCTAAAGAGGAAGGTTCAGCGCAGAATGCTCTGGTCATGACGTAACGTGATTATGTTGATATCTAATAATATGAGTGTCAAAGTAGGGGAAAAAGTCGAGAAATCACCCGCAGAATCCCAATGTATTTTCTGTTACAAAAACAGTTTTTTGACTGCTATCATAAGCAGGGCGCTATGCGCTGAACCTTCCTCTTTAGATTGAGCCTTTATACAGTTCAAAATTTGCTCGTATAAGGACGTCAAATGTATTCCCGCAAACCCATGTTTCGGCCAGATTTCTACGGTATTCTAGGGGAATTCTAGGGACAGTTGCGAGGGTACCGTTTCGAAAGGAAAATTCGGCCGCCGCCGGCCGGCCCTGGGCCGACTCTCAGCCGAGGTATAATACCTGGTCCATTGGCCGTCCGGGAGAGCGACGGCTGCCGACATAGAGTCTCGTCCAGATTTGGATTTTTGGCTATCTGGGTATATATACCACGGACTTAAAGGACTGTGCACGATTCTGAGGGGGTGGTTCAAAAGACGGAAGGGGTATCAACTTGTCGGCCATCTTGTACGGTGTGGGTAATGGAGTGAGGAGAAGCTGGATTTCTCCTTCACCAATAGTATATATTGGGTCCGTAGTCTCTCGCCGGCAGTACCCACGATCCGCGGGAGAGTTCAATGAATCGACGCCCGATTATAATAAATAACTAACACTTTATTTAACAGGTCAACGACTACAACAAATATTAAACACGAGCTCTATGAGCTTAGACAGACCACGATACGAAATACCTTTTTACGCCACATGGCGATGTGGATTTTAGAGGTTAAAGCGGACCTCTCCGAGCGCGACCGCTCGATGTAAGCGCCAGGACAAGAAGAAGGTGTCCGGCCAGAATGGCCGACACCTGTCGCTAGGGGGTTTGTGCGCAGGCTCGGCTGTCCCCACTCCGCCGCACGCGGAGAGGTAAAGCCGACCCCACAACGGCGCACACTGTGGTGCGCTCTATAGGCGGCTTTAAATACTAGTGTAGCGTCTGTAGGATACACTGGATACACGCGGTCGTGGTACACTGTAACAAATATGACAATACATAGAAATACAGATACGGAAAATTCCAGAAAAGAATATGAACAATTTGAAAATGAGAATAATGTTTTAGAAATGCATTGCTATGCATTACTAGAATCACAAAATTCATTTGTTTATACGGAATTTATAGATCACATCGTTGTATATATTGCTGGATGGATAAGCCGAAAGTTGTTATTAACTTTGAAGTGCTCAATATGTGTTTCAACTTTGCACTCCAACAATCAAAACGATACGATGTATAAATTAATAACTTTAAAAAGTCGTGGTGGTCTCGCATATCCATCTTCCGATGTTATTAAAATTTGTAGGAAGGCAGAAAGGATTGTAAGATTTTATACAATTCATAATAAAATGCCAGCAGTACAGGAAATTAGTAATACAATCCTACGAGAAATAAATGTACAAATTTTATTTATAAATTTAATTCAACATACGAATGATCAAATGCCTCTTTATGATCATAGAATACACTTAATAAAATGTATTATTAATTTGTATATAAAAGTTCGATATAATTATATATGTAAGGAAAAAAATAATGCTGCTAACAGCAAAAGAACATATTTTAATAAATTTTAAAAAACACTGATAATTTTTCAAAACATATCCTTTATGATAATTAGACTCCGGATTTTTATATTGACATAGGAGCTAAATATAAATTGATATTTTTCACTAATAATTTTAATATAGTGAAAATAATATATTAATACTCTTAGTCATCTAATCTTTACACTATTCTAAATTGCACGTACTCATTTTTGCCATAAATGCTTAAAATCCGAAGTCTAATGATAACAAATACGTAGAAACAAAATTATTACACAAGTCACAATTGATGCTGTGACGTTCGTCACCACAGTCCGTCCTGCTCTTGCAAGCCCAGGCCGTTCCTGTGGTATATTTTCAAGGGGCCTGCCCCTCATTCATACGCCACTATTTCAAATCTCACAAGAATAAAGTTTCAAGGGACCGTTTCCCTATTGATACGGTCCGTTCCAGTCTAGTGAACCTACTACGTCGCAACCCCCACCAGAAGTCGAAATCATCGAGACAGCGGATCAAATCGATCATTAGTAGTCGACAGTTCGAACCGACAACACCATTCCTGCACCTGAATTATCTCACGAAATACGATAAGGACATAGTCTGAGAACAGAATTATTTCACGAAATACGATAAGGACATAGTCTGAGAACAGAATTATTTCACGAAATACGATAAGAACATAGTCTGAGAACAGAATTATTTCACGAAATACGATAAGAACATAGTCTGAGAACTGAATTATTTCACGAAATACGATAAAGGACATAGTCTCAGAACAGAATTATTTCACGAAATACGATAAGGACATAGTCTCAGAACAGAATTATTTCACAAAATACGATAAAGGACTTAGACGCAGGAACGTCGATCCACCTCCAGTGATCCACTACCCCTTCCACTGGAACAACTTGACATGTGATTGGGACTACCCCCTTCCACCAACGTTGGACTATAAGGGAAGCAGCTGGACACCTACGAAGTCAGTCGAAATCAGTCGAAAGCAGTCGAAGTCAGGAGTCAGTTGAATTCAGGAATCAGTCGAAAGCAGTCGAAGTCAGGAGTCAGTTGAAGTCAGAAGTCAGTCGAAGTCAGTCGAAGTCAGTCCAAGTCAGGAGTCAGTCGAAGTCACGAGTCAGCTGAAGTCTGAAAACAGAATTCTTCGGTGCACCATCCAGTACAACGACTGTTCGCGTTCACCTTCCTCAATCCAACCTTTTAACCATTTACCTACTTCCATCATTCTCGATGATGAAACCGAGAGCACTTTGAACTATTTGTAGTTCTGGCCTTCAAACTGAGAGGATACACCACCTCCTTCCTAATCCCCTTATACGTCGATATTGCTGCGTGCGGACCAGCAAAGAATAAATTCATTTGCGTGTGCGAACGTGCGTGTATCAAGAACCTTAGTCGTGAGAGGAGTCGCCAACCACTTTTTCACCCCTGTCCTATACCTACACGTTCGAGCACGGCGGACTGGATCTAGCCTCTCGAGCTCCCCCACTACCACATTCCTGGCGGACTGGGTCCAGTCGTTTGTGCGTCCTTCAATTTCCCTCGAACTAGGCGGACTAGGTCCAGCCGACCGGGGATCCCATCCCGACATTCTCTCTCTGACGACGGAACGACGTAACTCGCCCTACGTCGCAACGAACCGTAGACATCAAAATAAATTCGCACGCGTAAAAACGTAACGTCTTCGCGGACCCCGCGTGAGACGTAACAATGCAATTGACTTAAAATATACGTGATTCAATTGTACATTTTAAATATTGTCGCAACGTTATATAGATGGCAGCACTATGTGCGCTGCACAAGATGGTGGCAGTAAAACATTCCCCCCCCCCCTCACAGGGCCACCCCTCTCACCCAGAAATCTACTTTACGCACAGTCCTTTAAGTCCGTGGTTTCGTGTCCACAGTCACAATGTGAATAGGCTATGTAATTTTTTCTGTAAAATGAAGCTGATAGATTATAATGATTTGCTCTTATTAATGGAGCGCCTTCCAATATTTTTTATTGCTTCGAACCAAGGTTTTCTTTTGCCAATGTTATTATTTGTAGTTATAAAGTATTTGTTTCCTTTATGCTCACTTTCCCTTATATTTTTCAAATCTGATTTTTTCCATTTTGCGTTTTTAATGTGAATAAATAAGTCATTCAGAGGAATTTTGATATCCTCTTCGTGTTCAAATAATGTATTTTCTTTTGCTACCAAGTCCGCTCTCTCGTTGCCTTCGATACACACATGTGCGGGTACCCATGCGAATAGGATTCTTTTGAAACCATTTTCGTTGGATTTCCTGACTTGATTGGCAATTCTTCTAATCCATGGGTTTGTCTGTTTGTCTGAAGAGAGGCCCAGAAGTCCTTTCAGGGCACTCTCTGAGTCTGTCAAGATTAAGATTATTTCATCGGCATTTTGGAATTTTTCTTCAGCCATGTTGATAGCCTTGCTGATAGCAATACATTCCGTAGTAAAGATCGTGGCGGTTTTGTTAATGCTGATTCCTTTTCTTCCCAAATATTGTCCTTTTTGAAAACTATTCCTGCTCCGTTTGATCTGCTATCCTCTTTTTTTGAGCCATCGGTATATATTGGTATTATGTTGTTTTGGGGAATCCCAAGGTAATCTTTAATCAAATTTATAAGAGCAGAGTCACTGAGGTAGTTATATTTCCTTACAAGACCTGATTGCAAGTCAATCAGGTTATTCCATTCAATTTCTCTTAGGGCCTTCATTTCACTTTCATCCTTCCAGTAGTCGGATTTCCATATGATATCCTCCATCGTTTTAGTTTCAAACCAGGCTTTATTTATGACGCTATCTTTATTGGGGGGTGTGTCCGTTTCCACATAGGTAATTATTTGGCTGTTAATATGTTCCATGACTTTACTGTTAGTTTTTGACCCTGCTTCAAGATATATTTCTCCGCCAGTAGTTCGACCCTTTCTTCAAAACGCATCAGACCAGCCTCTACTGTCATTACGTTAATTGCAGTTGAATTTCTGTATCCCATGGCTATTCTGATTCCCTCGTTTTGTGTTATTTGAAATCTTTCCATCGATTTGTTGGCAGTGTTGTAATATGTTATTATAGCATATTCCAACACTGATCTTATCAGACTCTTATAAAGATATATCATAATATCTGGCGAGGCTCCGTTTTTGATGTGTGCTATGTACCTTAGCATATTCAGTCTTTTCTTCTCTTTAATTTCAGTTTCTTTAACCTGGAGGTTAAATTTTAATTTGTTATCTATTACTATGCGTAGGAATCTGGCGTTGTCGGATTCTTCAATGGTATCCTGCCCCACTCGCAACTGGAGCTTCTTCCTTCCTTGAGTGGGTTTTCTAAAATATAGGATCTGAGTTTTTATTATAGAGATTTCAAGTTGGATTTCATTCAGTTTCTCCGAAAGAGTTTGTATTGCGTTTAAGGATTTGTGTTCAGCTTCGAGCAGCAAATTATTGCATGTGATTATGACAGCGATATCATCTGCATATTGAAGAATTTCGTAGCCCTCTTCCTCGAGTCTCAGACCTAGATCTCGTGTGTATAAGTTATATAAGATGGGGCTAAGAATAGCTCCCTGTGGTAGGCCCGTCAGACTGTCTTCTGTAGAATCCGCCTCATATTCCTTGGAAAACATATTTTTTCTATTCTTTAACCATTTCTTAATAAAATTGTATATATTTCTCAGGCAGTTGATCTTCCTTAAAGTGTTTAGGAGAGTAGTATGATCCACGTTATCGTAAGCTGCTTTAACGTCTATGAAGATTACCACAGATTGCTTATTATCATTGTTGTTCCGCCTTATAATTGAAAGCAAGGAAACCAAGTTGTCCACTGTGCTTCTTCCCTTCCTGAAACCATTTTGAGAATCATGTATTAACTTACGGTTCTCAACCCAGTTAGTGAGCCTATTTGTGACAATTCTTTCGCAAATCTTGCCAACGCAGCTGGTCATTGATATCGGTCTAACAGAGTTTTTGCTCAGTTTGTCAATAAACACGACCTTGGCTGTTTTCCACTGTTGAGGAATTTCCTCCTCACTGGACCATATCTTTTGCAGAATATCTAATAGTTCTTGTTTAGCGCGAGCAGGAAGATTTTTTATGACGTTGTTGTCCAGGTTATCTGGACCGGGAGCATTTCTTCCTGTGTGATAGGATCATTCCATATATCGTTTACCCCACTTGTGGTATCATCGTGAAATCTTGGATGTTCCAAGTTCCCCGGTGCGAGTACCCCGTCTTCGTCCTCGGAAAGATGGTGGGAAACGTTATTCTTTGGTTTTTTTGAGAGTGTTCTTATTGCATTTTCTTCAAGTTGATTTTTGAGATCCGGTGGTTGTTTGTTACCTCTCTGTTTAGTGAAGCCATACTGTAGCCTTTTAATCTTACTCCATAATTCCCCTGTAGGGGTTCTATTATTTATCGATTCAGCAAAGTCCAGCCAAGATTTGTATTTTTTTGTCTTAATTAATTTTTTTAGCCCCGTCTCTTCCTTTTTGAGATCTGTCCAGTTGTCCATAGTAGAGTGTTTACAAAATCTATTAGCAGCTTTTCTCTGTTTCTTTCTTTTTTCCCAGCATTCCTTGTCCCACCAGGGTGGGCTTCTTTTGTTGTTGTTTGCTTTTTTAGAGGTGTTCCTGTTTGAAACTTGCTCGATTTGATTAGCTTTGGGGTTCCTATGAGGGTTATCATTAGAGTTACCATTATTGGAGTTATTTGTGCTACTGCTATTGAATTGGGAATCTGTGATAGTCTCCATAATTATGGTTTCAAGTCTATTGTATCTATCCTGAATTGGCAGATGGTCTGTTAATTCGTTATTGTCTAGTTCACTAGTGGAGTTAGATTCCAGTTTTGCCTCGATAGATTCTCTAAATTTAGGCCAATCCATTGATATATCATTATAGAGTTTTCTAGTTGCTTTTTCTTTATTGCAGCGTCTAATGTTGTCGTAGAGGGTCATTTCCAAGATGAAATGGTCAGAGCCCCATTGTTCTCCAGTGTTTTTGTACTGAGCTATACCAATTATGTTCATTGTTGATATAAACAGGTCTATGTTGGAAGGGTTAGTTCTTTCACCGTCAAGTCTTGAGATGGTATCCACATTAACAATAAATAGGTCAGAATCCATTAGAGCCCCCTCCGGTAATCGTCCTTCCCGGTTGGTGTCATAACAGTTCCATAGTGTGTTCTTGGCATTGAAATCCCCTAAAAAGATGATGTCGGTATTATTTCTTTTACAACTGAAATAGTTATTCCAATTGTGTTTGGACCATTTCAGATTCGGTTTTCTGTAGGACAGGATAATGTCTCCCAGGATCAGTTTCCTTCAGTTCCTGGGAGTTAATGGCATTTATTGAGTGTCTAATGTAATTTTGTATTATTAAACATACACCTCCACCTTGGAGGTTATTTTCTCTATCATTTCTGTAAATGTTATATCCTTTGATATTAAAAGAGTTGAACTTGCTTGATAGCCATGTTTCGGTGATACACAGGATATCGAATTCTTCTGTTAGAATTTTAATGTCATTAAGCTTGTTTTTGATACTTCTAGCATTCCAAAGGCCTATTTTGATTGGTTTTGCTGTCATTTGTTTGTGATTAGATTGAATAATATGAGAACTGGGTTAGGATCTTGTTCCAGTGGCTAACTTATCGACCTTGGGTACTGGGTGTGTTTCGCTTTCATTAGAAGATAGAGCGGATGTTGCCCTCTCTTCTAATTCAACATCCTTTGAGTTGGGGACATGTAGGGCGCTATGGTCTATAAGCTTTTCCTGGTCATCATTCACATTGAAGCTATTATAGTAATTATTATTATTTGCGGAAGTGGAGGGTATAGCCTCACATTCTTCCTCCTGCGTTTCCATCTTGTTTTCTCCTCTATAAAAGTTGTCTCTAACTTTTTTCCTGATGAGTTCTATTTCCTTTTCCCTGGTAGGTTTTCTCTTTGTCCTCTCCTGAGAAGAAGGGGAGGGGTCCAAATTTCGTCTACCACTAGGGTACGATCCTTTATCATCATAATTCTTATGTTGAAATCTTTTTTGTTTCATTTTCTCCTCTAACTTGACTTCCAGGTTTTGTTCTTGTATAAGGAGGATCAATTGATTCAGGAGTTCTTCTTCTGTTAGAGCTTTCCTTGATTCTAGGTCTGTTCTGAATAGTTTCCTGTTTCTGTTTGTGGTAAGAGAATCTTCTGAATTTCGTTGTGTGATGTTTTTATGATTATTCCTGTGGGAATTCCCTGTCGATTTATTAGGGTCGAGATTCATTCTTGAATGTCCCTGGTTATTTTCATATTGGAGCTCACTTATACCGTCGTTGTCATTATAGAGGGTATCAAACCTGTTGGCTCTGCTGTTTAGCCATCGTCGTTCCTCGGTTCTTCCTCTAATTTGATGGTTGCTGGGTAAATGGTTGTGTGGATTTCGAATCGTGGCCATTGCAGCCCAACTGTAACTATTTGGTCTCTGACCTGTATTATGACTGACAGTCTTAGGATTCGATGGATTAGGCGGATCTTGGTTGAGCTGTGTTGCACTACTCCTTTTAAGGTTACTAATGTCCCTTTCAATTGGTCCAGTAATCGATTCCCAATACTCCACTCTATTATGGTTCTTAAGGGGTGGGAGTTTTGCGTTGTGTCGAGTTCGATGATTAGAAGGCTGTAAATCACAGTTAAAAGCATCAAAGTCTCTACCTCCATAGATAGGTTTGGCTTGGTGTTGTAAGGTTAAATCATCTATATGGTGCAATTCATCTAGAGAGAAAAAGGAGGCCCTTTCTCTGGCCACTTTATAAGAGGTATTCTTGTATGCCATAATTTTCTTTATTAGCTTTTCTTTTTGCATAATCCTGCAATCCTTTGAAACGCTTACATGATCCTCACCACAGTTGAGGCATTTTGGATTTTCTTTACAGGTTCCATGAAATTCTTCCGTACATACGAAGCATCTTTTCGTATGACTCCTACATTTAGTCTGTGTATGACCGAACCGCAGACATTTGTAGCATTGCTTAACAGATTCTATGAACGGATTAATCTTGATCCAAACATGACCATATCCGATTAGTAGTTTCGTGGGTAATGAGTCTCCCTGAAACTTGATCAATATGGATTTACTGTCCTCCCATATGGGTCCATTTTCTGTCGATTTTCTTTTTTTGAGTCGTTCCAGGGTGAACTGTCCCTGGTTAGGGGACAATTGGTCGATGAGTTCCTGGATTGAGTCCTCCCATTCAGTAATGACCCCTTTTCTGAATTTTGATCTATACGGGATTGATGTGTACATATTGCAGTCGACTGATTCTCCTTTCTTTAAGATTTTGTTGGCATCGTTTCTATTTCTGGTTATAACTTCGGCCCTAGAGAAGCCGGTCATTTTGATTGATTCCGGATTTATTTTTTCACCTGTGATGAATCTGTAAATCTTAATAAGGTTAAATTTTTTGACTTCGTGATTAAATGATTTTTCAGTGAGACAGAGACGACGTAACTACCGCTGACAGACTCTGATTCATATAGTTCAGCTTTGTCATTCTTGAGAGGTATGTTCTTGTTTACTGTACTGTTTGTTGTGTGTTTGAGGATATTAGGTCCGTTACTACTTGGTATTGAGTCTTTCTTACTCGTACTAGTACTAGAGTAACTGTGATCCTTCATATTGGAATTAAGTTTCTCGTCTGAGTGTTCCGGGTTTGGAAATTTTTGGGTAGTATTGGCATTTATTACTTCACCGTTCAGAGATGTGTATTCTGACACAACATCTTGAGTAGTATCCATGATTTGGACGACCATTAGTTCGGATTCTTCCTTTCCGTTTTGATTGGTTCCATCCCTTTGAGGTTCCATCGTGGACGTTGCTATTGGAGCAGTTACTTATGTTCCCGCCGCCCGGCGGGACGGTTTACTACCGCCTTTTTGTGAAGTAGGTGTGTAGGTTAGGGTTTATGCTGTAAGATAAAACCTAAACTACTATTAACTTCGTCAAACTAATTAGCTGAGAATAGTCCTCTAGGAACACCCGATCCCCCTATTTAATCCTTTTTTTTTACAAAGCTCCCTTATCTCCTCGAAAAATAGCCAAAAATATCCGAGCACAGCGAAGATCACTTTCCTCCTAGAGCGCGCCCGCGCTGTGCATTACACGGGAGTAACAGTAAATTGGCAACCACGCGACAAATATTTTCGCGCCTTCGAAATCTGAAATTCGACATAATTCCTAAACTCACCACTCTAAATCGTAGAGGGCATACCAAAACCTCCGGTTTTTTGAACCGTCGGTATTTCAGAACATGAGACACGAAGTCCCATAAGATAATAGGTATATTCTATATCTTGTCGGTGGTATTACCACAGACGACATATAGGAATAGACATGACACCTTATGGGACTTGGCGGCAACAGGAATCTGTAGTAACGCTACCTTAAATGCCAGTGATTTTAGCGTCCTCTACGTTTTGGGAACGATGAATTCGAGAACTAGATCCAGTGCGATTCGGGTTCGACTGGTCAAACTTCTACAGCGTTGTCAAGTCTACAGTACGCAACGTTGTCAGATTATGAGTTTTCAATACATCCGAAAATCATCGGAGAGCGCGATCGCGATCGCGAAGAGGCTCTCTTTTGCCCATTCGCCGTAATGAAGAATCTCCTCACGTTAACAACCTTACGCTAGCTTATATTGAACTTAATTTCTTTCCACTTAACATTGTACAACATTTGTAATGTTTCTATTTCTATCCATTATAAATCTTTTTATTGCATTATTCAAAATTTGATGCTTAACTTAACCTGTGTTCTTAAATAATATAAATCGAACTTGAATATGTATAAATGCATTATATTAGTCGTATTAAGTTAACAAAATGGAAGAAGTGCCTTTTTTCACCTTAGTTCCATTACTACCATATATATATATATATTCATATAAACAAATATTTAGTAATGTTAACAGGATTGGCCGCGTGAAGTCGTGAACAATGTGCTTTCCCAGAATACACTTAACGTTTATAAAATTATAAAGCAATATAAATAAATAATAGTAAAGGCATCAGCGTGACAAGTATGTACAACACAACTTCTATACTCCATCAAATTCCCAATTGAAACCCAAGACGTTGAATGTATTCAAACTTTAAACAGTATATTTGTATGTACAGCGTGTATGTACAGTAAAATACAGAATATACCCATATACATACAGTGACTCTCATGAGTATTCGTACGCTCTTTAAAACAGAATAACTTTTTTATAATTGTACCAAACGACCGTGTTTTTTTAAAATGATTTAAAAAAAAGATTAACTAACCCCGTAAAACATTTCTCGGTGTTGTCGCTAATGTTAATTGATAAAAGATAATAAAACCACACTTCAATTTTCAAAGGTCATATGTACCCGGGTTTGGTGATGAAATTCGCTCCCGACGAGTTTTTAATCGAGCTTTGGCCATTCGATAGCCTACCCAGAAAGACCCCGCTCTGCCAAGTTACAGCCCCATAATATCTCATCTGTAAGGGTAGTTATTGAGGAAAGTCGAAAAACCGGTTTTTGGCCCATTTTCCCGATTTATTGATAGTTAAAAATTCTGAAAAAATTCTGACATATTTTGGTTACTAAGCCACATATTAGGTACCATTTTCAGATTTTTCCGTTGCAAACTCTGTTTGTAAAACGCGAAAAGATTTAATTCAGATATGAGATATTATCATAAGTATTATGCTCAATTTTTTTTCAAATCCCTGAGAGTGGTGCGTTATAGTTGAAAAAAATAAAAACCACTTTTTTCAGTGTTTTTCCTAAGTTATACCTCTCTTCTCTGAATTTTAAAAAATATATTATGTAATATTAAACATTCCTACGTTCAGAGAAATATTTTTCAGACTTTAAAACTTGCGTAGTACAAAAAGAGAAAACAATACTATGTCGTTACATTTGAATATTTCAAAGGTACCTTCAAGGGGGCCGGTTCGTGCAGCGGCTATGGTCTCGGACTGCGGAACCGCTGATGACTTTTTGGACCAGGTTCGAATCCCGCCCGATTCAATCTGTTTTTTTTTGTTTACCAGATGTTTTTTCGATTCCTATCAGTAAAAATTGTTGGATTTGGGTCCGACGTTTTTTTCAATTTTTCGGAAACCGTGTGTTTTACGAAAAAATGTAAAACCATATAAAATACGCAGCCTGTCCAGATCTACAGGTTTTGTTGAACATTTTTTTGGACGCGGTAAATATATAGTTTAGAAGATATTCGAGAAAAACAATTTTATGAGCCTTAAATTAATTATTTTAATGTTTCATCCAGTTGGGGCACGTTTTCCCTGTATCCAATCAAGCTCAAACTTTGCACAGATTTTGTTTCAATTATTCGGAATAACTCTGTGGGGTGCCGTTATAAGAAATTTTGACAAAAATTTTTGACAAGAGCAAATAAAAGCCACCCTAATGTGAAAGTATACATATACAGGGTGTCTCAAAATTCCTTCAGCTCCCGGAAATGGGCGGTTCCTGAGGTCATTTGAAGCGACATTTTCCTTTTGCAAAATGTTGTCCGCGGCTTTGTTTAGGAGTTATTAACGAAAAACACAGACCAACCAGAGCGCGCCTAGTCGGTCGGTGGCACGGTCAGCGCGGCGAGCCGGGGGGAGGAGAGTGTTGTCGGTACGCCGCGATGTAACAGACAACAGTTTCTCGATTATGTCTCGATTTCGATGAGCTTTGGATATGTTGTAAAGACCACGATTCTGAACAACATTTCCCTTTAGACTTTTTGCCTCGCGTCTTTAGTTTACGATATATTTGTCATTCGGTGACGAACTGCACAGATGTCTTCAGGTGTACGACAGTACCGAAAGCTAAGGGTTGTACGGTCAGGTCAACGAACTGTACAGCTGATGGTAGATAGCAGGTATACGACAATCACATGTTTCGGTTTTCCTGCAGATTTGTACGCAGAGTCGATAGGTTACTGTTCGAAAACGTCGTCCGTCTCTCTTTTAGAAAGTTTCTTAAGGGAGGCATAGGACAATAGGGACCCTAAAACGCCACGCCGACCTGATATTTCTACCTCTTGCTGGGTGAAAGGACGGACGACCTTTTCGAACAGTAACCCATCGACTCTGCGTACAAATCTGTAGGAAAACCGAAACATGTGATTGTCGTATACCTGATATCTACCATCAGCTGTACAGTACGTTGACCTGACCGTACAACCCTTAGCTTTCGGTACTGTTTTTACAAATATCTCGTAAACTAAAGACGCGAGGCAAAAAGTCTAAAGGGAAATGTTCATCGAAATCGGGACATAATCGAGAAACTGTTTTGTCAAAGCTCATCGAAATCGGGACATAATCGAGAAACTGTTTTCTGTTACATCGCGGCGTACCGACAACACTCTCCTCCCCCCGGCTCGCCGCGCTGACCGTGCAGCCGAGCGACTAAGCGCGCTCTGGTTGGTCCGTATTTTTCGTTAATAACTCCTAAACAAAGCCGCGGACGCCATTTTTGTTAAGGAAAATGTCGCTTCAAATGACCCAAGGAACCGCCCATTTCCGGGAGCTGAAGGAATTTTGAGACACCCTGTATATACAGGGTGAGTCCGAAGAAACAGAACACCGAAATATCTCCGTTACTTTTCGTTGTAAAAAAAAACTTCTTAGGACAAAGTTACACTGTTTGAGGGGCCACATGTAACGGTGTAAGGGAAAAAATTTTCTAGGTCATTTTTTTATGAGATTTCAAGGTCATCGATGTTTTTTTAAATGGAATGATATATCTTCGTTAACGTAATGTTGTAGCTGACAAAGTAACAAATTCATCCATGTAACACAATATGACCTACAAATGGTTAGGTTATGAGACACCATAGTGGTTGGGTTGTGAGACACTAGTTTTTTGTACTAGAAACGAACTAGAACTGTCAAATATCGTTGTTTGTGTTAGAGTTAAGTATTTATTTGTCATTTAATGTTTGTTTTGGTTTATTTTTTCAATTTATAGTCATGTCAACTCCAAGAAATTCGCCCGCAAACAAAGAAATTAATTATAATGCCGTGCTTAATGCCGTTAAAGATCATTTGCTGGAGAAGAAAGGCAAACATTGTGACAGCAACTTGGATGACAAAGAGGAAGATGATTATTAAATCCTTCCATCCATTATATTTTTTTTACTTTTCTTCGCCATTCTTTGCTTTTTTTATTTTTTTTTTGCCACTTAATGTCTTTAAAATAAATGAAAATTCATTTTTGCTTAAAGTTACATGAGTTTTACTGTATATTTGACCACTTTTAGTTGATTTTTTCGAGTGTCTCACAACCCAACCACTTTTTTCAGGAAGCCAGAAAACATGTCCTCGGAAAATTGACCTTTAAATTTTACTTGTTGATCAAATCACTAAACCTTTTTTGGTATAAAAGTTGCGTATTTCATTCACCTTTCCAACGGTATATAAAACTCTTTGATATTTTCATCAAGCAAAAAGTTACTCCTGGCGGGGTGTGCAAGCCGGGTATACCCAATAATTTTCTTAGCGTCACACAGTGGTCCGGATTGGAAAATCGTGACCCATTATGTTATAACTTTTGAACCAGTAGAGATATTGCAATGTAATTTTCACTAAAATTCATTTGAAAAATAGTCAATTTTAACTATAGACAAATAAATATTTTTTTCATTTGTTAAACAATAATTTTTAATTATTTTCCATTGATATTTTTTATTAAAATAAAATTGTTTAAGTATAATCTTACAAACTATTTTTTACTTTCTAAATATGTATTTTATATTTATGTGTCATACAAATAAAGTTTTATGGAATACGTAAAATATAAATTCGAAAAATCTTGTTGTAATCAACAGATACAAACATTACGGAAGAGATAGAAAGGCATCACAAGCGCGTCAAAAGATATTTTTTATAATAATTTATAATAATTATAATTTTTTTATTGCGAAATCGTGAACCAGTTTCGTGTAACTTTTAAATCATAAAAGATATTGGCATGAAACTTGAAATGGATAATGTGGAAATGTCAAGCTATGGATAGGTTAAAGAAAAATTGTATCATTATTGTTAACAAATGAACAAATGAAACATAAACAGTTCCCTAACGAGCTGGTGGCACTCGTTCTTCGCGGAGTTTCATCCATCCCGCGCGCAGAATTGATGTAGCGTCGATGCATTAAAAGAGTAATAATTTGTACCGGGGGAAAATATTTTTTTGGGATCATGTAGGGGAAGGCATGCCGAAAATATTCCGATATGATAGAATGTTGAATTTTGCGGAACTTAAAAGATATCCTCTATCAATGAAAAACAATCATAAGAATCTTTCATCTTTTATTCAGCACTACTTTCTTAATCTATTCTATACAGTAATTATTAATTTTAGGTATGATTTCTCACCGCCGAAGAATGCTTTTTATCGAGAAATAAACGTCGAATGAAAATATTAAATGGAATCGTCAAGATTCTTAGAAGAAGAAAGGCAATTTCATTGGAGAAAAAACATCATTTCTAAAATGCTCGACTTTAAGATTCGTTTTCTCTAAAACTTTTTATTCAATTTCATTAATATTTTATTTATGAGATATATGGACATTTAGAAACAAGAATCCGTTTAGTCGAAGCCGATACCTAAAAGTCGATTTTTGACCAAATGGGTCACGATTTTCCAATCCGGACCACTGTGCGTCACCCCCAACCAGTTGGTACCGGTATTTGGCGTAGATACATTAAGAGTGGGTGGTTGAGAGATAGTCTTCATCGTGTAACACTGCATAGCGTAAAATCCTCTCTTTCTGTAATCCCACCCACGTTCACCGGAGGTGGTAGGTGGTTGCTGGAGAAATGGGATACCGTTTAAACATGTCTCTTGGCCATCGCTCTTCGTGAGGACACTTCGGGTATCGGTGCTGAACGAGATGGGCTGCAAGCATTGTTCGCGTCGCGTCACCCTCGAAACAGAGCCCTCTGCTCTGGTTCGTTCTTGTTTCTCTCTTTGAAAGTATCAGAGCCTCCTGCTCTGATTCGCCTTTGGTCCCCCGTGGATCGGAGACTTCTTCTCCGATTCACACCTTTTGCTCCGCAATAATTACTCGACATACTGCGTTAATATAAGTTCGCCGTTGTTAGGAAAGGGAGCCAGAAGGAATATTGAATACGTTCTGACTCCCTTTCCGTGTCTCTTGTGCAGCTACCTCTTCGTGGTGAAACCTGGGCAATCGGTATTATCCTCTATTTGTAAGAACTTCTAGTATCTTACAAATAGTGGATAATATCGAGCTAACAGCTACACACTTAGAATATCCGTTAATATTGTGTTACGTCACACGTGGGGTCTAGGAAGAATAATACGTTTTGCCACGCTTTACGTAGGGTGTGTAACGCCGTTCCGTTGCCAGAGAGAGTATGTCGGGATGGGATCCCCCGTCGGCTGGACCTAGTCTGCCTGACCGCGAATTGAATTACACACACGCAATCAGCTGGACCTAGTCAGCAAAGATTGTGGTGAGTATGGTATACCGAACGGCTGGACCCAGTCCAGGAAGAGAATTAGAGAATGCACAATCAGCTGGACCCAGTCCGCAAAGATTGTGGTGGGTGCGGAAACGCGAACGGCTAGACCCAGTCCGCAAAGATTGTGGTAGTGGGGGAACTCGAGCGGCTGGACCTAGTCTGCCTTGCTCGAGCGTATAGGTATGGGACAGGGGGGAAATCTGGTTTGTGACTCCTCTCACGACTCTGGTCTGCGAGACACACACATCCACATACGCAGGTGAACCGATTCCCTTACTGGTCCGCACGCAACAATATCGACGTACGAGGGGATTAGGAAGAAGGTGGTGTATCCTCTCAGTTTGAAGGTCAAAACTACAAATAGTTCTAAATGCCCTCGGCTTCATCATCGAGAACGCTGGAAAGTAGGTTAATTGGTAAGGGGTTTGGTTTGAGGAAGGTAAACGCGCACAGTCGTTTTACTGGATGGTGCACTGATGAATACTGGTGAAGATTTCTGCGATTGTTCTCTAATTCTTCCCTCACCGAGGGTGGTCCGTTCGTATCGACGGGTAAACTGGAACTGTCCTCTGAAGATTTGGTTCGTTGATGGACCTCGAAATCCAGTTGACTAGTTGAGTTCGTTGTTGAATTTCGTAAAGTAATTCGTTTCTAAGTTTGCTGTCAGCTGTAGCTTCAGAGATCTGGTATGGACTGACTCCGTTGGTGTCCAGCTGCTTCCCTTGTAGTCCAACGTTGGTGGTAGGGGATAGTCCCAATCACGTGTCGGGTTGTTCCAGTGGAAGGGGTACCGGATCACTGAAGGTGGATCGATGCTCCTGCGACTTAGTCCGTTATTCAATTTTGTGAAATAAACCGCTCCTGCGACTAAGTCCGTTATTCAATTTTGTGAAATAAATCAGTTCTGAGACTATGTCCTTTATCGTATTTCGTGAAATAATTCGGCTGCAGGAGTGATGTTGCCGGTTTGAACTATCGATCACTAATGATCGATTTGATCTGTTGTCTCGATGATTTCGACTTCTGGTGGGGGCACTGTGACGTAGTAGGTTCACTAGACCAGAACGGATCGGATCGTACCGATAGGGAGGCGGTCCCTTGAAACTTTATTCTTACGAGATCTGATACAGTGCCGTATGAATGAGGGGGCGGGCCCCTCGAAAATGTACAACAGGAACGGCCTGAGCTTGTGAAAACAGGACGGACTATGGTGACGAATGTCACAATTGTATACCAGAATGTAAGATATGCTACATGTAAGAACAAATGTATTGAAAGATTTTCAATAAAGTTCTTGTAAATTAATATCCATGATTATTTCAAACCTATTCCCTTCAGTAACATTTTGCAATGTCACCTTCCCTCAGAACAAAATATATCAGTGATGGGCCCGGTAGGGGTCCCTGAGTTGCCTGCGTCTCCCACCAACCTCTTCGGCTATGGTAAAATGTAGGAGAGGGGAAACGAAGGTACTGGTAGGCACGAGGTACCGCTGTGCAGCGAAGGTGCGCGCTGCACGAAAGAGTGGATGGTGGGGGAAGCTCCCCGAATCTTTCTTGACTGTGGCAGACAAAAATGCCCACCACTGAAATATGTTATTCAAGCTGGTTCATTTGATTTTTGTATTAACGCGAATAATTTAGGGAGAGGCGAAATTTTTAGCGAAAATATCATAATTCAAATAAAATTTATATTAGCTGTGACGTTGCAAGTTTGCGACGTCCCTGCTCTGCCCCAAAAAAAGAATGTAAAACCAACGTACGCATGGACCGGGCCGATTCCGTCGAAGATCTCGAATCCGCACGCGGAAAAAGCGATCGTTTCCCGAGGAAAAGCACACCGAAAAATTACAGCTGACGCCCGATACGTTTGCCGAGTACGGCTGAGTTGCAGGAACGTATCCACAGGGCGACGAGACGGCCGAAGGTCCCCGAATCAGGGCGCAGATTAAAGGAGCGCCCGAAAAATGAGGGAGGCCGAAAAACCATAGTCCGTGCACGGGCGAACATAAAAGGAGTCGACACACACGGGCCAATCAACCCAGAGGCGCCGACGTGGGACCAGAACCCCTACCGGACACCGTTCTTTTCGCGATCCCGTCGTCGCCCTCACGCCGCTTAAAATGGGGTTCTAGCGTGGGTGGTGTGGGAGACACCTGGGAGGGCGTACCCTCGCCGGTTGCTTATCGCAGCCGGTAATTTCGCGAGCGATTCTCGGGCTCCTAGGTTCCGAAAGGACACGGCCCTGCGTAATAATAGAACAAGAATCGATACGCGCCGTAGCGAGAATCGAAAGAATCACTGTCGCCCCGGCTCTCGTACAGCGAACCGAATTATCGTTTTTCCGTTACCAATCACGGTAGAAGTTCCGCGTGCGGAAATCGCGCGTGCAGTTTCGTGCGCCCGGATTTATCGAAGTCGAGACCATCTTTGTCGACGAAAGGCGAACAACGAATAACGGTAAGTCGACAGTGGTTCCAGATTCTTGTACACGAGTCAGTTCGTTCGTTTCGCGGGGGCACGAGCCGAATTCGACTCTGTCCCCGAGATTCGCGTGCGCCGAGGCGCTTCTCGCCTCGTGCAAGGGCTCGTACCGATCCGACGGTGCTTTGAGCCGCATTTAGTGTTTCCCTTACGATAGTATATCGGAAGCTTTCCTCGGATTAACCGCCTGCTTCGTTAAGATAGTCCTTTCGCGAGCGTATCCATCGTCTTTTCGCGGGTATTACGGATCGCGCGAAGTACGCGTAATAATTTCGATCGCGTGAGCCGTTAACATCTCGTTCGCGGAAACCCACGAATTTCAAGGGAACGATCGCGACAGTCATGACTCGGGCGTCGATCATCTTCGCCCATCGACAACCGCGGGCTGCGAACTTCCAACTTCTCGCTATCCTGTACAAGGAGCGCGGGCTCCCGGTTGCGGCCACGTGGCCGCGTTATTGTAATTCTTGACGAAACATTAAATGACTGAGAGCGAAACCCGAGTTCGTTAATTACGCCTGTGAGATCCGCCCTGCCGTGAGGGCTGTCCCCGCTATTCCCGTATCCGAATTTCCGACTCCTCGCGCCGTCCTCTCGACCTCGCGTTTCTCGAGATTCGGCCCTCGCGTCCGCTGACTCGCGAGCAAATCGCGAGGACGTCTCGTGCGGTACCCTTCCAGTACCTGGCGCCCGAACTTACCGATTCACGTCAGCCTCGATATAATTTCGAGAGGTACGTTTGTCCCGGGTGGACCGCGTCCGCACGGCCGCGCGCGGCCCGGCCTCAGAGCCTGTAAAATCCCCGAAGTTGCCGTTCTTCCCCGTACTCGGTACGACGGAAAAAGGGCAACGTGACAGAGCATATGCACAAACAGTCACAGTAAACAGCACAAAGTTGTAATGGTTTTGTTGAAATACTAACAATGCAAAATACTGAATCACGCACGAATGAAAGTTTAAACTTTTAGATTTTTCAATATATGTACCTTCATAAAATTATTACGAGTGAATTGAGGTGCTTTTCTTATGGGACCTGATATTTTGTATTGCATATTCAGATTGCACGCAAAAAAATATAGAAGTTTTCCATAGTTTATTTCTGTTAAGTTGTTTATTAATCTATTTCAGAGCAGGTACTGTCCTTTACTGTTTGTCCTGTAACTTGTGCAAATACTTTATTAAAGATGAAATCTTTAATTTCAAAAATGTGAATTCATACATTGGAGTTCATTTTCTGTCGAATGTAGGCATTTTCGAGAAAAACGTATGAGACAAAACTTTTGTTATTTTTTTCATACAATCTGAATATGCAGTGAAAAATACCGGGTCCCATTTTAAAAAACGACTTCCGGTCTGAAAATCCTATTTCCGGTTGGTACCGGAAATTGAAACTACCACCATTCGATAGAGCGTACCCGAATTAGTTATCAAATTTTTTTTAGTTTTCACTAAAAATCACTCTCCACAATTTTAATAGGGGTGGACGGGTGGTCTAGGACACCCTGTATATACAGGGTGTCACAAAAGTACTTTAACACCCGGAAATGGGAGGTTCCTGAGGTCATTTCAAGCGCCATTGTCCTTTTGCAAAATGTTGTCCGAGGCTTCGTTTGGGAGTGATTAACGAAAAACACGGACCAATCAGAGCGCGAGCTAGACGCGCCAGGAGTATCTACTCGCCCTAAGCGTTAGCGGTACCCCGCGACGAGGCATCGAACAAGAGAAGGAGTAGAAATTGAACGAATGGAATTAAAAACTCACTTATTCAGCTGTAAATCCACTTGCTGCTTCGAAATGTGTGTCACGAGGCCACGCGGTGACGAACTGCGTGACATAGCTGGCTTCAGGTATACGGCATTGTCCCGAACGATAAGGGACGTACGGTCAGGTCAACGAACTGCACAGCGGGTTGTAAAACGACAACCTAAGGGATGTGCGGTGGGGATGGCTCTTTGGCGCACAGATCTTTCGCGCACATCCAGATGGCGCACGGACGATTGCACACAGCTCGATTGCGCACACGGTTCTTTCGCACACAGCTCGATTGCGCACACGGTTCTTTCGCACACAGCTCGATTGCGCACACGGTTCTTTCGCACACAGCTCGATTGCACACACGGTTCTTTCGCACACAGCTCGATTGCGCACACGGTTCTTTCGCACACAGCTCGATTGTAAATTTTATAATCATTGCTTTTCGAAGTCTACATATGGTGATATTGTATTGTGAAATATATGATTAAATATGATTTGGAATCTATTAAATTTTAAATTATGATTAAGAATCTATTAATGAAAAATAATGATGTACAGCTTCGGAGGGGGGTGATTCCGAAGTCTTACTCTGGAAAGTTTATTTTAAGAGCGAGTGGAAATGACATTAGTCTGGGTTAGGTTTGGCTAGATAACTGAAGTTGTTGTTAATCGGACGTTGTTAACCATTAAATTATGATTAAGAATCTATTAATGAAAAATAATTATGTAAAGCTTCCGAGGGGGGGTGATTCCGAAGTCTTACTCCGGAAAGTTTATTTTAAGAGCGAGTGGAAATGACATTAGTCTGGGTTAGGTTTGGCTAGATAACTGAAGTTGTTGTTAATCGGGCGTTGTTAACCATATATTTCACAAGAGAGGCCTTCTTTGGCACACGGTGTGCAATCGAGCTGTGTGCGAAAGAACCGTGTGCGCAATCGAGCTGTGTGCGAAAGAACCGTGTGCGCAATCGAGCTGTGTGCAAAAGAAATGTGCGCCATCTGGATGTGCGCCATCGTCCGTGTGCCAAAGAAGGCCTCTCGTTGCTATCGCGCCCTGCACAACAACATTTGAACGGACCTTGTCCTTTCCTCGATGATCGATACATATGGTTTTTGCATACATGGTTATTGACTGGCATGTCTTCGTGGTTCTTAACAATACCCGGTACTGACTTTGAAATTACCGATTTCCCGTGTTTTGGGACGATGTTGATTTCAAGGAAGGTATGCGTTTTACATATAAGGTGTAACAATCGCGATGCCGTAGAGAAGAATGATTTTAGTTTTATCACATCAAAGACCGTTCTGCGTTTGATTAGTGTTTTATCGCGCCTTTCTGACTGACTGACGTTCAGAAAGGAGGGATATTTCGGAGAAATTGCGAGGAATGATTGAGAACTGAGTGGACTGTATTTAACTGGTTTGACTGGCTAAATGTAACGGACAGGTTTGAATTAAATTTTGTGAAGGAGAATGAAAGGGTGAATATCTGAATTAACAATAACTTAACTATATTTAAACACTAATATACAACTGAATTGAGAAAGTGATTAAGACCGAGAGTGTGCTAGCTTGAATAAATTAGTTTGAATACTGTCTTGACTTTATCAGCTGATCGATTGCGAACGAAAAGAGAGCGAACAGCTGTTGTCGTTTGGTTTTATTGTCTTGATCCTTCAGGAAGTTCGTCACGCGCCGGTGATTCCGGTTGAGCGTTCTGGAACTTTCCCGAAGGATCGAGACTCGGTGTGGCCAATCACGCGCGTGCAGTGCTGCCCGCGCGAGCCTCGCATGCACACGCCACGTGCGTATGGTTTTGAGGCACCGCATGGCAGCTGACGTCACGCGGCGACGAAGCAGCATGGCGCTCGAACGCGCCAATCTCGAACAATTAGGGAATTCCCACAATGCTCACGCATTATCAAGCCGCAGCACAGCCGATGGAAAAAAGAGATAAAATATAAATAATTTGTTCGGAACGTAACAACAGTATGTATTTCCTCTGAGAGTCGGAGAGTGATAAAACCTCGGGATTCTGGAGCATCAATGAACGTGAACGTGTAGGTACATACATAAAAAACGACAGCGCATAGGCGACAAAAGAGGGACTGAAGACCGAGGCAGCCGGCACAGTTTAAAAGGCTGGATATCGATTACAATGTCAATGCAAAAAGGAAAGTTTGTTATTTTTCATTTTTTTTTATACAACTTTTACAAACATATTTGTGAGATTTTTCTGATTAAAATGAGTCTAAACACGGCACTACTTCGATCATATTTACTTGTTTAATGAGTGATCGTAACTCGCTATGATATAAATATAAGTAAATAGTAAATACATATGATTCAGACTCTATCGAGTTTGGTCTCCTTTTCACCAGAAAAGTCTCACAAATCTGTTGATGAAAGTTTGGTACACTGTGACGAGGCAGTTTTGCCTACGCCTTCGGTACCGAGTATCGGAAGACCGGGTCACCCTCTAGCACAGAAATATGCGAGATGGGCAGTGGCGAGCGCTCGCCCTGGGCACGAACGAGACCCATGGGCGAGCACTCATATTTTTTAGCGTCGCGCCAATATGCGCGACGAGATTCTGCAGCACCGTAACCCCCCCCCCCCCCGGTGGGGGGCCCGAGGCACCTTCCCCGCGGAGAAAAAGGAGAAACGAGCTGCGCCGGCGAAACTCCCACTCAAAGGAAGCGAGGGATTCACGCGGCCCAGGAGGTACAACCTGGAGGCCTCGACGAGGGCAGGCGGTCCCGAACCACGAACCTCAGGTGTCTCGCCGTCGCCTCGTCCGTAGGAAAACCTGGCCAGTTTCCGGATAGGCTCGCGTCGATCGCCGCAAGAGGAAGCAACCAATCATCGTACGCCGCTGCCGGAGAGCCGATGAATCGCCAAGCGCCAGGGACCGTCGCGCGGGGCCAGGCCCCGACCGAAAATCCATTAGCGATAGGTCGAATCGTCCGCGGGGCAAGCACGCGGAAAGTGGGGAATGCTCCGCTTCCGCGTTCCCGAGTCATCGCGTCGAGAATCAGTTCTTCGTTGGTTCGAATTCGAGCGAGTCGCAATTATTGTAAGACCGAGTCTAATTAATTAGTGCGACCAGGTGCCGGAAAAGAGAGGGACGAGCACGCTGAATCGCCATCGTTGCCCTGGGTAAGCTTTCGTCAGATTCAATTTCGATAAAGTGATTTTCTCGCGTTGGCTCGGTAAGCGTGTCGGGTTCGCGATCGCGTCGCCGAAACACCGACGCGGCTTCGAGGCTGCCGGTACTCGCGGAGAAGTAAATTCACGAACGGTGGGAAGCCGTCAGGCAATGAGCGCGCGAGGAATAATGTTTTGCGGGTGCTAAGCACTATATTGTATTTGCGAGGATCCGCGCGCCGTTGATGGTTTCACTCGAACCTCGGCACGATCCACGGTGCGTCGCCGCCACGTGCTCTCGCCGCTTTCCGCGACTTGATCCGCCGACAAGAAGTGAATTGTACGCGTTTTTCCATCGGAATTCGGGCGTGGAACGCGGGTATCGCGTACGCCAACGTCGACATCGCGTTGCTGCCGGATTCGACGCTTCCCGAGAAGGACCCGTGAAGGGCGAACCGCGCGTGCGACGATCGTTCGACGCCGACCACCTGTCACGCGCCGACTAACCTCAAAAGGCTGCCGGATGCTGCCGGTAGCGGTATTACAACATCGGGCGAATAAAGCATTGTTAGTCGAAATTTCGAGAGTGGTTATTACGTGAGAAATCTTCCCGACGCGGGGAACGCCTCGTGTTCGTCCCGCATAGTCCCCTGTGCCCGTTCGCGGAAAATCTCGTTCTAATATCGGTTGTCGCAGGCTCGTGCGAACGTCTCTCGAAGTGCTCGTAGCTGCAAAAGCTTAGCGTGACACTTTCCGTGCCTGGCGCCCGAATATCTCGGCGAAGACTTCGAGAGACGACGCGCCTGCGAACAACTTTTGTCCCTGGTGGACAATTTTTGGATTTTCGCCCTCCTGGCGATCAGAAAACCCTAGACGACGTGACAACACATAGAACTAAAATTGAAGAAATTGTAATGTCTTGTTCAATGATTACTCTCGAAATAGGTAGTCGAAGCGAATTCGGATTACACACTGTCGTCGGGATAGTGGACGTGAATTCGGCACTGCGTCTTTGAAGTTATTCTGTTCACATTGAGGGCCTCGGTCGCCGAGAAGCGTACGGTTCGGGTAGGGTATATCGGTGTGAGACCACTAATAATCAAATGACAAAACTTCACTAACATGAGATTTGAACCATTAAACGCGGCGATTCCTCGGGGAGGTTTTAGCGCAAACCTTATTCGAAAAAGTTCCTTCGTTGAAAAGTTGTGACGTCATTAGTGATCATAGTAATTTTTTGGACTTACGCCACTTGTCAAATAAGGGTGCCAACTGAGAATGGCTGCACGTAGAAAGCTGAGATTTCAACCATTAGATGCGGCGATTCTTTGGCAAGATCTTAGCGCAAATCGCATTCCAAAAAGTCCATTCGTTGAAAAGTTGTGAAGTCATTAGTGTTCAAGATTGGCGCGTGCAAGCGCCATCTTGAATGACGTCACCTTGCGATCCCGCCAAAGATCGCCGCGATCCCGCTTAGTGCCCAACCATCAGCAGCGTGCGGAAATTGCGTGGGCACGCTAACTCTCGCGCAATTGGTCAAGACTCTCTCTCGATCCTTCTTGAATATTCATGAATATTCAAGAAGGATCGAGGCAATAAAAGTGAGAGAGAACGGCAGCCATGCCTCTTTTAATGAGTCTCTCTTGCACACGATCAGCTGTCGCACGCGTTTTCGAAAGTAATCCTCGTTATCATATTGTAACGGTCTAACCTCGCGACGCTCTCCTGGTGGATGCTCGAGCATTCCAGGGTTCGTGCAGGGGAGCGCGGGAGGAGAAAGAAACGAATGCCGGAATCCTGGTAGAAACGTGTTTTATTTAGTTAAGTTCGGTCGTTGGGGCCGCCGGCCGGGGCGGCAATAACTGGACGGTGGTCGGCTCCGTTCTGGACGGTCCGCGGTGGCTCTAGTATTTCAATAACATCGGTTACAATCAGTCAGCGCGGAATACGGCGAATTATTCGCAAGTCTATTCTAACGCGGCGTCGGTGGGCACGGTACGCGGTTATATTTTCTGCGGGAATCGGTTACCAGCGCTCGCTCGGGAGGCCCGACGGCCGAGGCTGGACGGGCCGGTCCGGTCGGCCCGACTCAGAGCAGGGTGCCCTGGAACTCCTACGGGAGCACCCGTAGGATGTGTCAAGGAAGCGCGCCCGGAAGCGCCCGGGGAAAAGCGCACACTGTTCCTCGTTGTCGGGACGGGACGTTCCGGCGCGTCGGCAGGAAAGGTCGGCGTGGCGGCGGGATCGGAGCGTCGGGTATCGGGCGTCCCAGTCCGCGCGGGCCGCCGAAAACAGAGGGTGCCGCAGCGCTCCTTCGGAAGTCCCCGAAGGAAGAGCTACGGCCGCACGCGTTCGGAAGCACCCGAAAGTTTCGTGCCCCACCTCTCTGCCTCGACGATCCCGAAACGGCCCGGGCGGCGACGACGACGATCGGAGGATGGTGCTACCGATTCTCGGTGAACGGTCGCCTGCGTTTCCTGGACTACGGTCGACGGGACGTTCGAGTGCTTCCACGGAGGCACCCGGAGAAAAGGCTGCGAATTGCTCGCGCTCGGAGGAACCCGAGGGAGCGAGCTCGTCACCGTCGGCTAGTCCGAGCCCTGAAAAGAGCTGAATCGTTCGGTGGAGAGTTCGAGCTCGGTAGATGAGCTGTGCCGGTGAACTCCGCCGAATCCTTTTTTTTTTTTTTATATATATAAAATAAAGCAGGAGGCCTGTGCCTAGCAGCCTTATAATGCTGCTTTACCAGGGGGTTTTAGGGGTTGAACATTGGTATTACCTTTGTAAATTCGATGTTTACTAGTAGCAAAATTAATACTGGTGGGGAATAAAATTTTCAAAAAATGCCGAGCTGAAAGTGAAAGATGGGGGAGATGGAAGATGAGAGATGAAAGATGAGAGGGGTTACCCTGTCGCGGTACGCGGAGTGTGGAAACTCAAGAGTTAGAGAACGCCGGAGCTATTGACACACGTGAGCCTATTTTATTGGGCGGGGATACGCCCTTCGAGAGGTGCGCGGTGGCACCTCCAAGAGGCACGCTGGGACGGCCCCGGCACGCATTAAGGCGGTCGAAGGTGATGGTAGTGTAGGGGAAATCTCTTCTTGACTCGGTAAGGGATTTGGTGTAAGTTGAATTCCCTGTGAGACGGACGAGTTGGTTCAGGTGGAGGTGAACCTCGTATTTGTTGATTACATCAACACAGAAGTCCAATAAGCTGGGCATTTTAGCGACGTCGTTAACTAAGCGGGTAGGGGTTCTTGTGGGGAAACCCAGGATAGTCTTCAGGATGCGAAACTGGGCACGGCTCGCGATTTTGAAATTTGTGGTTGCGGCGGGAATCCATAGACGGAGACCATACGTTAGAACCGAGCGTAGACACACCTTGTAGAGTGTTAGTCTTAAGCTGCGGTTTAGCGGGGAATTTTGCGAAATTAACTTGTGGATGGCGCCGGCGGCCGCACGTGTTTTTGCGACACGATCTAGTATCGCCTCCTTCCAAATTAGCTTTTTGTCCATTATGATCCCTAGGTATCTAATTTTGTTTTCCCACGGGATGGGCGTATTTGCTATGTTTAACTGCGGGACAGACCCGAGTTTAATCCTCGAGGTGAAAAGAATCGCCATGGTTTTGCTCGGATTGACAGCGAGCTTCCATACTTCGAAGAAGTTTATAACCTTGTCTAGATAACGTTGCAGGTTTAGGGTGACAATGCGAGGATTTTTGTGCGGGCTGAAAAGCAAGGTGTCGTCCGCGTACGTTGCTAGTGGGGAAACATCATCCTTGGGAATGTCATTTACAAAAATGTTGAAGAGTAACGGGCCGAGTATGGAGCCCTGCGGCACTCCAGCATGGATATTGTGACTTCCAGAATCGAACCCGTTTATGGAGACGAATAGTTTTCTGTCTGACAGATAGTTTAAAATGAGTTTCTGGATAAGCCGGTCGAAACCCATGTTTTCAAGTTTGAATATTAGCGCCTTGTGCCAGACGGTGTCGAAGGCTTTGGTCAGGTCGAGGAAGACCGCAGGGACAGATCGTCCTATATTTACTTGGTGAGTGACCAGCTGGAAAAATCTCACCAATTGGTGAGTGGTCGAGTGCATAGACCGAAAACCAAATTGTTGGTCGATAATGAGGCTGTTTTTTTCAAGGAAGGAAAGGAGAAGTTTTTGGATACACTTCTCGAGAAGTTTCCCCAGGATTGATAGCAGACTAATCGGCCTGTAGCTATCCGGCAATTTATGGTCCTTTCCCGGCTGTGGTACAGGCAGTACCCTGGCGATCTTCCATTTGTCCGGGAAGTACGCCAGGTTATAGCATGAAGAGAAGGTGTAATAGAGCTGCATAACAACTTTAAGGCCGACCTTTTTGAGCATTAAGGCCGTGATTTTATCGCCGCCGGGGGTCTTGTTATTTCTAAACGTTTTTATGGCGTCTATTATTTCGGAGGGAGAGACGAAGGGACGCCTCGAGGAAAGTTCTGTAGGTGAGTCCGTTATGATTTGGGAGTGATTTATGACCATATTGTTTACCGGAGAGCTCGAATAGTCTGTGCCAGAAAAGGAGCTGGCGAAGACAGCTGCGAACGTGTCTGCCTTTTCCTTGTCGAGAGTAATAGGAGAGGGGGAAGCAGCTGAAGTGAGCGGTGGGTACTTGGTACGCGCGCCAGTCAGAATCTTATAATTCCGCCAGAAGGTGGGGTCGGATTTGTTTAGTTTCGTGAGGTTTTTTGCAAAGAGTTCCCGTTTATATCTAGCAGCCCTATTCTTGATTTCACCAGTAATCTGTTTTATGTTGGCGGAGAAGAGCCAGCATCCAGTACGTTGGAGATCACGGCGGTATTTTCTCCTGAGCCGGATGAAAGCGGTCATGAGGGGATCGTTGCATAGGTTAGGACGTGCAGACTTTTCCTTGTATACGGAGACTCTCCTGAGACAGGCAGTAAGAAAGGATTCTATAGTCCTTACTGATACGTCAATTTCGGCTTTATTACGGGGGTGACCAGTGATTTGGAATTTATTTGTAAGGAGGGTGTACTTGCTCCAGTCGTATGTGCGGAGAATATTCGGGGAAAACAGTGGGGCTTCCTTGGGACTCAGGAGCACTGGACTATGGTCTGTTGGGAGCTGGTCAATTACCACGCAGTCGAAATCGCACGAAATATCAGCGAGGAAAAGGTCCAGGTAAGATACAACGTTTGTCTGACGATACGTGGGTGCATGTGGAGAAAGGAGTCTATATTTAGATTTTGATAGATGGTCCTGCAGGGATCTACCGTTCCGGTTTGAGCGCCGGTCGCCCCAGTCAGGATGCTTAGCGTTAAAGTTGCCGCCGATAATGAAGGGATATCTAAGGCGGGAGAGGAAATCTAGGATTTCGGGCGTCAAGACGGTCGTGGGATGGATGTAAACAGCGGCCAAGGTAAGCGGTGGAGCAGTAATTCTAATACAGGCAATCTCCATGCCGTCCGGGACTGGCATTTCAATAATGCTAAAATCCAGAGTGTTTTGAACAAGGATGGCAACACCACCGCCACGCCCGAAAGTGCTATTGCAGGGACGGTCAGAGCGAACAAGCTTGTAGCCAGGTAGGTGGAAATCAAGGTCAGGTCTGAGCCACGTCTCAGTTAAGATTGCGATATTTACGTTATTTTGTTGCAGGTATATTGCGATATCAGTTTGCTTCTTTAGTATGGATCTGACGTTTCAGAATAAGACTTTGGGGTAGCGTCCGCCTATGAAAGGGTTGCCGATACCTGCATGAATGCAGCGAACTTCTCCGAGTCCGATCTGCATAGTCTCAGTTTGGCTAACAAGATTTTAGCAGCAGCAAGAATTTTGCCCACGTTACAGACAGCAGTAATTTCATTGAAGATTTGCATAGTCTCCTCGATCGGTGAGATGGACGCATTTATTGGGTGCGATTGGTGGCCAGGTGCATTAGCGAAGGTGTTAGATTGCTTCTCCATGGGGTGCAGTTTATTTGGAGCCAGGGCCCTACTGTAAGAGACGTTGGGACGCAACATGGCAGTTTCAGCTGACCTGTGAGGGCCAGTCGAGATGGAAACTCGCTGCGAGAGAGCAGGTGGAGGGTAGCGCTTTGCCCGTTTCTCCAGGTAATTTCCCAATGCAGGGCATTTTGAACAATTGGCCGTGTGATGGCCATTACAATTTACACACTTCGGTTTTTCTACCGTGGGGGTAGGGCAGTCCGAAGTGAGGTGGGGACCAGCACATTTTACACATTTAGGCTGGTATCCACAGTTTGACGAAGAATGTCCAAATGCTTGGCACTTAAAACACTGCGAGTAGTTTGTACGAGATAGGAACTTGTCCCAGTAGACTCGAGTGTAGAAGAGGTGGGCAGTTTTGCGTACGCTGTTAAGAGTTACACCGTTAGGGAACGTACCTTTATAGACACAGTAGAGTGAATTTTTGGAATGCCTACTGCCGATGGGGATGCAGGAGACCGGGTTCAGGTCATGGAGTTTCATCTCCTCCATTAGTTCGCCGACATTCATACGGGGGAGGTCCTTCAGCGTAGCTGAGAGGACCTTTTCTGAATTTATGGTGAAGGTGTGAAAAGGGAGGTCAGCCTTCTCCAGTTTTCCCTTAAGGTCGAGGAAATGCTCGACGGTGTTTAACTGAACACGAACTCTGGAGCCCAGGAATTTCAATTTAAAGTCGCGGCCGTACGATTCGGCCAGTGACTTGGTTAAACGAGGCATATTTCCATCGAAGTTGGAGATATAAAGAGGGGGCGGCTTAGAGATAGCTCTCCTAGGAACGGTGCTTGGGGATGCGTTGTTTACAGAGTTCTCCTTGTGTCTGCTCAGGTTTGAAGTCGGAGGGGATGCGCCACGAAGGGAAGGACCAGTTCGGTGCTTGTTTACCGGTAAAGCAGGGAAGTCGTTAGGGGCTCCGACAAACGAGCCGAGTACGTCGAATCTGTTTTGGACTACCACAGTGGGGATATCCCCGAGGTGAGTAACCTCCGTCATGTTGACGCAAGGTATCGAGTTTTCCTCAGAGGATTTGCTTACAGCGGTCTTTTGTTTTTTAGGGAGAGGTGACATCCTGGGCTGTTTACACTGAGGAGCGCCAAAGGTCGACGGCTCGGATACAGGAGACAATGGGCCAGGGGAGGCCTCAGTAGAAACGTTCGAATTTAAATTTTCGAAACCGCCGAGGGAAAGATCATCCGGCGCGGTGGGAAAATCCCCATGCACAGAATTTACCGGAGAAACAAGCTCAGGTGTTTGGAAGAAGTCCAGCCGATCGACAAACGGCTCAGAGAAGGATCGAGTGTGAATTGCAGGCTCGAGATTATTTAGCTGCGCGCTAGGGTCTATATCAGACCTGGACGTTTCTAGGGCAGATGCATGTGCATCCTGCGGCGTAAAACTACACGTAGCAGTAGGGGGCAACCCGAATGAAGTAACAACGACGCGGCGAGTTATACCCGCAGCTTTCTTTCCCTTTGTAGCGGCCAACGTTACGAGGTCCGGCGAGAACTTTCTGACGACTCCGCGGTTTTCCGTCGCGAGGATTTTAAAGTCCGTGGCTTTGCGCCGCACATTGGGGCGCTTGACTAAGAATCCGGTGGGCGATTGGACGCCACTCACCCGGAGAGAAGGGCAATTCGCCCTGGAGAAGGGTTAACACCTCGGGACAGCCGGCGCGTTAGGAGAACACGAAATAAGAAAAGAGAGGTACTTACAGAGTAGTAGAAGAAAGGAGAAGAAGAGAAGAAGACAGAAGAGAAGAACAGAGAAAGAAGAAAACAGAAACAGAGATCAATGATCGCATGTGACTTTGCCTTGTGACTTTTGCCAGACTATCTATACAGCGCGGAACAACACGGTAGAGGCACGTCCGTACACGACGGACGCTAAACACCGAAATCCTGTAACTTTAACCAATATTCCGGTGAACTCCGCCGAATCCTTTTTTTTTTTTTATTTTAAATAAAGCGGGAGGCCTGTCCCTAGCAGCCTTATATTGCCGCTTTACCAGGGAGTTTTTAGGGGTTGAACGATGGTGTTACCTTTGTAATATCGGTGTTTGCTAGTCGCAAAAATTAATACAGGTGGGGAATAAAATTTTCAAAAAAAGCCGATCAGAAAGTGAAGGATGAGGGAGATGGGAGATGAGAGATGAGAAATGAGAGGAGAGAGATGAGAGAAGTTACCCTGTCGCTGTATGCGGAGTGTGGAAGACTCAAGGGAGAGGTTTACCAGGAAGCGATGGCTTTTCGCGCCACCGGAGCTGTAAGCACCCGTAAGCCTATTTTATTAGGAGGGGATACGCCCTTTGAGAGGTGCTCAGTGGCACCTCCAAGAGGCACGCTGGAACGGCCCCTGCTCGCATTAAGGCGGTCGAAGATGGTGGAAGTGTAGAGGGAATCTCTTCTTAATCCGGTAAGGGATTTGGTGTAAGTTGTATTCCCCTGTGAGACGAACGAGTTGGTTCGGGTGGAGGTGAACCTCATACTTGCTGATAACATCAATGCAGTAGTCTAACAGGCTGGGCATCTTTGCGACGTCGTTTATTAATCGGGTAGGAGTTCTTGTAGGGAAACCCAGAATAGTCTTAAGGATGCGAGACTGGGCACGGCTCGCGATTTTAAAATTTGAGATTGCGGCGGCGATCCATAGATGGAGACCGTATGTTAGGACCGAACGTAGACACACCTTGTAAAGTGTTAGCCTTACTTGCGGTTTAGCGGAGAATTTTGTGCGATTAGTTTGTGGAGGGCGCCGGCGGCCGCTCGTGTTTTCGCGACGCGATCCAGTATCGCCTCCTTCCAGATTAACTTCCTATCCATTACGATCCCTAAGTATCGGATTTTGTCTTCCCACGGGATGGGCGTGTTTTCAATGGTTAACTGCGGGACAGACCCGAGTTTAATCCTCGAGGTGAAGAGAATCGCCATGGTTTTGCTCGGGTTGACAGTGAGCTTCCATACATTGAAGAAGTTTACGACCTTGTCTAGGTATCGTTGCAAGTTTTGAATAGCAATACGAGGACTTTTGTGCGGGCTGAAGAGCAAGGTATCGTCCGCATACATTCCTAGTGGGGAAACATCATCCTTGGGGATGTCATTTACAAAAATATTGAAAAGTAACGGGCCAAGTATGGAGCCCTGCGGCACTCCGGTATAGATATCGTAACTTCCAGAATCAAAGCCATTTATAGAGACGAATAGTTTTCTGTCCGACAGGTAATTTAGGATGAGTTTCTGAATAAGCCGGTCGAAACCCAAGTTTTCGAGTTTGAGTATTAACGCCTTGTGCCAGACGGTATCGAAGGCTTTAGTCAGGTCAAGGAAGACCGCGGGGACAGATCGTCCTATATTTAGTTGGTGAGTGACCAGCTGGGAAAATCTCACCAATTGGTGGGTGGTCGAGTGCATAGACCGGAAACCAAATTGTTGGTCAATGATGAGACTGTTTTCTTCAAGGAAGGAAAGGAGAAGTTTCTGGATACACTTCTCGAGAAGTTTCCCCAGAATTGATAACAGACTAATCGGCCTGTAGCTATCCGGCAATTTATGATCCTTTCCCGGCTTTGGGACAGGCACTACCCTGGCGATCTTCCATTTGTCCGGGAAGTACGCCAGGTTGTAGCATAAAGAGAAGGTGTAATAAAGCTGTATCACGACTTTTAGGCCGACCTTTTTAAGCATTAGGGCCGTGATTTTGTCACCGCCGGGGGCCTTGTTATTTCTAAACGTTTTTATGGCGTCTATTATTTCGGAGGGAGAAACTGCCAACATGGCAGTTTCAGCTGACCTGTGAGGGCCAGTCGGGATGGAAACTCGCTGCGAGAGAGCAGGTGGAGGGTAGCGCTTAGCCCGTTTCTCCAGATAATTTTCTAATGCGGGGCATTTTGAATAATTGGCCGTGTGGTCGCCGTTACAGTTAATGCACTTAGGTTTTTCTACCGTAGGGGTAGGGCAGTCCGAAGTGAGGTGGGGACCAGCACATTTCACACACTTAGGCTGGTATCCGCAGTTTGAAGAAGAATGTCCGAATGCTTGGCACTTAAAGCACTGCGAGTAGTTTGTGCGGGAGAGGAACTTGTCCCAGTAGACTCGAGTGTAGAAGAGGTGGGCAGTTTTCCGCACGCTGTTTAAGGTTACACCGTTAGGGAACGTAACTTTATAAACGCAGTAGAGCGAATTTTTGGATTGCCTACTGCCGATAGGAATGCAAGAGACCGGGTTCAGGTCATGGAGTTTCATCTCCTCCATTAATTCGCCGACATCCATACGAGGGAGGCCCTTCAGCGTAGCTGAAAGGACCTTTTCTGAGTTTATAGTGAAGGTGTGGAAGGGGAGGTCAGCCTTCTCCAGTTTTCCCTTAAGGTCGAGGAAATGTTCGACGGTGTTTAGCTGAACACGGACTCTTGAGCCCAAGAATTTCAATTTGAAGTCGCGGCCGTACGATTCGGCCAGTGACTTTGTTAGACGAAGCATGTTTCCATCAAAGTTGGAGATATAGAGAGGGGGGGCTTGGAGATAGCTCTCCTGGGAACGGTGCTTGGAGATGCATTGTTGGCGGAGTTCCCGTTGTGTCTGTTTAGGTTTGAGGTCGGGGGAGATGGACCGCGAAGAGCAGGACCAGCTCGGTGTTTGTTTACCGGCAGAGCAGAGAAATCGTTGGGAGCTCCGACAAACGAGCCGAGTACGTCATATCTATTATGGACTGCCACAGTGGGGATATCCCCGAGGTGAGTAACCTCCGTCATGTTGACGCAAGGTAACGAATTTCCTTCAGGGGATTTGCTTACCGCGGTCTTTTGTTTTTTTGGGAGAGGTGACATCCTGGGCTGTTTACACCGAGGAGCACCAGAGGTCAACGGCTCGAGTACAGGAGACACTGGGCCAGGGAAGGCCTCAGTAGAAACGTACGGATTTAAATTTTCGAACCCACCGAGGGAAAGATCATCCGGTGCATTGGAGGATCCCCATGCATAGAATTTACCGGAGAAACAGGCTCAGGTGTTTGATAGAAATTCAGCCGATCGACAAACGGCTCAGAGAAAGATCGAGTATGAATAGCAGGCTCAATGTTGTTTGGTTGCGCGCTAGGGTCTATATCAGACCTGGACGTTTCTAAGGCAGGTGCATGTACATCCTGCGGAGTAAAGCTACTCGTAGCAGTAGGGGGCGAACCTTGTGGAGTAGCAACAACGCGGCGAGTTATGCTCTCAGTTTTATTCCCCTTTGTAGCGGCCAACGTTTCGAGGTCCGGCGAAAACTTTCGAACTATACCGCGGCTTTCCGTCGCGAGGATTTTAGGGTCCGTGGCTTTGCGCCGCACATTGGGGCGCTTGACTAAAGTTCCGGTGTGGCGATTGGACGCCACTCACCCGGAGAGAAGGGCAATTAGCCCTAAAGAAGTGTTAACACCTCGGGACAGCCGACGAGTTAGGAGAACACCGAGTAAAAAGAAGAGAAGTACTTACAAGATAGTAGAAGAAAGGAGAAGAAGAGAAGAAGACAGAAGAGAAGAACAGAGAAAGAAGAGAACAGAAACAGAGATCAAATGATCGCATAAAACTTTGCCTGTGGTCAGACAAACTATAAGGCGCGGAACAACACGGTAGAGGCACGTCCGTTCACGACGAACGCTAAACACCGAATGGAGAACGAATGATGTAACTTTAACGCGATCGGAGCCTGAACTGACGGTGAACTCCGCCGAATCCTTTTTTTTTTTTTTTTTTTATATAACATAAGAAAGGCGGCCTTTACCTAGTGGCGTAAGTGCCACTTTACCAGGGTGGAAGAAAAAAAATTTTAGTAGAAAGTGGTGTTACCTTAGTAAGTGTATGGGTTGCAGTATAGCAAGCGAAAATAGGTGTGGAGTAAAATTTTCAAAATAGCTCCGAGAAAGGTTCGCGTTTGGAGAGCGACAATAAGAAAAAAGAAAAGAAGCTGTTGAGAGGTAGGCTCGCAAGAGAGTAGCAGCGGCGGTACGTCGGAAGTATTCCGACGTGTACTAATATTATGTGTTTGTGTGAGACATAGTTTGCACACAAAGGTGTAAGAAGGAAAGTAATATAGGCGGGACGGTGCCGCTAGGCATGCCAGAGAAGGATAGAAGTTTAAGAGCATAGCCCATGCGGTATAAGCATGCAGGTAGGTCAAAAAGGGTCGGGCAGGAGTACCGAAGCGCAGTGTAAGCAGGAATGCCGTCGGGATAGCAAGCAGAATGGATTCTTGAGGGTCTCAAGGTGGACGGAGGTGGTAGTAATGCAGCGGAAACCTTTTCTTGATACGGTATGGTATCTGGTGAGGACCGTATTCTCCGGTGAGACGGACAAGCTGGTTCAGGTGCAGGTTAACCTTATATCTGTCAATAATATTTGAACAAAATTCCAAGAGACTTGGAATATTCAGGAGTTCATTTATTATGCAGGTGGGGGTGCATGTAGGGAAACCAGTGATGATCTTCAGAATGCGGGTCTGGGCACGGCTCGCAATTTTTAAATTGGAGGCCGAGGCGGCTGTCCACAGGTGCAGACCATACGTGAGGACTGAACGCAGGCAGACCTTGTATAAGGTTAATCTGAGACTACGGTTCAGTGGTGAAACTTGGGAAGTCAGTCTATGGATGGCCCCAGCAGCAGAACGAGTTTTCGACACCCGGTCGAGAATAGCCTCCCTCCAGGTAAGTTTGCTATCCATTACAATGCCCAGGTATTTAATTTTCTTTTCCCATGGAATGGCGACGTTTTTTACAGAAAGCTGCGGGGTGTCATTTAGCTTCCTCCGCATGGTAAAGAAGATTGCCTGGGTCTTGGCAGGGTTTACAATTAGCTTCCAGGTTTCGAAGAAGTTTATGACTTTATCAAGGTACCTTTGCAGGTTGCTCACAGCAATACGAGGGACCTTGTGAGGACAGAAGAGCAAGGTATCATCAGCATACATGGCAAGTTGAGATCTGTCATCCTTGGGTATGTCATTTACATAGATGTTAAAAAGTACTGGGCCGAGGATAGAACCCTGCGGGACGCCAGCAAGTATACCGTATGTTGGAGAGTCATAACCATTGACTGAGACAAATAGTTTCCTATCAGTAAGATAGTTCAATATAAACTTCTGCAGGAGCAGGTCGAGGCCTGCGTTTCCCAATTTATAAATTAAAGCCCCATGCCAGACCGTATCAAAAGCCTTAGTGAGATCGAGGAAGACCGCGGGTACCGACCTTTTAACGTTTAGTTGGTGTGTGACCAGCTGGGAAAATCTTACCAGCTGGTGGGTAGTTGAGTGCGCTGACCTGAACCCAAATTGTTGGTCGATGAAAAAGTTCTTACTCCTTAGGAAATCCGAGAGAAGTCTGAGAATACATTTCTCCAGAAGTTTTCCCAGGGTCGGAAGCAAGCTAATCGGGCGATAGTTGTCTGGCGTTTTATGGTCTTTGCCTGGCTTAGGTATGGGTACGACCTTGGCCAATTTCCACATATCGGGGAAGTAGGCCAGGTTGTAACAGGCAGAAAAGGTATAATAGAGTTGGATAATTGTTTTGTGACCAGCATGCTTAAGCATTTGGGCTGTAACTTTATCGTAGCCAGGGGCTTTATTATTCTGAAGTGTTTTGATGGCATCGACAATTTCAGAGGGAGAGGCAAGAGTGTGTCTGAGAGAGAGATCTGTAGGGGAGCTCGAGACAAGCTGGCAATAGTTAGCAATGGTGACATCGAGCGGTGAGCCCGTGGGGACAGCTCCCGAGAAGGCACTGGCAAAAACTGCAGCGAAAATATTTGCCTTTTCTCTGTCGAGAATAATCGGAGAGGGGGAGGCAGTAGAAGTGAGCGGTGGGTACTTAGTACGTGTGCCCGTCAGTAGTTTGTAGCTACGCCAGAAGGTAGGATCAGTTTTATCTACCTTAGCCAGGTTGCCTCTAAATATCCCCTGCTTATATTTACTTGCTCTTTTCCTAATTTCTTTGGTTAGTTGTCTAATGACAGCAGTGAAGTAATCACAACCCGTACGTTGGAGATCACGTCAGTGTTTTCTCCTGAGGCGAACGAGGGAGGTTAATAGAGGATCGTCTGGAAGATAGGGACGCGAGGATTTTTCCTTGAAAATGGAGGACTTCCTAAGACAGGCGGTGAGAAAGGATTGGATGGTTCTGACTGAAGTGTCGATTTCGGCTTGGCTACTGAGATGACCAGTGATTTTCAACTTGTTTGTAAGGGATTTATACTTCTCCCAGTCGTACGTTCTGAGAGTGCTGGGAGAGAACAGGGCAGCTTCTTTTGGATTCAGGAGAACCGGACTATGGTCAGATGGCAGTTGTTCGGCTAGCGTGCAATCAAAGTCACACGGGATGTCAACAAGAAACAGGTCAAGGTAGGAGACAGAATTTCCTCGTCGAAAAGTAGGAAGCTGCGGCGAAAAGATTCTGTACTTGGATTTAGTACTGTGCACGTGGAGGTTTCTACCACTCTGATTTGTATAGGAGTTTCCCCAGGAGAAGTGCTTAGCATTGAAGTCACCGCCGATAATATAGGGGTATTTGAGACGGGAAAGTCGATCCAAAAAACCGGAGGTTAAGATTGTGCGTGGAGGTACGTATGTCGCCACCAGGGTGAGTGCAGGAGAAGTGAGCCTGATACATACGATGTCAATGCCATCGTATTGCGGGAAGTCGACGATGTTATAGTCGAGAGAACTCTGTACGAGTAATATGACACCTCCTCCTCGCCCAAGGGGACTGTCGCAAGGTCGGTCGGAACGAATGGTCTTGTAACCAGGCAAGTAGAAATTATGGTCTGGCCTAAGCCACGTCTCCGTAATAATCGCGATGTTAATGTTGTTTTGTTGCAGGTATAGTGCAATATCAGTCTGTTTGGACAGAATGGAGTTCACATTCCAGAGGAAAACTTTGGGATATAACCCGCCTATGAAAGGGTTGCCGATACTTGCATGAAGGCAGCGAATTTTTCCGAGTCCGTCCTGCATAATTTTAACTTGGATAGGAGTGTTTTAGCCGCGGCGAGGATTTTCTCAACGTTGCAAATAGCAGCAATTTCCCTAAAGGCTTGCATGGTTTCCTCAATCGGGGAAACCGATGGGTTGGTTGGCTGACCCTGGAGCCCAGGGCTGTTTAAGGTGGTATTCTCGTTCCTGGATGGGAGAGAAGGTTTTTTCGGTGCAAGGGCACTGCTGTAAGAAACATTGGGCCGAAGCAGGGCAGTTTCAGCAGACCTGGGGGGGCCTGCAGCCGAAATATATTGCTGCGGGTGGGCAGGCAGAGGATATCGCCTTGCCCGTTTTCCCAGGTAATTCTCTAAAGCAGGGCACTTTGAGTAGTTGGCGGTATGATCGCCGCTACAATTTGCGCAGGTAGGTTTGGTAACTGTGGGCGTAGGACAGTCGGAAGTGAAATGCGGACCAGCGCATTTAACGCATTTGGGCTTATAGCCACAATTTAAGGAGGAGTGGCCGAAAGCCTGGCACTTGTAGCACTGAGAATAATTTGTTCGGGACAGAAACTTGTCCCAGTATACGCGCGTGTAGAAGAGATGCGCGACCTTCCTAACATTATTTAGGGTAACTCCGTTAGGGAAAGTTACTTTATAGACACAATATAGTGACTCTTTAGTGCGCCTGCCACGAATGGGAAAACAGGAGACAGGATTTAAATCGTGAAGTTTCATCTCCTCGATTAGCTCATTAGTGTCCATGAGCGGAAGGCCTTTAAGGGTAGCGGAGAGGACTTTCTCTGCATTAATTGTGAAGGTATGGAAGGGAAGGTTCGCCTTCTCCAACTTTCCTCTGAGATCGTGAAAATGTTCTAGCGAGTTCAGCTGGACTCGGACTCGCGTACCAAGAAATTTAAGTTTAAATTCGCGCCCGTATGACTCAGTCAGAGATTTGGTAAGGCGAGGCATATTGCCATCAAAGTTGGCAATGTATAGTGGAGGTGGTTTCGAGAAAGCCTTCCTAGGCAAGGTTTCAGGAGACGAGACATCTTTATCAGTACCAGCTTTAAGATTCTGCTTATTCGACGTTGAAGGCGCTGCATCTCGCAGGGAAGGGCCGGCATGTCGAATATTTGCGGTAAAAGCGGGTAAATCGTGCGAGGTTCCAGTGAACGAGCCAAGGACGTTGAACTTATTCGCTACCGAAACAGCGGGGATTGACCCGAGGTGAGTCACGTCCTGCATGTTTGGAAGGGAAACAATGTTGTTTTCAGGAGACGAGCTGTCCGTACTAACTCTCTTTTGTTTTTTGGGCAGAGGTGAAAGTCGTGGCTGCGACTGTTTATGCGACAGCGTGCTGGAGGTCGCCGTTTCGGTTACGGTAGACGGCGAGTCAAACAAGATATGGGGGCTGGATTCAAAATCTATGATTAAATTTTGAGAAGAACCGTTATCAAAAATAGAGCTCTGCTGGGGAGGGTCACTAGCATCGAAGAAAACCGATGGCCCCGCTACCGGGCTTCCGGGTTCGCCAAGAGAGAAGTCGTCAAGCGCTGGGAGACAATTTCCAAAAGCGGAGCTCTGCTGTGAATCGTGCTCCGATATTAAGGGAGCATTAAACTGTATAACTGATGGTTCGGACGCGGAACGAACTAAAACTACTGGGTCAGCACTGGCCCTAGGCGCGTTTAGGACCGTCTCCGATTGAAAAGTTTCCGGAGGCGGAACAGCGACATCGCGAGAGGATTTGGCATCCGTTTTGACCGAGCACGGAGGAACAGAAGTAGGAGAGTGCCCTCGCGACACAATTGCAACCCTTTCGACCCGGGCCGAGGCCGGAGCAACTAAGTTTGGCGAGAACTTGCGAATGACTCCACGGTTTTCCGTAAGGGGCCTTTTAAATTCGAGCGCCTTGCGCCGCACATTGGGGCGCTTGTCTAAATTGAAAGAAGGGCGATTTGCCGCCAGTCACGCAGAAAAGAAGGGGCTTAGGCCCCGGAAAGACACACAGAACACACCAGAAAGCCACAGATTTACACACAGTAGAAGAAAAGTTAGATGTTAGAAATATAGAGAAGACACATAAAGATTGTGAAGAATAGAGAAACTGTAGAGTACAGAAAAGCAAGAGCGCGGTAGAGACACGTCCGCTTGCGACGGACGCTAACAACCGAATGACGGTGAACTCCGCCGAATCCGTAATTCGGCGGGCATTAAATACCGGCGAGACCGGAGCACGGACCATGGAGAGTGCCGCTCGAGTCGCGACGGGCTCGCTCGGTGACAGGGGCCGTGATTGGCGCGGGACCGTGCACGCACAAGTCTATAAATATGGCCCGTGCTTGGGACCGCTTACTCGCGACGGGGCTTCGCTACGGAATGCTTCGTCGCATCATAGTACCATTTTCTCCAACATTTTCATATTCTGTTATGATTTAGTTTATTGTTAATTCATGTACATTCAGTCAATATACAGTATTTATTGTTAAATCCGGATATTTCTACCTACAATTTCGTTCACTCATTCCATTTCAAATCAATCCGTTACAACCAATTTATACATTCATTCTTTTCACTCATTCCGACTTTTCTTTTCATTTTCTGGTCGATCAAGACCGCTTTCGTTACACATTAGTGATCATAGTAATTTTATGGACTTACGCCACTTGTCAAATAAGGGCGTCAACTGAGAATGGGTGCACGTAGAAAGCTGGGATTTCAACCAATAGACGCGGCGACCCTTAGGGTGACGATCACTCACAGAAACTCACGTGTGTCCAGTTTCACTCTCATTATACAATTGATACTGCGGCTAAAATCTTGGGTCCGCGAGGGTCGCAGTTACGGCGGGGCGGTAGGGTGGCTACTCTCACGAATTTTTAATTGGTGGAGAAGGGCGAGAGTCCCGAAAAGAGTTCCCGACGATTGGCGATTGCCCCCGAAATAGGTTGATGCGGGGGAGGCTCGGCGATGGGTCCATCGCTGCATCGATCAAATATGGTGGGGGCCTTGTACACGATCGAAAAGGCGGGTTCATTCCTAGCAACATAAATTCCCTTCGAGACGTCACGTTCCGAGAAATGTCCCACTAACATACCTGTTATGTCGCGAAGGCAGATTTTTGCCTTATTGTATGAACGGGTGTTTATGGTACCAGCAAACTGAGTTCCGCTAATCTTGACGGGTTTTACCAGCGGTAATTTCAGCCGTCCTCGGATTAGACGCGAGCTCAGGCCCGGCAAGTTTTTATTATGGTACGTTTTTAAAAAAACGTGCTTTTGCAGGGTTTCTAGCTCTTAGCTTAACGGCGATTGACTGCCATAAACATTCACGTGCGAATCAGCTGTTGGTGACTTCGAGCGCGAGGGGACCCTTGGGCCCAGTATTTTATGATAGTACCTCTTCGTGTCATCGCCGACCCCACCAGAGGTATCTGGTCAGGAAAGCAACTGCCCAGTCATTTTTCCAGGACCTTAGTCATTGGTAGAAAATGTTTACGCCCACGAAGGGTCCTCTAATATAAATAGGCTAAGTACATTGCAATCGCGGCTGTTTTAAAATAGATAGTTAAAGAAATCTCATCACAGAGACAATCTTGTCATTATCGTGTGTTTTAAGTTTCTAACCCTAGATTCCGTTCCTCAGTTGTTATTTGTTGTTACAGTTATTAAAGTTGCAAGTGTTTGTTTTGTTATCCTACATGACTGTTATTTATTTATCCCTTATCAGACGCGTACACTCAACGAGTCCGCTATAGCTGTCGGGCATTGAGACGACGCAACAATACCAATAGACAGTGTGACTAGTGACGTCACGTTCCGTACTATGCATTCTTATTGGAATTTTCGAACGTTTGAGGGCTCGAATTAAAGGTGGAGGATCGCACTTTATGATAGGAACATTTAGGTTTAAACGTAAGACGAGAGAATATAAATATAAAATTTGTTCGCGATCGAATCGCGCGCTCGACGGAGATCGCAACACACCGTTCTTCGTCACGTCGTGACGTCATCGATCGATCGCGACTTCACGCGAAGCCGGTCCTCGGCTCGCGCTCCGACGTCGGATTTCAACAGGATCACGCGACGATGATCCTCCAATCATCGACCCCTCATCATCGCGTGATTCTCGGGAACCAATCCTCAAACGACACCGCTCTGAGGAATCTCCGAATCGCCGAAAACGGACACGAATTCTCGCGTAAACGTCTAGTCATCCGCTGCTTCTTCGCCTAACACGAGTTCGCCTTTGTACAAGCACGGATGCTCACTCTCAATTCAACTCTGTATTTCACATTCAAGTCTACAATCAGTAACACATCTTAATTCAAATACAGTCCACTTTCACATCTTTAAATTCAGTGTCGATTTCCTCAGAAATGAATTACGCAGCAGTACGTTCTGTAACTTCATGGCTGAATGAATGTATAGCAGCTCAAGGGAATATTTTTGAACATTTGACGTAACAGAAATACATCAAATGAATCTTACACGTTGAATTTTATTTATACCATTTTTCTGGGTTGAAGGTTATTTGAAGGTCATATTGTGTTACATGCATGAATTCGTTATTTTGTCAGCTACAACATTACGTTAACGAAAATATATCATTCCATTTAAAAAAACATCGATAACCTTGAAATCTCATAAAAATGACCTTGAAATTTTTTTCCCTTACACCGTTATATGTGGCCCTTCAAACAGTGTAACTTTGTCCTATGAAGTTTTTTTGTACAACGAAAAGTAACGGAGATATTTAGGTGTCCTGCTTTATCGAATTCACCCTGTATATAAATAAAATGTATTAATTATTTATATATATTTAATTAATATATAATTAATTATTTTATTATATCTGTAATATAATTATTTATTAATGTATAAATTATTTATATATATATATATATATTTTCTTTTGTAGCACTATATGTATGTTCTCCTGAGCATGTACGGACAGACAATATTCAATGTAGGTATTGGTACCGTTGATGTTGATTTCTATGACATATCCAAACATTCTATTTTATATTACATTTTAAAACTGAATTTATATTTTTAAAATTTTGCTTCTTCGATTTTGTTCTAATTGAAATATGTTGTAGTTCGTGTGTTAAGTCATCATTTTGCCGATTTCGAATTTTTTTAACATGCTGATTGTTTACAAGCTCGCTTTGCAACAGCATTACGTATTATAGGCACTAGAAGCTTTCATAGCTTTACCCCATTATCAAATAATAAACTGCTATGTAAAACTTGCTCGTGGCTCTGTTTTCAGTGTAATGAAATAGTTTTCAATGATCCTACCAATACATACTTCTGACACTTCCTTATCCTTTCCTGATGGAAGAAAACCGCCACCTTCTCGTGGTTTCCATTGAGCAACGACACCTTTCTTGTAAAACATATACAATTCGTATAGAAACTACATATCTATAAATGAAGTTATGATTAGAAAGGTGTCGTTGGCCAAGAGTGGTTACTAATATTGTTCTCGAGGTACAAATAGAGACCACCGGAAAAGAAAACTGAACATAATAGCGGTGCGCTCGACTCGAATTTACCTGAAACGCGGGTACACCGCGTCCTTTTCCAGGATATTGTGACGATTACAGGAAAAACACCATTTTGTAAAAGGTCTTATTTTGAAGAGGAAACTTCAAGGAATATAACCATATTTTTTTGAAAATTTACATTACTGTCCAAAATTGAAAAAAATATAAAAAAAGAATTTGTTTAAATTGTTTGACATTATAAAGTTAATTATCGAGGATGAAAAAATTATTTTACAATAGCCCAATCCTTCCAGAATAAAACAAAAAAAATTATGGGTCAATCGGACAAACAGTTCCTGAGATAAAAATTTGTAAGTGAAGCCTACTTTCGCAAAAATGGGTAAAAATCGCAAACTTTGAAGGCCTGCCATTTCTAAAAAAATTCGAAATCGGCAAAATGTTGACTTAAACTCCCCCCCTAATTTCACATGGACTACAACATATGTTGTGGACTACACAAATGTTCAATTAGAACAAAATCGAAGATGGTGACCGCAAAAAGTGTTTGTTTCGGCATGGAATGAACCTCGAACGCTTTCGATGCGAGCATCGACGTTGTTTGTGCGAATATAATTCGGCAACATTGCACTTTTAAAGCTGGCAATACTGTAACTTCTAGCTTCCACAGACACACACACACACTTGTGTAGTAACGTCAATTCAGTTCCTTTTTCTCTCATAATAGCTGTAGGATTCTAAGTCGCGTACAAACGCGGTACTAATGGCAGCCTACTCTGCTTCACGTTTCAGGAAAGGAAATTAATAATGGTACACAGTGGGTGTAACCGTAACACTGTATATTTTATTAACGATTTAAAATGGCCGATCGAGCGTACAAAACGAACGCGTCTTACTCGATCGGTGGTTGGCAGTCGAGAGTGGGAATTCCGTTCCCTCTCGGCTTTCGTCCCTCGAGGTCGGAGGTACCAACCTCGTCGGAGCTAACACTAGACGCGGGTCTAGGGAATTTGCGCTAGTGGCGCCAATATCCCTACACACTCCCTCCCGAGTGTGTACGGCAACGCGGTGCTTGTCGCAAACACGATTTTTATTACATTAATGATACTTTACAATAGGTACGCAACTACACTACGATACATAAATCTTAAAACTAACTTATATATCTATGTGCATATACCAGTGATCAAATTAATCCTACGTCGGCGAGTTAATGCGCACGGTTTTTGTTCGCGCATACGTTCGCGGAGCGTTACACAAGGATGTGCCGGCGGTACCGCTGGATACTGTATCCAGGTCATCGCGGATGTGATACGCAGGTTTCACGTTTTCGACCGAGACAGAGCGTGCTTTTCCATTCACCATAATCTGTAATATGCGGTCAGATGGACGGCTCAAAACCTTATGCGGCCCCGAGTAAGGCCTTTCGAGCGCTTTCTTGTTTGGTGCGGCGCGTAAGAATACATGTGTACACGTTTCCATATTTTTGAACGTGAACACGCGTTTCTTGTGGTGTTGCCCAACAGGAACGGGCTTTACAGCGCGCATGTGTTCGCGGAACTCCTCAATGAATATCTGCGGATCCGCGGGACCGTCGTCGGGAAGTACAAATTCTCCCGGAATGCGCAGCGACGTTCCGTACAAGTACTCCGCGGGTGACGAACCGGTATCCAAGACATTGTTCCGGAGACCAAGTAATACAGTGGACAATACACGCGACCACAAAGGGTTCGCGTGGCACATGATCGAGGCCTTCAGGCAACGATGCCATCGCTCGATCATGCCATTCTAGGCTGGATGAAACGCGGTGGTCCGAATGCGGCGGCATCCGGACAATTGCAGAAGCGCGGTAAAAAGCTTTGATTCGAATTGGCTACCCTGATCAGACGTAAGAGTCTCCGGGGTGCCGTACCGCGAGATCCACTGGTCAACAAATGCTCTACATACGGTGGAGGCTACAATGTTCGCGAGAGGAATTGCCTCTGGCCATCTCGAAAATCTATCAATGATAGTTAGGCAGTAACGGTAACCTTCGGACGCCGGTAACGGACCGACGATGTCCATATGAACATGCTTGAAACGCTCGTCAGGTGCGACGAACTCAGCCGGTTTCACATGATTATGACGCGTTATTTTTGATGACTGACATTCTACGCATTCGTTTGACCAATTCGCGATATCACGATGCATTCGCGGCCAAACATATCGTTTGCGGATAACGCGATCCATAATTTTTGCACTCGGGTGCGCGGGCGCGTGAAATTTATCAAATACCGCCTTGCGCGCTGGAGCTGGAATATACGGGCGCAAGGTTTCGCCCATCTGATCGCATACAATCGGTATATTAGTGGGTCCCCACCGAATTCGCCGTAAAACTAGCGAGTGGTCGGTAGAGGACAAAAGATCCTTCAATTCATTGTCCGATTCCTGCATTGTCGCGAGCTCCTCTAAAGAGATATCTGCCGCGAGGTGTAAGGAATCGATGCGCGATAGCGAATCCGCGACGACGTTTTCGCTGCCTGGCAGGTGCTCGATTCGAGTAGAAAATTGGGATATGAAGGATAATTGCCGAAGTTGGCGGGGTGATGCCTTATCGGCACGTTGTTTAAATGCGTACGTGAGGGGTTTGTGATCTGTTACTATGTGAAAATCGCGACCTTCGAGAAAATGTCTGAAATGCTTCAATGATTCGTACACGGCTGTCAATTCGCGATCATACGCACTGTAATTGCGTTGTGATGGTGTGAATTTGCGGGAGAAAAATGCCAATGGCTTCCATGCCTCTCGCAATTTCTGCTCCAATGACGCGCCCATTCCGAAATCGGATGCATCCGTAACGAGGCGCGTTACCGCATCGGGAGACGGGTGATTAAGTAAGGTTGCGTTTGCGAGGTCGGTTTTGACTCTTGCAAACGCTTCCTCGGCAGACGAATTCCAAACGATTTCGCGTTTATCGTTCTTTTTCGAGTCTCGAAGGTATTCGTGCAGGGGCGCCTGCACGTCGGCAGCACGACGAATGCCACGGCGGTAAAAATTCACCATTCCCAAGAATCTGCGGAGATCAGACACGGTCTGAGGCTTGGGAAAATCAAGAATACTTTTCACCCTTTCGGGGATCGGCGAGGAACCATTCTGGTCGATCACGTGTCCTAAAAACTCGAGTGAAGGTCGGCCGAACTCACATTTGGTCATATTCAAACGAAGTGAATGATCTTGTAACCTTTGCATAACAATGCGAAGATGACTCTCATGCTCCTTGATGTTCGAGGAAGCGATGAGAATGTCATCGATATACGCAAACACAAACTCGAGGTCACCGAGGGCACGGTGGATGTAGCGCTGGAATGTTTGTCCGGCATTTCTGAGACCGAAAGGCATTGCCAGGTATTCAAACAACCCGAAAGGGGTAATAACGGCCGTTTTGGCGACATGGGACGGCGCGACGGGGATCTGTTGGTATGCTCTATGTAAATCTAGTTTGGAGAAAACCGATTTCCCGTGGAGATTTATCGAATAATCGTGCAAATGCGGCACTGGATACATGTCCGGAATTGTGGCTGAATTTAGACGACGGTAGTCGCCACACACCCTCCAACCCCCATCCTTCTTGGGAACAAGGTGGATGGGGCTGGCCCAGGGGCTACTAGAGGGACGACAAATTCCTTCGGCGACGAGCCGTTGGAATTCTGTCTTTGCCACTGCGAGTTTATCACTCGTTAATCGCCGCGCGCGTTCGGCGACGGGGGGACCCTCGGTGACTATATGATGCAATACATCGCGCGGCGAGTTGCAATTATTTTGAGCAAGCCCCAGAACGCCTGGAAATTCCGCGAGAATTCCCGAGAAGGAAGACGCGGGGTTTATTGATTTCACGTTGACAATTGGTGAAGACTTGACCGCACCGACGGCAAAAATCTGCGTCAACGGATCGATTATTTTTCGATTTCGCAGATCGACCACGAGGCCGAAATGCGTGAGAAAATCTGCGCCAATGATGGGATACGGCACCGCGGCGATGCAAAAATTCCAGGTGAAAACACGGCGAAGGCCGAGATTAATTGCCAGACGCTTCTCGCCAAATGTTTCAATGGCTGACTCGTTGGCTGCATAGAGCTTAAAACCAGTCGCGCGACCCTTGGCAGCCTTAATAACCGGCAACAAAGAAATATCTGCGCCAGTGTCGATCAAGAATGTTATACCAAGGTCGCGGTCACGGACAAGGAGACGATGAGATTCCGTGCTAAACGCGCTCGCCTCCACGCGGCCGGCACGGATTAGTTTTCCGGAACCCATGAACACGGACTAATGCAATGACGCGCATCTTTCCCGTACTTACGGTGTAAGCGGCATACGCGATCTCCACGCGATTTTGAGCGGTTTTGTGAATTTCTACGGGGTGGGGGCCCACGACGGAAACTACGGCCTCGAAAATCGACGTTCGCGAGCAATTCGGCGACTTGCTTAGTTAAGCGCTCAACCTTTTCCTCGAGCTCGCGATTGGAAGGAGCTCGGTAAGCAGCAGGTGTTGCTGAAGACGGATTACGAGCTGAAATCGCAGAAATCGCGGGCGCGGGAGCGCCCGACGCCTCCACGACCTTATCAGCCATTTCGGCAAATTCTTGAAGGTCGGTGATCTTCGACATTACCAAAACAGCGCGAACCTGAGTTGGAAGCTGCTCCATGAAAATCGCACGGATCACCTCATCGTTACACGTCCCGTCGTTCAGATTTCGTAAACGTGTAAGGATGTGGGATGGCTTCCCATCGATAACGACCTCACCCTTCAATAAACGGCGCAAACGAGCTTCAGCCGACGTGGAATAGCTAGAAATATCCCTAATCGTGGCGATCTCCTCGAACGTTAGCGCGGACACAACGATGTCGGCCATCGTCTTTTGTGTCGTGATCCGAGACACTGCAAGCGAAGACTCTACGTGAAAAAACCATAATGCAGGATCCTCGCGGAAGAATGCAGGAATCTTCGGAATACGGTAAGAATCTATGCGCTGCTCGACCAACGAACGGAGAGGGTCCGCCTCACCGGGCGACGACCTCGGCGCAGTCATAATTGCACACGGAAGCGCGTAATATCAAATTTGAAAACACACTTTACCCCCGTTGCAGATTCCTACGCGCGTTTCGAACACGGCGATGCTCTCGGACGGCGCACGCGCGAGCGGTACGGTACCGCTTTTCAAATTTCGTCACGTGGCGAACAGCGCGCACGGGGAAGAGACGATTGTTGCGCGAGGGACTCTCGATAACCGGCTCGCACGGTACGTGATAGGGAATGGACGCTCGCACTTACTGAATTTCGCACAACGTGTGCTACGCCGTTGAATTCCGCCCTTCGCACGGCAGAAACTGCAATGTAGGATGGCGGCTAAACAGGAAAGGACGCAGGCGGCGTCCACGATGGTCGGCAGGACGCGGGCGTGCACGGGGTGATGATACCACGTACTAGCGGCTACAGCAGCAACGTCCTCGGCAGAGTCACCGAATCTGGATCGATTCTGCCCAGGAACGTGAACTTCCTTCCTTCCTTCCAGGAGAAAAGAACGTGACGAAGTGATCACGTCGGGGTCACCAATTGTAGGATTCTAAGTCGCGTACAAACGCGGTACTAATGGCAGCCTACTCTGCTTCACGTTTCAGGAAAGGAAATTAATAATGGTACACGTAGGTGTAACCGTAACACTGTATATTTTATTAACGATTTAAAATGGCCGATCGAGCGTACAAAACGAACGCGTCTTACTCGATCGATGGTTGGCAGTCGAGAGAGGGAATTCCGTTCCCTCTCGGCTTTCGTCCCTCGAGGTCGGAGGTACCAACCTCGTCGGAGCTAACACTAGACGCGGGTCTAGGGAATTTGCGCTAGTGGCGCCAATATCCCTACATAGCACACGCCGATGGCTCCATCTCGTATTCATAAGGCAGCTAAACATCTGTAGTTAATACAATCGCCGACCAGATGTCTCGTCGGAAATACCATTTCTACAACGCAGCAATTACCGGCAGTTACCGACCTGCTGTGTCTGCCAAAGTCACGTGGTTGCCCTAGCCCCTTAAGAGGTAAGGGTAGTCACGTGACTTTTCAGGATTTGTCGCTAGAATTTCCCTAGAATACCGTAGAAATCTGGTCGAAACTTGGGTTTGCGGGAATACGTTTGACGTCGTTATACGAGCATATTTTGGGCTGGGTGAGGGCTCAATCGAAAGAGGAAGGTTCAGCGCATGGTGCGCTGGTTATGACAGCAGTCAAAAACTCTTTTTGTAACAGAAAAATACATTGGGATTCTGCGGGTGATTTCTCGACTTTTTTCCCTACTTTGGACACTCATATTATTAGATATCAACATAATCTCGTTACGTCATGACCAGCGCACCATGCGCTGAACCTTCCTCTTTCGATTGAGCCCTCACCCAGCCCAAAATATGCTCGTATAACGACGTCAAACTGTCAAACGTATTCCCGCAAACCCAAGTTTCGACCAGATTTCTAGGGTATTCTAGGGAAATTCTAGGGACAGTTTTAGGGTACCCTTCCCCCTTAAGGGTGCGTGGTAGCCAGTCTGGTGACTCTATCGGCGTAGAGGTTGTCATTCTATGTACTTCATAACTTTGTGCGACATGCTTGTCTCTCCTACAAAGCTGAGACAGAGAGGGAGATATGTCACTCACAGGAGAGACAAAGACAGAGTAACCGCGAGGCTTGATTTTTCGATGAAGCCCAACCAATTTTTTGAAGCGAAGAAGCAATATTTTCTCACGTTTCTTTTTTTAAAATATTCTTTGTTCTATTTCGGGTAACCGTACAGAGCCCTTTTTTGCAATTTGGCTCTTGAAACTTTATAAATAATAAAAGTGTACGTTTTTATAGAAGAAATTTTTTTCTGTACACTTTTTCCAAAAAAGGGCTCTGTACGGTTACCCGAAATAATATTCCGAATATTTCCACTTAAAAATTATTAAGAAATATTGCTTCTTCGCTTCAGGAAATTGGATGGGCTTCATCGAAAAATCAAGCCGTGCGGTTACTCCAGGTTACTCTGTCTTTGTCTCTCCTGCGAGTGACAGACTCTCTCTCTGTCACAGCTCTGTAGGAGAGCAAAGATATCGCTATCCTTGTCCTAGTTTATTTTTAGTTCACCTCTACGCCGATAGAGGCACGAAATGCCCCCACATTGGCTACCACTTTCTCTCACACTTTTTCTGTTCTCAATGCGTAGAATGGGTTATTGTAAAAAAAAAATTAACATTACTTATCAATGTTATAAACAATTATGCATACATTTTTTTTTAAATATCCAACGGCCCAAAAGTGTAGAATCCCACTGTGGCGGTCTTTAGGTATAACTGTTATATGTGTAGCTCCGAAATCAAGTATTAATTCGATTATATACAGCTGAGTAGTGAAACCAGTTGTAATATATATATCTGTTTATTACATTTTGATGTAATTATATATACAGCTATAATTTCTAAAAGTCTTGAGGAATTATAAATAGTACCTACGTTATACATTTTCTAGTTTGCAAGAAGTAGAGCTAAAATGTAGTTTGATCTTTTTTGTTTAAATCAAATTAAGTTATTCCGTACAACGTGTCTACTTCTGCAATCCTTTCTTTTATTTGACCTTATTAAATAATTATTTTTTGCAGTTATTTTAATACAAGATATTTCCTTCATTTCGTGAAAGAAATGAATCTTAGTTACATATTTTATATAAAACGATATAAACTTTTCGTTCTGATCAAGGTGAAAGATGATGTAGGTTCTTGTCCGGACTGAGTGTCGAGAATGGTTCTTGTCCGGACTGAGTGTGGACACCGACGAGATATAGAATAGACCGATCATCCAATGTATTTTGGCGTCCATCATTTCTGGGGTTACGTACCGCATTTCCTTGTGTTACGATCCGACTCCTCGATCGTAACGGGCTTACGTATTTAATTTTCGACGATCTTTAGTCCACACGGCGCGTACGTCCGCGTCTGACCAGGGGCCGATACCCGGTTTAACCGTAGGGCGAGGGTTCGTTGCGCGCGGATTTCAAAAGGGGGAAAGGGGAGGGGGCGGTTACGCGCCCGGCGCGGTGAATTCGAATGCCCGGGATCGAGGATCGGAACTCTCTCGTACCGAGCAACCGTGAGGGCTCAGGACGCACGGCAGAGCGCCGACTCGATCCGAGGTTAAGGCTTATCTGGCACGACCGGCTAGCAGGGCCGCCCTGCGTCTCGCGTATTTCTCGTAGCGGGGATCGTCAATGCTGACGTCCTTTAAAGAGGGTAGCCTGAGACGATACTCGAGGCGGACGAGTTTCCACGGCCGGGGGTTCTCGTGTCTGTCAAGGGCGCGTTCCGTGGCCGCGAATTCGTCGCTACGGAGCGCGTCGATCCCCAGGTACGGGTGGTAGCGGGTGCCCGGACCGTCGCTGTGCAGCTGCCTCACCAGTTTCTTCAACTGGTACGCTCGTCCGGCGCGTCGCGGCATGTGTTACCACCACAAAATCGAATATCGGATCGCGCGGAGGGAGAGCTTCAACGGGCGATTCTGTCTTCCCCCGTACCGAGCAACCGTGAGGGCTCAGGACGTACGGCGGAATGCAGAATTCTGTGGAGACACGGTTAACACTGGATGGTACCACACGCTCACGAACACGACGACACTAGCACTATGATAACGAGAACGAGAGATGGCACCAACGGTGATATAGCGTATCAAGCGGTGACAGACGAAGGTGATAGGCACGATGCAAAAGAAAATACAAGGCGATTTAGAATAATAGTAAGATGTAATATGGCAAAGGACACAGTACAAGAAAGAGCAATGTAGCGAAGTTGATAAAACAGAGAATAAAATATAATGAACGCAAACAAGAATTAGTAATAGAATAAAGAATGAATAACCGCAAAGCAGGAGTTAGTAATAGAAATAATATAGAATTAATATAATAAACGCAAACAAGAATTAGTAATAGGATGAGACGAGGATTTTACAAGAATTAACCGCAGAAGAATCGTAAGGCAAGGAACGCGAACGCTATATGACCGTTAGCCGTGAACAAACCTTCGGAAAAAGAGGGCGAGGCCCTGTTCCTTGCCTTATTTATACCGGAGACGCGGACCGTCGAAATCCGAAAAACGCGTGTGTTATGTCGCGGAGGTTGCGGCTGTTTTTCGGATTTGTTCCCTGGCAAAGTCGAACGCGCGTTGTTTTCGATGGGACGCGCGGCGCGCTGGCCTGTTGCTAGGTCGCGGTACGCACGGTATACATGTATATGCACCGACTAGGTATAGAATAGACCTATCATCCAATGTATTTTGGCGGCCATCATTGCTAGGGTTACGTACCCCATTTCCGAACTCGGTTTTGGGGCCCCAGGCAGGGTCTCGTCGGTACTGCTGGAACTAAAATAGGCTGACAGCACAAACGAGATATACGAATAGGATTCCTATATCTCGTTTGTGCTGACAGCTTTCTTAGGGTACGCGTCCATCTGAGAGTTTGTAGAACCCCTCTTTTTTTGTAATAATAACCAACTTTTAAATATTATAACTAATTTAAAACACTAAATAAAAGTAAATAAGTAAAGAAAATTATAAACAAGTGTACAACAGTGTACATATGCATTATGTGTGTGAAAAGTATAAATGCGAATGGCAACGACTAAATAGTTAGTAGTTAATTTTTTTCTAAACGCAGTTCTCTTTATAAGACCTTGGCCCTTAAGAAAGTGGAACTCAAAAATTAAGACTTTTAAAAAAATATATAATATATATAGAATATCCAGCAAAAAAATCTGCAATTAAACAAAAGTAAGTTCCGCAAGTTAAAAAGAATACATTTGTCGCTAATGTTAATTGATAAAAGATAATAAAACCACACTTCAATTTTCAAAGGCCATATGTACCCGCGGGTTTGGTGGTGAAATTCGCCCCCGACGAGTTTTTAATCGAGTTTTGGCCATTCGATAGCCTACCCAAAAAGACCCCGCTCTGCCAAGTTACAGCCCCGTATCTCATCTGTAAGGGTAGTTATTGAGGAAAGTCGAAAAACCAGTTTTGGGCCCATTTTCCCGATTTATTGATAGTTAAAAATTCTGAAAAAATTCTGACACATTTTGGTTACTAAGCCACATATTAGGTACCATTTTCAGATTTTTCCGTTGCAAACTCTGTTTGTAAAACGCGAAAAACACGAAAAAATGCAGATTTCATATAGAAATCGAAAGAGCACTACTACAGATTTAATTTAGAAATGAGATATTATCATAAGTATTATGCTCAATTTTTTCAAATCCCTGAGTGTGGTGCGTCATAGGAGAAAAAAATAAAAATCACTTTTTTCAGCGTTTTTCCTAAGTTCTACCTCTTTTCTCTGAATTTAAAAAATATATTATGTAATATTAAACAATCCTACGTTCAGAGAAATATTTTCCAAACTTTAAAACTTGCGTAGTACAAAATGAGAATATAATACATGTCGTTACATTCGAATATTTCGAAGCTACTTTCAAGGGCGCCGGTTGGTGCAGCGGCTATGGTCTCGGACTGCGGAACCGCTGATGACTTTTTGGACCATGTTCGAATCCCGCCCGGGTCAATCTGTTTTATTTTGTTTATCAGATGTTCTTCCGATTCCTTTCAGAAAAAATGGTTGGATTTGGGTCCAAGGTTTTTTTCAATTATTCGGAAACCGTGTGTTTTACGAAAAAAAGTAAAACGATATAAAATACGCAGCCTGTCCAGATCAACATGTTTTGTTGAACATTTTTTTGGACGCAGTAAATATATAGTTTAAAAGATATTCGAGAAAAACGATTTTATGAACCTTAAATTAATTATATTTTAATGTTTAATCTAGTTGGGGTACGTTGTCCCGGTATCCGATGGAGCTCAAACTTTGCACAGATTTTGTTTTAATTATTCGGAATAACTCTGTGGGGTGCCGTGTAAAAGAAACTTTGAAAAAATTTTTGACAAGAACAAATAAAAGCCACCCTAATGTGTATGTATACATATATGTACATAAATAGTACATATGTATCAATATATTATTTCTTTCCTTGACACTGTCTCTAGTTTTTGAATCCTACATATTGCTTTATTTAATAAATATATTTTATACATAAAATGGTACTATTTATTTCATCCCCTGTTTCATATTAGTTAGTGATCTTTTAATTGCAGACAACGAATAAAAATGTAATTGCTAATTTCACAAAATAATACAGTGATTATTGTTTCAAAACTGATAAAAATAATGGTAAAAGATCAACTATATAAATCTGAACTCCTCTATGCTTTTGCAATATAATGACAAGTCAGATCAATACTATACATAGACCGAATTTAATACATATTTATTACACGGACTTCCGTTTCCGGTGACTGTATGTGTGGACAGTGTGAAAGGTGTACAGAAGTTGATAGCGAGTGATAGGAGGAAAATTGAAGTGAGAAAGTGGTGAGGGAGAGTGGTGGATAGAGTGAGCAAGGGGCTGTTTGAGGAATAGAGAGGGTAGGGAAAGGAGTGAGTGAGTGAGGGAGGGAATTGAGTGGAAGAGAAAGAAGGTTGAGGTTAGGAGTGGGCACGTGCGTGGGGAAAATAGGTGGCGCAGGAAGAGGCGACAGTGGCGACATCTGGAGGGGAGCGGTGAATTGAAATAGGGCGCGCAAAAGTTGAAACGTAAGAGAGGAAAAGTAGGAAGATGGAGAGGGAAAAAATGGGGGCAGGTAGGGCAGGACAGGAAGAAACTGGGGGGACAAAAGGGGAGGAGGGGAAAAGAGGAGGGAAACAGACGAGGAAGGAGGGGTGGAGTAGGGAGAGGATGGGAAGTTATGGGAATATAGAAGAAATGTTGGGCATGGGAAAACGAAAGGAGAGATGTGGGGAAGAGGAGACAGACGTAAGGGAGGAGGAAGAGATTTTTAAAAGGGGTAGAAAAACGGAGAGGACTCCAGAAAAGCTGGAAATAGGGAGGGGGGAATTGGAGAGAATGTTAAGGGAGATGAGAGAAGGCATGAGAAAGGATATTGGGGAAGATATAAAGAGACTAGGGAAGGAAATGGAGGAAGGGAGAGAAGAACTGGCAAGACAGCTGAGTGAGATGAGAGATAGTTGGGAAAGAGAAAGGGCAGAATTACTGGGAAGGATAGAGATACTAGAAAAGAAGGTAGAAAAGTTGGAGGTAAGGGAGAAAGAGGGAGGAACAGCGGGAAGTGAGGAGGGGAGAAAAGAGATGGAGAGGAAAATGAGAGAATTAGTAATAAGAGTAGATAGAAGGGAGAGAGGAGAGAGGAGAAGGAATGTGATAATAAAAGGAGTAAAGGTGGAAGGAAGGGAGGCTAAAGAAGTGATAGAAGAGATATGGACGAGGATTGGTGTTAAGGAAAAAGTAGAGGAAGTAAAAAGGTTGGGAAGGGAGGATAGAGAGGGGAGATGTATGATGCTGGTGAAGATGGAGGGATTGGAGGGAAAGAGGAAAGTAATGATGGCGAAGAGGGAGTTAAAAGGAAGACGGGAAAGAATAGAAGACGACATGACTGAGGAAGAGAGAAGGGCAAAATGGAAGATAGAGAGGGAAGCTGAGAGGGAGAGAAGGGAGGGAAAGAGTGTACAAATAGGGTACATGAGGATGTGGGTGAACAATAGAGTGAGAAGATGGGATGAAATAGAAGAGAAATGGATTGGGGAACAGGGAAACGAGTAAAGAGGGGTGCAACACAAGGAGGAGAAGCGGTGGAACATGCACAAAGAAAAGTGGAAGGAAGGATGGGAGAAGACAGGAAGCTGTACAAGGTGGCATTTTGGAATGTGGCAGGGGTGAAGAATAAAGATGAGGATTTTTGGGAGGGAATCAAGGATTGGGATGTAGTAGTAATGTGTGAAACTTGGGCGGGCCGAAAGGAATGGGAGGGGGTGAGACGAAAGGCGACAAAAGGGTACATTTGGGAAGTGCAATATGCAGAGAGGCAAGGAAGGAAGGGGAGAGCGATGGGTGGGATGATGATAGGAGTGAGGGAAGGAATAAGAATGGAGAAAGATGAAAAGGTGGGGGAGGAAGAGGGAATAGTAGCTCGGAAAATATGGTTGGGGAGGGATGAATGGAAAGTGATAGGAGTGTATGTGAATAACGATCTGGAGAAGAAGGTGGAAAAACTGAGGGAGTGGATGGAAGAAAAGGAAAGAGGGGTGAGGGTTGTGGTGGGGGGAGACTTTAATGCCAGGACGGGTACACAAGGTGGAAGAATACAAGAAGAGGGGGAAAGGGAAGAAGAGGGTAGAAGATCGAAGGATAAGAAAGTAAATAGAGAGGGGAAAAGGTTATGTGAGTTTTTGGGAGAGTTGGGGTGGGAGATAATGAATGGGGATACGAAAGGAGATGAACAGGGAGAATTTACGTATGTAGGAAATGGGGAATCGGTGATAGATTATATAATAGGCAATGGGGAGACTAGGGAAAAAGTGGAAAGGATGGTGATAGAGGGGAGAGTTGAGTCGGATCACCAACCAGTGGTAGTATGGATAGAAGGAGGAAGGGGGGAAAAGATGAAAAATAGGGTGAAGAGAAGAGGGGGAGGAGGGAAGAAAGGGTGGTGGACGGTAGAAAGAAGAGAGGAATTTGAGGAAAAGTTTGGGGTTGGTGAAGGTAAGGGAAAGGAAATAGATGAAGAATGGGGAGAGCTAAAAAGAAAAGTAATAGGAGTGTTGGAAGAGATGGAGAAGAAGAAGGAGAGAAAAGAAAGAAAAGGTTGGTGGGACGAGGAGTGTAGGGAGAAAAAGAAAGAGGTTGAAGAGGAATTGAAAAGATGGAGAAGTGAAGGGGGAGGTGGGGAAGATTATAGGAGGGCAAGAAATAGTCTAGGCGCATTGTGTAAAGAGAAAAAGAGAAGGGAAAAAGAGAGGTGGGAAAAAGAGATAGAGGGAGTAAGAACAGAGAGGGAGGTTTGGAAGATAGTCAACAGAGGAAGAAAGAGTAAGATGAGGGTGAATGAGGGAATTGAGATAGAGGTATGGGACAATTATTTCAGAGGTGTGTTAGGGGGAGTTGGATGGAGGGTTAGAGGGGAAGAAGGAAGAGAGAGGGGGGAGGAGGAAGAGGAGGATTTAAGTAGAGAAGAAGTGGGGGCGGTAATAGCGAAACTGAAGGAGGGGAAAGCGACAGGAGGGGACGGGATCCCAAATGAAGTGTGGAAACATGGAGGGGAAGTAGTAAGAGAGAGAATATGGGCTATATGTAAGAGGGTGTGGAGAGGGGAGGGATGGCCAGAGGACTGGTCGGAGGGGGTGGTAGTGCCCATAGTTAAAAAAGGGAAAGGAGAAAAAGTGGAGGAGTATAGAGGGGTGACGCTAATGCAGACTGCATATAAAATATATGCGGCGGTCTTAGCGGAGAGACTGAGGAAGGAGATAGAGGAAAAGGGGGCACTCCCTCCAAACCAGACGGGGTTCAGGAAGGGGGTAGGCACAATGGACAACATCTATGTGCTTAACTACGTTATAAACAGGCAGATAGCTAGGAAGGGAGGGAGTATGCTAGCTCTGTTTATCGATATGAAGGCAGCATTCGATTCGGTGGATAGAGAGGTGTTGGCAGGGTCGATGAGGAAAGCAGGGGTAAGAGAAGGGTTGGTGAAAAGATGTGTGGAGGTTTTGAGGGAAACGAAAAGTAAAGTGAAGGTGGGGAAGAAAGAAGGGGAGAGCTTCTGGACGGTTAAAGGGGTAAGGCAGGGTTGTCCATTGAGCCCCATTTTGTTCACGATGCTGGTAGCGGATATGGAGGAGGAGTTGAAGAAAGGAAGATGGGGGGGAGTGAAGGTGGGAGGGGAAAAAATATACACACTGGCGTACGCGGATGATGTGGCAGTGTTGGCGGAAGATGAGGATGGGATGAAGGGGTTAATGGCGAGACTGGAAAGATACGTGGATGAGAAAAAGCTGGAGGTGAATGTGGGGAAAACAAAGATGATGAGATGTAAAAAGGGAGGTGGAAGGAGAAGGAGAACGAAATGGTGGTGGAAGGGTGAAGAAATAGAGGAGGTGAAGAAGTTTAGGTACCTGGGATACGTGATGACGGCGAATGGGAGGCAAGAGGAACATGTGGATGAGAGGGTGAGGAAAGGGGCGGTGGCGATGAGGCAAGTGTGGGGAATAGGAAAAAGGAGGTTTGCAAGGGACTGGGGTAGAAGATTATGGCTGTTTGACAGATTAGGTTGGGCAGTAATGGGTTACGGGGTGGAAATATGGGGATGGATGGAGAGGGAAAAAGTGGAGAGATTACAAGAGAGGTATCTGAGATGGGTGTTGGGAGTGGAAAGAAGTGTGCCAGGGTATATGGTAAGAGAAGAATTACAAAGGGAATTACTGGCAGGAAGGGCGGGTATGAGGGCGTGGGCATATGAGAGGAAGCTGAGTGAAGGAAAGGGGGGGTATTTGGCGAGGAAATGTTGGATGGAGGTAAGAGAAAGAGCAAGGTGTGGTAGGGCATTGGAGGGATGGGAGGAGGAGAGGAGAACGTTTTACGAGAGGAAGGGGTGGTGTATAAAGGAAGTAGAGGAGCTGAGGGATGAAGGTCGGCTGAGGGGGGAAGATCTGATAGGAAGGGAGAAACGGATTGAAAGAGAGGAAAGGTGGAGAAGGATAGGGGAGTCAAGGTACAATAGGTGGTATAAGGCGGTGAAAGGAGAAGGTGTACCAGGGTACCTGAAGAAGAATTGGGAGGAAAAGAGGTGGCAATTGGTGGCGGGGTATAGACTGGGGAGTAAAATGAAGGGGGGAAGGTACTGGGAGGAGGAAGATAGAAAGAGTTGTAGGATATGTGGGAGGGGGGTAGAGTCGTGGGAACATATATGGGAGGAATGCACGGATTGGGGGAGAGACAAAGGGGGGCAGGAAGTGGTGGCAGAGGTGTTGGGGGAGGAAGGAGAGGGGGAGGTATGGATGAAGAAAGTGGAAGAGATGAGAGAAAGGAGGAGCAGCGGAAGCGGAGGTCCAGGGAATGAATGTGTGAGGAATGAATGAATGGTGTGCGCTCTCTTTCTCTCTTGATAACAAAGCTCGAAGCGTTGGATGAGTGGAGTTGTAAGCGGAGCGGAGGTCCGCGTTTGTACCCCGCAATGGGAATAAAATATATTATTATTATTATTATTACATATTTATTACACATTTAATTATTGTTTATAATTAATGTAAATTCTTGCATAACTTATGAAAATATTTGAAAAAGGACTAATAATTAATTGTATATTTAATATTAACGCATATGATAACAGACACGCTACAACTTGTAACGAAACCAACTTAACAATAACATAACTTGTCCTTGAAATTTTTTATTAACTGATCTTCTGAATATTTTTCCGTCCTTTTCAAAATTATGTATTTTATAGCAGAAGGTTCAAAGAAACCAACAACAGTTTATATGAATAAATTTTAAGATAAAAATAGCGTTAAATAGGTAATTCTATTTTCAACACTATTTTTGATATCAATAATTATTTTGTTTGCTATCAATAAATAACAGTTTATTTATATAAATCAAAAAAGCATTTATTCAGCTATAAAATGATTACAGAAACAGGAAGCATTATATTTAAACAGAGATGAAATATTCAGGTGGAATTAATCATGTATTGACTGACTCGACTCGTTTCGTTTACTTTTCCAGAATTGTGACTGTAACATGGAAAATAGCAGAAATACGCGCTGTGCATTACACGGCAGTAACAGTAAATTGGCAACCACGCGACAAATATTTTCGGATGTGATTTGGCAACTGCGCCTTCGAAATCTGAAATTCGACATAATTCCTAAACTCACCACTCTAAATCGTAGAGGGCATACCAAAACCTCCGGTTTTTTGAACAGTCGGTATTTCAGAACATGAGACACGAAGTCCCATAAGAGGGAAGGGTAGTCACGTGACTTTTCAGGATTTGTCCCTAGAATACCCTAGAAATCTGGCCGAAACTTGGGTTTGCGGGAATACATTTTTCGTCCTTATACGATCATATTTTGGGCTGGGTGAGGGCTCAATCGAAAGAGGAAGGTTCAGCGCATGGTGCGCTGGTTATGACAGCAGTCAAAAACTCTTTTTGTAACAGAAAAATACATTGGGATTCTGCGGGTGATTTCTCGACTTTTTTCCCTACTTTGGACACTCATATTATTAGATATCAACATAATCTCGTTACGTCATGACCAGCGCACCATGCGCTGAACCTTCCTCTTTCGATTGAGCCCTCACCCAGCCCAAAATATGCTCGTATAAGGACGAAAAATGTATTCCCGCAAACCCAAGTTTCGGCCAGATTTCTAGGGTATTCTAGGGACAGTTTCTAGGGTACCCTTCCCCCTAATGATAGGTCTATTCTATATCTCGTCAGTGGTGTGGAGAATGGTTCTTGTCCGGACTAAAAGATGATGGCACCCGAAAGTGGCACGGCCAAAACCCGGGGGTGAGCACTCTCATTACTCTCTGGTATATATATGGTCACAGCCTACTCTAGTGCTAGCCATGCTGAAGGATGTGGCAACACGGCGAGAGTCCTATTGCATCTATATCTATATATATTATGAGAGGCCTTCTTTGGCACACGGACGATGGCGCACATCAGTGATGCCAGAATCGTGGAACCGAGGAACTTTCCCCCAGTGTTCCGATTGAGCCAGCTTTTTTTCGCGCATGCGCGGCAATTTCAGTAACGTAACCTTTTCGATGAAATCGGGTAGCTTGAGCACCCCGCAGACTTTTAAAAAATTATTAGTCTATACGTAGCTCTTTCTCCACTATTAACCTTCATTGTATAATAAAATATTAATAATACTTACCTCGTTCCGCGTCACGTCTCTCGTCCATCAGTCGTCCCGCCAATATAATTGCCACAGGCCGTCAGGGCCCTGGCCGCTCTGCTGCGTCATTGTAGATACGCTACTGTTTTGGCCGCGCATGCGCGAAAAAAAGCTGGCTCAATCGGAACACTGCTTTCCCCTCCGGCGGCTCGGCCGGCTGGGCCCCCCACTCCGACGTACCATCGTCACCTTACGTTGCTTCGATTGCGCGCGCGCGCTACACACACAAGCGTACCTCTACTCTGTCGTGTGAGCTGCCTATTCGACAGTCGAACACACGGGCAGAGTAGAGGCATGTGCGTGTAGCACGTGCGCAGCAGAAGCAACGTAAGGCGACGATGGTACGTCGGAGTGGGGGGCCCAGCCGGTCGAGCCGCCGGAGGGGAAAGTTCCTCGGTTCCACGATTCTGGCATCACTGGCGCACATCCAGATGGCGCACATTTCTTTTGCACACAGCTCGATTGCGCACACGGTTCTTTCGCACACAGCTCGATTGCACACCGTGTGCCAAAGAAGGCCTCTCTTGTGAAATATATGGTTAACAACGCCCGATTAACAACAACTTCAGTTATCTAGCCAAACCTAACCCAGACTAATGTCATTTCCACTCGCTCTTAAAATAAACTTTCCGGAGTAAGACTTCGGAATCACCCCCCTCGGAAGCTTTACATAATTATTTTTCATTAATAGATTCTTAATCATAATTTAATGGTTAACAACGTCCGATTAACAACAACTTCAGTTATCTAGCCAAACCTAACCCAGACTAATGTCATTTCCACTCGCTCTTAAAATAAACTTTCCGGAGTAAGACTTCGGAATCACCCCCCTCCGAAGCTGTACATCATTATTTTTCATTAATAGATTCTTAATCATAATTTAAAATTTAATAGATTCCAAATCATATTTAATCATATATTTCACAATACAATATCACCATATGTAGACTTCGAAAAGCAATGATTATAAAATTTACAATCGAGCTGTGTGCGAAAGAACCGTGTGCGCAATCGAGCTGTGTGCGAAAGAACCGTGTGCGCAATCGAGCTGTGTGCGAAAGAACCGTGTGCGCAATCGAGCTGTGTGCGAAAGAACCGTGTGCGCAATCGAGCTGTGTGCGAAAGAACCGTGTGCGCAATCGAGCTGTGTGCAATCGTCCGTGCGCCATCTGGATGTGCGCGAAAGATCTGTGCGCCAAAGAGCCTCCCCCCACCGGGTCTATAGGTATATACAGTGTTCCGATTGAGCCAGCTTTTTTTCGCGCATGCGCGGCCAAAACAGTAGCGTATCTACAATGACGCAGCAGAGCGGCCAGGGCCCTGACGGCCTGTGGCAATTATATTGGCGGGACGACTGATGGACGAGAGACGTGACGCGGAACGAGGTAAGTATTATTAATATTTTATTATACAATGAAGGTTAATAGTGGAGAAAGAGCTACGTATAGACTAATAATTTTTTAAAAGTCTGCGGGGTGCTCAAGCTACCCGATTTCATCGAAAAGGTTACGTTACTGAGGCTGAAATTGCCGCGCATGCGCGAAAAAAAGCTGGCTCAATCGGAACACTGGGTATATATATGGTCTAAGTCTAAGAGTCTAAGATGTGACGGCATGTATTCACCTTGTGCAGAGAATCGCTAAATATAAACAGCTATAAAGGACAACTGAGCCACATTTATTGGTAGGGGTAGGGAGGGAATAATAATAACTCCTAAACAAAGCCGCGGACGCCATTTTTGCTAAGGAAAATGTCGCTTCAAATGTCGCAAGGAACCTCCCATTTCCCGCTTACGCAGTCGTTTTGGGACACCCTGTATATGCAATGTATAGCATTGATATATCTTTGTTAATAACTTTTTAATAATAAAACGAGCCGCGGCTAAAACCTTTTGAAGGTCACTCAGGTCAAATAATTTGTTTAAAACAATTTGATGTTAGTTATAACAATGTTTAATAGTGACTGTAGAATTCCTCTTAAAAATTTGAATGTGACCTTCGCAGGACTCTTCACGATCATCACAAAGTCAAACAATTATCATCACGATATGTTCCCCTTAATGTCATACAACATTCGTCTGAAACAATTTTTTGTGTTTTTAATACTTACGGAAATAGTCATGTGTATACAAAACGTATTATTTAGTATTTTCTTTGTGATTTCGACCAATTGAAAGTTTTTCAAAATTTCCTTTACATGATATCTAATAGTTCAATCCTTCTAACTTCTCAAAAATATTCAAGTCATTCATCCAGTTTTTAAAAAGTGATTCTCTTTTTAAAGACTGTCCGAATATTAATGAAAGTCATTGTATATGTCTCAACTTTGAATTATATTATATAATCTTAGCCATAAACAAGATCATAGTATGAGTGCAAATAGGTACATGAAATGGCAGAATAGTATCTGAGAGGACTTATGAGTTGGATTCTACATTTTTAAAAAATAAATTTAGTGCAAGATCTATCAGGTACTGCAATATTGATAAATAGTATGTCTCTATTACGTACTCAAGCCCCTGTAGTATTAATATTCATGGAGTAAGTAAACTCGTATTCTCGGCTGAACCAAAGTAATTAACTTTAACTAAATCACATTCTAATACATAGGTATTCATGCTGCACTCAAAGAAGTATGACCATACATTATGGTCCAAAACACTTCTGACACCTAAGTCATTTGTGACCACAGAATTATAAGGATGTTAATATCACAGTATGACTATAGAACACTATCCAGGAACTTGTTAGAAGGTGACAAAAACGTTCTCATACTGTCGAGTGGCATTGTATTTACGGTGTTCATCATTAACAAGAAGAATCTACTCTGCTGTCATGGCATTAAGTACCTGTTAACCTTACCAGAAAGCATTACAAGCACAAAAAATAGGTCATTGACAAAAACAACTAAAAACGAACTTAAATCTACGAGATTCGTGTCTCTTAGGACAGAGATGATATAGAATATACATAGAATATAGAATATAGAGCATATGATCAACTGCAACATCTCAATGAAAGCTAATGTCATACAACACATTGAACACATACAAATTTTCTCATATTCAAGGTGTCGATATACGATTGTACTCGTGATTTCTTTTGTATACATATACAGAGAACCGTTATCTAATATAACAATATCAGAATAATTGGTAACCGAGAATCAAATACTAGCTCAAAGCAGATCAGAGATCAAAGTTGACCATAATCAAACTATGTATCGACCAAAAACATGATTGAAGAAAAAACAAGACAAGTTAAGAGCAAGATGGTTTCCCTCAAAGAAAAAATAGAGATTAAGAGAGCTCTCACAATCAAAATATCAAACAAAACAGATTTATATCAGTAAAACTGTACACTACCTTGGTATATATGTATGTAGATCAGGAATTGAACACACACACACACACACACACACAGAAGATTAAAGTAAAATGCCTTAAAAAGTTCAATGTATTCCACAATATGTATTCCAAAATATGGATGTCTCCACATCCTTTACAAAAGACTATTCATTCCCATCGTAACATATGCTGTGCCGTAAAATTTAAAAAAGTTATTATTTATTCTTCGAACAAATGTTCAGAAATCAATTTTACATGCCGTTTTGAATGGAATGTATTACATTCTTGAGAGATATTTCGTTTTTATGGAAATATCAGCACTGAACATGAAACAATGTTTATGTTATTATAATGAATTTTATAACTTAGCCTAAAATCGAATACTTTATTTATTGAAGATATTTTAATTTTGATATAAATTTCACAAAATATACACTTTAATCTCCCCTCTCTCTTGATTATGGAGCGCATTAGAAAAGTTATTGCATTAATTAAATCGATATCAAAGTCATAGTACACAATCTGAAAAGGTTGGTTGGATAGTTTCGTACATATTTGCGTATGGTCCTTTCATAACAATGATTACTGAATACACCAATTTTTCCTACAAAAAATTTTTATGTGAAAGTTGCTTCAACTCTTTATTTTACGAAGGCAGCAACTATGCATCAATTTTAGTTTTTATTTTGTAGTAATTACAAGAAATAGCTTTTACTGATACTAGAACTTAAGTTTGCAAGTCCCTCGGTGTAAGTAAAATTCAATAATGTTTCTAATTTTTATACACTTTTTCCAATATTTTATTTGTCACAAATAAAGCAGCCAAACGACATTGATTATGTTTAAGCAAATTTGTAAATATTTAAAAATTCATTAAATAATTTTTAAATCAAGGCTATGTAAAATTAAAAATTATGTGCAGTAATTACAACTGCAATGTAAATATGTAATATACTTTTATAATCATAAATGAGTAGATCAGAAGTTCTTTGTTGATACACTAAATATTAGATATCACTAATTTTAACAAATAGTTTTTTAGTGTTTTCGAAAGACATGGCGCTATATACATATGTCTGAATAACTTTATTATATCTGAAATGTGTTTATCAGAAAATTTTACTAATACTTACTCTTGTTTCTAAATATTTCAAGACTTCAGATTATGGATATTAAAAAAATAATAATAAATAGGAACATAATTAAATAAACCATACGTTCATTTAAAACAATATCATAAACTACAATCACAAATCATTAAATTTGTTTCACAGTAGTGACTTTACACCAATGTAAATAAAAGTTACACCATATATTTTAATCTGACAAAATGTAGTTAGTCAGATAAATTTCTGAAGAATTTCTATATAATATGAGATCTATTTTTTACATTTGTTCTTTTTTTTTCAACAGTAGTTTCAAAAAGTATAAGAAATATAAATGTATCAGGAATCGTGTACATTCACATATAATATATCATAAAATTTAGATTATAGAAATTCTGCTTTCTAATTTATCTCCTAAGTACACCAAAATTTTTAATTTGCATCATTGCAAATAAAATCTTTTAAATAAAATTATATTGCGTACCTTTGATTTCACAAATTCATTAATGTAATCTTTAGTGAATAATTTCACTGAGTTTAGTATTTTGTAATGCCAAAATTAAGATACCAACATGAAATAGTAAGGAACCCTTACGGACAAACTATCATCTCATTTAATTGTCAGAAATTTTTAAATGACCTTGTTTGCAATTTAAATGAAAGCTAATAATACCTTATCACAATGAAAATTGGAAACATCAATATTAAGCTTTGTCAATAGAAACATCTTTTATGATATCATCTTTACTGATATTTTGATTCATTTGATCATTTTCATATTCCACAAAATCATCAAATAAACTTGGCCATGCTTCTGCATCATCATAGGCACCAAGATCATCACCAATACTTTCAGCAAAATTCAAAAACATGTTCCATGTATCTCTGGGTATGCCTCTAACGTGATGGCACTCGAGAAATTTTAACCATCTAGATAAGAGAGGCGGTTCACGTAATGTAAAAACAAGCTTCCACAGAACGATTGCCATGTCAGCTGGTAATATTCTTTGACCAGAATTAACATCTAAACCAAACCGAAACGTAAATCGATAGAGATCTTTGAATAAATCACTATTTACTGACAAGTCTTGAACAATTTCTGGTAGTCTTGCTTGTATACCACGTATACTGTCTACTTTCATTGCTTTTAAACCTGTCACAAATTCTTGACGTGTAAATTGGCACATTTGTTCAGCATTTAGTTCCCAAGCAAGTACAAGTACTTGAAATTCATCCGGTGATAGTTGTAAATCATTGCAAAGTCTTTCTATGCCGTCTGCTAGAATTACATCTTCGTGTGGTTCCTATCAATCAGATTTGCAAAAAAGTTTATTTTTTGAATAAGAATTTTAAATTGAAATTATAAAACTAGTATTAAATATGTAATTAACATATTGGCTGCCACACAATGATCATATAATCTTTTAATAAAAAAATACAAGTTTTGAGAGTTACTCGAAAATCTTAAAGTTTAATTTTCCATTAATGTAAAATGTAACGTGTAACGTAACAGTGCAATATTTGATCATACAATAAGTAGGCCTTCATAAAGAAAAGAAATGAAAATCAAGCCTGACAGCCAATGTGATAAAATGAAAACTAATGAAAAAAACAACTAAAAATGTAGATTTAAAGTTTACCTTATATTGATCAAATAAAGCATTTAATTTATTCTCCGATTCTCTTTGCTGTTTTGATTCACTTGTCATATTTTGCCCAGACGGTTGTCCAGATTTACTCAACGGCGGTAAACGTGTATAAAATCCTCTCGACAAACGTAAATTATTTTGTACGCTAGGCACAGACCCACAATTATCAGACCCTACATTATTAAATGTTGATAATGTAGTGATTGATTTTCTGTTTCCATTTATATGCGGTTCAGGCATCAAAGGCCCAATTTGTTGGCAAGAATTTGGAAACAAGCCCCTAAGTTCCATTGTTTCTACAACCATCATCAATTATTATCAATTCTATGTGAAAATATCATTATAAACTAATTTTTATGTAATTTTTATTAGTATGGCAGAAAATCAAATTAATAATACAATGAAACAAAAATTGACTTCTTCCTTAAAACTGTAAAATATAACAAATTTCAATAATATGCTAGATTAGATAGTATTATTGTGAATACTCTATTGTGCGATAATTTTTGTTACGAACAATTTCTATAATTTGAATGTGCATTGCTAAATAAATTGCTGATTCAAATGTAAAATCATATAAATATCTTGGCATGGTTGTCACTTTTATATTATATTATATGAATTATACACAAATCTTTAAATTCAGTTTCTTCAAAATCCAAAATTTGAATGTATTTGAATGTATTATTTGTATCATGTATTAGATCTAATACAGTTTACAAAAATGGGACACTATTCAATAGAACAGAAAAACATATTTATTTTTCATTACCAAAGAATAGAACTTTTTAACAAATTATAACGAAACATGACAAATAGCAAAATCATAGGAAACATCTAAGATCCATTAATGATTAATATAAATGACAGTTACAAATAAATACCGTCTTTTTGTTCCAATGACAAAGATTGATTGGTGGTGGCTGGTGGAAAAGGCACCTTAAAGCATGAAAAACAGTTTCCCATTGATGCTGTCCGTACTTAACATCAAAGGCAAGTATCTTATGCATCAGTAGTTCAGTCTTACATTGGCAGTCTTGATCAAAATCTAAACAATCAAATATTATAATATAATATAATACAATTAATAATATTAATGTTAACAAATATTAATTCTGATGCATATAGTGAATAATCACACAATTATTTTTTAGTATCAGCCATTATATATTCATACAATTTTTAGCAATGAAAACTTTTTCAATCCTGTTGACAATAGATAATATACCTGTACTATTGGTTATGGTTCTAATCAATAATGTAATTATACTTTTACTTATGTCTATAATCATAAGTATATTTATTAACAATTTAAATTTATTCTATTTACATTTTATTTTATTTTGCAGAACACCAATTTTTGGAAGATAAAGATTATAAAATACTAAATATGTTGTTTTACAGTTAGGATTAGAAAACATATAAGTAGTCTAAAATTAATCAAGAACTAAAACTGTATTTATAATGTAATTTCAGGAAATAAAGGACTGTATTTAGAAATGTTTACATTAAAGCAGTGCTTTAAAACTATTGTTCACAAAATGACTTGTTTTACCAAACATGATCATAAACACCTGTTGAGAAACATTTATAAATATGTAATTAAAAATAATCATTATTAAAAACTAATAGCTAACATATACATACACATAGCATATAGATATGTGTGTATACGTATGTAATAGATAAAAAAGTATGGTATATTGTTCGAAGTGCCATTTAAAATGATGGACATGCAATAGATAAAGATATACATATATTAAATAAATTCTTTACCTTACTGTTAAGGAGGATTTTTGGTCTACCTGGGTCACGATAACCCCAGTAAAGACCCCCCGCAATATATCTCGCTGTGACCACATTCATAAATTCTCATTTATCGAAGATATTCAAACTTGAATTCACTGTGATCGAAGTTACTAAGATGTGTTAATCTCAGCCACTTCTAAATAGCATCTTTTTCACACAAGTTTCAAATCTGGATTGTATTCGACTGAATACTAAATTCATATATTTACTGTCATTTGTTCGACGTAACCTCACAAAATGGTACAATGACACAATCGTTCCATGGACAAAGGTTTGAATCGTTTCAATTCATGTATTTGGTGGATCTGTATTAAAATATAATTCGAAACGGTCGTATTCAAACACGGTAAGAAATATTATATTATTCTTATATCAATACATAATAAAAAAAATCCCTTCGCAACGAAGTAACAACGTTACCTTTTTCGTAAATTCAGTATTGATACACCATAAAAATAATAATCATTAGTCACGATACATGTGACATAAAAATAATATATATTTATATCTCAAGTGAAGAAAATACGCTTGATGATATTTCATTACATATTTGTTTATTAAAAATATTAGAAACATTTCATATTTGTTTCTTCGATGTTGTAAGATTTTATCACTTCTGAAACGAACGTCATCTCTGAATGTCCAATTTTACACGCAGCCGGATGTGTTTCTAAATAATATAGATACACATTATTATAAACTATTCTTACAAACTTACGCATGCAGATGTTCTTGTTTCATGAAAATATGAAGTATAAATACATTGATTTACAATTGAAAAACGGAATATATTTTTTTAATTAATAATCATAAGCGTACATATAAGTACATTAAGGTGGACACCTTAGCTGTACCTGTTAAAATTTTTTTTGCGAGATTTGTTTCACGCTGCACCCAAAAATTGTTTCATTGGGTAAGAAAATAATTCTTGCAAAAGATGAAGTTAATTTGATAAGAAAAAGACTTGGCACATTAACGTTAAAGTTGCGATAAATATGAAATTTTATATGAATGGGAATATAGGAAGGAAAGACTTTTGATTATGACTAAACGTTCTATCTTCTTGTGTAAAAATATTTGTGATAATAGTACCACAATGTAATTTTTTCAATATAACAATTAACTAATGCTCGTATTTTTGTAAATATATATGTTACATTTTATGTATTTTATTGAAAGTACCAATTCTTTTAGTTGTGTTTTTATACCAATTTAAAAAGTAGAGAATATTACTGGAATGTGGTGAATATTACACCCTATACAGGCGAAGAAAAGAAAATAGAGGTATTCAGTGTAAATACTTTTTAATATATACAAGGCAACAATTCTACACATTTTACAAATTTTTCATTTACGTAGTCTTGTTTGCGTTTGGATAGCGCTTTCTGTAGTCTGATACAGTTTGCATTATAAATTGTTTTTCTTCTTCATTTCGTGATAGTACATTGTTAAATTCTTACATAAGTTTGACTCCTCGTTCTGCCGAATCATTAACTATAGCTAAATTGTGTATTTACTACATTTAAGCCTACGTTATAACTGGGATCACGTTGACATTCTGAGGGTTCCTTATTTGTAAAATCTAGGCAAATTGAAAATCTTTAAAAAAAACGTAAAGTTTCTTTAGAAATAAAGGCTGCAACGTTGCTATCAATGTGTCATTTACATTATTTGAATTAACTACTAATCTTTTTACGTCATTATCATTAATGGTATCTAAAGCTACGACCATTTGTTTTTTCTATGATGCAGAATATTGGACCAGACAAGGCTAGCGCTACAGTTTTCGGTTTTAAATACCACAAATGATTACAAAATTTCCATAGTGGTATGCAATTTACATGGTCATTGATGGCACTATATGCGTATAGATATTTAAAAACTCATGGTCTTGTTGTGAAGCTTCTGCAGCAATTGGAGCTTGGATCCATGCTTTTAAATACAATTTTCTGACAAAAATTCAAATCTTACGTATTTCATTTTCTTCATCCGTTGACAATGTAAATTGATCTCTAAATAAGAATATTTTTAAAGAATATGTAGCCTTCGCCGTTCATCTGATTCAGGGTGGACGAATTAGAGTTATTACTCCAACTGGAATGCGTTGTTCTCATTGGTATTATGCTTTGCGAAAATGGACTTGTTAGCAGAAATGTGGAGGACAGAAATTAGACAGGCCAATTAATGTGAAATAATCTTAATTCGTACAAAGTAAACTTGTGCTTGAATGCATGCAAGGAATTATGATATTTTTGGACATATGAAATATTTAATTTGAATATTCAGTTTAATATTTAGCATATAGTTATTTATATTTCAAAACTTCGCATTCGATGTGCCATGTCTTCCCGACATCCGATCAATCTAAGATTTTAGATATTCAAAATTTCATAATTGGAAAATAAGATCCACCCTAATATACATATATGTAATATACATATAAATATACATACTTGCAGAATATTTGTTCTTGATACTATATTTTTATCGTATAAAAATGACGTTTCACAATTTTTTCTAGTAAATTTCATTGAGTAACGTAATTGTATGCAACATTTCAGAAATTATACTTGATTTATAATCTATACCTACTGATATGAGTTTATTAATTGTTATGTGTATTATTCTTATATGAAACTACTGTAATTGCAAATATTCTTTACTAAAATAATTCCGTAGGGCTGCGAATGTGTATAAGCTATATAGGTTTCAACATATTTAAAACAAGTCATAATTGCTACGAACAAATATTATATATATAACTAATTTATTTTCATCACTTTGATCAAATTTTGCGTACATATCGTTAAATTATTTATACGTCTATTTTTACGAGTTATTTGTCAAAAATGTATTTAGTATTCACGTATGTTTTTAATGACAAATTAAAATTACTAAAAATATATACATAAATAATTCCAAAGTTGAAAATACACCATGTAGAAGCTTATTTGATTCATACGTAAAAGATAAACAGGTCTCCTGGAACCATGATGTATATCATTGACAATAAACACTATATGTAAAATGATGATAGCATATAACATAGTATGAAAAGCAAGGAATGTATACATTATGGAAATATCTGAAAAGTGATATCACAATATATACATTAACAACATAATATCCAAACAAAATCCATCGATGCGTTCAATTCTATGATGTTGAAATGTATATGATATCTTTTTATTTTATTTTTAATAAAATCACAAATATTTTGTCTACATCATTATCAAATGATTTACTATTTGCTAAAAATACGTACAATATTGTATAATACAACGTACAAAATTAGTTTTATTAATAATTCTATGTAGTTTTATTATATGTTGATCAATAGGATAGAAGTTTGTTGTAATATAATATAATAAATGGATATGATGTATATTAATCTGTTTCAGTTAATGTATGATATAATTAAGTAAAAATGCCTGAATCACCGCGTATTACAAGATCATTACGAACATTCACAAATCTTGGACGTATTAAAAGTACAACAAGTTTAGAGCCAAATGATTTACATAAAAAACTGAAGGAACGAAATAGTGAACTAAAAAGGTATTTTTTTATTTAACATCATAGTCAACTAGGTAGTAAACTAAAACCTATTATTTTATTTAACATTTTATCCATTATATTAGATATTTTAGAAGAGAAAAAAACAATATTTCTCTCTCTGAGAAAAAAATACAAAATTTCTTTTATTATTGTGCTGTGTTTACTAACAACTTGCAAAATTATCTGAACAAATATGCATTAAATTGAACCTCTCATGGACGATGTCTGTATTGATTCTGAGAAATATTTCAAAATTGATCACAGAAGGACAGATTATTAGGTGTTTTCATGCATTAGTTTCTAAAATTTGAAGATAGCTAGGGAAAATATTAAAAAGTCAAAATTATGAAGAGAGTTTTGTACTATCTGTAACATCATATAACATTGATCATATATAGAAGAAAACTGACAATCCATCATCATCCCTGAAGTGTTAAACAAAACTTTATTATGATTTTCTTGATTATTTCATTATATAATATATACTTTAGAAATTTATAATTACATAATATATTAATAGATGATTCTTTTATGTGTAATCTAGTGAACTCAATTGGCAAGATTTAAACAACGTTTTACCTAAATATGTTTTGAATAGTCATTATATGAAAGAGTTACATCAGATTGTTGCAAAAATATTTGGTATGTATTAATTTATAACGATATAAAATAAAAAATTGGTAATTATTTTTTATTATTCCAGATGAATGTTCTATAGAACTCAGACATGATTTTTTAATGTTTATTTTACATGTCTTAATCGATGAAAGACACGTAACATCAAACAAATTTAAAATTTTGAATGAAAGAGCAAGAAACTTAACAACTCAGGATGCTGAAAAAATGATGACTGTAAGTTTATATAATCATAACTTTATAAAAAAACTTTTTAACATGACTTTATATAGTCATAGCGTTATATGCCAATATGAATGAATATGCCTTGATAAATCAATACCTTATATCTGTTAATTTATATATTATAAAATTATATTTTTTGTAGATAATTATAACGATTCGGGAAAACTTAGATGATGATGTTTTGATGCTATTAAGGAATGGAAAAAGAAATGGCGATAGTACGGAGACATCTAAAAATATAATATTTAATCCAAAATTTGACTATAAACCTGCAAAAGTATTGTGGCCAAATACAGAAACACTTCGTAGTATGTTCTCAGGAAATATAAGTCAAAGCACAAATAATTTTACAATGAAATATAACAACGAAACTATGCAATTATACAATAAAAATCAAGTACATTTCAAATTGTTTTAATGTAATATCAATATTCTAAAAGTTCCAACATCTAATAGGTCATATATTTATGTTCTAGTTTAATGAAGTGGTGTACAAGCAAAATTTGAAGTCGTGTTATGCACACTATGCTGTAGATATAACTTTTGAACAGTTTGCTTTTATGATAAGTTCCAAGTTAAAAAGTTCTGAAACTATGGAAAATGAATTATTTGACACCCTAGGTTACGAACAATTGGAATTTATATGGTATATTATACGTCATCGAAAAAGTATTATGGCTTTGACTTTTGGTCCTAGTCCGGATTTTTATTCTTTTCCTAAAACACAGAAACAATGTGATTTACAAAGACCAGTGATTAGTGGTCAAGTAACTGTACAATCTGAAAAAGAAAAACATTTATTAAAACAAATTTGGAAAGAGGAAAAAAAATTAAATAAAATATCGAGTAAACGTGAAGGAAATGACGCTGAATTCCATAATCTATACATGAAAAAAAAAGAAGCATTAATAGAATCACGTACACCCATATTCAAGAAAGAGACTGTTTTTAGAGAGAATATGCGAGAAAAATATCCGTTTGTATTTAACTCTGACGTAAATAATAGAAGTATGGTCGGTTATGTGACAGGTCAAAAAATAATGCTACCAGAAAATGTTGTGAAAAAAGATACAAAAATGAGCGAGGAAATTTATATACCTATTCCAGAATCACAAGTAAATTTTCAGAACGAGTTTAGTTACGAACCTGTGTTGATATCTACATTAGATGATTTTGGACAATCGGCTTTCAGTGGAATTCAAAGTTTAAATCGAATACAAAGTATAGTGTTTAATGCAGCTTATTACACTAATGAAAATTTATTAATTTGTGCACCAACAGGAGCTGGGAAGACTAATGTTGCTATGTTGACTGTTGTACATCAATTAAAACAACATATGGAAAACGGTGAAATAATGAAAAATCAATTCAAAATAATTTATGTAACACCTATGAAAGCTTTAGCAGCAGAAATGACAGCGAATTTTGGCAAAAGACTTGAACCTCTTGGTATATCAGTTCGAGAACTAACTGGAGATATGCAATTAACAAAATCAGAAATTCAACAAACGCAAATGATTGTCACTACTCCAGAAAAATGGGATGTTTTAACCAGAAAGGGTAGTGGAGATATTTCTCTCACGAGCATAGTGAAATTGTTAATTATTGATGAGGTACATTTATTACATGGTGACAGAGGTCCTGTGGTTGAAGCATTGGTTGCTCGAACTTTGCGGCAAGTGTTATCTTCGCAAAGTATGATTAGAATTGTTGGACTCTCAGCAACTCTACCAAATTATTTGGATGTTGCACAATTTTTACGAGTATCTCCGCATGCAGGACTTTTTTATTTTGATCATCGATTTCGCCCCGTACCACTTAGTCAAACATTTATTGGTGTAAAAGCAACCACACCTTTACAGCAAATTAGTGACATGGATCTTATATGTTATAATAAAGTGGTGGACATGGTACGTCAAGGATACCAAGTTATGGTCTTTGTACATGCACGTAATGCTACGGTTAAGGTGGCGAATGCGTTAAGAGATTTAGCTATGCAAAATGATACATTAAATTTGTTTCTGCCCAAAAATCACGAAAAATTTGCAAGCAAAGCTTTTACCAATTCACGTAGCAAGCACTTGCTAGAATTATTTAATAGCGGATTATCAGTGCATCATGCTGGTTTATTACGTTCAGAGCGAAATTTAGTTGAAAAGTATTTTTCTAAAGGATTAATTAAAGTCTTAGTTTGCACATCAACATTAGCGTGGGGTGTGAATTTGCCTGCGCATGCAGTTATCATAAGAGGAACAGAAATATACGATTCAACGCGAGGTTCGTTTATAGATTTGGATATATTAGATGTTCTACAAATTTTTGGACGTGCTGGTAGACCACAGTTTGACGTTGAAGGACACGCTACCATTATTACTTCTCATAATAAATTATATCATTATTTATCATTATTAACAAATCAAATACCTATCGAGAGTAATTTCATTAAATATTTAGCGGATAATTTAAATGCCGAGATCGCATTAGGTACGATATCGAATGTAGAAGAAGCCATAAAATGGCTGAGTTATACTTATTTATTTGTCCGAATGAAATTAAATCATCACGTTTATGGAATCCCTATTCAAGTTATAACAGAAGATCCTAATCTAGAGCGAAAGAGGAGGGAACTAATTAATACAGCTGCTCAATCGCTAGATAAAGCTAAAATGATTCGGTATAATTTAAGTACTGGAGACTTTAATGCAACAGATCTAGGACGTATAGCAAGTCACTATTATCTTAAGTATGATACAATTGAAATTTTCAATGCACTGATAAAACCGATCATGGACGATGCAGAAATACTTGCAATGATATCAAAGTCAGAAGAATTTAAGCAACTAAAGGTCCGAGATGATGAGATTAATGAATTACAAGAAATGTCAGAAAATTATTGCGAACTTAGACCACAAGGCGGTGTAGAAAATATTTATGGCAAAGTGAATATTCTATTGCAAACATATCTATCCCGTGGCCGAATTGATTCATTTTCATTGATATCAGATCAAGCATATATTACACAAAATGCAGTACGCATATGTAGAGCATTATTTAAAATTATGCTAAGACAAAATAATGCATTAATGTCTGGACGTTTACTAGAAATGGCAAAAATGCTTGAATTACGACAATGGAGTCACATGAACCCTTTATGCCAATTTTCTTGTTTACCTTTCGAAGTTATGGATAAAATTGAACAATGCCAGTTAACAATTGACAGATTGAATGATATGAGTGTTAAAGATATTGGAGATATTTTGCGTAGTCCAAAATCAGCAGCATTAGTGAAGCAATGTTGCGAAGAATTACCTATGTTAGAAATGGAGCCCACTGTACAACCAATCACTGGTAGGATTTTAAGGATACGTCTGAAAATATATCCTCAGTTTCGATGGAACGATAAAGTACATGGCAAAACCTCAGAACCTTTTTGGATATGGATTGAAGACCCGGATAATAATTTTCTTTATCATCATGAATACTTTGTCTTGACAAAAAAGATGGTTTGTGGTAATCTGGAACAAGAACTTGTCATGACTATACCACTGCATGAACCACGACCAGCACAGTATATAGTGAAAGCAACAAGTGATCACTGGTTAAGTTGTGAAAGTATGACGCCCCTTACCTTTCATAATTTAATACTACCTGACGTATTTCCTCCACATACAGATTTGTTGGAATTACAACCTTTACCAGTAAAAGCATTAAAAGAATCAGCTTTTGTAAAACTCTACAAATTCACTCATTTCAATCCTATACAAACACAAATTTTTCATTGTTTGTATTATACTGATAATAATGTACTTTTGGGTGCTCCAACTGGTTCGGGAAAAACGATTGTAGCCGAAATAGCTATGTTTCGAGTATTCAAGCAATATCCTACACAGAAAGTTGTATATATAGCACCTCTGAAAGCTTTAGTTCGAGAGCGAATAAGGGATTGGAAAATTCGATTGGAAGAACAACTTGGGAAAAAAGTGGTAGAGTTAACTGGGGACGTAACCCCGGATATTAAAGTCATAGCTAATGCAAACGTTATTGTGACTACCCTAGAAAAGTGGGACGGTATCAGCAGAAGCTGGCAGACGAGAACTTACGTAAAAAATGTTGCGCTTATAATCATTGATGAGATCCACCTTTTAGGAGAAGATCGAGGTCCTGTATTGGAAGTTATTGTCTCGAGAATTAACTTTATTTCTTCTCATACTATGCGAAAACTAAGAATTGTTGGATTATCTACAGCGTTAGCTAATGCTGTGGATCTAGCTAATTGGCTAGGTATTCGAGAAATGGGACTATATAATTTCCGTCCATCTGTACGACCTGTACCATTAGAAATTCATATAAATGGATTCCCTGGAAACCATTATTGTCCGCGGATGGCAACAATGAATAGACCAACATTCCAAGCGATCAGACAACATTCGTCATCGAGTCCAGCTCTTATATTTGTTTCATCGCGCAGACAAACACGATTAACCGCAATGGATTTAATCGCTTATCTTTCTGCAGAAGATAACTCGAAACGATGGTTGCACATGCTTGATGGAGAAATTAATGACATATTACATCATGTACGAGATTCAAATTTGAAACTTACACTTGCTTTCGGAATTGGACTTCATCATGCTGGTCTTCAGGATAAAGATAGAAAAATTGTAGAAGAACTATTTGTTAATAATAAAATTCAGGTATTTGCTTATCTGCTGTTATCCAATAATATCGTATTAAAAATTGTTATGTTACTTACAACTTAACTTATAACTACAATTAATGGAAATTTTTATGTTTTCATTTTTAATTCTTCAATCTTTTCTATTTCAATTTTTTGCAGTAAGTGGTTTATATCCGTGCTTACTAATGTATGAATTATAATATTCTTCCCACTTTATTGTATAATACATAAACTTTCGCTTAATTTTTCTCATTTAATTTGTATACATTATGCATTATAAAAATGTTGTTTAGGTGTTAATTACTACAGCTACTTTGGCTTGGGGAGTAAATTTTCCTGCTCACTTGGTAGTAATAAAAGGAACAGAATACTATGATGGTAAAGCAAAACGCTATGTGGATATGCCAATTACAGATGTGCTTCAGATGATGGGTCGTGCAGGACGACCTCAATTTGATGATTCGGGGGTTGCAGTTGTTCTAGTACATGATTTGAAAAAAAACTTTTATAAAAATTTCTTACATGAGCCGTTTCCGGTTGAATCGAGTTTATTGGCAGTACTAGCAGATCATATTAATGCAGAAATTGTGGCTGGTACAATTAAAAATAAACAAGAATTTTTAGATTATCTAACATGGACCTATTTTTTTAGAAGATTAATGAAAAATCCTGTATATTATAATTTGAGTACTTTAGAGCCACATGCGATTAATGAGTACTTATCTTCTTTGGTCGATAGCACAACAAATGTGTTGATGGAGTCACATTGCATTGATTTCGATGAGGTTTGTATTGTAGATTCAAATGTATTTCATTAATTCTTGATAATGTAAAATGATCATGAACTATGATTATGAACTCTTTTAATTATAGGATGGACAGACTATATTCCCACTTTCAATGGGTAAAATAGCATCATTTTATTATTTATCACATCATACGATGTTAATGTTTAAACAATCGCTCAAGAGTTCTCTAACATTAGATGAGTGTCTACATATTTTATCCAATTCTTACGAGTACAATGAATTACCTGTCAGACACAATGAAGAATTATTAAACGAGTAAGTTATTAGTCTTAATAGTGCAAACAAAATATAGAAGTAATTAACGACCAATCTCATTATGTAATAGAGATCTGAGCACAATGTGTCGTTACACAGTAGACGACTACTCATATGATTCTCCAAATACTAAAGCCTTCATATTACTTCAAGCACATTTCTCAAGACTTCCAGTACCATGTGCAGATTATATAACTGATTTAAAATCAGTTCTTGACCAAGCAATTAGAATTATTCAGGTATACAATATATGCATAATACATACACCCGCTTCATAAAAAATAATGAATTCATATAATAATATGTGTAATTACTTTCAGGCTATGATAGATACTGTTGCGGAATATGGTTGGCTTGCATCTACGCTCATGATAATACAGTTACTTCAAATGATTATTCAAGCTCGATGGATAGACGAGCCTGCAATAGTTACATTACCTTATATAAATTCAGAACATCTACAATTATTTTCATCTTTACCCTCAATTTTTCCTTTGTTATGCAATGTTGTATGCAGTAAACAGGATTGTCTTATAGAAGCACTAGGTGAAGAGTTTCAAAAAAATCAGATACACGAGGTGAATTTGAAATATTTAAATAGCTATAATAGTTAGTGAACAGAAAATTAAAAATGATCAATCGTATTTGATATATTACCGCGATTTTATTAATACATTTTATAGATATATCAAGTGGTTAAAGAAATGCCGATACTTTGTGTTGATATAAACTTGGAGGGTCAGATGCCTGATGGCACCAAACAAAAACCTGTAATATTGAAAATGGCAACTTCTACTATTATTGATCTACATAAAGATCAGGACTATATATTGAATATTGGAATGAGACGAAAAAATAAATCCAATAATTTAAGAGTGCATTGTCCCATGTACCAAAAAGGGAAGGATGAGGGCTGGTTTCTGGTGTTAGGTAGTACTTCTGATCAAGAATTATGGGCACTGAAACGAGCAAGTGGAATAAATGACCATCGGAGATACCATCAGTTACAGTTTACAACACCATCAAAATTAGGTATTTATAAAAATTGTAATATTGTATTACTTTAAATATGTATAGTGTGATATTAGGTATTAAAAAGAAAAACTGAAATTTTTCTCATTGAAGGTCGTACAACACTTACATTTTATTTGATGTCCGATTCTTACATGGGATTGGATCAGCAGTATGACATACAAATAAACGTTATATCTTAATTCAACAGAAGTAAATATATGCTCAAAAGACTAAGATTAAATGTAAGTATGTACATTCTAATTTGTTAGCTTAATCTATGTTATAGTTGTTAAATGCAAATGAAAGACTTTAATAAAAAATATTATTTATCAATTATTTTTATAAAAATCTGAAATTCTTTTACCATTTGAAGGTGACATTACAATGAAACTACAATAATTTTAAATGAGTTTTTATTTTTTTAAATTTGCATATAAATTTACATATATCTCCATACATAGTACACGACTATGAAACAATATAAGTATTATATATATATAATAATATAATATATATATATATATATATATATATATATATAGTTTACTCTATTTATTTCATATAAATAGAAACCTTATCAACTTAATATACAATGATAGAAAAAACAACATCTTGAGGATCAGTTTTACAATTTCACAGTGTCTAAATAAAACATCATAATGGACAGATTAAAAAGAACAGTTTATTATAAAACCGGTTTAATAGAATACATGTAAAAGTTACTATAAAAATTTTATATTATAACATAAACATTCATAATTTATAAGAAATAAAAGTGATGTCCTAACTAAAATATCTCATATACTTTCTTACATACTGATCCTCCTTTACACTTATACAACATTACATTATGACAGCACAATATCTGTATTGTTATCTTTAATACGTTCGCTCTCATGGTAAGATAAACTAATCGCTGTATCACATATCTACATATATATGATGTCTGACAGCAAATGTGTTAATTTCCTATGCTAATGAAAAATAACAAGAGATTGTATAGTAGGAAGGATTTGAGATCATTTCATTGCTTTGTTTCAAAGAGAACATAATTAAGTTGTTCCTATAGCTTTTACAATAAATGTCCCATTCTTTATTGATCAATGCAGTCTGTTCATGCTAAAGACGCAGAAGAGATATGTTTCAAACCGGGTTCTTCAGTTTTAAGTGTGCACATCCCTGAGATACTACACAATATGTAAAAATGCACGAGTATATAAAAAAATAAAAAATAGTTTTGTTATATATTTTCCTCTTTAATATTTGTCTATGCATAGACAAGACATTATTAAACTAACAAAAGTTTAAAATTGTATGCAATAAATAATTTTACATTAGCAGTACACTTTTAAATAACAAGAAATCTACACAGCAAACATTATACACTACCATACTTACATTATACTTAAACTATAATCTATAAATGTGTTGTAACATTTTATAAAAAAAATATTATTCTCCCTCATATTTATTTCCTCAGCATATACTTTTTTTTATACTCCATTTTTTGTAATTACTGAAAATAGAAGTGTATTAATATTGTTAATTGTTAATTTATTAGTAATCTCTTCTTCATCAGTAGATTGAACCCTGCCTACTGCTTTGAGGTCTGTACTTTTACAATAAGCACTTTATATTACTATTATTTGCACAATTGTAATAATAATCAAAGCAAAGAAATACTTAAGCTCCTTCCACAATTAAAGTCGAAAATGGAAGTACTGATTATTTCTTGTAAGTAATATACCGAGATACCTTCACAAAAAACAACTTTGTAATAATAGATTTCTATTTATAATATAATATTTATTACAAAAATTAATGTATTCTTTCACGAATAACTGAGGAGAATTAATATAATAAATTGTCACTCATTTTCTGTATGTATTAAAAAAAATGCTTAACAAAATCTTGATTAATGCAGTTAATGCTTAGTTTAATAGTTTATTACTGCCGTTTTTTAGTACTTTCTTTTCCTGTGTAAATTTCCTGACTGGCAATAGTGACATTGTAGATAAAAATCTTATCACTCGAGAACTAAGGAAGCGCTAGCATAACTAACAGAACTGTCATTCATATTATTGCATTGATTGCTTTGAGCATATTTCAAAAACTTCAGGTTCATTCTTTGGCCATTAGTATTTCCTTTTAAATTGTGAATAGCCTGTTAACATAGCGCGTCACAATTTTATTAGAAATTTTGCAGGTTAAATAAAATATATAAATTAACCCAAATTACTGATTTGAACAGATAAAAATTATTACCTGTAATAAGACACTAATAGGATGACGGCCACATATAGTATTACCATATTTTTTAAGATAGTCTGTAAATACTGTAGGATTTAAGCTTTCTATGATATCCATTCCCTACAATGTAAATTTATGAAAATATGATATGGAACACGACAATAAAAAAAAGTATTATACCGAAATATAAAGTGATCCTTATAAAGTAACCAATCGACTCTAGGTGATTTCAAGGTCACCTTATATTTTTTTTAAATGGGAAAATTTAAGCTTTTTCTTACAGTGTAATAATGTTTTCTGTGACAAGCAGAAATTTAACTATTACGTTTCGGGGAAAAACGTGTTTATGTATAAAATTGGAGTTACATTAAGTGTTCAATAACCAATAGTACAGACCTGTGGCGACCAATCCATCGATTTGATAATTTAAGTAGTATTTGTATTGGAAGGCAACTAACTCTAGAATAGCTTGTAAACAGATATTTATCCTAACAATGTTTCTCCCATGGCAAAAATTTCGAACTAAAACAATTTTTCCTTAACAAGGAAAACTCTCAATTGTCTTTACATGTAGATTGTAGATGCTCAAATGTCTATCTCCATATCAATTCATTGTTTTCTTGAAAGTGATAATGCTGCAAGTAAACCATGAACTTGAGTATTTCATGTAACAGTAAGGTAAAAAACACATTATTCGTGATACTTGAATTTTTTGGCACTGTGTGATCTAGCATGATCTTGAATGAACTTATGTCATGGTCTATGAACTCGTCATAGAGAACGCTATTATGCTGTAGGAAAAACAATACAGGATCCTATTTGAAAAGAATGGAGTGACCTTGAAATCATCTAAACATTTTCACCTATAACGATGTCGTGAATAACAAAGATTTCTTTCCTCAAGCAGAATCTCTTTTGTTTGATCAATTTTTTCATATCCCTTCTCATGTTAAAGAATCTCACCAAACCTCGTTTATAATTATTCATGCAATAAATTGAAGCTGTAATATGCACTTGATCACAATATTCCTACTTAATATTACATCAGAAGCAGTTTTTCAAAAGTCCAAATATAATTGTATCCTCTCGATATAATAATATCCCAATAATTCAGTTCATAAGATGATATTGTGAAATGATATTGCACAAAAAAAAATAGAATATTTGGTCTCTTTAATTAACCGAAAGCAAGTAGAAATCCTTTGTATTTAAAAATACCCAATTCATGGTCAAGATATTTTCTTTTCAATGAATCAATATTGCATCTTTCTTTTTAGCAAAAATAAAGTTATTGCTTGTTATTAATTACTTGTTATACATATATATATGTAAAATTATATAAATATGAACTACAGTACATACCATTTTATCAAGATTCTGAATAGATCTATGAATTGGACCACATGATCTATCATAATAAGTGTAACGGAAACGTTGTCCCCAATGGCAAAAATCTGAAGAAATAACGAATAACGTCTGTGGATCAGCCATATATGGCGCTAACAATCTTCCATATAGTGCCTCCCTTTCTGGGCTTAATGATCCAACAAGTATAGGAATTATAGTAAAAGAATCTTTAAACCTATATTGATAGAATAAAATTGAAAGATTAAAATTGTACACAATACACAAGTAACATATCATTGAAATAACTGCATACCCTTCCATAACTTTTGCTATGAATGGTAATTGCATTTCAATGCTGTGTTCTTCTTCATCTGTATTTAAATCCATCCATTCAAAATGTCTAGTTTCTTCAAGTTCTCTGCATACTATCACATGAACAGAAACCTATATTTGAACTAATCTTTGATAATAATTCATACTTATATTTGTTTTTCACATAATATTTCACAATATTAAGATGATTCCACCCAAAAATCTATTTTAATATTCTGTGGTATGCAATTTATACCTTGTTGATCAATGTGCAGATCATATAGTGGTGTTTGATAAATTGAAGCAGAAGAAAGAGCACAGCCAGCTAATCTCACGTGATGCAATGGGCCCAGAATAAATATCCTACGACTATACGATAACACATTACAGATTTAACACTTTAGTCAAATATTAGTTGTCTTGTAAACTTTAGTTTTAACATTGCAGTTATAATAGTAAATTATTTCCTATTGAATAATAGCTTAAAATAATAGTATTATATATAAATCTTAAGTGAATAATTGAATTGAGATGTAAATAATTTCTACTAGAAATAGCAGAAACACACTTTGAATTTTTTAAATATAATTATTAATAATTAGGAAGAATAGATTGAAGCTAATCCTTTAAAATTGAAACATATGTTACAAAATATGGTAATAAAAATTACTATATGTATTATATTAATCACATATTTCATTATTGGAATGTAGATAAAAGTCTTTATTACTGCTGCTTTAGTCTCTAAATACAAATTTTTCTTATATTTTCCGACTGTCTTTTATATAAAATAAATATAACATAAATGTAATATTAATAACACAATTTAAATGATAAAAGTGACTAAATTTAAAATTAACCCTTTCTGGTTGGAACGTTTTGAGGCAATTTAGTGATGAGACTTGAAACTCTTCGAATCACTTTGAATCTGTCAAGCGACAAAATATTTTATTCATTTTGAACCTAATTTGAAACTGAAAACTCTTATTCCAATCAAAACTTTAAACTCATTTTTCTCAAAACAGTAGGTCCACCAGGCAGAAAGTCATTAGAGTTTTTCAGTAGTGGGTATATGTATTGCGAGCTGAAAAGAAGTCACTTAGAAGAAATCTGGGAAGGGGACGCCTCGAATCACACATATTTATATTAAAGCCAAGACATTGGTACTATGGGAATATCGGTGGGGACAGGTGTGCTGAGCAAGAGACCCTTTTGCCATCGCAAGTGACTTCTTCCTTTTCGGCTCCGAATAATATATACTACAAGGTGTGGGTATACTATATACATATTTGCAGAACTATAAGCGCTCTCCTTGTCAGACTTCCATGTGCAAGTGATGCAGTGAAACTACCTATATTAGAACAAAACTTAGCTATTTCCACGAGAACCTCTTTACTTCAAATTTTAAATGTTTTCGGCGCAAAGGTTCGATCAATTAATAACAGACATTTGGAAACCAGAATTAAAGAACATAAACACAACATTTTCAAACCTCCAACTCAACACACTGCAATGACGAAACATTCTTTAGAATTTGACCACCCGTTTGATTTTGATAATGCTAAAGTTGTTGACCGTGGAGTAAGTTTACATAAAAGGATATTGTTAGAAACAATTCATATGATTAAACATCGTAGCGTAAACCTTAGGTATGAAACCCCTAAGATACATGAATACTACGCAACATTACTGAACCAGTAATGCTATATGATGAATTTTCTAAATACAATCCTTATGCTAATTTCACTTTATGCATTAATTTTCATATACATTAAATTGTATACTATGTTTGTTCAAACTAAGTTGAATGTCAATTTTCTAAATAAATACAACACCTTGTGCTGGTATACTGGCAGAAAAATGGAAGGTTATAATTTCATAGCTTGTTGTGTGTTTGAATTTACCGCCAAATCTGATCTTGGCCAATAGATCGATTACGATCAATTACATATATTTCCAAATGCCTTCACGTTTTCTCACTCACCTATATGCTGTCTGAGCAGTAACTTGTGAGTCATTTCAATATGCTTTTAAATTTTATGTGAAAATAACCCTGCGACACTAAGCAAGTGAGTAAGGTTTTCTTTAATTTTATTTTGTTCTTTATTATTCTTTTTGTTCTTTGTTATATATTATATTGTTCATTGTTAATTTACAGACGCAATGTTTTTGTTGTTTCTCTTGAGAATGATCTAAATTAAGATCGAAACGTTGAAAAGAAATATTGTGAAAATTTGCAAATAGCTGTTTTGTTATTAATTAATCGAACCTTTGCGCCGAAAACATTTAAAATTTGATTTAACATCTTACGATCGACATTGTTTAACAAAAACCTCTTTACTGCCTGTTGCTTCTAGCTAAAGAAGTTTTCAACTGACTGATGCAATGAATGGGTTGGTTCATGCTCTACTTGTTTATATTATACCTATATAAATGTATCAATAGTGCGATAAACAGCTGAAACCAAAGCTGTGCGAGCAATAGCATAGCCAAACACTTGAGCTAAGATATGCCCCCAGTCATTGATCATAATAATAAAAGTGCTTCGATGAGAGATTCCCAGACTCCAACCAGAAAGGGTTAAACAAAAATACAATATATCAATATGAAAAATAAAAAATAATCTTCGGTTCACCCAATATAAACCGCAGATGTAATTAGTAAATTACATTTCAACCAAAAACTTACACAACAACAGGACTAATCTGACGATATGCAAAACCAGCACATGCTCCACAATAGCTGTAACCTGCATGTCTGTGAAATTTTGTTTGTATTTCAATAAAGATTTGTTAATTTAAGAAATTATTTAATGTGCTATAATTACTGACGGGGCAATAATTGCCCTAGCAGGTCCATGTGATAAGTCTGCTGCACCCAACCAACCTTCTAATTGCTTATTTAACTCCGTACCTGTACAAAATATTCATCTTAAGACACACAATAATAGTTAATACAAAACCTTGCAAATTATACAAAACTGAAAAACTACTGATAGAAGTTAAAATTATGTGAATAAGTAAAAGAAACGCAATAGAATATAATTTCTGCACAAATACAGAACTGTACGCAAATGTTTTTCATACAATCTAAGAAAAAATTAGAAAATTATTTCCACCGAGTTGCCTTTAAATTTTAAACACATTCTAAATATTAAATAACTAAGTAACAAATTCAATAATACAGATTTATGTAAGTACGGTTGGGTGCGATACATATGTGAAATGTATATTACCTTGCCGAATAATCAATATATAACAGAAATAATAAATGATATTATAGAGATTATTAATACTAAATATTAATTTATAGAAATATACATTATTGCATTAGAAAGACACTGTGTGTATTTAGGTGTAACGTCTGTTGTAATTATTCCTTTATATGCGCAAACATAAGAAACTATATATTGATGACTTTAAATAATAAATAATCACAATCGTATTATAATTAACAGACGTAAAAATATTAAATGAATTGAAGGTACATTTTAAATAACGCTTACCAGAGCCTGCGTACCAACTACCAGCATGAGTTGCTCTTCTAATTAATGCCATTTTTCGCCTTGTTGTACCAATCCTTATTTATATCAATAACTTCTTAAAGTAAACAGGATGTGTTTCTTAATGATTTTATATACAATCTATATATAGAGTAGTCGTTAAATCCTATTTAAATACAAAATGTTTATGAAATTCTATCACAGAACTTTTTATTTAACCACGAACCATATACTTCTAATAACGTCGAATGACATGATTATAACCATGTCGAAAATTTGAGCATGTATACCTTTTGTATACGAACAAAATACGTCGAAAACTGATATTTTATAAGTTTTCATCTTCCAATCATATAAAGTTAGTTAATGATTTGTTATTTTACGTAATATTGACACGTTTATTGAAGTTTCCGAGTGTACGGAGTTAATTAACATAATTTGCATTTGTAGTAAACGTATGCACAATGTCTTTATATAGTAGAAAAGGAGAGAGAGATATATATAATATATATACATATATGCAGATTGTACACAATAAAAATTAATTAACATTTGTTTTCCACAAATGAAGAGAGAGAGAGAGAGAGAGAGAGAGAGAGAGAGAGAGAGAGAGAGCAAAATTGATGCTCAATCTAAAGAGGACGGTTCAGCCAGGTTCAGCGCATAGCAATAGTGCCCTGCTTATGATGTAACGAGATTATGTTGACATCTAATAATATGAGTCTGCAAAGTAGGGAAAAAAGTCGAGAAAACATGTATTTTTCTGTCACAAAAACAGTTTTGGACTGCTATCATAAGCAGGGCACTACGCGCTGAACCTTCTTCTAGCAAACGAGCCTTTATCCAACTCAGAATTTGTTCGTATAAGGACGAAAAATCTAATCCCGCAAACCCAAATTTCGGCCAGATTTCTAGGGTATTCTAGGGTATTCTAGGAAAAGCCACGTGACTACCGTTCTGCGTGCTTGGAAACGGAACACTTTTCCATACATTTGATGCGAATCAAAAATGGCTGCTCACATGGCTGTCCATCTTCACAAATTGTGAATAAATTTCACGTTTCACAGTTGTTAAGTAATACATTGGTATTTTGTAAACTTTTATGCATAATGCATATGCATACATAAACACAAAAGAAATTGTCTGCACTGTTATACTATATAAATAAATATTACGATTTCGAAATCGAGAGTAAGAATTAATATTTTATTTTTTAAAATACTAAAATAAGATACGGAAAAGAAAATTGAATATTTTTTATTTTCATCATTATATGAAGTAAATTTACGTTATATACAGAAAACGTGATATAATTGTAAAACGTTATGTTATAATGCAGATATTTTCATGCAACCTAATTGATGTGTTTAAAAAAGAACTAATTTTTCACTCACTCATAAAATCCAACTTTTGCTGAAAACATAACGTAATTTTTCAGTCCTTAATGCATTATTACACTAATCTATTAATAAATAATATTTAAAAAATCAAGCAACTCAACCATTTCCAGCAACTATATAGAATCACAACCCATGAGAACTAGTTTTCTTGGAATCAATTGGTCTACCGCGCAAGATCATTGATATCTTCTTATTTGCTTTTCCCTATTCCACTAACATTCCACTAATATAAAAGGAACTCCTCTAACTTTTTCATATAGTATACTAAATACCTCACGCCGATTATCTGTGATAAGATTGTTTAAATATTCTGTTTTATTTCCTGCCTTATCAAAACAAAGATCATGTAACTTTTCAAAAATGTGACAAATATTAATCCCTACTCCATATAATATTTTATTTGATAAATTTTTCGGCGTAAAAAGTTTTTCCTCGGCGAAGAAGTGATTTAAATAATTTTCTTTAAAACATGATGTGTGCAAATTTCTTAAAATAGAAGAGGCATTATTTCCTGCCATGGATAATACATTTGATAGATAATTCGGCCTAAAACCTTCCTTATAAAAATCATCTAAAAGCTGTGTTGCGTTTCCCGTCTCATCAAAACAAACATCATGAAAATTTTTTAAAGCAGAACAAATATTAGCTTTTGCTCCGTGTAATATCCCAGATAAATTACTTGCTGTAAAACCCCCTTCTTTATTTAAAAAATGGTATAAATACTTTTTTGTCTCTCCTATAAAACAAAAATTATGAAATTTTTTTAAACTATCAGATGATCCACTCAGTATACTACATAAATCACATGGCCTAAAACCTTCCTTATAGAAATCATCTAAAAGCTTTGTTTTTTCCCTTTTCGCATTAAAACAAACACTATGCAACTTTTTTAAATTAGAAGAAGTATAAACCCCTGATCCACATAACATACAGGATAAGTTGCTTGGCTTAAAACCTTCCTTATAGAAATCATCTAAAAGTTCTGTTCTTTCCCCTTTTTCATTAAAACACAGATCATGCAATTTTTTAAAAGCATCCTTAGCATTAACTCCTGCTCTACTTAACATACCAGATAAGTTATGTAGTGTAAAACTTTCTTCCCCATCTTTTTTCTTAACAAAGCGCTCTAAATATTGAGTTTTATTTCCTTCTGCATCAAGCCAAAGATCATATAATTCTTTAAAAGCTTTTGCAGCATTAGCTCCCGCTCCACCTAAAATACTCGATATATTAGATAGATTTATTCCTTCTTTTCCTAGAGTTTTTAAATATCGTGTCTTTTTTCCATTCTGATCAAACCAAAGATCATATAATTCTTTAAAAGCTTTTGCAGCATTAGCTCGTGCTCTATGTAAAATACTGGACATATTAGCTAAACTCATTCCATTTTCTTCTAGAGTTTTTAAATATTGAGTTTTATTTCCTTCTGCATCAAACCAAAGGTCATATAATTCTTTAAAAGCTTTTGTAGCATTAATTCCTACTCCACTTAAGATACTAGACATACGAACTAGATCTACTCCACTTTCTTCTAGTTTTATTAAGTATCGTGTTTTTTTTTTGTTCTGATCAAACCAAAGGTCATATAATTCTTTAAAAGCAATTGTAGCATTAGCTCCTGCTTTACCTAAAATACTTGATACATTAGATAGATTTACTCCTTCTTTTTCTGGAATTTTTAAATATTGAGTTTTATTTCCTTCTGTATCAAACCAAAGGTCATATAATTTTTTAAAAGCTTTTGCAGCATTAGCTCCTACTCCACTTAAGATACTAGACATACGAACTACATCTACTCCACTTTCTTCTAGTTTTATTAAGTATCGTGTTTTTTTTCCGTTCTGTTCAAACCAAAGATCGGATAATTCTTTAAAAGCTCTTGGAGCATTAGCTCCTGCTCCATGCAAAATACTAGACATATTAGCTAAACTCATCCCGTTTTCTTCTAGAGTTTTTAAATATCGTGTTTTTTTTCCATTCTGATCAAACCAAAGATCATATAATTCTTTAAAAGCTTTTACAGCATTAGCTCCTGCCTTACTTAAAATACTGGAGATACTAGATAGATTTATTCGGTTTGCTTCTAGAGTTTTTAAGTATTGAGTTTTATTTCCTTCTGCATCAAACCAAAGATCATATAATTCTTTAAAAGCTTTTGCAGCATTAGCTCGTGCTCTATGTAAAATACTGGACATATTAGCTGGGTTTATTCCATTTCTTTTCAGAATTTCTAGTCTGTTTTCTCTAATTAAAAAATCTAAGAACTGATCAAATTCTGGTGTCCCACCTCTACCAATCACACTTTTAACAAATTTAGTTTCCTCATTGTGCAGCCTCTTCGATACTACGTCAACACAATGCCTCCGTTTTCCAGAGCTAGGACCAGCTTCAGGACTTTCCTCGGCTGAACTCCTTGAATCACTACTTTGTTCTGAAGGGATAGTACTAGTATCTCGTAATCGTTTCGAACGCTCTTTGCCTAACATAAAAAACACTCCTTGTTCCATTATCACTGTCTTAATTATTGATGGTATTCAAAAATAAGCAAGTTAAATTTTATGACTCAATGTATGACAGAGTATTAGATATAATATTCAAGAGATCGCAATAATAGCTACAAATTAGCAGTCAGTATAATCCGATAAATTTACGATATCAATGCGCGCATCACATTGAATGCGATCCAGAAACGGAACGGACCCTTTATATTACAATACATACGTGGTTCAATAATCCCTATGGTTTTATGCATCGGATTGGATCATATGTTATGCTTAGGAATTCCAAACAATTATTTTACATAAGACTAAATCACCTTTAAAATTTTCTAAGCAAATCTTATCGAAAAATAAGTATAAATAAACGAATTTCGAAGTATCAATAAAAGATTGTCAAGATAGCATAAATGTCCTCTAAACGAAATGTTCTATGTATATAGATAGATAGAGAAAACAATTAACAATACGCTAGTCAAATTCAAAATTAACAACCATTTACTTATCAAACAATATTAAAACATATTATCCAAATCTGTGTTAAATAATTTATCAATTAATCATTATCATTGTTATTTACAGGTTGTAATTTGTTCGTGAAATTTTGAATGTCTCGGTATATAATTTGATTGCGCCGTAGAAATGGTTAATATGGCAGAAATTCGTGTCTCTAGTGTTGTTTAAGTTTGTGAAACTGATTGACAAAACAGAAGTTTATTTGTTAAGAATATTATAATGTGCATAAAAGTTGATTTTTCGGGACGTGTCAGCGTGGAAATCTTCTCTAATATAAACCATTAATTATCCGACATAACTTTTACCTTATCAGATTTCATTCCAAGTCAACATCGACGTTTTTGTGTTTTTTTTACACTCATTTACTTTGTTTATTATGAATTTAATGGATTCTTTTATGCAGTAACTTAACAACGGATTCTCAATAATATAGGTAATCAAATTTAGGCCATCATACCCTTAATATTTTGATTATGTAGACGTTATAACCTTTGCTTTCTTTGTGCTTGTTACTGATTTCTATCGTTACAATGTCAAAACCACCAACTTTCAGTTCGATAGTTTTTTGAAATTTCTATGTCTTCTTTATATTCGAAATTTCTTGGCACTTTCAAAGTGCTAATACAAATAACAGAAAAAGTTTTCAATTAATCATTTCCATTACATTACCATATTATCTCATATATACAATAATCAGTGATCACAATAACAAGTCGTTCTTGTCGAAATTAGTACCATATCATATTGATTTTATGATTATGGATTTATGTAGAAATATGAAAACATTCCAGAATAATGTTCAGGTTAGTTTATGAGTATTTAGAAAGTATGTACCTATGTTTGTTAACAAGTGTATATAGAACGTTAGCCTTTAAGAAGATCTTGTTATTTAATATATCATACACATGCTCTTTTACTGGGTATTGAACAAGTAAACAAATGTTATTTATATTATTTTATAGAAATATTTCCTCTTCTATGAACGATTAGTTTGTAAAACATAAGTAGTTTAAATTAGTTTTTCTTTTTGTTTAGGATAATACATTCTATTGTATACATTTATTTACTCACATATAATATAATAGAATAAATGAGAAATAAACTGCTTTATTATGTATTATAAGACATTAGATGTAATCATTCATTTTATTAAACCAATTGTATAAAACTACGTAGCATTTTTATGGAAATGATATCTTTCCTTGCCAATAGGTCCATTCTCATTTCCTGTCTATGATTTTGATATGACCAAAGCATTGGCGCTGCGATAAAGAGGTAAACATTTTAACGTACACATTGTGAAAATGTAGATAATACGATAGTAAGGTTTCTAAGTAATAACTAAGAATATAATTACCCATTGATGTTACAAAATTTTTGTTTTTTCGCCTGGTCGTGTTGCAGGTTGCTACTAGGAGTTATTGTCATGGATTTTCCTCAGTTCCATGAAATTGAACAGCTTACAAGTGATGCAATAAAATAGAAGTGATAGTGTGGTAATTGACATACAAGTGTGTTGGTGTGCCCCAGCAGGTACTTTGTAGTGGAGCCACCAGGCTATGGCCAACCTGAACTTTGAGCAACCGCCACGCAGTACTGCGAATACAAGCCTTACATCGCGTACAGGTGGTGGGGGGGGCTTAAATTCGTCGACCCTGACGGGTCATGTCACACCTACCTCGGGCATGTTCTCAGGCTCGTCTACAAGCACTTCAAGTTCAATCACTTCTGCGGTAGTAGTTACTAGCGTGTACATTGGAGCCTCAGGAGCAGCAGGTGGACAAAATAGTCATCAACCACAACAACAACAGCTCTCTCCTATGGGCAGTAGGGGACTGTTTGGGCAGAGAGCTTTTACAGACAGACGTACAATGCCTGCTCTTGGGTTAGTTTCTTTTTACAATTTGTAAAATAACTTGTTGGTTATATTATATTATATTATTTATTTTGTAATGTATATATCATGATACTTCATATGAAACAAATGAAAAGTTTATTCAAATTTACAGAACCTCAAATCCAATGGGTAGCATGGGCACTTTTGGAATACCACAAAGTCGTAATTACGGATCTCAAGGACAAATTAATAATTTTCACTCTGTTTTTGGCAGTGGAGGAGGTGGAGATACAAGTACTCCTCCATTGTTGGATCTGTCTGAGTTTCCTTCATTAACAAACAGAGGACAGGGTGATTCTATGCCGCAACCTAGTCCCATGCCTGGGAAACAACCTTATGGTATGTATCAATAATTTTGAAACTTCAAAATACATGACGTATTATGTCATAATATTTAAGGCCTATGAAGTTATATGTATAAAGAGTGAGCCACTATATACCATCTAAATTTACTCCTAAACTACTTGTTGCATGAAATCATTTTCCAAACGAGAGTTGTTTGGTATTAAGTGGAGCATACAATGTGATTATTAGCTTTTTGAAATTTCACTGATTTATCAAAATATGAAGTTGACCATGAGCTTTTGTTTTATAATGTGTAATATTTGACAGAATATTTAATCTCGAGTAACAAGCTATTAAAATGCATAGGATCAGAAACTAACAATTACCAAGTTATTCAATAATTAAGCTTGAATGTAAGTAATGCTCAGAATGCTCAAAACTCCTGTATCAAGGAGACATGTGCTGTGTAGACTTGTCATGCACAAAAGGTCCATCATTAATAGTTTTTTTACTCGCATTCAATATCCTTACAATATCTTTTGTTTACCTTTCCGTATACGCTGTTCGATACAGTTGAGTGGTAAGCAGAACCCAAGGTCACAGTTTCTCAATTTTTAGTATACATAGGTGTACTAATATTGGTGTCGTCGGTCACCGGAGACTGACGCGACGCAGCCTGAACGGCAAGATTACTGTCGGTCACCAATGACCGACACGGTATGATTAACATGTTAAATAATACATATAATAATAATATAGAAACTCAAGGTGGTCACCTTCATATCTCGATAAAATAGCAAAATTTCAAAAGGCTAATGATCACATTGTATGCTTCTTTGATATACTTGACGCCAAACTATTCTCGTTTCGAACATTTATTTAAACAATAAGTAATTTATGAGAAATTTAGGCGGTACAGTTAAATCAACTTACCCTGTATACTGTATATGATAGACACATGCCCTCAAGACTAAATTTTGATGAAGAAACTAAATTTTAATCAGTTAAAAATTCTGTTTTTATTGGTTCCAATTGAAGTTTTTCTAAAGTAAAAGTGATTATGTGAAAGTTATCTCAATTTTGTATACGTTTCATTAATTTTATTTATGAGAAATAGTTTCAATTCTCCATAAATCTGTAATATTTTATTTCAATGAAATTATGTAATTTAGTGATAATTTTGTGCATTTTGTAAATAAAAAATAATAAGATTTAGGAATTTAACGGAAATCCTCTAACAAATGAAAAAAATTATTATTTGATCAATTGTATTTTCGAGGTGAAGTTTTTTTTACTAAAATGTATTTTACATTTTTGTTTATGTACTGCAGTAACCATTATGTATAATGAAAGAAATGTAGAATTTTGATCGTTTCTTAATTTTAACCACGAATTGGCAGTAATTTATCTAAATAGAATACAAATTTAAAAATGGAGGTATTAAGCAAGCATAAGTATTATATATCTATAATTTCTTATAAAAATTGAAATTTTAATAGAATTTTAAGCTATTCGATCATTTTCACATGGTTTTACTCATTATTATAATGTTGACAGTCACTTGTTACACGACTTCAAATAAAAATTTAATAAATCGTATGTGGCTAAGGATAATGAGTATTGTGTAGGAGACTGTTTAGTTACAGTCCTTAAAGAATTAGAAGAGAAGAAGTTATTGCTTTTCTCCAAAGTTCTATAAAACAGAAGAGAACATTTATATTTATTTTTTTAGATAGAACTCATTTGATCTTTGAATGAAAAATTTATAAATAGAATCTTGTAGTACAGGTAGCTTGAATTTTTGTATCTAGTTTGCTTGAATTGGTAATTTTTGCTTTTATTATTTGGTAAGTAAAGAGTTATTATATAATAATATACTATAATAAACAAGAAACTAAACAATACTTGCTTTTGCTTAATACCTTCTCAAGTGCTACAGAGATTTTATGTCTTCAGATACCATTTTCAATTGTATAAGCTATAAACTTTTAAAGAACATTCAATTTCTCTATTATTTAAAAATTTGATAAATATAACAACAATTATGATTATGCAATAAATACTTATTGTTATATAAGTATTTATATGAATTGTAGTTGGAATGGTAAAACAACCAACATCTGAATCGAGTGAATTTACTATGAGTTCTGAAGATTTCCCAGCATTACCAGGGACACAAAATAGAGAAGGACCATCACCAGGTGGGAGCGTGTCTGGAGACAAAAATGTACCTGTTGGACTTGGTCCTGAAATTGGACAAGATGTATTGCAAGCGAATAGAGCGCATGGATCTGAAATGTCTCAATCATCTAAAAGAGGCATACAAACATCTCCCGATGGTACTAAAGCTATTTATACGAAAAAAAAACAAAAAAATGAAGCATATCATTTATGATTTGCTGTTGTTCTGTTACAATATTTTTTTATTTAAAAACATTTGCTATATCTTATACGTTACATCAATATTTATTGTTATATTTTATAGGAAAAGTAACCAATATACCAGCTAGTATGGTAAAAGATCAGTTTGGAATGATTGGGCTTTTAACATTTATTAGGGCAGCTGAAACAGATCCGAATTTAGTATCTTTGGCACTAGGCCAAGACCTAACCGCGTTAGGATTAAATCTTAATTCACCAGAGAACCTTTACCAAAACTTTGGTGGTCCTTGGGCTGAAACACCATGCCGACCTCAGGATATTGATTTTCACGTGCCGCCGGAATATCTTATTAACGCTACAATCAGGTATCATTTGTTGCTACATATTCATTTTTATCCATCATGTAGTAGTACAGGGGTGACGAACTTCTTCTCTGCCACGGGCCGCATGATTTTCCTCTTCAACTAGTGACCTAGCGATAGCGACTAGCCTATTCCCCCACCATCAAAAACGTGAGTGACGAGAGCGAATGAGTTGCCACGTTCGTGCGAAGTGTGAGTGCAATAAAGATAAAACAAAAGTGAATCGCAAGAAAGAAAGTCGAAAGGGGGTCGACGCATTCCTTTATTCCATGACTGACAAACAGGCCGGGTTGGTCCGCCAGTTCGTCGCCCCTGATGTAGTAGATACGCCAACGACAATTAAAATCATTTACTTTATATATCGTTTTTCATTTTAGAGATAAACTAGCACCAGTTAAATTAAATCGATATAAGGAAGATCTACTATTTTATATGTTTTATACAAATGTTGGGGATGTTCTGCAATTAGCAGCAGCAGCGGAATTGTATGTACATATAATTGTCATTATACACATAGTTTGGTACTTATTAGTAAAATGAATTTGGTAAGAACATTGTTTATTGCAATTACTTTAGGTATAGTAGAGACTGGCGATATCATATGGAAGAAAAGGTGTGGATAACGCAAGCACCAGGATTGGGACATGTAGAAAAGACATCAACATATGAACGTGGTACTTATTATTATTTTGATGCGCAAAGTTGGAGAAAACTAGCAAAGGAATTTCGTTTGGATTATACAAAACTAGAAAGTAGACCTCATCTTCCCACAAACTTTCACCAAACCCAGCCTTGACTACAGGTACCTAAAAAATACAATTTTTCTTCATATACATATACAGAATATGTAGGAGTGTTGATTGTAATTGCAATGTGGAAAATACGACAAGGCCTGGTTCAGCTTATTTAAATAAGAAAAAAAGTTTACATAAGTACTGTATGTTTGAATTACAGTCTGTTTTGTATTATACTGGTTGTTCCACAGGAACTCCTCAAAATGACAAATATCGAATACAAGCACTGAAACCTGTTATTAGTGTTAGTACAGATTGTTTGACCCATTCAATATTGTTTAGAGTTTAAATTTGTTGGCAATCCCGTTTAATATGTTGACAGAATATGTCAACATTATTTATTTTTTTTTGTTTTGTTATAAATTGAAAAGTTCAATATATTAAAAAAATTATGGGAAGACAGAAATTAGAAATCAAGGACATAGTTCAATAGTTCAAATTTCTTTTTATATTATTGTATGTTGAATTCAGTGCTGCCGTACTTTTTGCATACAATGGTACACCTTTTATATAAATGAAAAATATTTGTTAATAATACAACATAATTTGTTTCAGATCTGCTTGCAGACTATTGTGCTGTCTTTAAGCTGGACAGGAAACAGCTATTGTATAAATGAACAAATGTAATAATCTTTAATAAAAACATAAAATTTGAAGAGTAATAGAAAAGAATTTTGAATTAACTGCTTATAACTAGAAATGGAAATATGCCTGATGTATGTATATATATGTGTTTTATAGTACTATAAAATAGGATCTCTGTATATAATTTTTATATAAGATAACATACATCTGAAGTATTCAGATTTTTATTGAAGAAGCCTATTTAGTACCTAACTTTGTAATGTACATAAAACTGTAAAGACTAAACCAAATTTTATGAATTCGTAACTCAAGACTTAATATTTCTGCAAGTGCTATATTTATGTAATTTTCATTTGATATTTGGAAATATTTTGTAATTTTCAATTGATATATCAATATTACGAATATTTCTTTTAATTACATCTCTGTTAGATTTGAAGGTTGTTTAACAGAGGCACTTCTAATATGTAATATAATCTTACCATATAAATATTTATTCATCCAAAATCACTCTTTTTTTCGTAATTTTACAATTTATTCCATAATCTTTCGTGCTGTTTTGTGAAATTAATTACACTTTCGGATGCACTTATGGAATAATTTTCAATGTAATTTTGACTATGTTTTTCAGTATCATTTAAATAATACCTGTAGGTAAAATATAAATCTTAGATTAATGTGTTAAGAGGGAAGGGTAGTCACGTGACTTTTCAGGATTTGTCCCTAGAATTTCCCTAGAATACCCTAGAAATTTGGCCGAAACTTGGGTTTGCCAAATTACGTTTTTCGTCCTTATACGAGCATATTTTGGGCTGGGTGAGGGCTCAATCGAAAGAGGAAGGTTCAGCGCATGGTGCGCTGGTTATGACAGCAGTCAAAAACTCTTTTTGTAACAGAAAAATACATTGGGATTCTGCGGGTGATTTCTCGACTTTTTTCCCTACTTTGGACACTCATATTATTAGATATCAACATAATCTCGTTACGTCATGACCAGCTCACCATGCGCTGAACTTTCCTCTTTCGATTGAGCCCTCATCCAGCCCAAAATATGCTCGTATAAGGACGAAAAACGTAATTTCAGTAATTTGGCAAACCCAAGTTTCGGCCAGATTTCTAGGGTATTCTAGGGGAATTCTAGGGAGTCTCGAGGGTACCCTTCCCCCTTAAGGGTGCGCAGGAGCCAATCTGGTGACTCTATCGGCGTAGAGGTTGTCATTCTATGTATTTCATAACTTTGTGCGACATCCTTGTCTCTCCAACAGAGCTGAGACAGAGAGGGAGATATGTCACTCACAGGAGAGACAAAGACAGAGTAACCGCGAGGCTTGATTTTTCGATGAACTTCCTGAACTTTTCAACAATTTTCTGAAGCGAAGAAGCAATATTTTCTCACGATTTTTGTGTAGAAATATTCTTTGTTCTATTCTAAATCTCAACACAGAGCCCTTTTTTGCAATTGGGCTCTTGAAATTTTATAAAAAAAAAAAATGTACGTTTTTATAGAAGAAATTTTTTTTTGTACACTTTTTCCAAAAAAGGGCTCTGTGTTGAGATTTAGAATACAACAACGAATATTTCTACATAAAAATCGTGAGAAAATATTGCTTCTTCGCTTCAGAAAATTGTTGTAAAGTTCAGGAAATGAGCCGCTTGGTTATCTTTCTGTCTTTGTCTCTCCTGCGAGTGACATATCTCCCTCTCTGTCACAGCTCCTAGTTTATTTTTACTTCACCTCTACGCCGATAGAGGCACCACTTTGGCTCCTGCGCAGCCTTAAGGCCAAGTGGTGCCAGAGCCAAAGTGGTGCCTCTATCGACGTAGAGGTGTCATTCTATGTATTTCATAACTTTGTGCGACATCTTTGTCTCTCCTACAGAGCTGTGACAGAGAGGGAGACATGTCACTCGCAGGAGAGACAAAGACAGAGAGTAACCAAGCAGCTTGATTTTTCGATGAACTTCCAACAACTTCCTGAGACGAAGAAGCAATATTTTCTCATGATTTTTGTGTAGAAATATTCGTTGTATTATTACGCATGTCCGTACAGAGCGCTTTTTTGGAAAAAGTGTACAGAAAAAAATTTCTTCTATAAAAACGTACACTTTTATTTTTTATAAAGTTTCAAGAGCCAAATTGCAAAAAAGGGCTCTGTACGGACATGTGGAATAGAACAAAGAATATTTTAAAATAAGAATCGTAAGAAAATATTGCTTTTTCGGCTCAGGAAGTTGTTGGAAGTTCATCGAAATTCAAGCCGCGCGGTTACTCTGTCTTTGTCTCTCCTGCGAGTGACATATCTCCCTCTCTGTCACAGCTCTGTAGGAGAGACAAGGATCTCTCTATCCTTGTCCTAGTTTATTTTTATTTCATCTCTACGCCGATAGAGGCACCACTTTGGCTCCTGCGCAGCCTTAAGGGGGAAGGGTACCCTCGAGACTCCCTAGAATTCCCCTAGAATACCCTAGAAATCTGGCCGAAACTTGGGTTTGCCAAATTACGTTTTTCGTCCTTATACGAGCATATTTTGGGCTGGATGAGGGCTCAATCGAAAGAGGAAAGTTCAGCGCATGGTGAGCTGGTCATGACGTAACGAGATTATGTTGATATCTAATAATATGAGTGTCCAAAGTAGGGAAAAAAGTCGAGAAATCACCCGCAGAATCCCAATGTATTTTTCTGTTACAAAAAGAGTTTTTGACTGCTGTCATAACCAGCGCACCATGCGCTGAACCTTCCTCTTTCGATTGAGCCCTCACCCAGCCCAAAATATGCTCGTATAAGGACGAAAAACGTAATTTGGCAAACCCAAGTTTCGGCCAAATTTCTAGGGTATTCTAGGGAAATTCTAGGGACAAATCCTGAAAAGTCACGTGACTACCCTTCCCTCTTAAGGCGGAAGGGTACCCTCGAGACTCCCTAGAATTCCCCTAGAATACCCTAGAAATCTGGCCGAAACTTGGGTTTGCCAAATTACGTTTTTCGTCCTTATACGAGCATATTTTGGGCTGGATGAGGGCTCAATCGAAAGAGGAAAGTTCAGCGCATGGTGAGCTGGTCATGACGTAACGAGATTATGTTGATATCTAATAATATGAGTGTCCAAAGTAGGGAAAAAAGTCGAGAAATCACCCGCAGAATCCCAATGTATTTTTCTGTTACAAAAAGAGTTTTTGACTGCTGTCATAACCAGCGCACCATGCGCTGAACCTTCCTCTTTCGATTGAGCCCTCACCCAGCCCAAAATATGCTCGTATAAGGACGAAAAACGTAATTTGGCAAACCCAAGTTTCGGCCAGATTTCTAGGGTATTCTAGGGAAATTCTAGGGACAAATCCTGAAAAGTCACGTGACTACCCTTCCCTCTTAAGGGTGCGCCGGTGGCAGAAATCACTAGGAATAGCTGTAAGGTGGCGCCTCTATCGACGTCGAGGTGATCTTTGTCTCTCCTGCAGGGCTGTCACGGAGAGGGAAAATGTCGCCCGCAGGAGAGACGAAGACAGAGATTACGAAATGGCTGGATTTTTCGATGCGGCTACTCGGGTTTCATTTAGCGAGGAAGCAATATTTCCTGATGCTCTTTGCGTTGAAATGTTCTCTGAATTATTGCGGTGTCCCGTACAGAGCTCTTTTTTGCAATTTGTCTCCTCAAACTTTATAAACAACAATAGCTTCCTTTTTTATAGAAGATATTTTTTTCTGTACACTTTTTGCAAAAAAGGGCTCTGTAAGGGACACCGCAATAATTCAGAGAACATTTCAACGCAAAGAGCATCAGGAAATATTGCTTCCTCGCTAAATGAAACCCGAGTAGCCGCATCGAAAAATCCAGCCATTTCGTAATCTCTGTCTTCGTCTCTCCTGCGGGCGACATTCTCCCTCTCCGTGACAGCCCTGCAGGAGAGACAAAAATTACCTCGACGTCGATAGAGGCGCCACCTTACAGCTATTCCTAGTGATTTCTGCCACCGGATTTTAAATTCAAGATTTTGTTACCTATAGTTCACCATAATACCACAACTATTTGCTACCCCACGCGGTGAAGGATCAGCTAACCAGTTTATTCTCCACATAACCGCTCCATTGCGCAAATGGAAATTTGCTATAGTAAAAATGCAATAGTAATCTCATGACTCTGTTTAAATGTTCATTAAAATCAACATACCAACGTTATTTAAGGCATAATTTCGTCGTTTTTCTTTGTATAAGTACCAAGCACATGCACGAACTAATGGTGTTTTTAAAACATTACATAATTCTTCATTACTGGTCCACATCGAATTATTGAACACTTTTTTTAATGCAAGTGCTAAGTTTTTTTCTTTTAGAACATTTTGTATGGATCTAGATTCTTCGTCCATGAAAATACAATTTACATCTAGAAAATAACAGCCGATATACAAAAGATACTTTCACAAGTTTATCCTTACTGGTTACTCTATAAGCAAAGAAAAGTAAAAAATATACAGTATAAGTTTTACCCTGCTTTAATTTTTCCAGTAGCCAACTCTTAAAATTGGGTATTGGTGATAAAGTAGATAATTCACGTATCATAGGAAATTCAGATATTATTTCACTCGCTACTTCCTTTATTAGATAATTACCTAGTTCAATCCCCTACAAAAGAAACAAATATTTTCTTTTAAAATGTTATACTTCAAATTTTTAAATGTTTATATGACTTATTTACTTGTAATCCTCTTTGCGTAGAAGCAATTGAATAAAATATTGCAGACTTTATTTTAAATTTGTCTTCTTCTAGGAATGTGACATCTTTTTTTGTAATACCAATGATTCTAGCTTTTGCTTCTTTAATACCTTTTACAGAGTCTATAATTTGATGACATAGTAATATAAATAATATAGTACTTATATGCAACATCTGATTAAAAATGATTAAATCTTCATTAAAATTTTTTTAAATACTTCGCACACGCTTTGATTATTAAAATACTATAATTCTATAATAGCATTTTGTTTACAAAAGTTTAGAAAATTTGTTACAATTTACCTCAATTAATCAAATGTGTCAATTAACAATGAGTACAGTTAAAGTACATATTATTCAAAAGTTGACCATTACATGTTTGATAATACCCTAGAGAGTAAGAATAATGATTATATAATTTCATACCAGGTATTATATCACATAATGCTGTATGTAACACAACGAGAGGTTCTCTTGGCATAGATGGATGTGTAAATATATAGCACCTTCTATATGGTCCAACTCTTTGTTTTAAATCTAACCAATTCTTTATAGGATGTATTGCTTCATAATCTGAAACCTTAATAAAAATAGAGATTAGATTAAATTGTTACTAATATTATTTGTTAATTAATTATCCAAATTTTTTACCTTTTCCAATATGTCACATGAACTTTGCCAAGTTATTCTCTCCAAGTGTAGAAATCCAACTGAAAACCAGAGTAGTAACAAATCTCGTAGTGAAATGTTTAATTGTTGTATTACAAGATTTTCATCAATTTCTTTAGTTTCTGACATCAACTCCTATCAAAAATATACATACAAAATAAGTTCACAAATAATGCTTAAATTTATTGTTTGAAATATTTTAACAATTTATATTATCTTAAATTGCTTACTAAAATATCTGTCCTTAAATCGACAAGAAATTTTACACCATTTTCAAGTCTTCCAATAATAAGAAAAAGCCATTGATAATCTGGTATCAGAATATTTTTTAAGTTTCTTTCATGTGAAAATATTCGTCTTTCATTGTTAGGCTGAAATAAAATATCTTTTATTGCTAAAAAATTCAATATTGCATTTAATATAGAAAACATAAATACAAACCTCTTCAGAAACCAATTTTTTTGCCAAGTTATGTACATCATTATGTTGAACAGCATACTTAAATGCCAATGTGCATAAAAGTTTTTGTCTATCTTCTTTTTTACTCTTACAGTATCCTATACATAATGTACGGGCTTTATTCTAAAAGAACTTCAATCTCATTATATTGAACGAATATTTTATTATTTACTCATAGAATAATTAAAAGTAAAATAATAATTTCAATATATAAAATATCTCCAAAATGTAGATACAAGTTGCAATCATGTTTTTTCAGACAAAATTTTGTTTTTATATAGATCAATTATTGTTGAGAATTTAACTAATTATGGATTACATCAATATAATTTTACGAATCTTTATTTTATTACATACTAACATACTTTAACTTTATACTTATATTACTTTTACTCTAACTTATTTAATTTAACATATGCTATTGTGCAAACGTCTTGAAATATTATGTATGGTTTCTTTTTTTACATAAATAAATTTATGTGAATAATAAAACTATGATACATATTTGGCTATCATACTATATGTAGTGTAACAGTTTACTATGTTAGAACTATCTATAATACTTAATAAGAAACCAATGGTTTTGTAACTACTGAAGTGTGTAGCGGGACAAAGGACATATCTTCTATTGCAGGCCTGGGCACGGTCGGCTCGCGGAACAGATGTTGCTGCTTCTCCTCTTCGCTTGGTCGACAAGTCAGTCCCCACCACGGCCACTCCGACTCTTCTCTTAGCCTTAGCACCCTTAGCCTTAGCTAAGAAGAAGGCTAAGGGAAGAGTCGGAGTGGCAGTGATGGGGACTGACTTGGCGACCAAGCGAAGACGAGAAGCAGCAACATCTGTTCCGCGAGCCAACCGCACCCAGGCCTCTTCTATTGCAAACAGTTGAATTGACTTTTTGAAAAAGATGTAAATCACAAAACACAAATAAACTAATTGTAAGTATGTAGAATATAGTAATTGGATGGTCAAAAAAATGTTCAAATGAAATTATTAAAAATCTCTATGCAAACTGTAGAAAGAACAGTCACCAATGCATGGGTAGTCTTCGAAAAATGTTTTAAATTTATACTGTATTTGTATATTCTTGAACAGTACATTATATGATAATGTTATTAAAACAATGTATGTATAAACCTAAAGAGTATTATGTTTATTAACGAAAGTGTAAAGTTACAGTATAATAAAGATGGCCTGAGACTTTTGCACAGCGTTGTATAATACATAACAATTGAATAGTGATATCTTAATTGGTAAAAACTAACCTCGATAATCCAGTTACTGACATTGCTATTTTTAAATTTGAACACTTCCTTTAATTGTTCCTTCAAAACTGTAATATTTTCACAAAATGTGCCTTGACTAGAAGAACATCTAAAAAATTTTATATTGCATCTTGAAGCAAATTTGGTATTCGGAATAACACCTAAAATTTTTAAGTACACGTTCCTGATTAACATTTTTTATTAACTGCATTAATTGTGCACACAATACTTTCAAATTACATAAATTTTAATAAAAAAGCAAAATTGTAATTAACAGTTATAATTTATCAATATCTTTCAAGATTTATATATGTATAATAAAATCCCATTTTGTAGTAATTAATCTACTGAAAATCTATTTCCACTTTATCTATTAAAGAATTTTATCAAATAATATTTGAGTTTTATCATCCTGGTTATCTAAGAGGTGAAGTAGATATATCTATATTTCATATATGAACAACAATAATGATAACTTAATCCATCATATAATTAGATTTTTTTTATTTGTTATGATTTTCTTGTACTATATTATTCTTACTGGATACTATTTCAATAATAACTTTTGTTTTTACTTATTATTTATATATTTTTATAAAGATTAATACAGCTAATACGTTTCTTGCTTGTGTAAACACCAGATAATGATATAAATTATTCCAAGTAGAATAATTGTAGAATAAAATGTATTAAATATAGAATAATATTCTAATTTTAATGATTTAGTTGTGATTCCTTGTAAATGTAGATGTAGATAATGAAAACTATACTTATAGTCAACGACTTTATAAATCAGTGATGGGCATTTTTGACTGCCGCAGTCAAGAAGCTTCCCCCAACAACTACTCTTTTGTACAGCGCGCACCTTCGCTGCGCATCGGGGGGCACCACTTTGGCTCCTATATTTTTAAACTGCGTATATACAATGTTTTACCAACGACGAGATATATACTTGGATTCATTTAAGGGTGCACAGGAGCCAAAGTGGTACCTCTATCGGCAGTAGAGGTGTCATTCTATGTATTTCATAACTTTGTGCGACATCCTTGTCTCTCCTACAGAGCTGTGATAGAGAGGGAGATCTTGAACGTGTTCCCGCTCGCGCATCGAGAACAACCGCCGAAAACAACCTTGTTCATGCCTTGAACGAGATCGCTTTCCGCGAATATGTTTTCAACTTGGTGGGGGCCGAGCCGCCAGCACAATTGTCGTTCACGACCGTGTCGTCAAGTTCTTGACTGACCAGATATGCTGGTTTCAATAGTTCGATAGACACATTTTTCGACGTGCCATTCACGTCGATCGTGAAAACACGGTCGGAAGGACGGGAAAGAACCCGATGAGGTCCCGTATATGGTCTCTCAAGGGCCTTTTTGCCCATATTTCGCATGAATACATGCGTACATTCATACAGGTTTTTGTAAACGAACGCGCAACGTTTATTATGATGCGCCGCACGAACAGGACGTACCTGTCGCATGTGCTCGCGATGCTCTTCAATGAATATATTTGGGTCCGGCGTGAAGTCGTCCGGGAGAAAGAATTCTCCTGGTAATCTTAGCGTCGTCCCGAACACGAATTCCGCGGGAGACGCGTTAGTGTTCGTACGGACGTGCGACCGCAAGCCTAGAAGGACCGTGGAGAGCGAGCGCGTCCAGTCCGTGTCGCGATGGCACATCAATGTCGCCTTCAATGCAGTGCTTCGATTCGGGGCACTATTTTTCGCGCATGCGCGGCAAAAACAGTAACGTATCTATAATGAGGTAGCAGAGCGGCCAGAGCCCTGTGGCAGTTATTTCGGCGGGAGTGTTGAGTTTGAGTGTACCGGTGTTATGAGCGGGACGAGTGATGAGTGATAGTGATAGACGAGACAAATTTTTGATTTGTGAATAATGGTAAGGTTTTGGCAGTTTTCCTTACCCTTGCAACAAATGTTGTTATTCTGTGATTGTTTCTGCCAAATAAAATATTTTGTTGTTTTATTATATATTGTGCTTAGTTATTTTATCACTCCTTCCCTTTCCCATCCTCAAAATATAGAATAAGTTTGAATTATATTAAATTTCAATATTTTGTATGTATATTACAAATAAGTTTTTAAAATTCTGCGGGTGCTCAAGGTACCCGATTTTGTATGCTACTGAGGCCGTCTGAGGCTAAAATCACCGCGCATGCGCGAAAAATAGTGCCCCGAATCGAAGCACTGCTTCAATGGCCGATGCCAACGCTCTATTAAGGGTGTAGACCAATATTTGACCTCGAAATTAGTTTGAGCTCCGTCCACAGGCACAGCAGGCGCACGTACCTACACGCTTCCCGAGCGGTGAGCTCTGCCACACACTCTCACTCGAGCACACCAACGAGCATCAACGTAGTGACGTCACGTGTGCGTGTGAGCCTAACTTACCGGCAACACTTGTCATCCTCCGTTTTACCGATACAATGATGGAATTGCCAGGTGACCGAATGCTAAGAACCGACATCAGCGCTCGTAGCGGAAAAATTCCGCGGCTGTAATTTCCGAGTACCGTCCCTTCTGAGATATGCTTCAGTTCCTGACGTTAGGTGGGTTTAAATTCGTTTGATTTAACATAATAAACGTTGCATTGACATTGTATGTGTCCCCCGCATTGCGCGAGCTATCGATCGTTTCTATAAAAATCCTACTTCTCTCGATATTTAAGAAAATGTGTATCTCTTGACAGTGGCAGCACTGTCGCGCCGCCCGATGCTTCTCGCGGCTCCGCTACATGCTGCCGAATAATGTAAATTACGCTTCGAAAACGCAATAGTAGGCCACTTGGGCGAGCTCGCGAACTAGATTGATCTTTTATCTAGCGATTGTGACTACGTAGGGGTCCCAAATGTACATTAGCGAGACGAATAAGGTCAGGAACTGAACCCTTGCAATCTCGTGTACGTATACAGTCGCTAGCGGTGTGTGAGTTCGAGTGTGTGAGAGAGATCTACACCCTTAAGCCGTTCGAGGAGGGATGGTATGCAGTGGTCCTGATTCGCTCGCAACCTACTAAAGACAGCAACGCCGTGAAAAGTCGCGATTCAAATTGGGCGCCTTGGTCTGTTGTTATAGCTTTCGGCGCGCCATAACGAGATACCCAAGTGTCAAAAAATGCGCGGGCAACTGTCTGGGCTGACGTCTCTGACAGAGGAACAGCCTCGACCCAACGCGAAAAACGATCAATCATCGTTAACAGGTACTGCATGCCATTTCTCACAGGAAGCGGACTGACTATGTCCACATGGACATGGTCGAATCGACCGTCAGGTGCAATAATTTTTTCCGGCAACATCTTTACATGCCGAGCCGTTTTAGACTGCTGACAGTCAACACATTCTTTGCACCAACGCTGAATGTCGCGGTGCATGTCATGCCACACATATCTGTGCCTAATTAATTTATTGGTCACCTGAGGACCGGGATGCGCCGGCATGTGAAAGATGTTGAACACCGAACGACGCAGCGTCGGTGGAATATATGGCCGAATGGCCTCTGCCGAAATTTCGCAGCTGACGGTATGGTGCTCCGGGCCCCAGGAAATATCCTTGAGCACCATGGAATGATCGATCAACTTGCGCAATTCCGCCAGTTGATCGTCATCCTTTTGCAAGTTTGACAACTGTTTTAGATTAATTTCACAAGGAAGCTGAGTGACTCCACTCGTGATAGCGCATTAGCGACAATGTTGTCTGGACCCTTAACATGTTCTACTTGAGTCGTAAATTGCGCGATAAAAGAAAGCTGACGTAGCTGACGCGGAGAGGCCTTTTCAGGACGCTGAGAAAACGCAAAAATTAGCGGCTTATGATCCGTTACAATTTTGAATTAACGCGCTTCTAGCAGATACGAAAAGTATTTAATTGCCTCATAAATCGCCGTCAGCTCTCGGTCATACGCGCTATAATTACGTTGCGCAGGGGTAAGCTTCTTAGAGAAGAAGGCGAGGGGCTCCCAGGCCGAGCAGTCAATACCAAAAAAGGAACTCTTTTGTTCCAAGACCGCCCCAATGGCAAAGTCGGAAGCATCGGTAACCAATCGAAGGTCTGCACCGGCACGCGGATGCACTAAGAGAGTGGCTTGCGCAAAGTCTTTTTTAATCTTTTCGAAAGCCGCCTCTGCCTCGCTAGTCCACCTAATCTCTCTCTTATCGTTTTTCTTTGAATCAACGAAATACGAATTCCGCGGTGCCTGAGTGGCAGCCGCATTAAGAATGTTTCGATGGTAAAAATTTACCATCCCTAAGAAGCGTCGTAAATCGACGATCGTCTTGGGCTTCGGAAAACTCGAAATAGCTTCAACCTTGGATGCCGTGGGACGAATGCCCCTGGCATTAACCGTATAACCCAAGAATTCTAGTTCGCGAACTGCGAACACACATTTCTCAACATTCAGTCGAAGATGAAATTTTTTTAATCGGTCAAAGACCGTGCGGAGGTGAACAGAATGCTCCTCCTCCGATGATGAAGCAACCAGGATGTCATCAATATACAGGGTGTCCCAAAATGTCTTCAACTCCCGGAAATGGGAGGTTCCTGAGGTCATTTCAAGCGACATTTTCCTTTTGCAAAATGTTGTCCGAGGCTTCATTTGGGAGTTATTAACGAAAAACACGGACCAATGAGAGCGCTCCCTGTCGCTCGGTGGCACGGCCAGCGCGGCGAGCCGGGGGGAGGAGAGTGTTGTCGGTACGCCGCGATGTAACAGAAAACAGTTTCTCGATTATGTCCCGATTTCGATGAGCTTTGGATATGTTGTAAAGACCACGATTCTGAACAACATTTCCCTTTAGACTTTTTGCCTCGCGTCTTTAGTTTACGAGATATTTGTAAAAACTTGTAATTGAAAATGCTTCGAAATGTGTGTCACTGTCACTGGGTCATTCGGTGACGAACTGCACAGATGTCTTCAGGTGTACGACAATACCGAAAGCTAAGGGTTGTACGGTCAGGTCAACGAACTGTACAGCGGATGGTAGATAGCAGGTATACGACAATCACATGTTTCGGTTTTCCTGCAGATTTGTACGCAGAGTCGATGGGTTACTGTTCGAAAACGTCGTCCGTCTTTCTTTTAGAAAGTTTCTTAAGGGAGGCATAGGACAATAGGGACCCTAAAACGCCACGCCGACCTAACATTTCTACCTCTTGCTGGGTGAAAGGACGGACGACCTTTTCGAATAGTAACCCATCGACTCTGCGTACAAATCTGCAGGAAAACCGAAACATGTAATTGTCGTATACCTGCTATCTACCATCAGCTGTACAGTTCGTTGACCTGACCGTACAACCCTTAGCTTTCGGTACTGTTTTTACAAATATCTCGTAAACTAAAGACGCGAGGCAAAAAGTCTAAAGGGAAATGTTGTTCAGAATCGTGGTCTTTACAACATATCCAAAGCTCATCGAAATCGGGACATAATCGAGAAACTGTTAGTTGTTACGACATCGCAGCGTACCGACAACGCTCTCCTCCCCCCGGCTCGCCGCGCTGACCGTGCCACCGAGCGACTAGGCGCGCTCTGGTTGGTCCGTGTTTTTCGTTAATAACTCCTACACAAAGCCGCGGACAACATCTTGCAAAAGGAAAATGTCGCTTCAAATGACCCAAGGAACCGCCCATTTCCGGGAGCAGAAGGAATTTTGAGACACCCTGTATATCAGTGGGCTTATGGGCAAAACCGTATCCATAGTATATATATCAGTGGTGCTCACGCTCGGGTTTTGGCCGTGCCCATATAGTGCTGCCCCCCAGTCTAGTTCTTAGACAGGAACAGACCCGGTTTTGACTTAGCCTGTAACAGAACCGGTTTCGACTTAGGGTGCGGTTATAGTGGAGCTGCGAGCAGCGATGATAGCGGAAACAAAAACATACTACTTTTTCTATCTTTTTCTTTTTCATTTAATTACATCGGTTTGTTTCCATCGCACTGCTCACCGCGCAGCTATCATCGCTGCTCGCCGCTCCACTATAACCGCAGGGTTAGCCTGTAACAGAACCGGTTTCGATTTAGCCTGTAACAGAACCGATTTCGACTTTGGCCTGGATCAGAACGTACAGCAGAGAGAAATAAGAGAGTGATCACCCCATTTTTACAAAGTGGTCACGTTATGGTGCTGCCACTGGTCCCATTTCTTAGCCCGGAACAGCTCCTACACCCACTCTGTCTCGGACAAGAACCTCAAAATAAGTTCAACCTGCCTGACCTGCCCTCTCTGGCAGAACCTATATACTGTTATATACTACTAAGCTTGTGGCATAAATCAGAACTACTCTGCTTCAACCCTTATGGTCTAAGCTTCAACCAATGCTTCGTGCGACCACCGACGAGATATAGAATAGACCTATCATCTTATGGAACTTCGTGTCTCATGTTCTCAAAAAAACCGACTGTTCAAAAAACCGGAGGTTTTGGTATGCCCTCTACGATTTAGAGTGGTGAGTTTAGGAATTATGTCGAATTTCAGATTTCGAAGGCGCAGTTGCCAAATCACATCCGAAAATATTTGTCGCGTGGTTGCCAATTTACTGTTACTGCCGTGTAATGCACAGCGCGTATGGGTAGAGCGGGCAATGCCCCGCGCATCACCTTCGCGCGATGTCGCGCGAGGCAGCTGTGCGTGCGACAAAAACAGCGCACAAAAGAAACGTAATGTTTTGCCGATCGCGGGAAAAAACGCGAGAGCGTTGCGCGCCTAGGGCAAGCGGCCGTTAGCCCGGGCGATTGGACAAAGAAGCCGAACGATATAAAACAGGGCAAGCGAGCGCGCGGCGACACATTTTGGAGTAGCGAAGTCGAGTCGAAAGTCGTTAGCATATCTTAGGCGAGAAAGGTGGGAGAATAGGTTATAGTCGTGGTATATCGTTCGTGGTCGTGTCGTTTTAGAGTTAATTATTATAGTATATCGGTGTATTGTATCGTCTTTTGTAAATCATATCCGTGAATAAACGCTGTGTATCAAATCTCCGAGTTTATTCCCACAGTAATCATTTTAAAGCTGAATAAATGCTTTTTTGATTTATATAAATAAACTGTTATTTATTGATTGTCACGTCTGCCGACGTGTTGCCATAGTCGTAAGCATAATTAACATTCGCTAGATATAAGTTCCCATATTCCGCCACAGTTCTCCGTAATCACATCACACTATATTTTTGTAATACCGTTCCTATAACCGACCATATTCCACCATAAACATCCTGTGATAACAATCCCTCCATAGTCGCATCACGTCTGGTGACGTATTCGCGTAGGAGATAAGATGCTCCTCTCCATGTATATATAGGGCCTCACAAGAAAGGTAGAAGCAGTTAGCGACAATAGTTCAGACAGTTAGACTGTCACTCTCGATCACGACTCCAGTGAGGCTCGTCTCTAGCGATCTTACCATTCCACGCGACTCTAGTTCTGATTCTCTTGAATCTGTAATATTCCGCAACAGTTTCAGAATATACATACATACCCAGTTGTTAACTAATAAGTGAGTCTCGCTTAGTTCTTCTCCTCCCAACCTTTCGTATTCCACTTCTAACTCGCGAGGCACGCAGAAGCCTCGCTCGACTTCGATACTTTGTGATGTCGCCCTAATCGAAACGGTCGCCATCTTGTTAATTACTAGACATGGTACCGCGCGTATTCGAACAAGCACACATTCTACAAAGATAATTTTTGTAAAAGCGCAGCTAGAGTATATTGCGATAAAGTTAGAAGGTCACTCGAGTAGGGCAAATAACAGGAAAGGAAGGCCATCTGCAACCCATTAAGGAACGGGAACAGTTTGACGGGATTAAGACCCCTTAAATGAAGAACAACAAAGGAAAGCAGACCCGAGGACATCTCTCCAACTCCCTTCAAGGACTTCGAGTCGTAAATTTGTCGTCCTAAACAAGGGACCTTTTTAGGAGGAATCGAAGACGCAAGGACAGCTCTCCAACTCCCGTCAAGGACATTGCCTCATAAATTTGCTGTACCAAACAAAGGACCTTTTTAGAAGGAATCGAGCAGCGACAGTCAAGTACGCGTCACGTTGAGTACACGTGCACACTCCGGGACAGTTTCTCTTTGGGCCACCCCTGCGAGGCCTTACGCACTGAGTGTGGGAAATTTGGGACGCCCACGACATCTTCCCCCACAAGACTGCTACGCGACATCGACTTAGGGGAGGAGACTACCCTCTTGATTGGACCTCACGACGCCCCACCAAAGACGCATCCTGGAACCAGAGGTCCGATAAAAGGAACAGAGAAAAGGCAGCGAGGACTCTCTTTCGTCAATTTTCGTTGTCAACACTCAACCTATTTGAAATGCAGAGAAAGTTTTCCACCTAGTTACATATTAACATTTTTCTTATTAATTCCCTTCCCATGTAGAGCCGCGGTCGGAGTTTTAGTACCTTAGTACTTTAAGGCGTTTGAACCCCTGCCGCGAAAATTGATTAATTTAACCGGTTGTGCCATCTGTAGGCAAGTTTCGTCATTTCGCGAATTAGACGTATATAACAACTTCGACATTTGACACCTTTTATCACACGAGTGTCGCGTGCCGCGCCGCGCGGGTCACCGTTATCAGTGACGCAAGAATCTGGAGCAACGAAAGTGGAACCGGAGGACAACAGCTGCTGGGCATCTCACGTCGGCCGAGGGCTGTCAGCGTCGCGATCTTCCAAGAACGAGAGAGAGACGTCGTTCCCCCAGGACGACCAGCTGTTCCAACCACAGTCGCCGATAATTCATGAGAACAGCCGCCAGGAGGAGGCCTGCCACATTCATCGACCGTCACCTTCTACTGTCCGATAAGTCTAAGAACATTTCCCTGCGAAGACCCGCGTTGTCTCCATTATCTCCTTTCTCGTCTGCCGCTTCGGTTGAATCTACTGTCTGTACGCGCTAAGTAGAGTACGCATGTTCGCATAGGTCGTGGCTCCCAGTCAGACGTCGGACGTACGTGCCGCGTGGACAAAATGTTGTATCATATTTGAGCGTCTATCAAAGGTAACGCGTCGCGAACCAATAAAGTCACGCGATTCGACTTCCGGGACGTAACATTGATAGCAGACAAAATAATTATTGTTGTCAAAAATAGTGTTGAAAATAGAATTACCTATTTAACGCTATTTTTATCTTAAAATTTATTCATATAAACTGTTGTTGGTTTCTTTGAACCTTTTACTATAAAATACACAATTTTCAGAAGGACGGAAAAATATTCAGAAGATCAGTTAACAAAAAATTTTAAGGACAAGTTGTTATCGTTAAGTTGGTTTCGTTACAAGTTGCAGCGTGTCTGTTATCATATGCATTAATATTAAATATACAATTAATTATTAGTCCTTTTTCAAATATTTTCATAAGTTATGCAAGAATTTACATTAATTATTGTGGGGAATAACGGTGTGAGTGTACCTTTACATTCAGCCGCGCGGCGGAAATACCTGACGGTATAAAAAACGACGACGATCGGTACGAATTGACGACGCGCCGTCGTCAATAAATAATAACAGTTTTGTGACGGAGCTTGATCTGACAAGGTGTAAAGATATTGTGAATTGAAGTAATAAATATAGTAATAAATATTATAAACATCTCTACATTATAAACAATAATTAAATGTGTAATAAATATGTATTAAATTCTGTGTAGTATTGATCTGACTGTATTGTATTGGCTGGAGAAAATAGAAGGGAGGGTAAGCAGAGTAGAGGGGAAGATAGAAGAGGTGACGAGGGAGAAGACGGAGGTAGGGAAAGAAGGCAGGGGTGGAAGGGCGGGGGGAGAGCTAATGGAGGAAAACAGGAGGAGGTTACGGAGATTAGAGGTCATGCAGGATAGGAGAGAAAGAGAGGAGAAAAGGAACAACATTATTATAAGAAGGATTCAGGTAGAGGGAAAGGACTTGAGAGGAGAAGTAAGGAAGATATGGGAGTCCTTGGGGGTGAAGGAGGAGGGAATAAAAGAGATAGGAAAGATAGGGAATGATGGAACGGACGGGAGGGGGGTGGTTCTGGTGAAAATGAGAGATAGGGAAGAGAAAATGAAAGTGATAGAAAGGAGAAGAAATCTAACAGGAAGGAGGGAAAGATTGGATGATGACCTGACGGAGGAGGAAAAGGAGGACTAGATAGAAAATTGAAAGAGAGGCGGAGAACCAGAGAGGGGAAGGGAAGAATGTACTGGTAGGGTACATGAAGATGTGGGTGAATGGAAGGATGAAGAGATGGGACGAGATAGAGGAAGACTGGTGCAGGGTGCAGGGAAACGAGGAAAGGAGAAAGGGAGAGGAGCTGGAGAGAGGGGGGGGGGGGAAAGTGGAGGAAGTCAGGTCACAAGTTAATGTTCTGGAACGTCGCAGGTTTGGGGAACAAGGATGAGGAGTTTTGGAGAGGGCTGGAAGAGTGGGATGTGATAGTTCTAATGGAGACTTGGGTGGAAGAGAAGGGATGGAGCAGGATTAGAGAGAAACTGCCGGGGGGGGGGGGGGTACCTATGGGAGACACAGTGGGCAAGGAGGGAGGGTAAGACAGGCAGGGCGATAGGGGGATTGGTCATGGGAGTGAGGAGAGAGATAGAGACGGTGACAGAAAGTAGAGGAACAGGAGGGAAGGAGGGGATAATTACGATGAGGATGAAGTTAGGGGAAGGTTGGTGGAGGTAGGAGTATACGTAAATAGGGATTGGGAAAAGAAATTTGAAGAGCTGGGGGATTGGATAGAGGGGAGGGAGGAAGGAACAAAGGTGATAATAGGGGGGGACTTGAACGCAAGAACGGGAAGGGAAGGGGGGGTAGTGGTGGAGGAGGAGGAGGAGGGAGGGGGAAGGGGGAGCAGGAATTCAAAAGATGGGAAAGTTAATGTCGAAGGGAGGAGGTTGTGTAGGTTCTTGGGAGAGAGGGGCTGGAGTATTTTGAATGGAAATGTGAAGGGGGATGAGGAAGGAGAGTGGACGTACGCGGGGGGAAGAGGGATCTCGGTGATAGACTATATATTAGGAAATGAGGAAACAAGAGAGGGGGTAGAAAAAATAGAAGTAGGGGAAAGAATAGACTCGGACCACGCGCCACTATGGGTATGGCTAAAGGGGGCAGGGTGCGGAAAAAGAAGAAAGGAAGGCAGAAGTAAGGGGATGGGGGAAGGTAATTGGTCAGAGAAAGGGGTAAAGGAATTTAGAGAGAAGTTTGGAAGGAGGAAAAGCGGGGAAGTCGGAGTGGAAGAGGACTGGAAAGGGCTGAAGGACAGGATAAGGGAGGCGTTAGGGGGGAGGGGGAAAGAGGTAGAAAGGAGGAGGCGAGGGTGGTGGGACGAGGAGTGCAGAGAAGAAAAGAGGAAAGTGAGAGAAGAAATGAGGAAATGGAGAAGGGGGGAGGGGAGGGAGGGGAATACAGGGCAAAGAAGAGGGCATATAAGGTTCTATGTGAAGAGAAGAAGAAGAAAGAGAGGAAAGTATGGGAAAGGGAACTAGAGGGGGTGAAAACTGAGAGGCAGGTATGGAAGGTGGTGAACAGGGAAAGGAGAAGGAGAGTCAAAGTAGATGAAAGAATAAGAATGGAAGAGTGGGACGAACATTTCAGAGGGCTATTGGGTGGAGTGGATTCGAGGGTTAGGAGGGGAGTGGAGGGTGGAAGGAGGGAGGATGGGGAGAAAGATATTGAGATGTGGGAGGTGTTAAAGGTGGTAAAGGGGTTGAAGGAGAAGAAGGCAGGGGGGGGGGGACGAGATCAAGAACGAGGTGTGGAAGTATGGAGGGAGCGAGGTGGAGGAATGGTTGGGGAGGGTATGTAATAGGGTATGGAGAGGGCAGGGGTGGGTGGAGGATTGGACGGAGGGGGTAGTGATACCAATAACAAAAAAAGGGGACAGCAGAAAAGTGGAAAATTATAGGGGGGTGACTTTACTGCAGACGGCGTACAAAGTGTACGCGGCGATTTTGGCGGAGAGGGTAAGAGAGGAAGTGGAGGAAAAGGGGTTGCTGCCAGCGATCCAGACGGGCTTTAGGAAAGGGGTGGGATGCATGGACAATATATATGTCTTAAACTATTTAATAAATAGGCAGGTGAGGAGAAAGAACAGGAGGATGATCGTGTTCTTCGTAGATCTTAAGGCGGCGTTTGATTCGGTTGACAGAGCGGTGTTGGTTAGGGTAATGAGGAAGAGGGGGGTAAGGGAAGGGCTGGTAGAGAGGTGCAGAGAGTTGTTAAGAGAGATGAGAAGTAAGGTGAAAGTTGGGGAAGAGGAGGGGGAAAGTTTTTGGACGGAAAGGGGGGTGAAACAGGGGTGTCCGCTAAGTCCGCTGCTTTTCACGCTGCTGATGGCGGATTTAGATGCAGTGCTGGAGAAGAGTGGGTGGGGAGGGATCAGGGTGGAGGGAAAGAAAATAGTGGCCTTAGCCTACGCGGACGATGTGGCCCTGATGGCGGAGGATGAAGAGGGGATGAGGGGGATGATAGGAGTGCTTGAAAGGTATCTGGAGGAAAGAAGTCTGTGTTTGAACGTGGAGAAATCGAAGGTGATGAGGTGCAGAAGAGGTGGGGGGAGGTGGAAAAGGGTGACGTGGAGGTGGAAGGGAAAAGTGCTAGAGGAGGTGAAAGAGTATAGGTATTTAGGGTATACAGGGTGAATTCGATAAAGCAGAACACCTAAATATCTCCGTTACTTTTCGTTGTACAAAAAACCTTCGTAGGACAAAGTTACACTGTTTGAAGGGCCACATATAACGGTGTAAGGGAAAAAAAATTTCAAGGTCATTTTTATGAGATTTCAAGGTTATCGATGTTTTTTTAAATGGAATGATATATTTTCGTTAACGTAATGTCGTAGCTGACAAAATAACGAAATGGCCTTCAAATGACCTTCAACCCAGAAAAATGGTATAAATAAAATTCAACGTGTAAGATTCATTTGATGTATTTCTGTTACGCCAAATGTTCAAAAATATTCCCTTGAGCTGCTATACATTCATTCAGCCGTGAAGTTACAGAACGTACTGCTGCGTAATTCATTTCTGAGGAAATCGACGCACAAGCCTGGACGATTCTTTCTTTCATGTTGTCTATAGTCGTTGGTGGTTCACTATAAACATCGTCTTTCAGTTTTCCCCATAGATAAAAATCAAGGGGTGTAAGGTCTGGTGAGCGAGCTGGCCATAATACGGGTCCGTTACGTCCAATCCAACGATTTGGAAACTTGTTATTTAAGAATTGTGTGACAACACGGGAAGAATGGGCCGGACATCCGTCATGTTGATACCACATATTTTCACGAATGTTCAAGGGTGTATTTTCCAGGAGAATTGGTAACGATTCTCGTAAAAATGCAATGTATTTTTCTGCATTTAATGTTCCGGTAATAAAGTGAGGCCCAATTATTTGGTTATCTAAAATTCTGCACCAAACATGGACGGACCATGGTCTTTGTTTGTCGACTGTCCGTAACCACCGCGGATTTTCAGATGACCAATAATGCAGGTTTTTTAAATTTATTTGCCCGTGATTTGTAAACGAAGCTTCATCGGTAAATAATACATTATTAAAAAATGCTCCATCGTTTATCAATTGTCTCAATCCCCACTGGCAAAAGTTTACACGATTTACAAAGTCTCTACCATGAAGTTCTTGATGAATTGATAGGTGAAAGGGGTGAAATTTGTGTTCCTGGAGTATTTGCACTACACATTTTTGACTAATGCCACTTCCTCGTGCGATTTGCCTCGTACTAGCATGAGGGTTTGTATTCACTGCTGCCAGAACATTAATTGTGTTTGCTTCATTCCTTACAGTCCTCACCTTTGTACGTTTTTTATTTTCGACACTACCAGTTTCACGGAATTTATTTAACAAATTGGAGTAAACGGAAACTGATGGACAATTACGATTAGGAAATCGGTCCTTGTACAACTGCACGGCTTCTCTTAAACACTGTCGACTTTCTCCATAAATGAAAATCATATTTGAGTGATTAGTAGTGGATAAACACGATTCTGTACGAACGTATAGGTGAAGGTATATCATAATTGTCCTCCTGTCAACACCGAATCTGTTATTATGTTGTGTATTGCGATACATTTGAATGTATAGCAGCTCAAGGGAATATTTTTGAACATTTGGCGTAACAGAAATACATCAAATGAATCTTACACGTTGAATTTTATTTATACCATTTTTCTGGGTTGAAGGTCATTTGAAGGACATATTGTGTTACATGCATGAATTCGTTATTTTGTCAGCTACAACATTACGTTAACGAAAATATATCATTCCATTTAAAAAAACATCGATGTAGGAGTCCGAGCCGTTAGACGCGATCGGCGGCAAGGACGCGGACGCCGCGGAAAGACAAAAACGGCAAGCGTTTTTGCCGAGTAGGTGGCCCGCGGATCGCCAAAAACACAAACACGGCGACAGGTGAACGCCCTAGCGATTGAGAGTGAGAGAGCGAGAGCGTGTGTGTGAGAGAGAGGGCGACAAAGGTGCGACGACCGCGGATTTCTTGTACATGAGCCGAAAACACGTATGTGTCTGCGCGACGATCGGCCTATATATGCGAGGTAGGTCGCGGCCGCGGACAGAGTATATCGAGAGCATATCGAGAGTAAATCGAGAGTCGAGATCGAGATTAAAAGAGAGAGTACGTCCGAGTTCAAAGAGTAAAGAGCGCGTTGTAGAGAGAAAGAGAGTACGTCCGAGTTCAAAAAGTAAGGAGCGCGTTGTGTAAAATTTAGTATTTAATAAACGTACCGTTTTTACAATTATCTGATTCACCCGACTTCAATTTCCTACATCGATAACCTTGAAATCTCATAAAAATGACCTTGAAATTTTTTTTTCCCTTACACCGTTATATGTGGCCCTTCAAACAGTGTAACTTTGTCCTACGAAGGTTTTTTGTACAACGAAAAGTAACGGAGATATTTAGGTGTCCTGCTTTATCGAATTCACCCTGTATAGTAACGAGGGACGGGGGACAGAAAAGACAGGTGGAGGACAGGATGAGGAAGGGAGCGGCGGTAATGGGACAGGTGTGGGGGATCGGGAAAAGAAGATTTGGGGATGACTGGGGAAGTTGGTTTGGATGGTAGTGAGCTATGGGGTGAAAATTTGGGGTTGGGAGGAGAGGGAAGAGCTCGAAAGGATGCAGGAAAGATATCTAAGGTGGGTGCTGGGGGTCGAGAGGTGTACGCCGGGGTACATGGTCAGAGAGGAGGTACAGAGGGAGCTGCTGAGGGGAGAGCGCGACTGAGGGCTTGGGGGTTTGAAAAGAGGTTGAGAGAGAGCAGGGGGGGGGAGTGGGCAAGACTATGCTGGGAGGAGGTTAGGGCTAGGGGTGAAAGGGGGGGGGATGTGGATGGGTGGGAGAAGGAAAGAAGGGATTTGTGGGAGAAGAGGCGATAGACAGCGGAGGAAGCGGAAGAAATGATGGAGGAGAGGAGAGGGGAAATGAGTGAGGAGATTGTGAAATGGGAGAAGGAAAGTCAGAGGAAGGAGAGATGGGACAGGATAAGGGGGGCAAGATATAATAGATGGTACGAATTGGTGAACGGAGAGGGGCTGCCAAGATATTTAGGGAAAGGGTGGGGAGAGAGTAGATGGCAGAGGGTAGCGAGATTCAGACTGGGAAATGGGATGAGAGGGGGGAAATATTGGGTAGGGGAGGAAGAGAGAATGTGCAGAGTCTGTGGTTGGGAGATGGAAACGTGGGAACACGTGTGGGAGGTTTCTATGAAAGGGGAAGACGAAAGGGGATGGCAGGAGATGGTGTGGAAGGTATTAGGAGAAGAGGGGGAAGGGGAGGATTGGCTGAGGATGGTGGAAGAATGGAGGGAGAAAATGAGTGCTAGAGGTGGGAATGATGGAATGAAAGGTCAAGAGATAAGGGAGTGAAGAACGACCGGAAGAGGGGGTCCTGGGGAAGAGGGGATTGGGTACAGGGAGAATAGGGGGGTCAGGGGATGTATGTGTGTATGTATGTGTGTATGTATGCGCACATATTTGACTGTATTAACGTCATAGGTTATAGGTCCGCGTATGTGTGTATATATGTATTGTGACGTGGCAAGTTTTGCCGACGTCCCTCGAAGCGGAAAAAGAGAGGCCGGGCCGCCCTCTGGCAGTGCCGATGCGAACGGCCGTTTGCGAGCGCTCACCCTGGGCATGCCGATTTGCCAAGGGCGAGTAATCACGCGTTTTGAGCGTCGCGCCACTTGGGCGACGCGAACTTTACAGGACCGAAACCGGGCTCCAGGGGAGCCCGGCCCCTATTTCTCACCGTACGAGGCTTTATCGGAACTGGCTCCGGAAGGATTTCGTGCCGAGACATCGAAGGAAGTACCGAGTCCAGGTCGACGAACCCGGAGGCACCGACGTGGGAAAGTGGATACGAGACGAACATCTTCTTGACCCCGTCGCTGCTCGCCCGGAAAAGAAGTTGTCCACGACCGGAGCGGCCAGGACCTTCCTCTTCACGAGCCGTCGCCGCGACAATCTGAAAAGCGGCGAACGCGATCACCAATTTCTGTGAGCCAGGGATCCCGCGCGGCAGGATGCGATCCTGAGAAGCGATACCGCGCGATAGGCCCGCGAGTCTCAAACGGGAGAAATAGTTCGTTGGCCGTAGTACGGAGTAGATGTTTTTCGTCTGAACTGATAATACAGTATTTTCGTGCGTGCCGAAAGAGAGGGACGAACAAGACGAACCGTCGACCACCCGCTGTCGTTATCGTTGCCGTGGTAAGCGCCAGTCAGGCTTCCCTATTTAATGTCAGGAGTTATCGAATCTTTCGTGTTGGCTCGGTAACGTTTTCGCGAGGTTCGTGTTCGCGTCGCGAAACGACGAAACCGTCTCCTTGCCGCGTGGTCGGCCATCTTTTCGAGAAAGGACGAACGGTCGTCGATCGGTTAACGTGCGTGCCGGTTGGTATCGCGAGGTTGTAAAATAATACGACATCTTCGAGACGTTCCCCGGTGTGACGTAGCAACGGTCCGTATCGCGTCCGACGGCGAATTTCGAACGACCCAAACATTGTACCGCGTATTCCATCGGAATCCGGCCGTTATTCCGCGCCGAAAGCGCCTTGTAACAGCGAAGTAAAATCTTCCAAACGGTCGGGTTCGACGTGACCGAGAAAACTAGCGCGAGCGACCGAAAATCTGTCGCGAAATTATCGTGAACGCGCCGGCTTGTAAAGTACCGCTGCCGGCTCTCACCGGCAGCCCTGTCGTGTCCATCGGACTAATAAATTGTTCAAGCCGATTCTCTCGTTGATTATTTCCGTCGTGAAACCTTTCCGCCGCGTGAAATGCTCCGTATTTCGCCCGCGTAGAATCCTGAGCCCATCCTAGAGCCATCCAGACCATCGCGAGGTTCTCGCAGCTTCGGAGCATTCGTTCGCGCTTCGCGTTAATATCGCACTATTCGCGTGACACCTACGAGTGTCTGGCGCCCGAAAAGAAAGAGTAAGATCGAATCCTTTCGTGAATATCCGAATCTGCGAGATACCTTTTTGTCCCGGGAGGAACACGTATCGCGCGGCCGAGCGTGGCCCGGCGGTTCGCCCGTAAATTCCCGGTGTCGCACGCGTTCCGTCCTTCCGACGGGAACGGAAAAATTAAGCGACGTGACAATATGTACATAAATAATATGTATCAATACCCAGTAAGCAAAATGCTCTGATTCTGCTTAGATTTGGACAGCGCTTCTGCCGTCAGAAGCGTATACTTCTACTTCCGCATTAGTAATTGTGTCTGACGGCAGGGTGTGCCGGCACAAGCTGACGTGTAGGATATACTACTATCTGGTCATGCGGACCAATGAAGAGGCTTCCTGCTTTCAGTACTATATTCAAATACACTGTAGCGTGGCCAGTTGACCACGTGAACATAGTTATGATAGCGCTGTTGCACCATAGCATTGATTAATGGCGCGGAGAGGGAAATTTAAATATAAAATGTAATGTTTGGGTCGAAACCGTGTATTTCATACACGATTATTTTATTCGGGCGCAATAGTTAAAATAGGTAAAGAAAGACCGGGAAGGTTCCATAGAGATCCTTGACGAAATTCGAGTTGGCGAGACTAATTGAGGAATTTAGGGAAAGTCACGTAGCCTCTTGGAGGAGCTTCTCCAATTTCCAAAGATAGTCGAAGTCTGGAATCAGTCAAGGACGGGCTGTCATAAACTCTCAGTCAAGGACCTCTTGGAACTCTCTCGGACCTCTCACTCGATCGGTCCCACATGGTCCCACATCCCTCGTTTTGGCGGGCCTTTCCTATTGGCTAAAAAGAAGAAGGCAAGGATGAAGATGCTGGAGCTGGAAGAGGATTCTAAACTTCAGGACGAGATCAGATATTATTCTGGAACTGAGGAAGCTACATCTCAGAGTCTAAGCAATGAAGTCCATATATAGTTTTCAGTATTTGTTCCGTTGTCGAAAGATTATTTTACTTGTTCACCTTCTACGAGGAGAGCACTTCAGCGCTCCACGGGCACTTAAACCCATAAAATCCCTATCTCACCACACCGCGACGCAACATAGCAATTTTTGGTGACAGCGGTGGGATTTATTAAAAATTTTTGGAAAATCAACTGGACCATAAACAACAGGACCATACATTTGATACCGGCTTATGGAAGGTTCTAGAAAGGTACAATCTCTCTCTCCTGGGTTTTTGTACGGTTTCCCCAGGAGCTTGGGTAAATACTGGAGAGCGAGTGACGTCAGCGGCCGTGCAAGACACCCTGCCTGTCACGTGCACCCTTGAGAAATTCTCATCAACGAGGAGAATCCAGTCGAGAGGATTCAACAACGAGGAGAATCCAGCCCGGAGAATTCAACGGCGGGGAACCAGGAAGGAGAATCTAGCAACTGCCGATAAGGTGCAGATTTGTAATCTGCAAGGAGACATCGCAAGGCCAGAAAAACGCGATTGGTGGTGGACCATAGCGGTGTAATCCGGGTAGCGCATCCCTCGTAAGTTTGAAATATAAATTATTATTATTTTCACCACGCATATACAGGGTGTTCGACTACAGGTGGGAGAAAATGGTTCTCCATGACAATATAAGTCGAAAATGAAGAATAAAAAAATTACTATTTCAGCTTCGTTAATTAGTTATTAACAATTCAAAATCCGTCTAAAATCCGGCAACCCGACCAACAAAGGTACACGCCGCGGACGTCACAGAGGCGCCCGACAGTGACGTATCAAGTGACAAATACATGCTTACCTTGGTTCTCATTTGGGCCCCCAGCGAGGTGAAAATGTTTAAAAAATTGATGAACAGGTTTAACAAATTGATCGATGCACGATGTGATCGAGCAGATGGGATCAATGCCCTTTCACTTTCTTGTCTCCCCTAAGTAATTTACTCGAGGTCACAAATGTTGAATGGAATCCTCACAAGTACAAGTATTCACAAAAATGCACATATGCGATATGTGTACCAGAATCCCGCAACAACTAATTCGCGTTTAATGCATATCAATTTGACTTTCGCACACGGAGAATAAAATGTTAGTGTAATTAATGTGAAGTTTTTGAGTGAACACACATAAAAAACACCTTAATTCAATGTGTTTGGGATTGGCTGAGTGCGCCAGCAACGTCAATCTCGTTACTGGCAATTGGCTGGTAGCGACGAGATCTGTGATCGATCGTCGGATCGCTGCGTCATTGGCTGTCACCGTCGAGATCAATATCGATCGATCACAGATCGATCGTTCAGTTCTCTAACGACATTGTTATCAAGAACAACGTAATCTGGTGTGGTAATCGAGCGTCTAGTTGACCGGTTAGCACTTTTCTATACATTGTATTTGGTCTTAAATCTCCGGAATAATCGTCTTTTCTTTATCTTTCTCATTAAAGTATTGTTTATTTGTACAACCACGTTTTCTATTATACAGCTTCTTGTACATTGTATTGTGATTCGACGAGCCCGGTTCGGGAAAATAAAGTTTTGGTCGTTCAGATTGACTAGGAATATCTCTCCAGTCCCTGAATCCATATCTAGTCTCTAACACAATGTTTTATTAAGAAAATGTGTTTGTGCAAGAGGAATCGTCCCTCTAAGTTTGTGTTCGTATGCACACTGATTCAAGACAGCTGACGTGGTCAATGCCTGAACGATAAAACAAATGAAGATCTACAGTATATACAGTGATAATACATTGTCTATCCTGTTTTCACGAATTTCGCGAATCAGTGTGCATACGAACACAAATGTCTACTGACGATTCCTCTTGCACAAACACATTTTCTTAATAAAACATTGAATTAAGGTGTTTTTTATGTGTGTACACTCAAAGACTTCACATTAATTACACTAACATTTTATTCTCCGTGTGCGAAAGTCAAATTGACGTGCATTAAACGCGAATTAGTTGTGCGGGATTCCGGTACACGTATCGCATATTTGCATTTTTGTGAATACTTGTACTTGTGAGGATTCCATTCAACATTTATGGACACAATGGATACCACCTTACAGTGACCTCGAGTAAATTACTTAGGTGAGACAAGAAAGTGAAAGGGCATTGATCCCATCTGCTCGATAATTCCATAGAGCGGATATTAGAAATGCCCTTGTAGATTTTAACGAGTAGGCAGGTTCAATGTCGTGCATCGATCAATTTGTTAAACCTGTTCATCAATTTTTTAAACATTTTCACCTCGCTGGGGGCCCAAATGAGAACCAAGGTAAGCATGTATTTGTCACTTGATACGTCACTGTCGGGCGCCTCTGTGACGTCCGCGGCGTGTACCTTTGTTGGTCGGGTTGCCGCATTTTAGGCGGATTTTAAATTGTTAATAACTAAATAACGAAGTCGAAATAGCAATTTTTTTATTCTTCATTTTCGACTTATATTGTCATGGAGAACCACCTCTTAAATTTTCTCCCACGTGTAGTCGAACACCCTGTATAGAATGTCGCGTACCTTCAAAATGTTGCAGAGAGGTAAGAAAGCGCGTAGAATCAGCTTGAATAGTAGTGGTAATTCCTTTAGTGTTGAAGACATAGCTTTTGTGTCACCCCCAATAGAATCTACGGTTGCCTTCCCTCAAATAAAGAATCCGCTATCTAATAGTATCGTTCCCATACAGAGTACCTCAACTAATTCAGCTATTGGAATAAGTCCTGTTAATGTATCTGAGCGTTCTTTTTTGCCACTGAAACTTGCTATCGACCTTATATCTCGGTTTGATGGACAATCTTGTTCGGTGACGAAATTTATAGGGCAATGCAAACTAGCCAACGATAACATCAAACCCGCCGATAAGGATAATCTTCTTGCTCTGATTAGGAATAGAATTGTAGGGCATGCTGACTTCCTAATTTCAAGCCACCGCGAAATTAATAGTTTAGATGAATTAATAAAAATCTTGAAGGAGTCATTTGCGCGATTTTTCAAGGTAGATTTGATTCATAAGCAACTAAGGAACATACAGCAAGTAGATAATGAGAGAATTGAAGTTTATGGGGCCCGAGTTAGTGAAATTCTAAGTAGGGGAATTGAAGCGGCAAAAGAAGAATATACCACGAAAGAATTTATACCCGCGAAGGTTGTTCTCAGTCAAGCCGCGGTAACGGGTTTCACTAAAGGATTAAGTGACCGCGTGGCGCGAATGATAATTTTGGAAGATAATTTACGGACTTTAGAATACGCTATAAAAATAGCAATCCATTTAGAAAGCGAAACTTTGAAGGAACATCGACATACCCCTCCGAAACTTACCGTACGTGACGCTGGATTATACGTGACCAATACGCGACCCGATAGAAGGTGTTTTAGATGCGGCCAATCAGGGCATGACCGTGTTCATTGCACCGCTAACCCTCCTAATCACCCCCAGAATTCCCGGGAAATTAGATGCCGTTTATGTAGGAAGACCGGTCATGTAGAGTCCCAGTGTTATGCGAACTTCCCAGGAAATTCTCAGGGAAATAAATTTAATCAACCTTCAACATCCCGGTTTAACGGAAACTCGCAGTCTTTAAACTCGCGAGGGCCACCGCGTCGAGGCGCACCGCAGAACGAAGCTCTTATCGCACGCGCCAGTCCATCCGAATCTGCTTAAATCTTGACGCCAACGAGATTGTTCAATCACCCGCTATTATGTTTTCTTTTCTCATAGACACAGGCGCTCAGATAAATTTGATTAAACGAAAAGGAATAGGTACAGGAACGTTAGTTGACCCTGATATTGTATATGATCTGACCGGAATCGGATCCGGAATATTACGTACCCACGGACAAATTGGCGTTCGCATTCATAACATCTCAGTGGAATTCCAGATTGACGACAACAATTTTCCTGTCAGAGAAACTGGAATTTTAGGGATGTCATTGTTAGTAAAACATAAGGGCTCTTTGATATTTAGGGATAAATTGCCTAACATCTTGCAACTCGGAGATGAACGGTACTTTGTCGCCTCTGCATCCATTGAATTGCCCTCTCGCAATAAGGTTTTAGTAACAATCCCTGTAAAATCAGATAGAGAATTCGGCTATATTCGTAAATGCTGGACCAGGAATCTTCATTGGGGAGGTCTTGACCAAACAAGAAGGAGGATTTACGAAAATTTTCGCTATTAATACTACTCCTGGCCATGTTTCTCTTAAATTACCCCCCGTAGAATTAGAGGATTTTGATATTGCATTCCCATCTCCGCGATCTGCTCGGAAAGGAGACCCTGGTATAGAAAAATCTAGGGCCCATGCTCGAAGAATTGCCGAGCTACTTAAATGTCTCAATTTTAATTATTTAAATGATGTTGAAAAGGGTAGTATCTTGGAAATAATAAGCGATTTCCCATATCAATTTCATCTCTCTGGAGATAAGTTAGGTAGTACTAATGCTGCTGAGCATACCATAGTAACAACTGATGATAATCCCATTAGTACTAAGCAATATAGGTTCCCCCCTGCCCATAAAGATGAGATAAACAAGCAGGTGGGTAGTTTAATCAAAAACCAAGTGTTACGATCCGAGTCGGGATTTCCGGACAAAGGGGGGGGGGGGGGGGGGAGTTGAAAACCCGGAGGCGTCTGGACACCCTGTACCTCGGTCGCAAAGGGCTTATTCTGTTTGACGATCTTCGATCTACACGGCGCGTGCGTTCGTGTCTGATCAGGGACCGACACCCGGGAATTGCGAAGAAGAAGAACTCGTTGCGTACGGCACGAAAGGGGTAGCGCGTTCGTCCGTGATTCTCTCGTACCGACCAACCGAAAAGGGCTCAAAGACGTACGGCAGAGCGCCGACTCGATCCCGAGGATTTGGTTGATAAATTGATTTCGAATAGAAAGGTTGGCGTTACGCCACGCGCCCGCGAACGCGTTCACTCTGACACCGAGGATGCCGCTGTTTGTTCTACGCGTTGTCGGCTAACAGTGCCGCCTTACGTCGCGCGTATTGCTCGTAGCGGGGATCGTCTATACAAATATCCTCTAACGAGAGGAGATTCGGAAAGAAGTCCAGAGGAGTGAGATTCCACGGAAGGGAATCTTCGACCGCGGGAGGCTCGGCTTCGACGATTCTGCGTTTATCGACGCCCAAGACCAGGGGAATGAGTCTCCACGGGTGGAAACTTTCGCCCGCGGAATGATTGGCCCTGACGATCTCGCGTTTGTCGACGACCCGTGTCGTGTCTGCAAGTTCGGCGCTGCGGATTATGTCGATCCCTAAGTGCGGGTCGTATCTGGTGCCCGGTTCTTCGCGAGGGAGTTGTTTCACCAGTTTTCTCAGCTGGTACGCTCGACCGGCGCGTCGCGGCATGTGACACCACTATAAAAAACCAACCACACGATCAGAGAGAGAGTTTCAATGAAGGGCTTCTGTCTTCCCCTGTACCGAGCAACCGTAAGGGCTCAAGACGTACGACGGAATACAGAATTCTGTGGGAAACACGGATAGCACTGAAGGGTCTCACACGCTCGCGAACACGACGGCACTAGCACTATTGTAGAACGAAATCGTCAGGCGGCCAGTTAAGAAGTATTATGAACGGATTAATGACGAAATAGAACCAGTAAGAGGCAGCAAACAGTAATATAGCGTAATAAGCGACAACGTACAAGGTAATAGGTACGATGCAAAAAGGAAATGAGATTTAGAATAGCAGTATAATATAATATGGTAATAGGCACAATACAAGAATAAGTAATTTGGTAATATAATAAAGCAAAATAAAGCAAGACAAGAATTAGTACTATAATAATAAGACAAAGAGTGAATATAATAAGCGCCAGACAAGAATAAAGCAAAATAACGCAAGACAAGAATTAGTAATAGAATAATAAAGCGAAGAATAAGCGCGAAACGAGAATAAAGCAAAATAACGCAAGACAAGAATTAGTAATAGAATAATAAAGCGAATGTTCGGGCTCAACCGTCGGCTGCGCCCGACAACGAACGGGAGCATCGACCGAGCGACCGAAAGGACCGCCGCGGCCCGCAAACAATAAACACGCGCGCCCGGCAAAACGGTCACTCGCTCGGTTTAAATCCTCCGATCGCAGAAAAACCGTTCGACAACGCGTTCCCCGCGACACCCCTTCCCCACGTCAGGAAGGCGGTGATATACACACCTCGCACGCCGGTGCGAGGTGAGTTTTGAAAGCAACAGCGAAGCGCACCTTGACGTTAGCGATCACTACGGTTTATACAATTATTACATACGAGTTCGAGAATCGCGATCCCCCGACGCGATCTCCATCACGACGAGTTCACACGTCCTGCGTGAACGTGCATTCCGCGCTCACGCGCATTGTACATTTTGTATATGTAGGATTGATTAATCGAGGTTCACGGAAATGAAGACTACGGCTGGGTTACGAAAACGAATAATTTAATAAAAAGGACAATTGAATAAAAAAAAACGACTTTACAACGTGTGTTTCGACCATTACGACGTAACCTTCTGACGATCGTCACGCCACCCCACGCGACGCCGCTTATTCCCGCGCGAAACGCTCGCCACGCCCTCTTTTCCTCGATTCCAGGCAGACTTCCGGCCAACCAATCCCTCATTCGGCCATTCCTGCTTCATCCTCTTCGTTCCCCGAAGAGGTCCTTCCATACGGCTTCATGAAATCCACTGACGTAGAAGTGAGACGAGGACCTTCTCCGTCTCCTATGCGAACAACTTCGTACCTGTCATTCCGCTTCGTTTTGGTTACTTTATAGGGTCCCAAGAATTTCGCCTTTATTTTGAGACCGGACCCAAACTGTGTTCTTTTGATGGCGACCAAATCGCCCTCTCTGTACGTTGTCGCTGCCTTGCTGTTTTTTCTGTGACTCCTTCGATTCTCCTCTTGTATTTTAATTATATTTTCTTTCGCCATCTCCCGTAATCTGTCCCGCTCTTCATTGTATAGCTCTGTTGCTTCCTGTTGAATCAGCTCAAGAATTTTGAAGTCTTCCTGCTGTTTCATTTTTACTCCAAACATTACTTCGAAAGGGGACATCCCTACGCTACGTTGGTAGGTGCTGTTGATACTGCGCTGCACCTTGTCTACATACCGATACCATCTGTCCGGATTATCTAATGACAATTTAGTCAATACCGGTATTATGATTCTGTTCATTCTCTCAACCTGTCCGTTTCCCCGCGGCACTCCCGCGGTGATGAGTATGTGCTCGATATTTTCTCCTGCACAATACTCGCGGAATTCGTTCGACGTGAATGCAGTCCCTCTATCTGAAATGATCCGAGTTGGGTTTCCAAAAGTCTTCTGCTGCAGACTCAACTTGTCCAACACTTCTGTCGTTCTTACCGTCTTGGTGGGATATATCCAAACAAATTTGGAGAATGCATCTACGACTACGAAGAGGTACTTATATGATTTACCTGTAGTCGTCATTGGTCCCATATGATCTACGTGGTACGTTGACAATGGTACATCTCCTTTAGGTATAGGTTTCAATTCTCCCTCTACCTTCCCCTTCTTCTTTTCTGCTAATATGCAGGGTATGCAACACTTCACATACCTCTCCAGTTTCTCCGTCAAATTCGGTATATAAAATTCTTCGGTAATTTTTTCGGCCATCTTTTTCACTCCGAAGTGCCCGTTCTCGTGCTCCCTCCTGATGACCTCGTTGCACATGGACGCCGGTAGGACCATAATTCTCTTCTCCCCAACTTGTTTCATGACGAGATTGTTTTCCACGACGTAATCTTCATAGGGTTCGCTTTGTAGCACCTGCTTTATCGCTCGAATTCGGTCGTCTTCCTCCTGCCTCGCACGCAACGTATTTATTAATCTGTCCTCGATCACGCGAACGGGGTACCGACTTAACGCATCGACGTGACGCAACTGAGATCCCGATCGGTGCTCGACTTCGTATTCGAATTCCTCTAATGTCAACGCCCATCTCGCGACCTTAGGTGCTATATCTTGTTTGTACAACGTTTTTTTCAACGCCTCACAATCGGTAACTAATTTAAATTTCACCCCTAACAAATACACTCTAAACTTTTGTACCGCTCTTATAACCGCCAATAATTCGAGTTCATACGAATGATAATTCTTTTCGGCATCAGACGTTTTTCTACTCATGAAATGCACTGGATGCAACATTTTTTCTCCTACATCTTTCTGCAGCAGTACCGCGCCATATCCCTCTTTACTCGCATCTGTATGTAATTCGGTTTCCGCCGTCGGACTGTAAATACGCAATACCGGTCCGCTCGATAACGCACTCTTTAACGCATCGAATGATCTTTGTTGATCCGTCCCAAACCGAAATTTTACTTCATTTTTTAACAGTTCCGATAGCGGACGGGCCAGTTTAGCATAATCACGAATAAATTTTCTAAAATAACCCGTTAAGCCTAAAAAACTCTGCACCTGTTTTCTATTTCTCGGCGTCGGAAAATATTGTACCGCTTTCGTCTTCAGAGGCGAGGGATATACGCGTCCGCCCTCTAGTTCATGACCTAGGTATTCTACACGCGTCTGCATAAACTTCGATTTTGACCAGTTAATTTCTAACCCGTTTTTCGCCGCGATTTTTAACGCTTCTACCAACTTTTCGTACGCGTCTTCTTCGTTTTTCCCTGGAATTATTATATCGTCGACGTATATAATAACGCTTTTATTCCGAATTAACTGCTTATAAATTTCGGTTATAAAACGCGTAAAACTAGCTGGGCTATTCGACAGACCAAACGGAGTCTTCGCGAATTCATACTGCCCACTTGGGGTCACAAACGCCGTGTATTTCCGACTATCTCTCTCTACCGGTACATGTAGAAATCCGTTCTTTAAATCTATCAACGAAAACACTCGCGCTTCTGATAAGGAGTCTATACTGTCTTCTATAAGAGGCATGGGAAATCTATCACGCACCATTTGTCTGTTTATTTTTCGATAATCTATACACACACGGTATTCCCCATTCTTTTTCGGCACAATCACCACTGGACTCGAAAATTCGCTGGTGCTGGGGTATATTATGCCATTCTCCAACCACTCACCTATCTGTTTATTTAATACCGCTTTCTCTCTTGGAGCCAGCCGCCTCGGACGATGACTAATCGGCTCCTCGCTGCGCAAAACAATCTTTGTCTCTACCGACGTGGTTGTACTTCTCGCTGGCTGATAATTTGTAACTAACATGTTTACTCTCTCGCGGTATTTTTGAGACACGTCTAGTTCACTCTCTTCCACGTAATTAATTCGCATCAGGATCCCTACTTCGTTTCTTACGTCGTCCGATACGATGTCATTCGTTCTGTCGCACTCGCACGTTTCTTTCAGTCCCGATACCGCGATATTCACCGGCTTTATGGTAATTTCACCGCCGCGAATGTACACTTCTACCTGCGCTAAAAAGTTTCGCCCCAAAATGACTTCGGACGTCATCGTTTCCGACGGTACTACTAACATTTCGGTATTATATTCCGTTCCATCAACACTTAAATTCGCGTCGAACCGACCCACTGGTATTGTTTGCAAATTCCCGAAGCCCGTCAACACCCGACGCGTTGCACATAACTTCGCACTTGCAATCTTTTTAAAAATATCCTCCCGAATCAGATTTACGTCACTGCCCGTGTCTATTAACGCGTAGCATATAACGTTATTAATTGTTACGACCGCGAGTTTATCGTCCGTACTTCGTACACAATTCACTGATTTCCGCTGTTCTTCTTCACCCCTTTTCGGGCATGCCTTCGAAATGTGTCCAAATTCGTTGCAGACGAAACACTTCGGGCCTTTGTCTTTACTCGGGCATTCCTTCACTGCATGCTCCGTCGATCCGCACGCGTAGCAGTGTGACTTTGCGTTGCCCTTCGACGCCGCCTTACTTGTCAACCTTCTTTCGTCTTTCTTCGGCTCTTCTTTCTTCGTCACTCCCTTTTTCCGATCGGTTCTTTCTTTCAATCGGTCATATACCTCCAGGTTTTTCTTTAACGCTCGCAAACTTCGAGCACTATACAGCATTGCTTTATTCGACTCGTTGCTATCCGGTATACCGTCAATTATATGCTGTATAAGAGCATCTTCATCGATGTCTCCTTGCTCGGCTATCTCTTGCATTTCGTAAATGTATTGCCGACTGGTCTCACTGGGCAGTTTCTTTCGCCGATACAGCTGGGCGTGCACTTCCGCGTTGTTTTTTCGAACGTGGAACTCACGGATTAGACACCGTTTCAGTTTTTCCCACGACGTAATTCCCTTTTCAAACGACACGAATTTTTTTGCTGAACCTTGCAACATTTTTTTGCCATATATAAAGCTCTGTACCCTATCCCAGCCTAACAATTCGCTTGTATCTTCGAAGTCCGATATCCACTTTTTAACTTGTCGTTTATCGTCTCCAGTGAAATGGCAAAGACTACCCTCTACGTCTTTGATGGTGAACTTGCTTTCCTTCCGTTTCCGGTTCTTCTTCCTGTTCCTCCGTCTTCTATCTTCCTCTTCTTCCTCTTCTTCACTGCTTTCCTCGTCATCCTCCGTGGTTTCCTCTTCATCTTCGGTTTCTTTTTCTGCATCGTTTTGCATGGCTTCCAACAATCGCGCACGCAGTTCCCTTTTTTTTCCCATCGATGACAAACCGAGGGTTTTCAATTCTTTTCTCAATTGGTCTACCTTCATTTCACATATCGTTTCCTCATCCGGCTTCTGGATCTGTGTCTCCTTCTTGTCGGACCCATCTCCGACGTTCGTTCCGTCGTCTGTACTTTTTCCTGGCGTTTGGCTCATGGTTCTTCCTCGTATATTGCTCGACCGTTCTTTCACGAGATTTGCAACTTAAGTAGGTACAACTTATCGGCACGTGGTCAACTTTCCACCGCACCGTACAACCGTAAAACCTGATCGTCTCACTCGCGAACCGAACGACCGCCGTACAACGTTACGCCACGTTTTCTAACCTCCGCACGAACTTCGCGATCCGTCTCAATCTCTCGATCCCGGACGAGCCCCCAATTGTAGGATTGATTAATCGAGGTTCACGGAAATGAAGACTACGGCTGGGTTACGAAAACGAATAATTTAATAAAAAGGACAATTGAATAAAAAAAAACGACTTTACAACGTGTGTTTCGACCATTACGACGTAACCTTCTGACGATCGTCACGCCACCCCACGCGACGCCGCTTATTCCCGCGCGAAACGCTCGCCACGCCCTCTTTTCCTCGATTCCAGGCAGACTTCCGGCCAACCAATCCCTCATATATATCTTCGTGGTTAATACAGTAAATGCTCGTTCGTTGCGAAAAATCGTCTATGCGCTCGTTGCGACGTGCCTACCCATTCCACTGCCTGTCAACGCCGAGTCGGCCGAGTCGCTCCGCACGGCGGCAACGATTGATGTCGGCTCGGGTATATCGGTGTGAACATCACAACATTGACTCGAGTGAATCGAGTACTCAAACTTCTTAATTTCCATTAGGCTTTTATGGGACTTTCATCAACTTATTTCTGGCATTTTTCTGATTAAAATGATACCAAACACGATAATGTAATTTCAACTTTATTTAATGGTTTCATTGACGGTTATGGGTAAGACATGGAAGAGGATAGCAAGTGAAAAGAAAGAGAAACTGTAATGTTTAAAATACCAATTCGATGCTAACACTTTTATTAATAAGTTTCTAGAATTTCTATAAATTAGTCGTTTAAAATTACGGACGTTTTCTGTTCTCCGATGTTTTAAATGTATGATAAATTATTAATTATGCTTTACATGTAGAGTAAATATGGGACAAATTATATCGTGTTTGGTATCATTTTAATTAGAAAAATGCCAGAAATGAATTAGTGAAAGTCTCGTAAGCCTAATGGAAAATGAACAATTCCATCATTGCCATTACATACATTGTAAGAACTCGTGGGCCTTTAAACTGTGCCGGCGACGGCGACACGCTTCGATCACGCGATCCGTATTTCACCCTGTCCTTCTCTATGTTCGGCTCTCTATTGAAGTCTCGCTCGGCGCGCTCGGCGCGCTCGGCGTGTATCTCGACGCAGTCATAAATCAAAAATAGCGTCCCTATTCGCTCGTTGCGAACTCAAACCTCCGGCCTTTTCGCAACGAACGAGCATTTACTGTATATTGTATATAGTCTGTGTCGTGAAATCGTCTACGTCCTCTCTCGTAATCGTCCCATCGTCCTCACCGGCAATTCACCGTCCCGATACCGACGGAACAGCGAAGAATAAGCGCGAAACGAGAATAAAGCAAGGAATAGGTAGTCGTTATATGAACTGTTTAAGCCGAGAACAAACCTTGGAATGAGGACGAGGCCCTGTTCCTTGCCTTATTTATACCGCGAGGGCGGACCATCGAAATTCGATTATACGTGTAGTTAGTCGCGTAGGTCACGACTGCTTTTTCGCATTTTTTGGACAATGTCAAATGCTCGTTGTTTAGCTAGGACGCGCGGCGCGCTGGTCTGTTGTTATATCGAGTACGCTTGTACCGATTGCTATCGCTTGTCACGGCGCTCGCGAGATATATATATCGGTTGATCGGCGCGAGTTTAAACTTCCCGCATGTACGCGCGGGAGGATTTGAATTCAATCTAGACGTCGCACAGTGCGGCATGTAAATGGACAATCGGGACAAAAATTATAACTTCTAAACTAATCAATTCTTGACCTAAGTAACTTAATAATTTTTTAAAGGGAATACAAAGATACATCGATTAATGCACCAAAAATATAAGGTTCCGTTAGTAAAAAAGTTTATCCTAACTTTTTTTTTTTAATGAAAATTTTTTTATGATTAGTTGTTATTGCAATTTGTCGTCAACTGTATACTGTACAACTTTTCGTCGATATATGTTTTAATTATATGGTTAAATTTAATTATATTTACTATAATGCTTAAATAGGTGACGTCGATTTCGGTTATTGTCTCTCCACTTTCTTGCAAGTGCCACATAAAAAGCTTTTACTCTCTTTGCCACTTCATCTGATATAACGTTCACGTTTAATAGAGAACAAAGTTTTTGTCTAACTTTTGATAGTTTCGTGGAATAAGTGTGTTCGGACATCCAAGCTTCAAGTAAATCGCGATTACGAATGCATTTCTCTAACAAAAATTAAATAACATTGAGTATTGCAAATTATCGCAGAAAAAAATTATATAGCAATATATTACAACATCTTGTTAATACAGAACATTGAAAATTAGAGGACGTTTTGAACCGTTTTTTTGTAAATTGCATTTTAAGGAAAAAACGGTATTTCTAAATTGCCAATTAAATATATGAATACCTCTGGTCAAATTCTCCAAACTTAAGTTGTAACAAACAGTTTAAAACAAGAACCAGTTTAAAAGAGCAATTAGGGCACGAGTAATCGAACTTTTCAGCATTTACACTGAGAATTTTTTAGATACCACTTTTTACATATAAATTCCTTAGTTATCGACTGATGATTTTATTGGATAATTAGATTAGAATCGAACCATGATTATTTCGATTTTTGTCCATTGCATGCCGCACTGTGCGTCGGTACGACGTCACACAAGTAATTCAATCTTCCATTTCTCCATATAATTCGCCGGTCTGGATCGTCCCCAAAAAACCTGATTCTTCTGATAAAGCTCATTGGCGCATGGGAATTGATTACCGTAAACTGAACGAGAAAACTATCAGTGATGCGTACCTACTCCCTAACATTACCGACATATTAGATCAACTTGGTGGAGCGAAATACTTTAGTACATTAGATCTAACTTCTGGTTTCCATCAAATTCCAATTATTGAAAAGTCTAAAGCGACGACCGCATTTTCGACCCCCTACGATCACTATGAATTCAATAGAATGCCATTTGGGTTAAAAAATGCACCGGCCACATTCCAAAGGATGATGAATTTAGTGTTGTCTGGTCTGCAAGGAGTGGAACTCTTCGTATACATGGACGACATTGTCATCTATGCTGACTTCCTTGAGGAACATCGCCGAAAGTTGCGGAATTTGTTAGCTCAATTACAAAACGCCGGTTTAACCCTGCAGCCGGATAAGTGTTGGTTCCTCCGTAAGGAAATTACTTATTTAGGCCATATCATCACTACCGATATGAAACCGGACCCGATAATAATCGAATACGTTAAACTGTTCCCCGTACCTAAACCTAAGAAAAATATTAAACAGTTTTTGGGCCTCAGTAGGTATTGTATAGGGATTCTGGACCAATATCAATGACCTTTCGAGGCAGTCCTAACCCGGGGGAGGGAGGCCGTGCCCTCCCCCCCCCGCCCCCTTGGGAGGGGGATTCCGCCCCCTGGGGGAGGGGGTTATTTCGGGGGTCACCCCCGCAGACCTAACCGGGGCGGACTTTTTCGGGGTCACACCCATAAGTGATATTAGTAAATTTATTTATATTTACAGGTAAAATTTCCAGAAATTATAAAGGAAGAAAATATTAATGTGTGTGGAGAGGAGCCTTCAACGTCTGTATGTTCAGATAGTTATAATGTAAGACTTTTACTTTATATATTATTTCATTTGAAATAACAAACTCATTTTGTGATAATATTATTATTTTAGACGAGTTCTGCAGTAATAATACTAGAAACTGGTGATTCAGTTGGATTTACCGAACCAATGAGTATTAAAGGAGGAAAGAGAAAGCATTTAGTAGACACTAGTTCACATGAAGTTAGTGAAAAAGTATTAAAAATTGAATCTGAATTAAAAAATGAACATGTAAGTTTTTACTATCTAATATATACAGTTTAAAATGAAAAGTTATGTGGTGCCATGTAATATGGTAAAGAAATGATAGGTTCATTTATAAAAAAGTAAAAATGACTTTCAATATCTAAATTTCATTAAATTCGGTAGGGTGTATCCTAATGTGATCATTTATTAACTGGTTGTATTATATTGCAGATGAGTGCATTATTTAAAACGTCAAATAAATCGACTGAAGCAAAAGTGTCTTTGGTAGACAAATATACGCACTGTTCCGGCTGAGCCGGTGCTCTCGATCTCGTTGTCAGGTTTAAATGTACACGTTTTGGTTGAATTCAAAATATCCTAGCGACTACCGTTAGCGCTAACGAAGCCGTCTTGCGAAGGTGACAAATAATGCGAGCGTCGCGAAGTCACCGTTGCCCTTGTGCGGGCAGAAGCGTTTTGAACACCGCATCGAACACAGCTAAGAATTGAAAAGTAGAGCTTCGCGCCGAGCGTACGAAAAGTATCGAGGAGTGCGTAGGAGCCCGTGCTCCAGTTAATTAATAAAACTTTATTAATATATAATTAAACGAGTGTCGAGTTGGTTTAATACGGTGCTCTCCCGTTTCTAACCCCACCCAGTCAACTTCCTTCCTCACTTGAACCGGCACAAAAATAAATATTTGGAGTGTTCCGATAAAACCGAAGGTATCGTGAACACGCACATATCTCCGAAAAGATTGTTTCATTCCCCAAGAAAGGAAATTTTACGGGAGCATATATCTATATATCTATAATAGAAAAAACAAAAAAATTACGAATCTGCAAACAATTTTGCAGACATTAAAAGAGAAGAAATTGTTAGAAGGTGAGCAAGTCCATTCCTTGTCAGGTATTTCGCAGTTCAATAGCGAGATGTTTGAACGCATGACAAGTAAAAATAACAAACTGTCTGTTGCACTCACATATAGTCTTTTTTCTTCAACACTTCATTATTATTCATTATTTATTTTCCCACAGACGTGGCAATCGTCGAGATGGTGACGGACGACTCGGAGAATGAGCATCAACTGGCAATGTAAGTAGAGGAGAGAAATTTTACTTTTTAAACTTTGAAGTATATTCAGCATTTTTCGGATTTTATTAATTTTTTTCTTGTTTCTGTTCTAGCCACGAATCATCTGCACTATTTCGTTGTCGAGACGATGGTGGACAATATTGGCCGACTGCCTGCCCCTACTCTACACTCCACGCAGATACTGAGGCGACAGTAGATCGTGATCAGCTGAATTATAGTTAATTACTAATGCTTAATTTGATTATGTAGATTACATTTTTCTTGTCAAACTTTGTAAAATATTTATCTCTATTCTTTACATACAATAAATATTAATCTCATTACGCTACTTGCATTTAGTTAATATTTTTTAATTCACACTGTCACGTTGTCCTTTTACCAGCGTACCGAGTACGGGGCAGAACGGCAACTTCCGGGATTTTACAGGCTCTGAGGCCGGGCCGCGCGCGGCCGTGCGAACGCGGTCCACCCGGGACAAACGCACCTCTCGAAATTGGATCGAGGCTGACGTGAATCGGCAAGTTCGGGCGCCAGGTACCGGAAGGGTACCGCACGAAACGTCCTCGCGATTTGCTCGCGAGTCAGCTGGCTCGAGGGTCGAACCTCGAGAAGCGCGAGGTCGAGAGAAAGGCGCGAGGAGTCGGAAATTCGGACACGGGAATAGCGGGGACAGTCCTCACAGCAGGGCGGATCTCACAGGCGTAAGAAACGTACTCGTGTTTTCCTCTCAGTCGTTTAATGGTCGTCAGAATTTACAAAAGCGCGGCCACGTGGCCGCAACCGGGAGCCCGCGCTCCTTGTACAGGATTGCGAAAAGGTGGAAATTCGCAGCGCGCGGTTGTCGACGTGCGAAGATGGTCGTCGCACGGGTCGTGATTGTCGCGATCGTTCCCGAGAAATTCGATGGTTTCCGCGAACGAGATATTACGGGCTGACGCGATCGGAACTCTCACGCGTACTTCGTGCGATACCGAATTCCCGCGAAAGGACGATTAGTATCCTCGCGAAAGGACTATCTTGATCTTCGCAAAAAGGAACTATCTCGACGACGCTGGCGGTTCTCCCGAAGAAAACTTCCGATATGCTAACGGGAGGGAACCTCTTGAATCGGCTCAAAGTACCGTCGGATCGGTACGAGCTCTTGGTGGGACAGAGTCGGCAATCGGGTCGTGCCCCCCCCCCCCCCGCCTGCCGGCTTGTCGCGCTGAACGTGCCAACGAGCGTCGAGCTCGCGCTCTGATTGGTCCGTGTTTTTCGTTAATAACTCCTAAACAAAGCAGCGGACAACATTTTGCAAAAGGAAAATGGCGCTTGAAATGACCTCAGGAACCTCCCATTTCCGGGAGTTGAAGACATTTTGGGACACCCTGTATATACAGGGTGAGTTTCCTAATATGACGACCTCAAATAACAAGTAAGGTATTCGTTCCCCGATAGCACAGAGACGTCTTGGAGATGTCTCCGAACGGCTTCGGAACGGCTTCCGAACGTCACCTAAACGTCTTCTGTTACTAAACGGTACGTTTTTAAGACATCTCTAAAACCCCTTTTTGACGTCTCCAAGACGTCTTTCAGATGTACTTTAGACGCCTAGAATACGTCTGGGTGCCGGCCCGTCCCGAGGGGATCAAACTCTCCTCCGGGGACGGGGTTAGGTTAGGTGTTAGGGTTCAGCTGACGCCCCGGCCCCCACCATCCTCCGCCCCCCTCCGTGGGGGTACTGGTCGATGCGGGAGAGGCCCCTGCGCCGTCCCAACCTCCGCCCGCCACACGGGGCCACTCGACGACGCAGGGGGGACCCCCCCTCCCCGCCTCCTCCCTCTCCGCCCCCGCCTTGGGGGTACAGGCTGGCGCGGGGTGAAAAACCCTCGCGCCCCTTCATCAGGCATCAACCCCCACTGGGCCACCAAAAACACGGGGCCCCTCCTACAGAGGCACCAGCAGGGGTAGACCTACCGGGGCTACCCGCACTCAGAGAATGGGGACCGAGGAGACTCGGAGGGGTAAACAGAAAACCCTGCTGGTCTCCCTCGGAATCCATCGGACTAAGGGCACAGGGACCAGGCCCGGAGAAAATCCGGGACGGGCTTCTCCCAAGCAGGGGTTAGGAGACTAAGCGCCTTCACGGAGCTTCCTCGTAACCCCAACCACGCGAAAAGGCACACGTCGGAAGTCCCTACGACTTTCGACAGAACTGTACTTTCGCAGATCAACTTGCAACATTGTAAAGCGGCTGCGGACCTACTCCGACGCCGCATAACAGTGATGCACACAGATATTATCCTCATACAAGAACCGTGGATACACATGGAACGTGTAGGAGGACTAAAATCAAACTGGGGCACCGTGATACAAGATACCACAGCGGCCGGGCCCAGGGCATGCTTGTTAATTAACAAAAAGCTGAATGCCGTGGGTCTAAGAAGCCACTGCTCAAGGGATCTAGCGGCCGTCCTCATAAAAATAAAGTTTAATGGCCACATGACCAAACTGGTAGTCTGCTCGGCATATCTGCCGTACGACGCTGAGGAACCACCACCAACTAGGGAACTCAGAACGCTCGTGGAAGATTGCAGAGCTCAGGGACTTCAGTTGGTCATTGACTGCGATGCAAACTCGCACAACACCCTTTGGGGCAGCTCAGACTGCAACAGGAGAGGCATAGCCCTTCTAGAATTTCGATCTGCTCATAATCTGGAGATGGAAGAGGAAACAAACCCACGTTTGTGACCTCACGCAGGCAAGAATTGATCGACATCACTCTCGGTACTGCTGAGGTGTTACAAACAATTAAAAACTGGCGAGTCTCCGAAGAGATTACCCTCTCGGATCATAGACTCATTTCCTTCAGGCTGGAGGCCGAGGCATGCGCCGCACAGTGGTCTGGAAAGGCCAAAAACGGCTGAAACCCTATGAAAGCTCTATTTCGCGGAAAATCTCGATAAAAAGTGTGTTTACAACTGTTCTTGGCCCCGAAAAATAATAAATTAATTAAATAATTAATTAATAATAAATAATAAATTTTACACTTAAATTGAATATAAAATAAATTTAAAATAAAATTTAAGATTCAATTTAAATTAAACATAATAAAAAATAATTCCTTTCCATAAAAAATAACTTCTTAATTTAAGAAATAATAATTTTATGTAATTTAAAATAAAATGAAATAAAAAGTATACGGTTATGTACAAGATTTGATGGAAATTTATTATATAGAGGTAACGTTTATTTACAGTTTAATTAAGCTTATTTTATTTATTGTTTAATTAAGAAACAAATAAGTTATTTGCCGTTGTCTTGACGACGCATAACGCACGACGAACCGTCGCATGTTCCAGAAAGCGGAGCGTTCTGTAACGAGGTTTCTCACCGACATTTCATGAGATAAAACCCAGAGCCGCTGGTTTCCGCATTTGAACTTTGCATTTATTGTTTACTTAGATATGAACAAACGTTTTTTTTCCATGAGCACGATGGCGCACGTTGGCGCAAGATAGATATCGCCTTTCAAACTTCATTAACATTGCTCTTTTCCACGTTTAATAGTACTACATGTAAAACTGTTCGGAAAATTAAAAATGAATATTTTTCGCGATTTTTTCCGGGTCTTGGTACTCGAAGTAAGCCAGAAAAAAAATATTTTTTACAGGCGCATACGGTTTCTTCAAACATGAGCTTGAATTCATTCTGAAAACTAGGTATGCTTAGCATCGCCAAATTTAAGATGTTCTATAACCAAGTGAATTTGGTTTTTGAACTGATTCACCCTTGAAACGTTTTGATTTACTCCCCTACTAGTAAAAAATATAAAAAATTTGATTTTTTAAGCCACTTGAAAACATGGAGTTTTAGCCGCTCTCAGACCGCTGTGCGCCGTGCCGACGGGCCCCTACAGGAACCCCTCGGGCCTGTGACTGGAACCTCTACAAAGAGGAGCTAGCCACCAGGCTGGAGGGGGGGGGGGGGTGTTCGTGCGCCCAAGGGCGACCAATGAGACGGAGTGTTCTGTTGCCGACATTCAATCGGCCGTCATCCAATCGCATGAACTCGCCTGCCCGGCTAAGTCAAGGAAAAACAGCAAGAAGGTCCCCTGGTGGAGCAATGAGCTCAATAAGACTAGGTCGAGAACCAGAAAGCTGCTTAATAGGGCCCTGAAGATCAACTCTGAGGATGCCTGGAGTACCTACAGGGAATCCCAGAGAGACTTCAAAAGGCTCATAAAATCCTCTGAAAGAGGATATTTAGTTAGGTCTGTTTTAGGTGCATGCCAACCAGAATGCCTACCAAAGTGGGAAATCGGTAGAGACGGCGCTCCACCACCAAGTTGGTCTCTTTGAAGGAGCACAAATAAATAAACAATCGGTTCTCAGCGTTTTTATTGACATCGAGGGTGCCTTCGATAATATGTCCTTCGACGTCTTAGAGAAGGCCCTGGACCAATTCAACATTAGGGAACCCCTGAGCGGTTGGATCAGCAGCATGCTCAGGAACCGAACCATGAGGACCGAAGCGAACGGCTCGACAGTGTTTGCCCGGGCCGGCTGGGGCTGCCCTCAGGGAGGAGTCCTCTCCCCCTACTGTGGACCCTGGTGGTCGACGGGTTTCTGAAAGAGCTGGTCGATGAGGGCTTCGTGGTCCAAGGCTATGCTGACGATGTATCCTTCTCAGTCACGGGAAAACATCCTAGCGAACATCTTACAAGGGAACATATTCAGATGAGAATGGCCGATTTTGATGAAACTAATGTGAGCTATAGTTCTTCGAAAAATATTTGACAAGTATTCACAGTTTATAAAGGTTCCAGGTATAATTTGACCGAAGGTCCAACGGCCGCAGAAATTCACAGGCGAATTGGCTACAGAAGACAGGTACCCTTACTCCGCCGCGGTAATTAGCACCGCGTCACGCTGCTCCCTGCGCCACCTTCTTTAGCCACTGATACAATAATAAACGACATATAACCAAGTGGTATTGTTTAAAATACTATACACGTTTATACTAAATGCTTATATTTCGATAAAACACTATCTTTCATTATGCATTATTATTGTTAAATGGAAAAAAAAGAAAATCCTGAAACACGTATCCCCTATTTTGGATCAAAGATAACACACTCGAGTTTACATTAAAATGAACTAACAATAAATAAGAGAAACTGCAAAAAAAAATACAATTTTTAATATATTGTTTAAACAATAAACTTTTGTTAAAATTTTCTTGCACGACTACATTTTCCATTGAAAAACACACAATTTAAAAAAAAATTCAAATTTTTTCGACCTCTGGTTTCCGAGATATCTAAAAAAATATGGTTTTGACTCCCAACTTTGAGGGCTGTTTTCACCCCTTCAAAGTGGATGTCCGCCGATAAAAAAAATACGTGTCAAACATTTTTCGAAGAACTATAGCTCACATTAGTTTCATCAAAATCGGCCATTCTCATCTGAATATGTTCCCTTGTTAGCGAAAAGAATGCAAACAGCACTTACGTTAACCCAAAACTGGTGCCTCAACCACAACCACGGGGTTAACCCGAGTAAAACGGAAATGGTACTCTTCACGAGGAAGCGACGCTTTAACTTTAAAGCCCCTTCCATTTTTGGCACCAAACTGCGAATCTCTGATGAGGTGCGCTATCTAGGTGTCACCCTAGACAAAAGGCTCACATGGAAAAGGCACGTCGCCAGGCTATCCCAGAAGGCTATCAATACTTTTCTTTTTTTTTCTCTCTGAGAGGAGGAGAATGCATTTACGCACACCCCCAACTCGGGGGTAATGTGGGACTCGGTTGGTCAAACGGACCAACCCCTACCCACTAAACTCCTCCTCTCGGGGTCTTCTAACCCACTTCACGCCTCACGCCCGGCGAGACAATCGTAGGGCCCCGCTGTTCGTATCTCTCCTACGATTGCCTTGACGCATCAATGCCAGGTCTCTCCGTCGCATCGGACATATGCTCTTCGGTTATTCTGCACTATACACATGGAGTTTATATACAATTATATACAAGTTCTAAAAGTAAAATGGTTATATACATAATCTTGCCGCACGTTTAGCCGGCGCTTCATCGACTCGAGCCGGCCATTGTCGATCGTGCCTGTCTCTCCAGCTCGCGTTCATAATTCTCCTTCTCATTAATGATATAATTTATAAATTCATTTATCTTATTCGAATAAGAACTCTTAATTAGCATAATTCCTACCATAGTTAGTGGTGTAAATTGCCGCTCTAAATCTAATTCGTGCCAGACTCGTCTTTCTTCCCATCGATCACAATTAAAAATTGTGTGTTCTGGCGTATCGATTACTGTGGGGCAAAACCAGCACCTATCACTAGTGCTTTTTCTAATTCTCTTCCGGTAGGTGTTGAAGACACTATGTCCGGTAAGTGCTTGGGTAAGCCTATAATTTAAATCACCGTGTTTTCGGATAATCCAAGGTAAGATATCAGGAATGAGCTTTTTCTTTTTTTTTACCCTTTTCTCAAATTATTCTATCTTATTTGCCATTCATTAATACTTTTTTCTCTTTCAGCTTCAACACTTTCGTGCCGGATTTCTTCTTTCCAATTTCTCGTAACATCATCTTCAGGTAAGTATTTAATCTCAACTCTAATCCTATAAATATTGATTCTTTCTTTTATTTTTAGGTACCAGGGCATAACTCCAGTGATAATGTTTAGAGTATCGCAGCATACCGAACGATAAGCCCTAGCGACACGTCCTAGGCCCGTTCTTTGTACTCTTTCTAACGCGACATCGTTTTTATCCAAATTGATCGCAATCTCTCCCCAGATCGGCGCCCCATAAAGGACGACCGAGTGGAGGACGTTATAATATAAACGACGGCCATGCGTCGATGGACCATCGATATTGGCCATCAACCTTGAGAGTTCGTCGATCACTCTCAACCCTTTCTGAGTACATGTTTCAATGTGTTTATAGTAGGTACTCTTACCGTCTAACATAATACCCAAATACTTAACAACATCAGAGGGAGCCAAATCGTTACCTAAAATGTTCAATCTAACATTTTCCGGGACACGATTCTTATTTAAAAATATGAATTGACTTTTCCTCGCCGCCATCTTTGAACCGAGCTCCATTAAGGCATTACATATATCTTCATTAATTACTTTTTCCAATTTAACTTTTAAGATTTCAAGATTACGATGCGTTCCTAGAATGGCGACGTCATCGGCATACGCTAATATTTTTAATTCACCATGTACATTGATTTTAATTAGTTGGTCATAGACCATATTCCATAGTAAGGGAGAAATAATGGACCCTTGAGGTACTCCTTTCTGCATTTTGATTTTCAACCAGCCTTCTTTAGCGCGGTACTTCACATAGCGGTTTTTTAAATAATCTTCTAAAATTCTTTGAAAATACTCAGGTAGGTGTCTCTCCACCATAGCGTCAAAAATACTATTCCATCCCAGGCTGTTGAAGGCATTTCTAATGTCTAAACTAACCAGAATCGCAAACCTTTCCGTTTGTTTAAATCTTCCCATAAATTCCGAAACTATACTAAGAGCGTCTAGCGTCGACCTTTCCCTCATGAAACCATATTGGTTCCAGGCGAAGGGTGGCTCTCCAAGGTGTTTAAGAAGTCTATTGCCAAGTACGGCTTTTAGAATTTTATTCGCAGCGTCACCAATACTAAGGGGCCTAAAATCCGATGGAAGGTGTTGCGAGATCGGATGCGTGAATTCGGAGTGGTCGTGGGTGAATAACGAATGTCGGTCTAACGGTTGACGAATACTTTAATACACCAAGAGAACACACTGTACAAAGAACACTAAAACGCGACACAATAAAAGGCGGTCGACCACGAGTTTAAACAACGGATTGAGAGTTCGAATAGCGGGTTAACATATGTAGTGCGGATCGACGAAGTATATACAACGCGTGTTGACAATAGACTGCTGATTCCCCCGGGGCACCGAACCGGTGAGAATCAGCTGTGGCGGTCGTGACGTCGTGACGTCATCCACGTATCGCGATCCCGGCAAGGAGTCTTATTATTATTTTTTCTTATTAGAATTGTACGACTGGTTTTCCATCGTTCAGGTACAAAACCATTCATAAAACAGGAATTAATTAAGTCCCTTATCTTCTTCGTGTCCATGCACATTACGAACTTAATTATACCAGGTGGCAGGGTATCAATGCCGGGCGCTTTCCTGGCCTTAAATTCATTAGCTATACCTTCATTCTCATAGGCTGTTACCTATTCATCGTCTTCCACATTGATGGGTCCGAAGATGTCATAGATTACCGGTACATCAGAGCGGGGAAACAAAGATGACAATATGCTCCTCGCCTCACTCCTGTATAACACCGGGGTACGGCTTCCCCCATATGTCTTTATTTAATTCTTCGACAAAATTGCGCCACATTATTCTTTTTGAGTCATTTATCCTATATTGTAGTTTCTTTTTCAGGTTTTTGTATTCTTCTTTCATCAATATTTCGTCGTACCCACGTCGCATGCAACGCTGATACGCACGACGATTGAGCTGAACTTGTTTACGGAATTCCTCCAGTTCAACAGTCCACCACGGGTTCCAATTCGAGTGATGTCGACGTGAGACGGTTACTCAGGGCGGTGGAAGGTCTTGCCGCGTCAGTCGGCTGTCCAGGGTCGCGGTACCTCGAAGAGCGAGAGGTGGACCTTTAGTTGGACGGTCCGGTACTGGCGGTCGGCGTAGCGATCGTTTGGCGACAGCGATCGCTCGGAGTAGCGGCTGGTTGGATCGGAATCCTAGTCGGCGTATCGCCGCGGCGGAGGTAGGGATTCCCGTGGGTATTTCACCACTCAGGCCTGGATCGGTCCTGCTCGGCGTTTCGCCACTGAGGAGGTAGGGATTCCCGTAGGTATTTCATCACTCGGGCCTGGCCAGGGATACTTGGACGGTCGGAGGATCGGACGGTTCGGTTGGAGGTTTGCAGGGTCTCTCGAGACTCACACTCGTTCCTGCACACTCTCATTCAGCCTTCCAAAAGGCTGGCTTTCCGGTTTGGGTTTCGCCACTTGGGTTACTCCGCTCTACGGGTTCAGCGCGTCTTGTCTCTACGGCGGTAATTATACCCGCTAGTGCTGATGAATAGCCGCGAGAAACCGGTTCCGCGCGGTGGCCACCTGGCGGTCGTGAGTCGCGGCGTTCAACGCCGCGCCGTGGCCCTCTGGCGATCGCGCGTGGTACTTGAGCGCCGCGTTTTCCGCTGATGGGAACAGTTTCGCGCCCGAGGAATGTAACCGTTACAGACGTACAACAAATTGCATAGATCGTCTACATGGCTCCTTAATATTCCTCATGTAGCGATTTATGTCTTCGTTATTCGCATCGCTCAGATCAAGGTCGTCGTTCATTTCTGCAAATGTAGACATGAATACTTCTTCATTAATATTCTTTGTGTTCCAGGTCTTATTCTGTGTGAGCCTGAGGGAACGTTGAAACCCTCTCTCACGCTGTACACGGATGTTATGCAAGCAGTATAGATGATCCGAGGCACTACCTTAAGGTACACTACCTTAAAACCAGCCTCCATGGACAAGCCGCTGACCTCGTTAAAGACCTCCCTACCACCAACGAGAATTACGAGCGCGCATGAAAAATCTTAGAGGAGCAATATGAGAAGAAACGGATTCTCGTAAGGTTGTGCCTTGACAAGCTCGCCTCGCTCCCCAAGATGCGGGAGAGTTCCGCGACCGAAATCGCCAACATCCAAAAGGGCGTAATCTCGGTGGTGAACACGCTCGAGGGTCTGGGACGGCCGATCGACAAAACTGAGGATTGGTTCGTCTACTCCGTCGTGAACCAACTAGATCCCATCACCAAGGATAAGTGGGAGGGGAAGGTCACGAGCAACAGCGATCCGCCATCCTTCGCTACGCTGAAAGACTTCCTCATTAAGCGACGTCAGCAGCTGGAGGCGTCGCAAGAACCAGGTTTCACAAGGCCAGTCCAGGGCATCCAGAACAGGAGCTTCGAAGCAAGCTCGAGCCAAGGCCGATCGAGATCTAAGGGGTCAATACGGGCAGTTAGAACCTACCACGCTCAGCAATATATAAAGCCAGTCTGTGCGAAATGCAACAAAGACCACTACCTGATGCAGTGCCCGGAGTACAAGGCTCTTCCACCAGCAGCACGCCGAGGGCAAGTGGAAAAGCTGCACCTCTGCGCCAATTGCCTCGGCAAGCACTCCGTCAATGCCTGCCCGTCCACGAAGAGCTGCCTATCCTGTGGGGAGAAACACCATTCGTCAATCCACGATGCTTTTCGAGGTGGCTCATCAGGGACAAAGACGACTCACCATACTCTCGACTGCCAAAATGTGACGGGTAAGGTGCTGCTTGCAACAGCAATTATTGAAGTGTTCGACAGGTTTGGCAGGAGAGTTAGCTCAACGACTCCAGCTTCCACGGACAGCCTCCACGGTGGACATCTTCGGCGTAGGGCAGCAGCTTGCCAAGGCGCGAGGCCGAGTCACCCTAACCATCTCCACCAAGCAGGGTGACTCTATCAGGCTAGCAGCAATCGTGCTGACAAAGCTGTCATGCTACGCTCCCGGCCGCACAACAGCGCAGCGCTCGTGGAGTCTGGACCTGCAAGGGCTGCAGCTGGCTGATCCTTCTCCGACGCAAGTGAAGCCGATCGAGGTCCTGCTGGGCGCCGACGTGTACTCTACGATCATAAGAGAAGAAGTTAGAAAAGGAGATGCAAACGAGCCTGTCGGCCAGCGTACTGTATTTGGCTGGATAGTCACCGGGATGACGGCTTCAGCAGACGACTCCACGCGCGTCCAAGTGCACCAGGCGGTCGTTGGGGACTCCTTGAGCGTGCTGGTCCGAAGGTTCTGGGAACAAGAAGAGATGCGGGACGCTCACTCGACGCTGACAGCGGAGGAGATTGAGTGCGAGAACCACTTCGTCTCGACGCTCTCTCGCACTCCTGAGGGCAGGTACCAACTAAGGCTCCCCTTTTCCAAAGCAGATCCCATAGCGCCAGGGTCGAGAACAGCAGCGTGGCATGCACTCAGACGCACGGAGCACCGTTTCCAGCGGGATGGTGACTTCAAGACTCTGTACCAGGACTTCATTGAGGAGTATGAGAGGTTGGGCCACATGTCAGAGGCCAGCGAACCAGCAGCAGTTTGTGGTAACTGCCGACATCACCAAAATGTATCGGCAAATACTGGTGCACCTTGAGGACCGAGACCATCAGCGGATCCTGTGGAGGGACCATGAGAAAAAGAACGTGAGTGAATTCTGTTTAAACACTGTCACTTACAGGCTGTCATGTGCTCCCTACCTAGCTGTCCGGACGCTACACCAGCTGACTCAAGATGAGGGAAGCAGTTATCCCATCGGAGCACAAGCCCTGCGACACGACTCCTATGTGGACAACATCTTAACAGGAGCCGATACCATCCCCGCCTTAAAGGAAGCAGCTTCTCAACTCCACCAGCTGTGCAAGGCGGGCGGCTTCCCGCTGCAAAAATGGGCGTCCAACGTGGCTGATCTTCATGACGTCATTCCACAGTCGTGTCAAAACTCAGCCACTCAGTCCTCAACCAGCAAAGCTGTCCATGGTCAGCCCAAAACTTGGACAGATGTCACTCACGCCACACTGGGTCTTCAGTGGTCGCCGCACACTGACTGCTTCCAATTTGCCATTGCCGACGAAGAACCGCAACCATCCACCAAGCGGGGCATAGTGTCAAAAGCTGCCCAACTATTTGACCCGTTGAGATGGCTCACTCCGGTCGTAGTCCGAGCCAAAATTACAATTCAGTCCACGTGGTTGTTGGCACTTAGGTGGGTCGACCCGCTGCCCTCACCTCTGGCAGACGACTGGAAGAGCTTCTGCGCAGAGTTGAAGCAACTTGAGAAGGTGAGGGTGCCTCGACCTCTGTTCCACAACCTCCACCAGAGTCAGAGGGAGCTCCATGGATTCGCAGATGCCTCGGAGAGAGCGTATGGAGCTGTCATTTACGTAAGGACGCGAGATGTAGACGACCACTGGAAAGTCACAGTCGTTTCGGCAAAGAGCAAGGTGGCCCCGCTGCAACAAGTGTCACTGCCTCGCCTAGAATTATGCGCAGCCCATTTGCTGTCTCGCCTTGCGCAACACACCATCACCACACTGCAACTCGACAACACTGCACTTCACTTGTGGTCAGACTCTACAGTAGCACTTGGGTGGATCCAAGCTCACCCATTCAGATGGAAGACATACGTGGCCAATCGAGTTGTAAATATCCAGCGCAGGGTTCCAGCGCAGGGTTCCAGAAGCTCAGTGGCATCACGTGGCAGGCGTTCAAAATCCTGCCGATTGTGCCTCACGGGGACTTGCGCCGTCACAACTGTTCAGCTGGAAACTGTGGTGGGAAGGTCCGGAGTTTCTTCGACAAGCTGACAGCTTCGCCCCAACAGAAGTCACGGACCTTGAACCTGCCAGAAGCGAAAGGGCCCATTGTAGCTGCCATAACCAAGGCAGAAAAGGTAAAGGAGGACAACGACGTACTGCAGAGGTTCTCGTCCTACTCCAGGCTGCTGCGTATTACCACCTGGTGCCGTCGATGGCTAAGAAGATGCCGCAACAATCCGTCCGCTGCTCCGTCCGCCATGAAAACACGTCAAACCAAGCAGCCTCCAATCCTCAGCGTTGCCGAAGTGTTTGAAGCCGAGAAAGGGTGGACCCGGATGGTGCAGCGAAATGCCTATGGCCAGGAAATTAAATTAATAACCTCCGGACAATGTGTACCAGGCAAAAGCAGCCTTGCCTCACTGCTTCCGGCTATAGACAGCACCGGTCTTATGCGAGTCGGAGGCAGACTTGGAAAAGCTCCGCTCAATGCCGACGTGGCGCATCCACTAATTCTGCCGCCAGAATCCAGACTCACACACCTGCTCATTTTTTATTTTCACAGATCCACCATGCACGGAGGCGTCCAGACGACCTTAGGAGCAGCTCGGCAACGGTTTTGGATCCCAAAGGGGCACTCCATGGTCAAAACCATCATCAACAAATGCGTGACCTGCGTGCGATGGCGGGCGGATCCAGCAAACCAAATCATGGGCCAGCTGCCAGAGTATCGCGTCACGCCGGCTCGCCCCTTTCAGTCCACCGGGGTCGACTACGCCGCGCCGGTCCAATCTGGTTGCGGACCACCTCGGGACGTGGGCACAAGGCATACAAGGGCTTTCTCGCCGTCTTCGTTTGCATGGTGACCATGGCCGTGCACTTGGAGGTCGTTTCCAACTACACATCCGAGGCGTTCCTGGCCGCATTCCGCAGGTTCATGTCTCGCCGAGGCATCTGTGCCCACCTTTACAGTGACTGCGGCACGAACTTCCTGGGAGCAGACAGGGAGCTGCGTCGCCTCTTCACCACCAGCAGCCAAGAAAATCGTAGTGTGACGGTTACATCCATTATGGCGCGAGACTTGCCCCTACAACCACGGCAACCACTAGCCCCGCGAACCGCGAAACCGCGAACAACACCGCGAGACCGTGACTCCCGCCGCGACCGCGAGAGGGCCGCCGCGACAAGCGGACTTCTCGCGAGCAAGACCGGGCGCGATCGGGTATGTATACCTCCGGGGAAACACCGAATCGGCAGTCAGCGCACCACCGTCGCCAGATCTGGAAATCCTCCGATAACCGATCACAAGACACCGAGTGCCAGACTACTTTTGTGCTGATGCGATACCGTCTGCTACCGATACCGTCCGCTACCGATACCGTCCGCTACCGATCCCTCCCGCTCCTCCGACCGCACCAACATATTCTCAACCAGGCCCGAGTGGTGAAAGACCGGCGGGAATCCCTCCACCTCAGTGGCGAGAGCCGAACAGGAACCGACCAGGCCCGAGTGGTGAAAGACCGACGGGAATCCCTCCACCTGAGTGGCGAGAGCCGAACAGGAACCGACCAGGCCCGAGTGGTGAGAGACCCACGGGAGTCCCTCCACCGGAGTGGCGAAACGCCGAACCGTAACCGTCCCAGCCCAAGTGGCGAGAGCCCACGGGAGTCCCTCCTCCCGAGCGGCGAAAGCCGAGTGGGATACATAAAACCGAGTCCGCTCAGCGACTTCACCCGGCCACCGCGCCGAAACACAGCGGCGCTTAGCGCCCGTCCCCAGAACTACCGGTCCTCCGCTCGAGGCTCCGGAAGCCTGGACAGCCGACTGACGCGGCAACAATTTCTCCGCCCCGAGCAACCGTCACAACTATAAAACAAAACAAATTATTGCACATCAGTCTATTCGCTCAGTCTTTTCTGAAACATTAAAAATAAATTTAAATAAAATATATAAAACAAAACAAATTATTGCACATCAGTCTATTCGCTCAGTCTTTTCTAAAACATTAAAAATAAATTTAAATAAAATATTTAAAACTAAACGAAATATTGCACGTTCGGCTGTTTCTGTATTAAAAATAAAATATATAAAACTAAACAAATACTGCAAATTCGGCTACATCTGTAATAAAAACAAAGTATATAAATCTAAACAAAATATTGCACATTAGGTTATTGGCTATCACAAATTTTGCAGATTATGCAATTTGAGATGATGCGAATCTACTTCAAAATTAGTGCAATTAAAATAATTACGCAAATGGAAGCTAATGAATCTATATTTAATTTGTTTCTTTTTTTAGATTTTACATCTGTCACAATAGAGAAAATGCGTTTGGCCTCCGCATTTGAGTGGGGAAAAGTCAAAACTATTTCAATTAATAATTTTAAAGTTGGAAACATGTCTTTCCCATCGAAATTTTAAAATTTTAAAATGTTTTGCCATATATCGTCTATTTCTAATAAAGCTAACTTTTCCTTGGATTCTTCATCAAAACATGATGGTACAATTTCCCATTCAAAAGCTAATTGTGTAATATCTAAAAGGTTTACACGTTTGGCGATGCCAGATAGATCTTGAACTTTTTCTCTGCCTTTATCGTATAATGCTACCGATGCATCCAAAAACAACACATCTTTAAAAAGTGAATCTTTCAAAGGCAGACGTACAAGCATCTCTCGAATTGCAGTAATATAAAAGTTTAAACATCGGGACCGAATTTGTTGGGCACATTCCAACTCTAATGACTCTAAAATTGTTTTGCATTCCGGTCCAACATGTACGGCTTTTAATTCTAGCAAAATTTCTGCTTTATTTAAATCTAATGTAGTAAAATCTTCCAAAAATTGAGGTTTAATAAAATTTTTCCCTATTTGTTTAATTAGCTGAAGGCTAGTCTCAAATAACTTATGCAATAAAATTTGTCTCGACTGAAATAAGGCATTAAAACGGTTGAAAAAATTTAAAGAATATTTAAAAAAAAAAGAAGTAGACGATATGTGGCAAAACATTTTAAAATTTTAAAATTTCGATGGGAAAGACATGTTTCCAACTTTAAAATTATTAATTGAAATAGTTTTGTCTTTTCCCCACTCAAATGCGGAGGCCAAACGCATTTTCTCTATTGTGACAGATGTAAAATCTAAAAAAAGAAACAAATTAAATATAGATTCATTAGCTTCCATTTGCGTAATTATTTTAATTGCACTAATTTGGAAGTAGAATAATGTGCAATATTTTGTTTAGATTTATATACTTTGTTTTTATTACAGATGTAGCCGAATTTGCAGTATTTGTTTAGTTTTATATATATTATTTATTTTGTTTTTATTACAGATATAGCCGAATTTGCAGTATTTGTTTAGTTTTATATATATTATTTATTTTGTTTTTATCACAGATATAGCCGAATTTGCAGTATTTGTTCAGTTTTATATATTTTATTGTTAATACAGAAACAGCCGAACGTGCAATATTTCGTTTAGTTTTAAATATTTTATTTAAATTTATTTTTAATGTTTTAGAAAAGACTGAGCGAATAGACTGATGTGCAATAATTTGTTTTGTTTTATATATTTTATTTAAATTTATTTTTAATGTTTCAGAAAAGACTGAGCGAATAGACTGATGTGCAATAATTTGTTTTGTTTTATAGTTGTGACGGTTGCTCGGGGCGGAGAAATTGTTGCCGCGTCAGTCGGCTGTCCAGGCTTCCGGAGCCTCGAGTGGAGGACCGGTAGTTCTGGGGACGGGCGCTAAGCGCCGCTGTGTTTCGGCGCGGTGGCCGGGTGAAGTCGCTGAGCGGACTCGGTTTTATGTATCCCACTTGACTTTCGCCGCTCGGGTGGAGGGACTCCCGTGGGCTCTCGCCACTTGGGCTGGGACGGTTACGGTTCGGCGTTTCGCCACTCCGGTGGAGGGACTCCCGTGGGTCTCTCACCACTCGGGCCTGGTCGGTTCCTGTTCGGCTCTCGCCACTCAGGTGGAGGGATTCCCGTCGGTCTTTCACCAGTCGGGCCTGGTCGGTTCCTGTTCGGCTCTCGCCACTGAGGTGGAGGGATTCCCGCCGGTCTTTCACCACTCGGGCCTGGTTGGGAATATGTTGGTGCGGTCGGAGGAGCGGGAGGGATCGGTAGCGGAGGGTATCGGTAGCGGACGGTATCGGTAGCGGACGGTATCGCATCAGCACAAAAGTAGTCTGGCACTCGGTGTCTCGTGATCGGTTATCGGAGGATTTCCACATCTGACGACGGTGGTGCGCTGACTGCCGATTCGGTGTTTCCCCGGAGGTATGCATACCCGATCGCGCCTGGTCTTGCTCGCGAGAAGTCCGCTTGTCGCGGCAGCCCTCTCGCGGTCGCGGCGGGAGTCACGGTCTCGCGGTGTGTTCGCGGTTTCGCGGTTCGCGGTTTCGCGGTTCGCGGGGCTAGTGGTTGCCGGGGTGTAGGTGGCAAGTCTCGCGCCATGATGGATGTAACCGTCACATAGTGTATATATTATTATATGTAATATAATGTAATTTTTGATTTGTGAATACTGGTAAGGTTTTGGCAGTTTTCCTTATCCTTGCAACAAATGCTGGCATTCTTTAATTGATTCTGCCAAATAAAGTATTTTCTTGTTTTATTATGTATTATTCTGCTTAATTATTGTAGCGCTCTTTCCCTATCCCATCCTCAAAATAAAGAATAAGTTTCAATTATGTTAAATTTCAATATTTCATACGTATAGACTATAGACTAATAATTTTTTAAAAGTCTGCGGGGTGCTCAAGCTACCCGATTTCATCGAAAAGGTTACGTTACTGAGGCTGAAATTGCCGCGCATGCGCGAAAAAAAGATGGCTCAATCGGAACACTGGTGCCAGCGTGCTGTCTACCTCGTGGCCTGGTCTGCCCGAGGCCGATCTGAAGGACGCGGGCTGTTGCTGTGCCGGCGTAATATTTACTTCGTGACCTGGTCCGCCCGAGGTGAGCCCAAGGTGGGCTATCGTCGTCAAAGGTGCTGTGTTGTCATGCTGACTTCGTCTCCGGTGCCTTGTGTTGTGCTCTGCGGCTGACATCGTCACCGGTGCCTTGTATATGACCGACGAGGTCATAATAAGACAAACATTTCTTGCGTGCGTCGTGCTTCCACGTCGCGTTTACGAACCTGTCGCATGAGCGCGCGTGCTGCGCCAAATAGGGATTCCTTTTTATCTCGTGTTATGTATTTTGGTCGCGTTTAGACTCGTGTACGTCCCTGTTCCGCGCATGTGCGTGTTGTTAGGTTAGGTTGTACACGCTCGGGCGTAGTTCAAGTTTCGTGTGCATACCCTTTTTCAGAATGCTTAGTTCGGTGTCCGACGCACCCGCGTCCCCGCTAGAAACTCTAGAGAAGATTCGGCGGGAGCGTGATGCGCTTCTAGATCAGCTGGAGAGCGGAGGTTCGCGCGATGAGCCCGGGGAGGTCTCCCAGATCGCGGTCGCGCGTCCCTAAAATTCCGCCCTTTTCTCGAAAGAACCCAGTCCTGTGGTTCTGCCAACTTGAGGCGTCCTTGCGTCGGTCGGGGGTTACCCACGAACTCATGAAATTCGATTATTTGGTTATGTCCTTGGACGATAATTCTCTTTCGAACCTGAGTGACATTGTCACCAAGCAGCCTCCTTTTCCCGACATGTTTACACGCGCAAAAAAAAACGGTTATTATCGGTATTCGCGCCAACAGATTAGGAGAACCTGCGGAGACTTTTAAGAGGTCAGGTGAACGTAGACTGTAAGCCGACCCTATGCTCCCGCATAGTTGCCTATTGTTGTTCTCTGTTTGTTAATAAACTATTTGTTCAATCAACTTCTGTGTGTGTAACTGTATACGGTGTGAAGAGTGGGTCTTCACAAGTGGAGTCATTTCCTAACCTCATATTTGCAACACATGCATAGACAATTGATGAGCTCAACACATAATCACCATTCCACATTAGTGACCGTCACAGAAGTTTACCCACATCAGGTTGTGGCGGGCACACCCTGCCATCAGAAGCATATACTTCTACTTCCGCATTTGTCATAGTTTCTGCTGGCACGGTGTGCTGTCCAACTCAGAGCAGATAGAGGGCATACTCGGCTTCGAGTGTCGTTCTGACGCCATAATGCATCGTACGATTGCAGGCTATGCTCGCTATCGGTTCGAAGCAGATCTGGTTTACTGGGTACGTATAGTTTTTAAAATCAAAAATCAGTTTTTGTGACTAAGTTCTACCAGTGTTTCTGCTAGATTATGAGCAATAACGTTATATGTGGACATTTATAGATATTGTACGGTGGTCCAGGAAACGACAATTAAAAATATTTTAGAGGCAGAATACTTTTTGTCACAAGTCAGCGCTGCCGATTATTGCAAATTACTCTTCAACAACGTAAAAATATGAAATTTGGGCTCTGAACGACCCTGGCCAGAACTCTTAGGAAACATAATCGACCGGGTCTGAACTTGTAATTGCAATATTGAGGCGTCAGTTTCGTTTGCCGTAAACCCTTGCATTTCGTATACGTATATGCGGATCTATCGATGTGTGAGTGGGAAGGGTGGTGGTGGAAGTTGGGTACGCACAGCCCCTTAAGCCATCCTGGTTCCTCTTAATTCTAAAAATCCATTTGCATTTTATTACTTTACAGTCTTTCGGTCTACTCACCAGGGTCCATGTGTTGTTTTCTAGTAGTTCGTTGTGTTCGATGTTTATCGCTTCTAGTAATTTTTGTTGATTCGGCCCGGTAATTGCCTCTCTTATATTCCTTGGTTCTTCATCAATGTTTCGTGTGGAATATATATTTCTGGGCCTCCCTGGTCTTCCAGTCCTCTCGATGCTTGGGCGTCCAGGACCTCTGCCCGGTGCTGGAATTGAGACGATAGGTTCGAAGTCATCACGAGGGCTTTCTTCTTGTAATTGTTCTCCAGTGACATCTTCTTCTTCCCTTGCTTCGTCAAGTTCACTGGAAATTTGCTCCACAGGTGCTTCAAAGAATTCCACTTGATTTTCTTTTGGAGCAGCACTCCAATTTTCAAGGAATCGCACATCCCTTCTTTTTATTACGGTGCGGGTTCCTTGTTCCCACAACCTGTAGGCCTTTGCTTCGTTTGAATATCCCACTAGGACGTACTCTTTTCCTTTTGCAGCAAATTTGTTTCTGCTTTTTTCTTTTTCAAGTGCTACCGGTACTTCCGCGTCCGTACCCCGGGAGTTATACTACCGAGGAACGCCAATCGCAAAAATGATGCGACGGTGGCGAATTAAATTTTCGGGGACGCCCGGGGAGGATTCGGAAGCCTTCCTGGACCGCCACAAACAACAACGAAAATACTGGAACGTCGTGGATTCAAATCTTCTCCGTTGCTTGCCGGTATGTTTGGACGGTATCGCGGCTCACTGGTACGAGACGACGGAAACCGATTGGAGGACCTGGGAGGAGTTCGTTGCCGCGTATCGGAAATTCTTTGGGGACCCCGAATACCGTGAAACTCTCGAGCAAAATATCAAAGAGTGTTACTAGGGGGAAGACGAGCCGCTACGCGACTATATCGTGTTTATGCGCGCGATGTTTAAGCGCTAGGACCCCCCGTGGCCGAAGGAAAAGAAAATAACGAAAGTTTATTGGGACGCGAAATTAGACGTACAACAGAGTATACTGTTGGCCCTGATTACGACATTGACGCAACTCGAGGCAGGGTTACGGCAGGCAAAGAAACCCACGCGACGGAATCCCAAGCCATCTGAGATGGCCCACCCTAGTTTCGCGTACGACCCCAACCGCTACCCCCGCCAGAAACAGCAGGGAATGGAGAAGAATAACGCGATACAATACGCGAATGCTGTGACTACCGTGAGTAGCGGCGAAAGCGAAGATTCGGGAAAGAAATTCCCCTAACCCACCCAAGAAGACCGTCGGGCCGGCCCGAGTTATCGTGAACCGCGAGCAACGCGCGCGAAAAATTATTCCGCTGCCGCGTCGAGGGAAAGCGATCTTTACCGAGCCGACCCGAACGCATCGAGGCGAGAGAGAAACTCCCCGACGCGCCGACCGGAGCCGGTCGCACACGACAACAGCCGACGAGAGCCGCCGTGCGAAAAACAACGCGCGAGCGGCAGTCAGCTGTTGGAGTGTTGGAATTACCGTAAGACCGGGAATATGTCGCGAGATTGTCGCGACGAGCCGCGGCTGGACCGTTACCGGTGCGGGGCGGAGGGGGTGACGCTCAAGCAATGCAAAAGGTGCAATAAGCCGGCGGGAAACGAGGGGAGGGGTCGCTCAGGAGAGCCGAAGCGACTTCGCCCGAATTAATATCGGCTCGTATCATGACGGATGGGGGAAGACAAGGGCCGCCTCTACTAACCCTAGACAAATAAAAATTGAAAAAACGGAAAGACCGTGTTATTTTCTCCTCGCCACGGGAGCGGTGGATCGTGCCGAAAAACAGGCGCGATTCGCGTTAAAAATAGGAAATATATATAATCTCGTGACCCCTCTCCTATTGGGAACGGATACGATCGAGCTTTTCGGTATCGTATGTCACGTCGCTTCCTTTCTCGCGAACGAGGAAGGAACCGCACACGGGAAATTACGGCTTGAAGACCGGGCCACGCTCGGTCGCGCGACACGTGGTCCTCCCGGGACAAACAATCGTTCACGGAATCGAATCGGAGTAACTATCAAGATGGCTAATACGAAATCCGGGCGCCAGACACGACAAGGTGTCACGCGAAAGATTCACGAGACGCGAATTCGGCACGACGATCTCGACTCCGTGAGGACTGCGCGATAACCTGGGATAGCCGCGAACAAGGTCAGGGTTCCACGTGAAGAGAAGGAACGGGGCATTCCCCGCGACAGGAACGTTTCTCGTAGGGAGAATAATTGACGCGGTATTCGGCAATAATGTTCGTTTATTAACGAGATGACAGTAGCGGCCGCCGGTGAACGCCGGCGGCAACAGGAATTTGCCGGCGCGAAGACAATTTCTCTCGGCAGGTGTTCGACCGATCGCGCGTACTTTATTCTTTCGCGTTGAGCTCGACAGTCACAGGACTTCGCGTGAAAATACAAGCCTTTACGGCACGGATTCTGTCGAGCTCCGATGACAGACGCGTAGTTTCGACGTGGACTGGGCGCGGATCACGGCAAAGTCGCGAGAAGGTCGAAATCGGCACGGCGCGTCGTCCCACCGTGGAACGTTTCGAGATAGGCTCGTAATTTACTCGTCGAAAATCGTACGCCCCGAATATTCCGTTCCCCGGACAATCGGCGGCAATACGACCCACGGCCTCGCGTTCCTCTCGGGAGAGCTACTCCTGGTCTTCGGAAACGACGACGGCAACGTGGTACGCGACACGACACAGGAGTTTCGCGAAAACGTCCCGAGCCAACACGAATTGTTCACAAACTTTGATTTTAACAAAGAAACGGATCGGCACTTACCAAACGGCAAAGGGTGTCCGCTCGCTCGTCTTTCGGTATTCTTTTCTGACTCTAACTTTCGCTGGTCGCGGTTTTAGTGACGGCACTAGTACTTTCGGCGTGATCTCGTGACCCAGTGACACAATTCGAGCCGGCTCGGTAACGCGGAAGCGAGGCGTCCCCCTCTCCCTCGACTATTTCCTCCTAGGCGGCGCTCGGGCCTATCGCGTGGCTTCTCGCAGCAGGGACAACTATCGTGCCCCTCGGACCCGTGCCTCCGGCAATTTGTCGATTTTCCGGGGCTCCACGGTACGGGGCTGCGAGGGCGGCTAGAGAGGGCGCGAGCCATTCCAGGGTGTTCTTCGTGCATCTCCTGGACGAGAGTCGACGAGGTTGGGCTGTTGTACGTCCCGCATTCTCGATATCCTCGTCGGCCTCTCCGGGTTGGTAAATCCGGACTCGATTCCCTCTCGATCGTCTGGTTCGTCGACGATGCGCTGCGATAGGTGCTCCGAGCGTCTCTTCCAGAGACTCTGCGCCAATCACGGCAGGAAATAGGTACCGGGTTCCTTCTGACTCCGGCTACCCCTGAAACTTCGTGTCGCGCCCAGCGGCGCGACATTCAAACGCGATAATTCCGTTCCGCTGGAACTCGAACGTCCAGGGAGACCGATCGCACAGCCGATTTCGCTTTTAATACCGGCCCGGTCCTTCGCTGAGGGTTCGGCAGGACAGTGGCAAAATCTGCCACGTCACACGTAACAGAATACCATAACGCTATGTGGTATTACGCAGCGCGGATGAGAAGTTTTCCGTCGAAAACATACCCCCCGCCACCACCGTATGCTGCGGGCTACAGATTTTAAATAATGCCGAGAAAGAGCAATTGGCGAAATTCCTCGAAGCCACGTTGCCGGAATTCGAAAAGATGGCTGGACTAACCGACTTGATCAGTCACAAGATCGATGTAGGCGACCATACACCGATAAAGCAACGATATTATGCCGTCTCTCCTATGGTACATGAGGCGATTTACCACGAGGTAGACACCTTGTTGGCGGACGGCATAATAGAGCCGTCGCGTCGCAAAGTGACTGGTCACGTCCTATCGTAATGGTGAAAAAGCCAAATGGCAAATACCGTTTCTGCCTCGATTTTCGAAAGGTTAACGAGGTTTCGGGGAAAGATGCGTACCCGCTACCGCTCATGACGCAGATATTAGATAAACTGCGAGCCGCGAAATACATTTCGATCCTCGATCTCAGTCAAGCGTATTTTCAAATTCCGCTCGAGTCGGAAAGTCGCGAAATCACGGCGTTCACGGTACCGGGAAAGGGTTTATTTCATTTCCGCCGCATGCCGTACGGATTAACAGGAGCACCCGCAACTTTCCAACGATTATTAGACCGATTAATAGGCCCAGAAAAGGAACCTCACGCGTTCGCGTATTTAGATGACATAATTATCGTCACTAAAACTTTCGAGGAACATCTAGATCGGTTATCGCGAGTATTCAAAAAAATTAAAAGCGCCGGTCTAATAATCAATCCCGCGAAGTGCGAATTCTACCGTACGGAGGTCCGGTACTTGGGTTTCGTGGTCAGCCGAGAAGGGTTAAAGGTGGATGCGGAGAAAATACAGCCGATACTATCGTACCCCCCGCCGAAAAACGTGAAGCAGGTGCGGCGTTTTCTCGGAATGGCCTCCTGGTATAGGAGATTTATTCCGGGTTTCACCACACTTGCCGAACCATTAAACATCTTACTTCGGAAGAATCGGGAATGGGAATGGAAGGACGGTCAACAATCCGCCTTCGAGACCCTACGCGACATGATAGCTACCGCACCAACCCTCTCGTGCCCTGACTTCGAAATACCTTTGGTGTTACATACGGATGCAAGTACCGTCGGACTAGGCGCGGTGTTAACGCAAGAGATCGAGGGAGTGGAAAAAGTTATCGCGTTCGCAAGTCGCTAACTGACGTTGTCAGAGAGGAAATATTCCGCGACGGAATTAGAATGTCTCGCGATAGTCTGGGCGGTACAAAAATTTCGACCGTACGTGGAAGGGTACAAATTTACTGTAGATACCGATCATAACAGCCTACGGTGGTTGCGTAAATTGCAAAATCCGCCAGGACGCTTAGCGAGATGGGCCTTGCAACTACTGGAATACGATTTCCAGGTAGTGTATCGGCAAGGTGCCCTAAATAAAGTGCCGGATGCACTCTCGCGCGTTTTTGAAGGGGGGGAAGTCGTCGGGGGGGAACTGAACATCGCAGCAGCAGTACGCGCGAGGTGGTACGAGGAGAAATTCGCGGAAGTCGAGAGAAATCCGGATAAATTTAAAGACTGGTCCATTCGGAGCGGGGAACTATTTTGCCGTAGAACCGATCCACTTATCGCGGAAACCTTAGGGCAAGATGGGGACGAGTTTAAATTAGTCGTCCCCGAGGAACGCAGAACCGAGATCTTGCAAGAGACGCTCGACAATTTACAAGCCGGTCATTTAGGGATCGAAACGTCCTACCACCGGGTCGCGACGCGCTACTACTGGCCAGGCATGTATCGAACTGCTGTCGAGTACGTAAGACGCTGTACTACCTGTCAGCTGACGAAACTGGAGCAAACACTCCCTGCCGGGCTGATGGGTCGGCGCCGAGTCGACATGCCGTGGACAGTGGTAGCTGCCGATATAATGGGTCCGTTCCCTCCTAGCAGGTCCGGTTACGAGTACCTTCTCGTGATTCAAGATCTGTTCACGAAATAGATCGAGTGCGCCCCGCTCCGACGTGCGACCGGTCCGAAAATTGCCGAGGCCCTTGAAGGGCTGATCTTTTCTCGATGGGGCACACCGGACGTGCTGTTAACGGACATCGAAACCGAATTCGCGAATAAATGTCTGCGAGATCTTGCCGATGAGTACGGCATTCGGCTCGCGACCACGCCCCCGTACAACCCGCAGGCAAATTCCGTCGAACGCGTGAATCGTATCCAGAAAACGATGACTGTCGCGTACATAGGGAGGGATCACAGAGATTGGGACGTGAATTTGCCGAAATTCCGATTCGCCTACAACACGGCCAAACATTCCGTACTTCAGGCTTCCCCAGCCATTTTAAATTTCGGGCGAGAACCTCGACCGGTCAAATGCGAGCGGGCGAGAGTAGAGCCGCCTGTCGAATTAGAAGTAGCGGCGATCAGCCAGTGGGAAGGTCGCATGACGCGTCTGCCGAGTTTGCGGCATTGGATTATCGAAAATTTAGAAGACGCGTACAATCGACAGGCGCGCTATTATAATTCGCGGCATCGGGAGAAAGAGTTCCAGGTAGGGGGTAGGGTAATGAAACGCCAGTGCGTTCTATCGTCCGCCGCACACCATGTCGCGGCTAAACTAGTGCCGAAATTCCTCGGACCGATCGTGATAACGCGAAAGCTATCGCCGGTAGTCTGTCAGTTGGCCACGGAAGAGGGCAGGAACCCAGGCAAACGTAGGCGATCTCAAACCGTACCTTCCATCGCACCGGGAAGCCGAGGAGGAATAAAAACGCGCCTTCCTTTCAACAGCAACTACCTGCCGGGACAACTAGTCCGCGAAGAAAACGCTGCCGCGAGATGGACGCGGAGAGTGCCGCTGTCGAGGGTCCGGCCCAACAGGATGGAATGTGGCGACCGACCGGCCGAACGGTGGGCACGCAAACCTGGCGCGAGGTCATCGCTTGGAATTTCTGTGCCGAGGCGTGCTCCCCGGACGACGACGTCGCGGTGGAGACGGATGAAGATAGCTCCAGCTCTACAGAATATAAGTCGATAGATGACCGCCCCGAATCCGACCGGAGTGCCGAGACGATCCTGGAGGAGACCCTCGAGGGGGACTAAAGGAGTTGCCGGGAACCCCGGCAGAAGACAGGACGATTTGGGTCACGGGACTAAGCGTCTTCGACCCGTTCGAGACGCTCCCGATGCGGGAAGCAGGGATATACAGTACGAACCTGCCCCCAGTGTGGTCCGGGGTGAAATACGGGAGGGGCCCAACACCCTCGAGAAGGGCCCGAAGCAACCCCCTCGACCCCGAAGACCCTACCGCCACCGAAGCGGGAAAGAGAGGCACAACGGGGCTAAGCCCCCCATAGCTACCGCGCGCGGGCCAGGACCCATTGGCCCGCCAGCCTTCTTTTTTTATGTTCCGCGTCTGTGTCGTTTAGGCTACGCGAGAAATAGCTCGCCCTGGAAATAAGGGCCCCAACAATTGAACTCTGTTTTGTTCTATGACGTACCGGTTGCTAAGGGAAAAATAAAGGAATTTTGTTTGCAAGTAGTCAAGGGTAAGAGAAGGTCCGACTTCATTACCTTTCCAATCGCTCCTCGAACTCCGTTGCCACCCCCAAACCCGGTATTTCGCGACTGGTGGGGTGAGTAGGTTATTCCCGCTCCGGGGGTCTCGCCCGAGACCATGTTTGCATCGTAAGTATGTGATTTTTTTTTAGCGCGGTGAAGGGGTAATGTCTGTCTTGCATGTTTGGGTTATTCCCGAGGAACGTCCGGGGATGAGCGTTCGTTACCGAGCCTACGGAAGCCTGACAGGTGGCTGCCATTGGTACGCCCCGGTCAATTTTAGGGAGGGGAGGAGTTGTGACGTGCAAGTTTTGCCGACGTCCCTCGATCCCGTAAAAGAGAGGCCGGGCCGCCCTCTGCCAGTGCCGACGCGAAACGGCCGTTTGGGAGCGCTCTCCCTGGGAAAGCCGATTTCCAGGGGCCGAAAAATTAACGCGTTTGAGCGTCGCGCCACTTGGACGACGCAAACTTTGCAGGACCGAAACCGGGCTCTAGGGGAGCCCGGCCCCTGAGTCCACGTTCTGTTTTTTCTGAAGCCAGAAGGGAGCAAAAATTAGTGTGAAAGAAAAAAGAAAGTGTAAAGCAGTGAGGAAGGGACTAAAGTGGAAAGGACTAAAGAGGATAAGGGTCCGGAACCCGGAAAAGAGAAGGAAGGACGGAACGGAGAAAGGAGGAAAGGACCACAAAGGAGAACCGAAGAGGAAACATCCAAGGAGGGAAGCGGAGCCGGACCGCGACCGCCCTTTGTTCCTCGAGGTTCCCCCTCAGGCCTCACTCATTCGCAAGTTGATAGTTATAGTCTATTAAATAAGTGGTGAAGGGTTTAGTTTTTTTTTTTTATTTTTTTCTTTAGGATAAATAATAGAGAAGCGGGCGGATAAGGCGGATTAAGGGAGGGAAAACGAAGGAAGGGGTAGAGATAAGGTTTAGGATAACAAACGCTAAGTATAAGGGAATTTTTAATAAAATTAAGGGAGCTCTGGGCGAAAATTGGCCCAAGGGGCGTTTTCGCAAGTTGATACAGTACCAGTTAGCCCAGATGAAATCGTTTGAAGGTGCGAATTGGCAAGATTAGACAGTAAGTAGGAAATAAGTTTGCGAATTAGGATTAGTTAGGGAAATAAGTTATAGCGCATGCGGTAGGGGTTGTTTTTTCTTTTTTTTTCTTTTTTTCTCTTTGTTGTAAAATAGATAATAAGATAAAGTAGTGAATAAACGAATGGAAATTTAACCTAAATATCTGGAGTATATTCTTTCGACCTTAAATAACTCTAACTCTATACTCTCTTCTCTATCACTCGACTTGGAGGAGCTACAAGGAGGAAAGGAAGAGGAGGAGGGAAGAAGAAAGGCAGGTTAGAAAGGGAGAGAGGTAGAAGGAAGGGACTCCTACATTATCGACGGAGGAAGGTAAGGTAGGAAAACAGAGTTTTAATTACAGAGAAATAGAAATAGGAGAAGAGGAAAGGCAGGTTAGAAAGGGAGAGAGGTAGAAGGAAAGGATTCCTACATTACCGACGGAGGAGGGTAAGGTAGGAAAACGGAGTTTTAATTACAGAGAAATTGAAGTAGGAAAAATCAAGGAAGAATCGAGGGACTGAAACCAGAACTAACTATCCAGAAGTAGTAGGAATGGCCAGTTTAATGAGAACGCCGCCTCCCCAACCAATGGAAGAAGAGGAAGAGGCCACGTTCATAACTCCGTATATGCCAGGGGATACGGGGGGGGGGGGGCTCGGAATCGGGGGCAGCAGGGGGGGAAAGCGGTAACAGCGACGCGAGAGGAACGAGCAAAGGGGGAGGCAAAAGGGTTAGGTCACAGTTCAAACAGCTAATGGGAAAGAGCAACCTAATCACGCAACATTTTCCTAAAATGTACGATACGGATAGCTCGGGAGCAGAAAATTCGGGATCAGCAAGGAAACAGCCAAGGCTGGAAATACGCAAGGGCATTCAGAATAAAGAAAAAGTAGGGGCTACTGAAATAAAACACGTTAATCTAGTGGATGTAAATTCGGACATGGACAAATATCTAAAACAAACGGAGAAAGAAAGGGTCTCAAGGGCATTCGAGCTGGTAGAGAGCATCGAAACGACAATGGCGAGAGCAAAGAGGGACGTTTTTTGTATCTTAGGAGACATTAAAAAAGAGGAAATAACAAGTCAAGCTATAAGTTTCGAATCTTTTACATCAAAGAGAATCTCAGAAGCACTCAGCCAGCTGGAAAAGCTTAAATACCTAATGCAGGTAAAGATTGTAGATGAAATGAGGACCGAGGGAAGGAATATCAATACGCAGGTTACACCTACGATCCCAAAAGCCATGGGGTGGAAGGGATACGAGGAAGAAGATATGGTAAGAGAAGGGGAGAGGAACAAAAAGGGAACGGAGGCAGGTAAGGGAAATCAACGATACGAGGGAAGGAACATAAAAGATAAGGAAGGAAAAGAGGGGGAATCCGGTCCAGAAGCAGGAAGAAGATATAGAAATGCGGAGGTAGAAGATAGGAGAGGGGAAAGGGAAAACTATGAGGAATGGAGAAAAGACAGCAAACAGATGAGGAAAGAATATAGGAAGGAAGGAACAGAGGAAAAAAAGAGGAAAAATGAGGAAGAAGAAAGAAAAAGGAAAAAACAAGAGGAAGAAGAGAAAGAAAGATTAAGGAGAAAGAGAATAGAGACAAGATCTAAGAATGACGCTATTGTGATTAAAGTCACGGAAGGGAAAACCTTCGCGGATCTCTTTAGGACGGTAAAGGAAAAAGCAGGAGAAAAGCTAAAAGGAATCGAAACTATAAGGAAAACAAGGGGCGGGGATCTACTGATAGAAGCGGTAGATAAAGAGGGAGGAAACCTGGAAGGGGTAGTAAGGGAAGCACTAGGAGTAAGTCACCAGATCAGAAGAATGACACCGAAAGCCCTTTTTGAAATCAAGGGAATCGATCCAACAATGGAAACGGACGAAATAAGGAAAAACATAGCAGAAGTGTGGAAAATTAACGAGACTGATGTGGAACTTAAAGCCATGAGGTTTGGATTCGGAGGATGTGGTAATGCGATAGTGGCAATCCCATCCGGACTGGCGACTAATATCAAAGAGGGTGAAAAAATCAGAATTGGAAACACAATATGCAGAATTAATAGGACGGAGAACTTAATTAGGTGTTTTAAGTGCCATGAATTCGGGCATATGTCATACGTTTGCAAAATAAACACTACAGGAGGAGAAATATGCAGAAGATGCGGAGAAAGTGGGCACAACATAGGAAAATGCGAAAAGACAAGACGCTGTATCCTATGTATCAGAAAGGGGGTTCCTGAAGCCAATGCCGAGCATATAGCCGGGGCAGGTAACTGCCCCCAATACAGGAAATTCATAGCAGAAACGGGAAAAGGTAATCTGGCAACTTCAAGTTGAGAATTTTACAGCTCAATCTGAATCATTGTAGGTTAGCACATAACCTACTTCTTAAATTTGCAGAAGAAAAAAAGGCAGACGTGGTGATGATATCCGACCCTTACACCGAAAGGAGAGAATGGATTATATCTGAAAATAAAACGACGGCAATCTGGGTCACCGGATTTAACGGTATAGATAGATTCGAAGACGGCGACAAAAGAGGGAAGGATCTCGCTATGGTTAGGGTCGGCAATATAGCAATCCTGAGCATTTACTGGTCCCCTAATGTCTCAGACGAGAATCAAAGTTCAGACAAAATCATGAGGGAAGAAAAGAGAGAAAGGAGATCAGTGATTATAGGCGGGGATTTTAACGCAAAATCCCCAGTCTGGGGGGAAGACTCACAGAACGAAAGAGGTACTGCCGTCCTAGAGACTTTGAATGAATTAGAAATCTTTCTGATTAAACCGTATGGGGGCCCTACTTTTGTCAAGGTTAAGTCCAAATCGTACTTAGGTTTCATAGCAACTTCGGCTGAGTTGCAGAGGGACGAAATCGCAAGTTCAATTGTAGAAAAAGAAAACTCAGCCTCAGATCATAGATACGTTACGACAATCATAAACACGGAAGGACCCAAAAAAGTAGACAAAGCTAAAAAGTGGATTATTGACGATGAAGGAAGAGACATGATTAAAAAAGAATGGAGGACGAAACTCAACAAGGAGGGATTGACGAATAAAGATAGATTTTCGAGACGGGAAGAAAGAAAATTCCTAGAAATACTGATCAGGACCAGGAAATAAGCAGAGCCAGAGGCCTGACGAGAAGGACGAAGAGAAGGTTACAAAGAGCGAACAAAAAGGGAGAAGAAGATGACGTATTGGCCAAAAAATATGTATATAAAAAGGCCAAGAGAGAACTTAATAATTTAATTCAGAAAGCAAAAGAGCAATCATGGAAAGATCTTTGTGACACCATTAATAAAGACATATGGGGAAAACCCTATAAGATAGTTATGAAGCAGGTTAAACTCGGCGGCCCCCCGGCGAGTTTGTCACCAGAATTCGCGGAGAAGGTCCTACTCGACCTCTTTCCAAGCGATGAAGAAAATGAGGGAAACGAAAACCAAGAGGAAAGGATAATAACAACGAAAGATCGGAAGAAAGAGAAAGGAGATTATGAAGATAGGGAAGTACTTCTATGAAGATAGGGAGGGACAATTCAGAAATATATCGGAAAAGGAAATCAGAGAGGCTGCCAAAAATCTTAATAATGGAAAAGCAACTGGAAAGGACGGAATCCCCGCAGAAATAATTAAGGACTTAGTGGAAACGGACGCCAAAAGCTATGCAGCATTCCTTAGCGGGCTAATATATAGGGGAAGGATACCGAATTCATGGAAGGAGGCGAGAAAGATTCTGCTAAGAAAGGAGGGTAATGAGCTACATGAAGAACTAGGAAAAAGACCTTTCGAAAAAAACCAATTTGGTTTTGTGCAGGGAACCTCCACGGTCCATGCGCTCGATAAAGTTCGCAATTTCATGAATGAAACTTCCAGGAAACAAAAATATGCAGTTTTAATAGCCTTGGACATAAAAAATGCATTTAATTCATTACGATGGAATGAAATAATGAAGGAATTGTTAAAAAGGAAGGTGTCTAAATACCTGATTCAAATAATTAAAAATTATTTTGAAGAAAGAAAGGTAACATACTTTGGAACGGGTAAAATAATTACGGTAAATATGAAGAGAGGGGTCCCATAAGGATCGGTCCTGGGACCGTTTATGTGGAATTTGGTCTACGACGGGCTCCTCAGGAGGAAATTACCGGAAGGCTGCGAAATTAAAGCTTTCGCAGATGACATTTTGATAATGGTACAGGGGTCAACGGCCAAATTAATCAAAGAAAGAGCGGAACTAGCTACGAGCAAGGTGCACAAATGGCTGGAATCGGTAGGACTGCAATTAGCAGAGCAAAAAACGGAAATTATAATGTGTAATAGGAAAAAGACCCCGAATGATTGGAAATTAAAAATTGGAAATGTGGACATCTCACCAGCTAAAAACATCAAATATCTAGGAGTCACATTTGATAACAAAAGGAACTTCGGGACACACGTCGAGAAGGCCACAAACAAGGCTATAAAGACAATGGCAGGACTTAGTAGGCTGATGGCCAACACAATGAACACAGGAACCAGACCGAGAACACTGTACTACTACATAATGGAATCCATAGTACTCTATGGAGCACCAGCCTGGGAGAGAGAAGCACATAGAGTAAAAAACTATAAAATCTTGAGGAGGACTCAAAGACAGGGACTAGCGAGAGTGGTAGCCGCCTATAGAACGGTCTCGGTGGATGCCCTCTACGCACTAGCAGGAATCCCACCATGGAGCCTAAAGCTGAAAGAAAGAAGAAGAGTTTTCAACTGGGAAAAAATCCTCCTGAGGGAGGAGGGCGACGAAGAGGAGGAACAGGAAGAGAGAAGAGAAAGTGATCCAGACCCAGAAGATGAAGTAGAGAGAGAGAACGACCAAGTCCCGATGATACAGGAATTTCTAGCAGAAGAAAGTAGTAGAAATCAGAGGGGCACAGAAGAAGAAATAAAGTCCAGACTTAAAAAGTGGATTAGAGAAAAAGCAAAGGAAAGAACGAGGAGGACGTGGCAAAAAATCTGGGACGAAGGACCGGTAGGCAGATGGACTGCACACCTAATCCCCAATTTGGACAAATGGATTGACAGAAAGCACGGGTACTTAGATTTCTACTTAACACAAATGTTTACAGGACACGGAGTCTTCAACACCTACAGGAAAAGAATTGGAAAAAGTAAAAAAGACGACTGCTGGTTCCACCCCGGGACAATGGACACGGTGGAACACACGTTTCTGAGATGTGACAGATGGAAAGAAGAACGAACAGAACTGACCAGGGAAATCGGAGGCGGACACCACCTTCAAACCATGGGAAACCTGGTGGAAAGGATGCTGGAAAATAAAGAAGGATGGAATGTAATTGCCAAATTTGTGAGGAAAGTATTAAGGGAAAAAGAGAAGGAAGAAAGGAAGAAGGAAAAGGAAGATAAAGAGAAATGGAAGGGACCAGTAAGGGAAAAGGAACCAGGAAGGGGAGCATCTATAAGTTATGTAGCGGAGTAAAATAGTATAATAATACACGATTTAGACGCGGAAATGATCGGAAAAAGGTTTGGTAATTCTTTTTCTTCTGTTCTAGGGGAAGCCGGAAGGAGGTACGAAGGGGGAGGACCAAGGAACAAGCGTAACTCTGAGGCGACAGGAAAGAACCCAAAGGAAGGATTCCGGAACCCGCGAATAGGCGTGAGAACGCGGAACCGGGCGAAGGAAAACCGACCACAGGGGAAATCCGAGAGCTTAGGAGGGCCGCAGCTTCGAAAGTCCTACCCCCTGAGGAAAACCGGAAGGACAAACCGAGGAACGGAAGAAGAGAAAGGGGTTAACAAAAAAAAAAGGGGAGCCCGGACCCTATTTGTCACCGAATGAGGCGAAATCGGAACTGGCTTCAGAAGGAATTTCGTGTCGAGACATCCAGGAAAGGACCGAGCCCGGGTCAGCAAACCCGGAGGCACCGACGTGGGAACGTGGACACGAGACGACCATCTTCTCGACCCCGTCGCTGCCTCGCCCGGAAAGAAGGTGTCCACGACCGGAGCGGCCAGGCCCTTCCTTTACACGAGCCGTCGCCGTCACCACCTGAGAAGCTGCGAACGCGATCGCAATTTTCCGTGAGCCAGGGAACCCGCGCGGCAGGATGCGATCCTGCGAAGAGATAGCGCGCGATAGGCCCGAGAGTCGCGAACGGGAGAAATAGGGTAGGGAGTAGGGGGACGCTTCGCTTCCGCATTACCAGGCCACCCGAAAGTAGGCCACTGGGTCGTTGGCCGTCACCGTTGGCGTTTTCTACAAAAGTAGCATTGATTATTACATAGTTAGAAATAAAAAAAAAAAAGTAGGTATATGACGGGAGTAGGAAGTATATGGGGATTCTGGACCAAGTTCATTGACCCGGGGGCTCCCCCCCCCTCCCCCCCGGGAAGTTCATTGACCCCTCCCCCTCCCCCCGAGAAGTTCATTGACCCCCCCCTCCCACCCCTCCCCCCGGGAAGTTCATTGACCCCTCCCCCCCGGGAAGTTCATTGACCCCCCCCCGGAAGTTCATTCACCCCCCCTCCCCCACCCCCCTCCGGGGAGGGGGTTTTTTCGGGGTCACCCCCAGGCGCCATCTTTTCTTCGGGGTCACCCCCAGGCGCCATCTTTTTTTTCGAGGTCACCCGCCATCTTTTTTCGGGCCCGCGGTCTTTTTCGGGGGTCCGCGGATTATCGCGAATTTTTTCGGGGTCACCCCCAGACCTAACCTAATCTCGGCAAACTTTGCAACCAAACATTTTGCTGAGTCATTTTTTTTTTAACTGAGAAAAACATTTCTAGCTCCGACGGGATTCGAACCCCGGTCTACCGCTTGGTAGACCATCTCATTAACCGCTTGACCAACCGACAATCTTATAAACACAGCGTTGATTTTGATATATATGAAGCAAAGAATCGCACGACGACGCGCATGCATAAACACGTGCACACCAGTAGGAGTGGAGATCGGTGGATTTTTGTGACGTCACAGCGGCGGTGTGGGGGGAACAGATCGTTTTTGCTGAGTAATTAGTTTGTATGTCCCTTTGGCATCAGGGAATCTCGCATTTTGCAACCGAACACTTTGCTGAGTAATCAGTTTGTTATACCCACCTTTGGAATCTCGACACATCGGGTTAAATATTATAACTTCTTTTAAGAAAGAATCGCAGCTTTTGGACAACAGGCGCATGCGCATTTTACAACCGAACACTTTGCTGAGTAATCAGTTTGTTATACCCACCTTTGGAATCTTGACACATCGGGTTAAATATTATAACTTCTTTTAAGACAGCATTTAAGACGCTATTTGATTGACCCTGACATTTTTTTATGTAATATGATACCCCTTGGGAACGAACAGGAATTTCGGGACAGGAAATGTAAATCGTGCATTAAATGTCGGAATATCTTTTTTATTTTATTAGTATTACATCTAAACCTAAAGCTAACAATTCGGTGTCTATTAATGAATTGCGGTCAAAATCGTCATGTTCTGCAATGGCTTTTGCAAAATCATCGGTAACATTAGATATTATTTGCATAAACTTACAATATTTTGTTTGTACACAGAATAGGTTCTCGGATAGCCAAGAGTACATGTGATCGATACAAAATTCTAAATCAAACAATTTTCGCATCGTGTTCTGGGCAATCTGTATACACTTAGTCGAATTTCTTTCTTTCGTAGAAGATCTTTCCAGGTAGCCATAGACAGTTGAATTTCATTGCCATGATTGTCTCCTATAGCCAACTCGACGTGACAGCAACCACCAATTCGGACTCCAATGTCAAGGTATTTGTAGAATGTATTCGTCAAGGGATATCTCCTGCCCAATATACGCACCACGCGCACGATCCTCTGTTCCGAATTATCAGCGCTGATAAGAAAAGAAGCAATTAGGAAAGACAATTTTTTTTCAGTTGCAAAGAAACAATACTGAATAGCATTTTTAGCGGTTGTCGGAGTACTTACTGTGTGTGTAATTGCGGAGGATTGAACACATTATTCTGCAGCGTTGCGCGAGAGTTGACGGTTGCGGACCACATAGTTGATAGTTTGTCGATCTAACCAACAATGGCGTTTTATATAGCCTCTCAGACCCCCCTTCTTCCCATTTTGAAAAGTGCAAACACAGCAAGAAATCTCAAACACATCCCATGAAATATGATAAATTCTTAGAAATAAGTTTGCTGAGTAATCAATTTTTTTTTGTAATGTTATACCCCTTTGGAGTCAGGAACGAACAGGAATCTCCACATCCCATGAAATATGATACCAAAAATTCTTAGAAATAAGTTTGCTGAGTAATCAATTTTTTTGTAATGTTATACCCCTTTGGAGTCAGGAACGAACAGGAATCTCCACATCCCATGAAATATGATACCAAAAAATTCTTATTGCCGAGTAATCATTTTTTTGTAATGTTATACCACAAACTGTGCATTTTGCCGGCAACATCGAAAATACATTGGGTGAAATATTATACCATTTTAAGAAATACTAAAAAAACTTTGTTAAATAATATACTTTATTCAAAAATATGATTCTTGTTGATCATTATATATTTTACACAGTTTAAATACATTTTCGACGGCACATACGCCAGTATGGAATGTACATCTATGCAGCCCCTTTTGCAACATCGACAATCTTGGAACATACTCTAGTTCCACATCAAGAGCCTCGATTCCAGTTAATTTCCATAGCCATTTTTTCTTTTCCAATCTCTTGACAACAATCTGCTGCGTATTTTCCAGGGCTAGTTTCAAACAGCTTCCAGCTTCTTTGTATGGAACATATCCGTCCATCCAGCCGATTCCATGATGTTTTCTCGTTAGCCATCGAACCTGACGTGTTTCGGCAGCAGTCAATCGGTGGAACCCAAATGGTGGCTCGAATATCCAGTGCAATAGTTTATTTCCATCCCGTAAAATGGCCGCTTCTTTTACAATGAATTCGTTTGACTCGATCTTGAACCCTTGTACATCGACAAACGTTAGATGAACCATCGCCGCTTGTTAAAGTATTCTGTGCACTACGTTGGTCAACGGGCTGTACTCGACTATACGATCATGTATAATCAAGCAGTATGCAGCTGTGTTGACTGGCACATTATCTCTGCATTCGAAATCTATGCGGACATCAATTGTAGCACTTTTAATAGACTCGTTTTGACGAGAGCAGTCTATGACCACAAATGGGCCACGTGATAAGAACTCTAATTCGTCCAATAGCGGCTCACTGCATCGATCGCCATAATACGAGTTTTGAAATTTTGCGTACATATCGTAAAGTACCGCATACTTATTTTTTTCAAAGTCCAAGTTTAGGTCATCGTATGGGTATGATTCCGAATTTAGGTACAAACGTATGTTTGACAGTTTACAATCGTCGAATTGATTAGCAGTCTTATGCAATTGATTCTTCCTATCATTCTGCAATGCGAATATGATGAAGCGAGGTTTCTCCAGTTGTGTTACAGTCTTGATGGCCCACGTATGCATTGTAGTTGTTTGTAAATGTGGATATTCGTATAGATCCCAAGAGCGAAAACTCATAGGTATCATTTGTCCTCTCTCGAGAATGCGTAGTAACGACAATTTGGTTACTTCTTCAAGACTTATGTGCGGCATTCGCCACTGAACTTTGAATAATTCGATTTTAGATCTTAAAATACTAGAACCATTCAATGCGTTTAGATCGTTTCGTGATCGAATTAAGACCAACTCTTGACGCACATTAACAGTTATCTTGTTATAATCTTCACCGAAGCCGAATAGCATATTGAATGGTATGCAGAAATTGAAATCTGCGCCATCCAGTTTACGATACCAGCCAGCGGTGGCCAATGCTTTACTTCTTCCGGGGGAGATGGACACGTGTGTTTTTAACGCAGTCGTTATTCCAGGATTTTTACAGCGATCTATTTCAACGCCATTTAGTTCATATCGAATTTCATCAAACATGAAAGCAGCGCAATTGGTATCGAGAGTAACATTATTGCTTGTTCCTTCAGGTGGAGCCTCTGCTAAAATAACTTTTCCTTCAATGTACGAGAAACTCTCGCACGGTAGCGTATACAGATCTTGCTGCTGTATCGGTATTCTTATTTCATCGCTATTTCCGAGAGTAGTATTTGCATAGGGATTATACGTGTGCACTTCTATCTTGGTTATACGATTATCGGAGATCGGCGTATTGCCAATGGCCAGAATGTCAGACATTATTGCTTTACAACAAATCCCAACGATTGTAGAAAACGTACGTTCTGCAAGCTCAGCAGGTTCTTCCTCGACGATGGTGTGGCACGATAATTTGCCCGACTTACTGTGTCGATGAATGTATTTGTTGCAGCAGTCGGAATTAGAGGTTCGTTCGCTTTGTTATACACAAGCATAATACAACACTTATTCGTAGGAGCGGGGATCTCGCCGTCTTACATGTAGTCTAACAGTGATTTCTTCTCCACGAAAATCAATCAGACGATTATTTTGGTCAAGCAGACGTATTTCTAAATCGTCTATTATCCGCACGACGATAGGAAGGTAAATGACTCGCGGCGGTGTTTCCGAGATCTTATATCCTGGAGGAACCCTATGAATAATGTGTACAGGTTTGTCATTACTGTACGAACCAGCTGTTATGCTGCATTCCACTCTGATCACGTTGATGCTTATGATGTTCACAGGAGCGTTAGACTCATGCCACATTTTACGTGGGAGAATACGGTTTGCAGAAAATCCAAGTAGCGATCCTATGTTATTAGGTTTCTCAAAATTAATCTTATAGGAGCAGTATATTTCACTCTTCATCGTATTATTGTTAGCACGTATGACCAGAGGGTATTCATCGTTCCCCGAATCATGCCTGTTGGGATATCTTCGCAGTATTTCCCGTTTCAAGTACTTATCGATGGCATCCAGTTCGTAAGATCCTTCGGGAATGACAATTTCTTCGTCATTTTCACCAAAATAAAATTTATTGTTGCGAGCATCGACGTTCGCTATCGTGTTAAACGTTTCAAAATCCACGAGACCTAGTTCGTATTCATGACCACTCAAATCTATCGCGGGAAAGTATTGGACTGCGAGCATGCTGCTCTTACCCGTTAACGTCAGTGTCAACGATGAGGGCGTCATGTTTATGCGAAAGGGGTAAAGAATGTAATGAAATTGTACTTGTCGGTAATGTGCATTTATAATGAGTTTTCCTCGAGAAATTTTACACACAGTTGCCCGCATATGGTTTGATCGAAATTTTGAAAACGTGCATGATTGTAAAGTATGCAATAAGTTCCACAGGTGGACGTAGATTACCAAACCTATCAAAATATTTTACGATACGATTGCGTTTCACGTATGCGATCCAATGTGTGCCTGGACCGATACTATCGTCCAAGTTTACTATACCGCTCTCATTTACATTTGCTCTCGCCGGAAGACTATCGCGCATGTATACTCCGCGAAAATGTGGTATATTCTTTCTTCCTATATCATCAAGCTGAACATTTGTCATCGGCAGTGTCCCTAGTTTTTCATGGATTGAACTTTTTTTTTTCCTTAAACCGGCACCCTTCTTGTAGGGTGCGAGATAAATTCCGCGACCTTCCATAGCATGGTTATGAAGTTGCAATTCCTCCAACTGTTTTCGCGCAGCCTTGGCATCGTTCACAGCCTTCGCTACACCAGCAGCACCGCCCGTCAACGCCCCTATAGCTGACAATGCAGGTAAGAGGAACGGTAGGAAACCACCTCGCTTTGCCATCGGTAGAACTCGCGTCTTCTTCTTCTTACCACTGTTCTTTTTTTTCTTGAGCCCCATCCCAAGCTTCGACTTAGCTTTCATCGCGGCCCAAACAGCTGTCGCAACAGTCTTCTCGCCTAACGTAGCGTCCTTCGCAGTTATGCGCTGACGTGCTCGATCAGCTAAAATTTGATCTGCCTTGTGACGATTCGTCAAATCTTCGTTTTGAGAGTATGCAATGTCGTGTTCTCTACAGGCCGAGTCTAATGTATTTATGCCACGATCGCCGCGAGCCAAGCGTTCCTGCAAACGTGTGCCGGGTCCACAAAATTGATATCCTGGTATATGTAACTCAAACGGCAACTTATTTATTAGGGTATTTAGAAGTCCTGCTCCCTGTGTTGCCAGTACGAAAGTCATTTCTGGACTGATTGATATCTCTGGATCGCGTTTGTATAAATATTCCCCATACCCCGCTTATATGTTATTGTTGCAACAGCTACGATGCGGTTCGTAAGGCAACCTGTGAAAATTCGAGTGTTTTCAGACAGAAAGTTTGATAATATTATGCATCATGTTCTGAGACATGGACCATTATTACCTAACACTGTACGCGGTATAGTGTGTGGCCCTTCCAATTGTGGGAAAACTAATGTTGTCATTAGCTTGTTGGAAAGCCCTAATGGTATGCGATTCGAGAACGTGTATGTATATTCAAAGTCGCTGCAACAGCCAAAATACCAATATTTGGAAAAGCTGCTCTCATCCGTAGAGAATGTTGGCTACTTTCCTTTTTCAAACAATAGCGACGTCGTTCCACCTAATGAAGCTCTACCAAATTCTATATTTATATTTGATGATGTGGCATGCGATAAGCAGGATGTGATTAGAGAGTACTTTTCCATGGGTAGACATTCAAAAGTGGACAGTCTGTATCTATGCCAATCGTATGCAAGAATTCCAAAGCACCTGATTCGCGATAATACCAATCTCTTACTACTATTCAAACAGGACAACATGAATTTACGCCATGTGTATGACGATCACGTAAATACCGATATGACGTTTGGACAATTTAACAAACTGTGTGCAAAATGTTGGCAACAAAACTATGGATTTGTGGTTATAGACAAGGATAGTCCTATGCATAGAGGTCGCTATCGACGAGGATTTAATGACTATGTGGTATTATAACTACATCATTTGGTTGCCAACCTGTGACGTGATTGAACGGGTGTCGAACGGGTGTTGAACGGCATTGAACGGGTATCAAACGGTTGTCGAACGGTTGTCGAACGGGTGTTGAACGGCATTGAACGGGTATCAAACGGTTGTCGAACGGTTGTCGAACGGGTGTTGAACGGCATTGAACGGGTATCAAACGGTTGTCGAACGGTTGTCGAACGGGTGTTGAACGACATTGAACGGGTGTAGAACGCGGTGTCGAACGGCATCGAACGGGTGTCGAACAGTTGTCGAACGGCATCGAACGAACATCAAACGGGTGTCGAACGGCATCGAACGGTTGTTGAACGGGGTGTAGAACGGTTGTCGAACGGCAATGAACGGGCATTGAACAGGCATTGAACGACATCGAACGGTTGTCGAACGGGGTGTTGAACGTGCACGTCCAACGTAGAACGGTTGTCGAACGGGCATTGAACGGGCATTGAACGGGCATTGAACAGTGTTGAAACGTTTCTAATCGAGCATGGGTCGAAATTCTGTTGAACAAAAGATGGAAAAAGAAATGTTAACAAAAGAGATTGCCAAGACGAGCGAAGCTATACGATAAAAATACTTAGCGCTAAAGGTCGGAAAAATGGATACCGATGCGGTGTTGGAACATAGCTTGCAATCTGTGATAAGACCCTTGAAAGAATTGATTGAAAACACAAAACCATTTCCCAGCCCAATTCCTGAAGAGACATCTTCAGAGTCGACATCCAAACAGCAACTGCCCGTGATTAACGCTACACCTGAATATCATGGAGAGACCTCTTCAGAGTCCCCATTGCATCAGCCGCCCGTGCTTAACGCTGCACTCCAATATTGCGGATTAAATCCGCTAAACGCTACGCCTCGGTATCGCGGATTGAAAAGTGTACGTGCGGAAACACCTTTAAAACCAACACCTCATCGATTATCGAAACGACTTTGCCCAGATTCCGAACCTCCTGCAGAAGAAGTATGGACAGACGAAGCAGAAACACTTGAACAAAATATTCTCGAAACGACAATGCGTGAGATTGTTGAGAATCCTGAACAGCATGATGAAGCCACTATATATTTGACTCAGAATCTAGGACCGCTGTCGCAGGAATATTTGAACTTATTTATCACGGATAAGAAAAAACAGGTTGACCACGTGTATGGTGTGTACTATGATAAAAATACACTGATGCTTGGGGATAAGAATTTCGACGTAGACATGGAAGATAATATAATCATCGATAATGTAAAATACAGAGGAACGCCTGGCCTTTTCGAACTAATTTTCAAGAGAATGCCCGACGATACGATATACACCGATGCTGACAAACAGAAATATAAGAGTATTCTGCTGACGACAAATGCGCACAGGCGCAACCATAGTGCTGCAAATCCCCCATTGAGTAACAAAGGATACAAGTATAAACATATAATTGCATCACTGCTTGAAATACGACCTCGCACTGGAAGAGGGTTTACCCCCAAGTCAACTTTGATGAATACATTACCGGAGAACATGATGGTTACCGATAATGCGATTGATTATGTACATTGGGATGATCCCAACGAGTTAGTGGATAGAATAAGATTGCTTGTGTCATCGCGAGCTGCTGGACATACAGGCCATGATAACGAAATCATGTCAATCATAGAGGAGCTCCGAGAAGCGGGTCTGATTATAAATTAAAGATGGTTTTGAACGTGTTCAACAGTTTCACGATGTCAATCAACAAGTTCGGTGTTACGTTGCGAAACGAGTCAAATAAGGATGATGCAACATGCAAGAATTACGTGAGACGGAGTGCGCTTTGTCTCAATGGCGACGCTTTCGACGCGAGAGACCGAAAGCTTGGAGGTTTGGCATACCCGACGAACGATGCCGATGCCGTGAATAAGGCATGCTTGGACAAGGAAATGGCGCATATTCTGAAAACATTAAATCAATTGGAGGAGCGCATCTTCAAGGAAACACGTAAAACAATTTTAAAAATGTCTAATGAAGCAGAAAAAAAATGTGACGTCATGTGTTCGAAGCTGTGGCGAGAAGTAATGGCCGAAGTCCATAAATTGCAAGGTTACGTCGAATTAAATTTTACTCGACAGTGACGCGCGCAAGACCCGAACAATTATATCAATATTATTACATGATTATATTGTGCATGGAAATGACAATTAAGATTTTTAATAAATAATTTGAAAAATATGCCATTTTTATTCCAAAACCCTCTTACAAACTATGTACATATGAGATTTTTTTATGTGCCATGGATGGGAAGAACAATTAAGTTTTTTAATAGGAAGTGGCACGGTATCCGATTGCGTTATGCATTTTGCTGTGGGGATTTCATGCCCCGTTTCAAATATCGCTTTGGACTGGAGTCATGTGATACTTAGCAGTGTTTGAAAATGCTGCGGTCTAGACCGCGTTATGAATTTTGCTGAGTCAACTGTTTCGGGAGGCTATAAATGCGCCGCCCTTAATTAGTCTCGCTCAATCATTGTTCGCGCAAATAACAAAACGACACAGCCATGGAGGAAATTCAGAAAACTGAACGTCAGTTTTGGGATCAGTCTGATCGCTTAAGATTGCAGGAAGAATACCTTGCCTGGGAGGAAAAGTGCAACGAATGTCTCGAGTTGCTTGAAGAACACAGTCGAGTGAAACGTCCTCGATTATCGATCGGTATTCAACAATCATTGATCGCGCGTATCGCAGGTCTTGCGAGTTTGAAACATTCTTTGCGAAGACGTTTCGTACGTGAAGGTGCAGGACATGCAAGCACTGAACTCTTGTGGCGTGAAATAGACTCGGCTTTCAGGTGCCGCATATTAACTTGTGCTGTCATAAATTCCAATTACATTGAACCACGCAGCTTCCTCCAGGACGCGAGGGAACTTGTGCTCGAAAAAGTACGAAACGCATTGGAAAAACATAGATCTTTAAAAGTGAACATTGTGTTTAATGGTGAATTTGTGACGGGTGATCAACGCTCGCGCAAAAGTATGAGCACAAAGAACTGTGAAATCTTTTACACATCCGACCTCGAAGAGTTGTACGAGCGGTGCTTCGTGGAGCCGATCCTAGCGTCGTTGGAAGAATTTCAGGAACGGGATAGCGGTTGGGCATTGTCACGAATACTCAATCTTACAGTGTGCATCAACAAGTATAACCCATTGCACGCGGGGTGCCAGATCAACATACCGAGAGAAATAGCGTTGAAGCATGCCACAATTAATGTGCAATCCACAGGCAATGCGTGCTTTGCGTGGTCAGTGATTGCTGCTCTGTATCCAGCGACAACTCACGTAAACCGCCAAAATTCGTACCCGCACTACACAACTGTATTAAAATTCCAAGACATCGAGTATCCCATGCTGCTGAATCAAATTACACGGTTCGAAAAGTTGAACAATATTTCGGTCAATGTGTACGGTTTTGAAGACATCCGGGAGAAGAAGAATAGGGTAAAATCCATTGTATTTTTTCCACTTCGCCTCACTAATCAGAAGAGGGACCGACACGTCAACTTGTTGTGCATACAAGACCCGGCTGGCAGTATGGGACATTATGTGTGTATTAAGGACCTGTCCCGACTCGTTGGCGCACAATTGAGCAAAAACAAGCGAAAGAAATTCATCTGCGATCGGTAGGTACAACATTTTTACAAAAGTATCATGGTATATCATAAAAACGTGTAAACATTATGTGTTTGCAGGTGCATGCATTACTTTCATTCCAACGAAAGATTGCACATCCATGAACGAGACTGTGCAAAAATGAATGACTGCGCTATCGTGCTACCTAGCGAGGACGATAAATGGCTCTCTTTCGACAACTATATCAGGAAAGAACCGCTTCCATTTGTTGTGTACGCTGATCTCGAATGCACTCTCGAGAAGATGGAAGATTGCGGAGAGGAGAAATCACACGCATACCAACATCATAAAGTATTTAGCATTGCATACTATGTGCATTGCACACACGATGCATCTCTATCGGTGTATCGATGTCGCCGCGATGTGAATTGCGTCTCATGGTTCGTTGAAGAATTAGAAAATTTGGCGCATCGTGTTAAATCCGCTCTATCCAGTAATATACATATGACACAGTTAACGAATGAACAGTCTGATGCATTTATCGGCGCAACACATTGTCACATTTGCGAAAAACCATTTGAGGAAAACGATATACGGGTGCGCGATCATTGCCATTTAACAGGGCGTTATAGAGGTCCAGCACATCAAGACTGCAATCTAAATTATAAAATTTCGTTTTGTATTCCCATAGTTTTCCACAATTTATCCGGGTACGATTCGCATTTTATTATCGAAGAAATAGCTAATGCGTTTGAAGGTTGTGTCGATGTTTTACCCATAACGAAGGAAAAGTACATTTCATTTACAAAAAACGTTGAAGACCGGCAATCAGAGTCACGAAATTGTATTAAATTACGATTCATCGATTCGTATAAATTTTTGAATACCAGTCTCGACAAATTGGCATCTTTCCTCGATACAGACAAATTAACAATTTTACATTCCGAATTTCAAAATCTTTCTGTTGAAAATTTCAAGTTGTTGACACGAAAGGGTGTCTTTCCATACGAATACCTCGATTGCGTAGATAAATTAGACGATAAATGTTTGCCGCCGCTCGACTCATTTTACAGTTCGCTGACAGGCGAAACCGTATCCGAACGCGATTATGCACATGCCGAGAATGTGTGGAAACGATTCAACATAAAAACCTTGGGTGAATACAGCGATTTGTATTTGAAAACTGATGTACTGTTATTGGCTGATGTTTTTGAAAATTTTCGTGATAGCTGCATTAAGAGCTACGGTTTAGATCCAGCATATTATTACACATTACCTGGATTCACGTGGGATGCTATGCTAAAGCATACAAAAATTAGATTTGAATTATTAACTGATATCGATATGGTGATGTTTATTGAACGTGGTATACGCGGCGGTTTGAGCCAATGTTCCAACAGACATGCAGAAGCCAATAACAAGTACATGCAGTCGTACGATCCATCGAAACCATCATCGTACTTGATATATTTTGATGTAAACAATTTGTATGGATGGGCAATGTGTCAACCTTTGCCATATGCCGAATTTCAATGGGTTAACGACATTGAAAATTTTGACATAGCTTTGATTGCCGCTGATTCACCCATAGGCTACATTCTCGAGGTTGATCTAGAATATCCGCAACGTCTGCACGATATTCACGCCGACCTGCCGTTCTGTCCGACGCGTGTCAAACCACCTGGCAAAAGAGAGGTCAAGTTGCTTGCAACGTTACATGATAAGCAGCGATATGTTATCCACTATTATAACCTGCAGCAATGCCTGCGCCACGGTCTTCGTATTACAAAGATTCATCGCATCCTCCAATTCGCACACTCGCCATGGCTCCGCGAATACATAGAATTAAATACGCTCTTTAGAACACGTGCGACAAACGATTTTGAAAAGAATTTGTACAAATTGATGAACAACGCGGTATTCGGTAAAACTATGGAAAATGTTCGGAATCATGTAGACGTAAAACTCGTAACACATTGGGATGGAAGATATGGTGCAGAGGCAATGATCGCGAAACCAAATTTCCACAGTCGTTGTGTATTTTCTGAAAATTTTGTGGCTGTGGAATTGTGCAAACTCAGGGTGAAATTCAACAAGCCCATCTATGTGGGTATGTGTATATTAGATATATCTAAAACTTGCTTGTATGAATTTCATCATGAGTACATGTTTCCTCAATATGGTCAAAATTGCAAAATAATGTACACAGACACAGATAGTTTAATTTATCATATTACGTGTGAGGATATTTATGAAACCATGAGGCGCGACATTAGCCGTTTCGACACGAGTGATTATCCGATAGAGAATAAGTATAATATCCCACTTGTAAATAAAAAGGTCCCCGGCTTGATGAAAGACGAGAACAATGGGATGATAATGACAGACTTTGTCGGACTGAGAGCAAAAATGTATACATTGCGTGTAGACGGGAAACAAGACACAAAAAAAGCGAAAGGTGTAAAAAATAATGTTGTAAGGACAACAATAACGTTCGATGATTACTTGCAGTGTCTACAAAATGAAATTGTGATGAGTCGTACTCAGGCATGCATAAGATCGAAATTACATGAAGTGTATACTGTATCAGAACGAAAAATTGCTCTGAGTCCATACGATGACAAACGGTATATCATACCCAACTCGACGGAAACGCTACCATGGGGTCATTATCAAATTCCTTTGTAACTATAAAAATTGTTAATATTCAATGTAAATAGAAGATTGTGTTTTTTATTTGAACAGGCTAAGTTGTTTATAATAAATTGTCTTTGTTTCAATCCTAGCCATTTTACATACACCTTATTTCCTTTTCTGCGCAACACTTTCTCCACTAAGTATACATCTGGATCGGCAACGCGATGCAACTCATATTCGTAGAATCCTCCAGCAACGGGGTTTCCACGGGAATCTTGCAGCAGATAAGTCGTCGGATTAGTTGCTTGTACCTTGACTATCTTGAACACCTCAGTGGTCCAATTTGGTGTGTAACCTTTATCGAAAACGGTTTTAAATTTGCTGACACGTACAGACTGACTCACACTGAATTTCGCAGGCGCAGCAATCTTTATGTTGTTATATACGGTGTCTAAGAGCCTGTCGGAAATGGCAGGGGTGACATCACACGGTCGCATACCAATAGTTCTATGCTTTTGCGCATTGTACTTTGCAACTAGTCGCGGTAGCGCATCGACCCATTTATAGGTTCCATTAAGTGTAAACTCTTTCCACATGGTATTCTTCAATGTACGATTGAACCGTTCTACGATGGAAGCCTTCATAACCGAATACGTAGAATAATGCCTAATATCGTGTTTCGTCAAGAGTTTTTGCACCTCACTGTTATAAAATTCCTTTCCTTGATCGGTTTGCAAATTTTTTGGACGTCGATTGCGAAATATCTTTGTGAACGCTTTAGCTACCTCACCTCCACTTTTAGTCTTGAGTGGCACGCCCCAAGCATATTTGGATAACACATCGATAACCGTTAATATGTACTTGTTACCGCCATTTATACGCGCATGAGGCTGCATATCTACGAGATCGGCTTGCCACAGATCGTCATATCCATGCTCTAAAACTCGACGTCGTGGAAAAATCCGTCTGGCGGGGGCATGCAGTTCCTCCACTAATTGTGTCTTCTCTTTGCTCATGTTCAGGATTTGAACAAAAGAGATTTAAAATTGTATTAAACAAAATCGCTATCCATGAACTGCGATTGGTTTCTCGTGAATGCATTCTCGCTAGAGACTGACATCTTTAAACATATGTAAATATATTTATAACGTCTTAAAAGAAGTTATAATATTTAACCCGATGTGTCGAGATTCTAAAGGTGGGTATAACAAACTGATTACTCAGCAAAGTGTTCGGTTGCAAAATGCGAGATTCCCTGATGCCAAAGGGACATACAAACTAATTACTCAGCAAAAACGATCTGTTCCCCCCAACACCGCCGCTGTGACGTCACAAAAATCCACCGATCTCCACTCCTACTGGTGTGCACGTGTTTATGCATGCGCGTCGTCGTGCGATTCTTTGCTTCATATATATCAAAATCAACGCTGTGTTTATAAGATTGTCGGTTGGTCAAGCGGTTAATGAGATGGTCTACCAAGCGGTAGACCGGGGTTCGAATCCCGTCGGAGCTAGAAATGTTTTTCTCAGTTAAAAAAAAAATGACTCAGCAAAATGTTTGGTTGCAAAGTTTGCCGAGATTAGGTTAGGTCTGGGGGTGACCCCGAAAAAATTCGCGATAATCCGCGGACCCCCCGAAAAAGACCGCGGGCCCGAAAAAAGATGGCGGGTGACCTCAAAAAAAAAGATGACGCCTGGGGGTGACCCCGAAAAAAGATGGCGCCTGGGGGTGACCCCGAAAAAAAGATGGCGCCTGGGGGTGACCCCGAAGAAAAGATGGCGCCTGGGGGTGACCCCGAAAAAACCCCCTCCCCGGAGGGGGGTGGGGGAGGGGGGGTCAATGAACTTCCCGGGGGGAGGGGGGAGGGGTCAATGAACTTCCCGGGGGAGGGGGGGGGGTCAATGAACTTCTCGGGGGGAGGGGGAGGGGTCAATGAACTTCCCGGGGGGAGGGGGGGGGGGGAAGCCCCCGGGTCAATGAACTTGGTCCAGAATCCCCATATACTTCCTACTGACGGGGCACGAACCAAGTACACGTAGGTTGAGAGACGAGCGTCTACCGCGCTGTTGGAAACAACGTTAATATTTTCTGATGTTATGCGCTGACGCAGTAGAATACTAATCAAGTTAACTTCATTTTCTAATTATTTCTGTGAAATGTTCAAGGTTTGTTCAGAAACGTCAATTTAATTAATTTTACGATCCGCAATTCTGTTCCGAGCATTTTTCGATGCTATATTGATTCTTATTACCCGCGACACGGGTGAAGCAAAAGCATGTCGCGCGCGACCATTTCTTATGTGTCGACCACGATCAGCTGCGCGAGTTCGACAACAAGCGACGAGGTGATCGACCGCAAATGTAAACCTCGCCGCACTGAAAGTTTGTCGAACTCATCATATTGTCTCGTGGGCCAAAATAGACCAAAAACTGATTTTTCAATTTTACCCCATAACTACGCTCCCGATCGAGATAGAGGGTTAAAATTTTACACAGTATGTTTTTTTTGATGCCCTATCGAATGGCACATCCCCGATATTATTTGACTCAAAGGCATTTTTGACCATCTTATCTGGCTATACCCTTTACGTCCCAATCTCTGTGATCCCTCCCTATATACGCGACAACCATTGTTTTGTAGGATACGATGCACGCGTTCGACGGGATTTGCCTGCGGGTGGTACACGGGCGTGGTCGCGAGCCGAATGCCGTATTCATCGGCAAGATCTCGCAGACATTTATTCGCGAATTCGATTCCGTTGTCTGTCAATAGTACGTCCGGTGTACCCCATCGAGAGAAGATCAGCCCTTCCAAGGCCTCGGCAATTTTCGGACCGGTCGCACGTCGGAGCGGGGCGCACTCGATCCATTTCGTGTATAGATCTTGAATCACGAGAAGATACGCGTGACCGGACTTGCTAGGAGGGAACGGACTCATTATATCGGCAGCTACCACTGTCCACGGCATGTCGACTCGGCGCCGACACATTACCCTGGCAGGGAGTGTTTGCTCCACTTTCGAGTGGATCCGTATTGAGTTTAGAGAGTTTTTTTTTTTTAATTAGTAATATGTTCAGGTGTTGGGATTTATATTAGTTTTATCTATATAGTTAATTAGTTTATATTTTTATAGTTAGATTTAAATATTAATTTCGTTTTATAGGTAGAAGTGATTTTTTTTTAATAGTGTGTAACGATTGCCGGTTGGGAGAGTGCCGACTCAGCCGGCGGTGCAGGGTTCTTCTGGACACGAATAAATACGCCTGGATCTGGTAACTCGCAGCTTTTATTTCGTCGTAACGGTTCGTGATTCTCGGCTCGGTTTATAATTCGCGGCGGCTTATTTATCTACGGTTTTGACGGCTTATGCATCTACGATTTTGACGGTCGATTAGTCTACGGTTGTCTATTGGCTTATGCATCTATGGGTTTGACGGCTTATTAGTCTACGGTCTCTTACGGCTTATGCATCTACGGGTTTGACGGCTTATTAGTCTACGGTCTTTTACGGCTTATGCATCTACGGTTTTGACGGCTTTTTAAACTACGGTCGACGCGGTTCCTTTAGCGCGGTTGATTCGGAGCGACGGAGTCGTGCTCCATTGGGTGCGGATCAGGCCTGCTCGCAGCTTCCGCGGCTGAGCGGTGAGGAACCCCGGTGGCGTTTGCTACTCGGGCGGTAGGGCTCCTGATGCTTTCGCGTCACGGATTTGAGGAGGACCCCGCTGTGTATACAGCTGGGGCTTGCGGATACTCGCGTATCTCGGCGGAGGGTCTCCCGGTCTTGCGTAAGACTCGGGCCTTGGGAGAGGTATTGTTGGAGGCGTTCGATACTTTGGCTTCGCACGGTATTCGTGTTTCGGCTGTCAGTTTCGGAACCCCTTTCCAGTGTTCGGCCGGCCGTATATACAGGGTGTTAGAAAAGTCTGGCAACGGTCGAATATCTCAAAAAAAAATCATTTTATAGAAAAATGGTTCAGACATGTGTTACGTCTCACGCGGGGTCCGCGAAGACGTTACGTTTTTACGCGTGCGAATTTCTTTTGATGTCCACGGTTCGTTGCGACGTAGGGCGAGTTACGTCGTTCCGTCGTCAGAGAGAGAATGTCGGGATGGGATCCCCGGTCGGCTGGACCTAGTCCGCCTGGGCCGTGAATTGGAGTACGCACACGCAAACGGCTGGACCAAGTCCGCCAAGATTGTGGTGGGTACGGTAGATCGAACGGCTGGACCCAGTCCGCCTAGTTCGAGGAAAATTGGAGACTTCACAATCGGCTGGACCTAGTCCGCCAAGATTGTGGTAGGTGAGGGAACTCGAACGGCTAGACCCAGTCCGCCTAGTTCGAGGGAAATTGAAGGACGCACAAACGGCTGGACCCAGTCCGCCAGGAATGTGGTAGTGGGGGAGCTCGAGAGGCTAGATCCAGTCCGCCGTGCTCGAACGTGTAGGTATAGGACAGGGGTGAAAAAGTGGTTGGCGACTCCTCTCACGACTAAGGTTCTTGATACACGCACGTTCGCACACGCAAATGAATTTATTCTTTGCTGGTCCACACGCAGCAATATCGACGTATAAGGGGATTAGGAAGGAGGTGGTGTATCCTCTCAGTTTGAAGGCCAGAACTACAAATAGTTCAAAGTGCTCTCGGTTTCATCATCGAGAATGATGGAAGTAGGTAAATGGTTAAAAGGTTGGATTGAGGAAGGTGAACGCGAACAGCCGTTGCACTGGATGGCGCACCGAAGAATTCTGACTTCAGACTTCAGCTGACTCGTGACTTCGACTGACTCCTGACTTGGACTGACTTCGACTGACTTCGACTGACTTCTGACTTCAACTGACTTCTGACTTCAACTGACTCCTGACTTCGACTGCTTCCTGAATTCAACTGACTTCGTAGGTGTCCAGCTGCTTCCCTTATAGTCCAACGTTGGTGGAAGGGGGTAGTCCCAATCACATGTCAAGTTGTTCCAGTGGAAGGGGTAGTGGATCACTGGAGGTGGATCGACGTTCCTGCGTCTAAGTCCTTTATCGTATTTCGTGAAATAATTCTGTTCTCAGACTATGTCCTTATCGTATTTCGTGAGATAATTCAGCTGCAGGAGTGCTGTTGTCGGTTCGAACTGTCGACTACTAATGATCGATTTGATCCGCTGTCTCGATGATTTCGACTTCTGGTGGGGGTTGCGACGTAGTAGGTTCACTAGACTGGAACGGACCGTATCAATAGGGAAACGGTCCCTTGAAACTTTATTCTTATGAGATTTGAAATAGTGGCGTGTGAATGAGGGGCTGGCCCCTTGAAAATATACCACAGGAACGGCCTGGGCTTGCAAGAGCAGGACGGACTGTGGTGACGAACGTCACACATGTATTTATGGTTTCGCAAGAGCTATTAGGTGGTGCCATTGGTTTGACCTTGAAGAGTCATTTGAAGGTCACGAGAAGGTCACCTCAATTTTTTTAAACGGCACCCCCTATTTTTTATAACATATTCTTGTAGCTGATCTCAAGAACTTTTCAAAACACTATAATAAAATGTTTATTCATTAATTATTTTTCGAGTTATAAGGCTTCAAAGGTACAATACCGCCGGCATTAGCGTTAATAGAGATGTACCACGTGGAGGTTGCACGGTCGGATTTACATCTCTTGTGTGCGCGTATTGTGTGTGCGTGTGTGCGTGTTTGTGTGTGTGCGTGCGTGTACGTGTGTAAACGGTTGTTTACTCAATTAAATGTTCAAATTGTCTTCCGTCTGCTGCTTGACAATGATCTAATCGTTGATAAAATTCATTTAAAACGTTTTGTATCATTTCTGGTGAGATAAAATTTACTTGCTGCAGTATGCGTTCCCTAAGGTCTGCCAAATTAGCAGGTTTCGTTACGTATACATTGTTTTTAACATACCCCCATAAAAAGTAATCCAATGGAGAAAAATCTGGTGATCTAGAGGGCCACACACACACACACACACACACACACACGCACACAAGAGATGTAAATCCAACCGTGCAACCTCCACGTGGTACATCTCGGTTAACGCTAATGCCGGCGGTATTGTACCTTTGAAGCCTTATAACTCGAAAAATAATTAATGAAAAAACATTTTATTATAGTGTTTTAGAAAGCTCTTGAGATCAGCTACAATAATATGTAATAAAAAATAGGGGGTGCCATTTAAAAAAATTGAGGTGATCTTCACGTGACCTTCAAATGACTCTTCAAGGTCAAACCAATGGCACCACCTAATAGCTCTTGCGAAACCATAAATACATGTCTGAACCATTTTTGTCTAAAATGCTTTTTTTTGAGATATTCGACCGTTGCCAGACTTTTCTAACACCCTGTATGCCGGGCCGGTGCACTTTCTCTTGCGGGTATCCGCGTCGTTGCGGTCGCCACCTAGTGGCCGCCGCGGGAACTACCGCGTTCGCGCTCGCTCGCGTACGGCGTTCAGGAGGGGATTTGTCTCGCGACAACGTGATCGTTACAAGTGTATTGTGCCGCAGTGCAATCATTCTTTTATTTTTCCTTCTATCTCATTTATTACATTTAATTATTATTGCATATTAGTGTTTAGGTTATCTGTGTTCGTGCCTTATCATTAGTATTGTTAATTAGTGATTAGTATCCAGTCGAACGCGGGGGCACGTGGTCGCCTCCCCGGTTCGCGGCGCGTGGGGAATTGTTAATTAAAGTGCAAGGTAAATCTTTATTTTTAATCATTTTCGTCAATTTCTGTGCTCGCGTTTTCGGTGTGATAGCCGCGAGTGGTGCCCTGTGGTTTCGAAAGCCGCAAATTATTCCAAGTCCCTCGCGCGTCACAGTCGGGGTGACGAAATCGCTGGCCGGTGACGTCACAGCTCGTGCTCGTGCGGTGACGTCATTAGCCCCGTGCTAATTGGAATCCTCGCCATCTTGTGCGTGCTCTCGGGGCTGCTACGTCATCGTCGCGGTGGTGTGTGTGTGCGGTTTTTTATCTTATTCCAGGTACTCGACCAGTGGCCATTTTGTGGTGGGGTTAACCTGCCTGGCTTAAGATAAAAATTACGGGATAATTGGATTTAGAAGAATTTGCCGGCTTCGCCGGCTGCGTGCGCCGCACGCGGTCGCGGTTCGTTGGCTCGAATTTTTCGATGAAAAATTTCTATTTACTTACCGTATTCCCTTCCCTAATGTGGTAAATAATCAATTAATTGAATTAAGCTGAAAAAGAAAGACCTGAAAAAGTAATGAAGTAGCTGTAAGAAAAGTTATATAGGCGAGGCTGGGTAGCCTTGTCTATTCTAAAAGGTCAACAAGGCTGGGTAGCCTTGGACCCGAGGTTAAATATATAATAGGCATAATTAAAAGCAATATACATAGAGACTTACCTTTAAAACAGGCCCGCGTGGTGGCGGGTAGTAGCATCAATCATGTTTCTTACCCCGAGATCTCCGTCGGCTAAAAAAGATAGGGGTAAAAGAATGAGAGCTGATGACGAAGGGGTGAGTGCTGGCAGTATCTAACGATAATAAGAAACCTAAAACAGTTGAAGTAGTCCCAGACACAATGCCAACCGAAAGGGGTGATACGGATTCGGATTTAATTACAAGTGTTGAAGTAGAAAGAGAGGAAAACGAACTAAGAGAAATTTCTTCTATTGTGGCCGACCTGGTTAGTATAATTATTAAAGCCAGAACCGCGAATAGAGACTGTATATCGTATCTTAAAAAACCAGAACAGGATAATTTGGTCAAAGCTGGGGGGGGGGAAATTATTCAGGCAGAAAGGCAACTCAAGTTAGCGGATTCACTGGCTCGGCATGTAGAGCTCCTCGCTAAATATAGGAAATTGCGCTTACATACCACAGGAACGCAGGTATCACCAACCCTCATGAAGGCACATGACGATTACACAATCAGTGCCTGGGTTGAAGCTAGGAAAAATAATATTGAAGATAGTACCAAAAACAAGAAGAAGGTATTAAAGAAGAAGATAAAGAAGAAAAGCGAAGAGGCTGAATATAGAACCCAGACAGAGAGAGAGGAGGACTCTTGCTCTCAATCGGAGAAGGGGAAAAACGAGACGGATAGAGAATGGACAACGGTGGATAAAAAGAAGAGAGAGGAAGAAAAGAGAGAAAAGAAGAAGAAAGAAAAAGAAGAAGCCGAGAGAAGGAGACAAGAGGAAGACATCATAAAAAAAAATGAGAAAGCCTCCTCCCCCGCCAAGGACGGAAGCAATTGTCGTCAAGGCCTCGGCTGAAAGGACCTATGCGGATCTCTTCAAGAGACTAAAAGCGGAAGCCCCCGAAAAGATGACGGGCATACAGAAGGTCAAGAGATCCAGAAACGGCCATCTAATACTCGAGATAGATAAAGATACCAAGGCGGAGGCGCTTGAAACAGCGGTGAGAACTACCCTGGGCGGTGACCACGAAGTTAGGAAACTTATACCAAAGATCCTGTATGAAATCAAAGACATGGATCCGACAATGGATAAAGAAGAACTGAGGGAGAACCTGGCAAAAATGTTTAAAATTGAAGAGAATAGAATTGAGATCAAAACCATAAGAATGGGCTTTGGAGGAACCAAAACGGCAATAGTTGCCTTCCCGGCCGAGCTGCAAACCAAATTAAATGAGAACAATAAAATTAAGATTGGATATACGGTGTGCAAGGTAAGCCCTACGGTTAATATCATCCACTGTTTCAGGTGCCACGCCTTTGGACATATGTCCTACGAATGCAAGGAGAAGCTGAACGGTAAGGAGATTTGTAGGAAGTGCGGAGACGAGGATCACTAGATCAACGATTGCAAGAGTATACACAAATGCTGTGTGCTATGCACCAGAGAAGGTGTTCCAATTGTCAATGCGGACCACATTGCAGGAGCGGCAAATTGCCCTCAATTTCGAAAATTCGCGAATTTAGTTCACACGAAGAAGAGTAAACAAGTAAGTTCAACATAAAGATTCTTCAGATAAATTTAAATCATTGCAGATTAGCACAGGACCTGCTTCTGCAAACTGCTACCGAGAGAAAAGTGGACGTGGTCCTTATCTCCGATCCACTATTTAACCCGGGAACTTGGATCTATGGAAGAAACAAAAAGAATGCAGTGGCAATCTGGAATACGGAATGCAGAGTGTTCCGGTATCAAAGTACCCGGGCGAGCACGCGGCTTGGTCCGATTCGACTAATCGCGACGCGTAACCAAGTCACGCATGTGTGTCATCCAGCGCTGACGTAATCGTAACGGCGAACGACCAATAACCGATGATCTATCGATCATCGCCTCGATTACAGGTTCGAACGTCTCTGTTCTTTGTCTACCACGTACAAGTATAGTTCGATCTCCGTAACGGTTCCTCTCGCTCTCGCTCAACGGGCCTTGTCTAAAATTCCCGAAATCGGGAAAAACGAGAGCCTTTTTATTCGGCACCCATTCACTCCGATCCTTTTCAGGATAGAACGGCTATCCTTTGGATGGTCAAGTTTCACCCCACTTGACTCGGCCCGGCGACAATTCGCCTACTAAACACAGAGGAATCAAAAGATACGAGGATGGAGATACGTCAGAAGATGACTTCGCGGCGATAAGAATCGAAAACTTTGTAATTATCAGCGTATACATACATCTCGCCGAATATAGATATTAATGTTTACAGTCTCAAAATAGATAAAATAGTGAAGTTCTGCAACAATGAGGTATCCAAGGGACGAAGGATCATCATAGGAGGAGACTTCAACGCGAAAAGTCCACTATGGGGATCCAAGTTCCTGGATCCCAGAGGCGAAATATTGGTCGAAGAATTTATCAAAATGGGACTTGCACCCATTCCGCCGGAGGGGGGCCCGACGTTCCAGAGACGAAAGAGTACCGCGATAAGCACAAGAGTCTTACAACAGGAGTCGGCCTCGGACCACAGATATTTGGAGACAAAAATTTAACTCTCAGACAATATTTTAAAACCATCAGGAACCCAAGGAATGGGAAGATTTAAAATTAATCAGGATAAGATCATAAAATGTATAGCGGACTTCAAGATAAGTATAAACAATAATAATAATTATAATAAGGAAATCCTAGAAGCAAATGAATGTGAAGATTTAATAACTACGTTAAAATGTATTCTAGATAACAACCTACGGAGGCAAAACGGCCAAATTAAATTCGGGAACTCCAATATCTGGTGGAATCCGAGGCTGACTATCCTAAGGAACAAAGTAAGGACACAAAAGAAGGCTCTCCAGACTCAAGAAGAACCCTAAAAGAAAGGACGAGGCTGAGGTACTGGGGATAATCTACAAAGATAGCATAAGAGAGCTAAAAAAGGAAATCCTTAATGGTGCGCAGGAGCCAATCTGGTGACTCTATCGGCGTAGAGGTTGTCATTCTATGTATTTCATAACTTTGTGCGACATCCTTGTCTCTCCTACAGAGCTGAGACAGAGAGGGAGATATGTCACTCACAGGAGAGACAAAGACAGAGTAACCGCGAGGCTTGATTTTTCGATGAAGCCCAACCAATTTTTTGAAGCGAAGAAGCAATATTTTCTCACGTTTCTTTTTTTAAAATATTTTTTGTTCTATTTCGGGTAACCGTACAGAGCCCTTTTTGCAATTTGGCTCTTGAAACTTTATAAATAATAAAAGTGTACGTTTTTATAGAAGAAATTTTTTTCTGTACACTTTTTCCAAAAAAGGGCTCTGTACGGCTACCCGAAATAGAACAAAGAATTTTTCAACACAAAAATTATTGAAAAATATAGCTTCTTCGCTTCAAAAAATTGGTTGGGCTTCATCGAAAAATCAAGCCGTGCGGTTACTCCAGGTTACTCTGTCTTTGTCTCTCCTGCGAGTGACAGACTCCCTCTCTGTCACAGCTCTGTAGGAAAGACAAAGATATCTCTATCCTTGTCCTAGTTTATTTTTAGTTCACCTCTACGCCGATAGAGGCACCAAATGCCCCCACATTGGCTCCCACGCACCCTTAACAGCAAGATGCAAAAATGGCAAGAGTTCTGTGAAACTATAGATAAGGACGTATGGGGTAAGCCATATAAAGTAGTGATGAAAGCTGCAAAAAAGGCGACCCCTCCGGCTAGCATTTCTCCCGAGTTCGCGACTAAGGTTATGGAAGCCCTCTTCCCAAGAACGAGAAGAGGTGTAGAGGACAGCCTGGCCACAACAGTAAGGGACAATGAAGAAGTAAATGAGGAAAACACATTGCAAATGTTAACTGCAGGAGACATTATTGTAATGACAGATAAAATCAAAACAGGGAAAGCAGCGGGGCGAGATGGCATACCGCCGGAATTACTCAAAGCTCTGGCCAAAGCATGCCCCTATGCGTTTGCGTCCTTATTTAATGGTATTATTGTAAGTGGTAAAATTCCTAATGAATGGAAAGAGGCAAAAGTTGTATTGCTCAGGAGATTCGGAAAAGACCCGAATGAAACCTCAGCATACTGACCTATATGTATTCTTAATAGCATATCAAAATTTTTTGAATACGCCATAAAAGACTTACTAATGTCCGTTCTAAATTTCAGACCATTCGAGGACAATCAGTTCGGATTCCGCGAGGGCAGATCGACAGTAGATGCCATGGTCGAACTAAGGAAGAATATACGCAGGAATATAGAGAGACAACGATTTTCCGTAATTATCACTTTAGACATCAAGAATGCTTTCAATTCTCTTAGATGGGATCAAATAGTCAAAGAAATGCGAAGAAGGAAAATTCCTGTTAAATTAATTAATCTCATTAAAGACTACTTTAAAGACAGAAAAATAACATATGAGGCAATAGAAAAGAAGATAGATTTAACTATGGAAATGGGTGTACCTCAAGGATCGGTTCTCGGCCCGTTCCTTTGGAACTTAGTATACGACGCCCTCCTCAGGAAACGGCTGGAGAAAGACTGTACGATCATCGCCTTCGCGGATCGCCTACTGATTGAAGTCAGCAGTACCTCGTTTGGGAACCTGAAAGAGAAAACGGAGGAAACAATTAGTAAAGTCATGAGGTGGCTTCGAGAAGTTGGTTTGGAATTAGCTATCCAAAAAACCGAGGTCATGTTCACCAACAGGAAACACATCATAGGCGGTCTTACATTTAAAGTTGGTAATGCAAACATAAAACCGGTTGAGAACCTAAAATATTTAGGTATATGGTTTGATACAAAACACAACTTTTGCAAACATATCGAGGAAACATCGAACAAAGGGATTAAAATTATGTTCGCCCTCTCAAGATTGATTCCCAATCTAAATAATGTTAATGAGAATTCCAGAAAACTTTATTATACAGTATTGGAATCCATAATGCTTTATGGAGCTGCCATATGGGCTGAAGCCGCGGAAAGAGTGAAAAACACCAAAATCTTGAGGAAAACGCAGAGGATTGGACTTACAAGGGTGGCATCCGCCTATAGAACAGTCCCGGTTGATACACTGGCCACAATATATGGCATAATGCCCTGGCGCAATAAAATTAAAGAGAGAAGGAGAATGCTGGAATGGGAAAGGAAAATCCTATACCCACAGGAGACACGATCGATCTGGAAGAAAGTTGAGCAGGAACTGCTCGATTCGGCAGAAATAGAAAAGGCAAATGAGTGGAGAAACTGTCCGGTTTTAAGCTGGATCTCCGAAGAAGGGGAAAACAGAAGACAGGAAATTAAGAAAAAAAGGCGGCTAGAGTGTGGTTTAAGAAAAGAGTAAGGGAAATTGACATGGAGGAATGGCAGGCCGACTGGGAAACTGCAAAAGTGGGAAGATGGACATATTCCATCATTCCCAATATAAAGGAATGGTCTAAAACAGGGCTGCCGTTTAATGGCTCGCGACGGCCGATTTTCGAAGGCTACGCCCCTCGACCCGGCCGCGCGTCTCGCCCCCCCGTGATGGTCCTAGTACTCGGAGCCGCTCAGGCACGTACCATAGCGTAGGCGCTATTCGTGGCGCTTCAGACCTACACGCGTGTCAATATATTTCCACATTACCATCGAGGTACTATTGCCAATGCGTTTTTTTTTGTTAGTGGTGTCCCCTGTAGGCCTATTCCACTATATCGCACAATAATTTCGGACAACAGCTGTAGAAAATTAATTAGAAAAATAAATTCGTAAAATAAATTAAAAAAATAATTATTAATTTTATTGTTCAAATTTTAATACCATCTGGAATAGCATGATTTTCGCGCATGTTTAGACGTGCTTGGCAAATTGGTCAAATCTACTGGAAGTTTAGATGTGACTAATTAATTTTTTTAATTAATTTTCTACAGCTGTTGTCCGAAATTATTGTGCGATATAGTGGAATAGGCCTACAAGGGACACCACTAACAAAAAAAACGCATTGGCAATAGTACCTCGATGGTAATGTGGAAATATATTAACACGCGTGTAGGTCTGAAGCGCCACGAATAGCGCCTACGCTATGGTACGCGCCTGAGCGGCTCCGAGTACTAGGACCATCACGGGGGGGCGAGACGCGCGGCCGGGTTGAGGGGCGTAGCCTTCGAAAATCGGCCGTCGCGAGCCATTAAACGGCAGCCCTGGTCTAAAAGAAAAGGAAAGTTAAATTTCTATATTACGCAGGCTATAACCGGACATGGAGTATTTAACGAGTTCCTACATAGGATAGGAAAGGCTGAAAATGATAAATGTTGGTACCACCCCACTACTGTGGATACAGCGGAACATATCATTTTCGAATGCGACCAATGAGAGGAAGAGAGGAGAGAACTTTCTGAAAACCTTAAAATAAAAGAAAACGAAAATGTAAAGGAAAGCATCATGAGCAAGATAATCGAGAACGAAAAAAATTGGATTTCCTTCGCCAAGTATTGCAGGAGAATCCTTTCCTGTAAAGAAGAAGAAGAAAGGAGAAGGGAAAGATTATAGCGTAAAATAATAAATTCAAGTACTCTGTATAATATTGTATCTAGGGTTAATTATGTATATATTGTCTAAAGTTCTATATTTGTCTGTACAAGCAACAGCAAGTAGAAGCCGAGATGCAACACGGGCCGAAAGATTATAGTAAAGCAAATTCGTATTTGGAAATACGGCAGCAACAAGGACCCGACGCAGGTGCACGCTGATGATGACTGGACTACCAGACGACCTTGGGGTATGCTGATTCTGCTCCTAGAAAACCTGCGATAGACGATCTTCGTGGAACTAGGTCGAAAAGGAAGCAGAAAATGTACTTACTCTAAATCACAGCATCAGGTACTCCAGTTCCAATTTTCAATCGGCCATCTTATCCGCGACAGTAACGTGCTGCTGCAGAAATCAATTTTAACACGATTATACATTGTTTCAAGCTGTAAATCAGCCCGATTCGGTCTCATGTCGGTGTATTATATGTTATTATATTTAAAGTCACTCTTAGCTTAGTTTAATGATTAATTATAAGGAAAATCGCATGAAGTCGGTAATTTAACCCGTTTAGTGTAATTACCATGTACATATAGATTAAGATCGGTAATTCCATATGGGTAACTTATCATCGATAAGCCGATAAGGTAGAGTCCCACACTACCGGACTTCGTGCTAAAAATTTCCCGAATTAGGTAGTACAGCCACCGACGAGATATAGGAATAGACCTGACACCCAATGTATTCTGGCGGTCGTCGGTTTGGGGTGCTAGCACCGACTAGGTATAGAATAGACCTATCATCCAATGTATTTTGGCGGCCATCATTGCTGGGGTTACGTACCCCATTTGCGAACCGGTTTTGGGGCCCCAGGCAGGGTCTCGTCGGTACTGCTGGAACTAAAATAGGCTGACAGCACAAACGAGATATACGAATAGGATTCCTATATCTCGTTTGTGCTGACAGCTTTCTTAGGGTACGCGTCCATCTGAGAGTTTGTAGAACCCCTCTTTTTTTGTAATAATAACCAACTTTTAAATATTATAACTAATTTAAAACACTAAATAAAAGTAAAATAAGTAAAGAAAATTATAAATAAGTGTACAACAGTGTACATATGCATTATGTGTGTGAAAAGTATAAATGCGAATGGCAACGACTATATATAGTTAGTAGTTAATTTTTTTCTAAACTCAGTTCTCTTTATAAGACCTTGACCCTTAAGACAGTGGAACTCAAAAATTAAGACTTTTAAAAAAATATATAATATATATATAGAATCTTCAGCAAAAAAATCTGCAATTAAAAAAAAGTAAGTTCCGCAAGTTAAAAAGAACACATTTGTCCATAATGTTAATTGATAAAAGATAATAAAACCATATTTCAATTTTCAAAGCCACATATTAGGTACACATTTTCAGATTTTTTCGTTGCAAACTCTGGTTGTAAAACGCGAAAAACACGAAAAAATTGAAAAAATGCAGATTTCGTATAGAAATCGAAAGAGCACTACTACAGATGTAATTTAAAAATGAGATATTATCATAAGTATTATGTTCAATTTTTTTTTAATCCCTGAGTGTGGTGCGTCATAGTTGAAAAAAATAAAAACCCCTTTTTTCAGCGTTTTTCCTAAGTTATACCTCTCTCCTCTGAATTAAAAAAAAATATATTATGTAATATTAAACATTCCTACGTTCAGAGAAATATTTTCCAGACTTTAAAACTTGTGCAATACAAAAACAAAATAATTCTATGTATGGTATATTCAAATATTTCGAAGACAGTTTCAACGGCGCCGGTTGGTGCAGCGGCTATGGTCTTCGACTGCGGAACCGCTGATGACTTTTTGTACCAGGTTCGAATCCCGTCCGGGTCAATTTTTTTTTTTTCGTTAATCACAAGTTTTTTCGCTTTCTAACCATCCGATTGTTGCTAAATCATTGTAAAAACATTTTTAACTATGTTTAAATTATTTTTAAACAATTTTTCGGAAAAATATTTTTGGAGGACTTTCGGCCTCTTAGTCATTTACGGACTGTATTACTGCTATACTTAATATTTTTTACATGGAATTGTACATCGACTTGATTATAAAGTCTTTTATTTTTTCTAGGTCCTCTGCGTGATCTGTTAATTATGGGATTGATTATTTTTGTGATAGGAAATATATACATGAAGTATTATTAGGAATACTTATCTTTAATAATTGTAGATGGGTTAGTGTGCGGTGGAATCATGTGTGCTTTCAATCTTCGTCACTATTTTCGTCAATTATCGGTAATATTTGTTTAGTGTCAAAAATCTTTGTGAGAATCTCTGCTTGCCGAACTATGTCTGTATCGTATCGAGCATAAGATAAATAATAAATAATAGCAGCAACATGTGAGCAACATCCAAGTTATCTGGATTTATTACTGAATAAGGAACCTAGTAAAAATAAGACTTTATAGTGAAGTCGATGCACAATTCCATGTAAGAAATGTTAAGTATAGCAGTAATACAGTCCGTAAATGACTAAGAGGCCGAAAGTCCTCCAAAAATATTTTTCCGAAAAATTGTTTAAAAATAATTTAAACATAGTTAAAAAATGTTTTTACAATGATTTAGCAACAATCGGATGGTTAGAAAGCGAAAAAACCTGTGATTAACGAAAAAAAAAAAATTGACTCGGACGGGATTCGAACCTGGTACAAAAAGTCATCAGCGGTTCCGCAGTCGAAGACCATAGCCGCTGCACCAACCGGCGCCATTGAAACTGTCTTCGAAATATTTGAATATAGCATACATAGAATTATTTTGTTTTTGTATTGCACAAGTTTTAAAGTCTGGAAAATATTTCTCTGAACGTAGGAATGTTTAACATTACATAATATATTTTTTAAATTCAGGGAAGATAGGTATAACTTAGAAAAAACGCCGAAAAAAGTGGTTTTTATTTTTTTCAACTATGACGCACCACACTCAGGGATTTGAAAAAAATAGAGCATAATACTAATGATAATATCTCATTGCTAAATTAAATCTGTAGGTGTGCTCTTTCGATTTCTCTATGAAATCTGCATTTTTTCGATTTTTTTCGTGTTTTTTCGTGTTTTTCGAGTTTCACAACCAGAGTTTGCAACGGAAAAATCTGAAAATGATACCTAACATGTGGCTTGGTATCCGAAATGTGTCAGAATTTTTTCAGAATTTTGAATTGTCATTAAATGGGGAAAATGGGCCAAAAACTGATTTTTCGATTTTCCTCAATAACTACCCTTACAGATGAGATATGGGGCTGTAACTTGGCAGATCGGGGTCTTTTTGGGTAGGCTATCGAATAGCCAAAGCTCGATTAAAAACTCGTCGGGGGCGAATTTCACCACCAAACCCGGTAATAGCCTTTTGACAATAATTTTTTACAAGAGTATGTATACATATATGTAGATAAATAGTATGTATCAATATATTATTTCTTTCCTTCATACTGTCTCTACTTTCTGAATCCTACATATATTTACTTTATCTAATAAATATATATTTAATACATAAAATGGTACTATTTATTTCATCCCCTGTTTCATATTAGGTATTATCTCATATTATCTTTTAATTGCAGACAACTAATAAAAATGTAATTGCTAGTTTCATAAAATAATACAGTCATTTTTTCAAAACTCATTACTTCAAAAGTCATTACTGTTTCAAAACTGATAAAAATAATGGTAAAAGATCAACTATATAAATCTGAACTCCTGTGTGCTTTTGCGATATAATGTCAAGTCAGATCAATAATAGACAGAATTTTATACATATTTATTACACATTTAATTATTGTTTATAATTAATGTAAATTCTTGCATAACTTATGAAAATATTTGAAAAAGGACTAACAATTAATTGTATATTTCATATTAACGCATATAATAACAGACACGCTGCAACTTGTAACGAAACCAACTTAACGGTAACAACTTGTCCTTAAAATTTTTTGTTAACTGATCTTCTGAATATTGTTCCGTCCTTTTGAAAATTATGTATTTTATAGCAGAAGGTTTAAAGAAACCAACAACAGTTTATATGAATAAATTTTAAGAAAAAAGTAGCGTTAAATAGGTATTCAATTTTCAACAACAATAATTATTTTGTTTGCTATCAATAAATAACAGTTTATTTATATAAATCGAAAAAGCATTTATTCAGCTTTAAAATGATTATAGAAATAGAAAGCATTATATTTAAACAGAGATGAAATATACAGGTGGAATTAATCATGTATTGACTGACTCGACTCGTTTCGTTTACATTTCCAGAATTGTGACTGTAGCCTGGAAAATAGCAGAAATACGCGCTGTGCATTACACGGCAGTAACAGTAAATTGGCAACCATGCGACAAATATTTTCGGATGTGATTTGGCAACTGCGCATTCGATATCTGAAAGTCGGTATAATTCCTAAACTGACCACTCTAAATCGTAGAGGGCATACCAAATCCTCTGGTTTTTTGAACAGTCGGTATTTCAGAACATGAGACACGAAGCCCCATAAGATGATAGGTCTATTCTATATCTCGTCGGTGGTGCTAGCACCCCAGAGTGACCCCATTACCACTCAGTGTCACCACCCAACGTTACCGATAAAACACGATTTCTGAACATTATTAGCACCAGAAAGTATGTCTGTTAGCTCGTAGAGAAAATTTTATACTCCATTCGCATTACGTGTATTTAATATGATTTGGCGGGAACAAACATACGTGATTCTTCGGTTTAAATGTTGAATATGCATCGTTAACGAACAATTTATTAATGTTACGTTTTACGCCTTCCTAATGTATTCGTTTTTATAATTTTCTTATTACAGTTTGATATAATATGCATACATTTTATAGGTTTTTTATTACATTTCTATCTAGTAATGCATATATAGCTATATTTATAATTACATCAAAATGTAATAAACAGATATATATATATATATATATATATATATATATATATATATATATATAATACGCACAGATTATTTACAATAACTTTATTTATTGTGAGATATTAAGTAATAAATTAAATTATAAGCAAGTATGTTAATATTTTACTTACAAAATAAGAAAGTTACGTGAATTCTATTTTTTTTAATTAAGCGCTGGTATGCAAATAACTTTATTAAATAATGACAGAAAGGTAAAACGTTGGAATTTCAATTCGACACAGCACGTTCTCATGCAGATTTAAAAATGAATAATCAACTTTGAGATCATGTAACTGATTTCATCGCGGGGCAGTTTTAGTTACAATATAATGTTTATTGTTACAACTGGTTTCACTACTCAACTGCATATAATCGAATTAATACTTGATTTCGGAGCTACACATATAACAGTTATACCTAAAGACCGCCACAGTGGGATTCTACACCTTTGGGCCGTTGGATATTTAAAAAAAAATATATGCATAATTGTTTATAACATTGATAAGTAATGTTAATTATTTTTTTACATTAACCCATTCTACGCATTGAGAACAGAAAAAGTGTGAGAGAAATTATATTCTGCAAACGAACCGTTTAGTCAGAAAAATTGTTCAGGATTTCATAACGTTTTGATTGTGTAGAGTGTAGAGTGTAGAGTTACACAGCGGCATGGGCCTACCACTACTCTGCTGCTTGAGTAGGAGCTACTTGGACGGTGAGGCTTGGCCCAATGGTTTGCGTGCGTATCCTTACATGAACACAATACGACGTTTAAAGGGACAGAAAATCTAGCAAGGTGCATTTGTACCTGAAAACATAATGAAATTTTTTACAATTTTTCGTAACCAAACGGTTCGTGTACGGCGTACGGTTCCTTTGAAACTTTTTCTATTTTCAATGCGTAGAATACAGTGATGTATAAAATTAAAAAATTTAACAATAATTTGCAATGTTATACACAATTTTCCGGACTATTTTTTTATTTTAATTTATTGCGAACACAAAGTTGTGTTCTTGTGTATCTTGGAACACAGGTTCTCGGCATAAATGTTTTCCCGGTCAGCCCACGATCGAGCGACAATGAATTGACGATCGACGGCTATTGTTACGTCGCGAAATCGAAGGGGTACGCTCGAGGGGTACCTGCTTGGGGTTGATGCGCGAGGCTACCTTACAGCATGGTGACGGAATTTCCATATTACGGGGAAATCCGCTATTATTCTGACGGCGATTGGTGCTACAATTTTACGTTTATATAATTTTTGCATTTCTACGGCACAGTTGCGGCCTAAGTCTCAACAGGGATAGTGCTTTCGTGACGATTGTAGCGTAGGGTTAATTTACTGTTAGATGTGCGAGGCTTTTAATTTTTCATAAATATCTTTTTGTTTTTAATAAAAAGTGTGAGTGTTGTGCGCTGAACAGTGAACACAGGTAACCAAAATAATACATTTTTTGTGTCAAACATAGTAGTTAGAAAAGCGCTTATCTGATACAATGGAGCATCATAAAGATAAAAGAATTCGCTATAAAAAGTGTTCTCACAGTAACTGTTGTATTAACAGCAGACAATCTGCTGATGGTAGCACTTTTTATTCTTTTCTTATTAATAACATCGAGAAATGGTTTACGTGGTTAGTGAATCTTTTTTTTAAATCATTTTATAAACCAATGCTTCTAATTGCTTACAAAAAAACACGGTGGTTTGGTACAATTATAAAAAAGTTATTCTGTTTTAAAGAGCGTACGAATACTCATGAGAGTCACTGTATGTATATGCGTATAATTCTGTATTTTACTGTACATACACGCTGTACATACAAATATACTGTTTAAAGTTTGAATACATTCAACGTCTTGGGTTTCAATCGGGAATTTGATGGAGTATAGAAGTTGTGTTGTATATATTTATCACGCTGATGCTTTTACTATTATTTTTTTATATTGCTTTATAATTTTATGAACGTTAAGTGTATTCTGGGATTGCAAAGCCCTTTGTTCACGCCTTCACGTGGCCAATCCTGTTAACATTACTAAATATATGTTTATATGAATATATATATATGGTAGTAATGGAACTAAGATGAAAAAAAGCACTTCTTCCATTTTGTTAACTTAATACGACTAATATAATGCATTTATACATATTCAAGTTCGATTTGTATTATTTAAGAACACAGGTTAACCATTGTCAAATACAGGAACAAAAATAAATTTGAGATTCAATTAAGTTAAGCATCAAATTTTGAATAATGCAATAAAAAGTTTTATAATAGATAGAAATAGAAACATTACAAATGTTGTACAATGTTAAGTGGAAAGAAATTAAGTTCAATATAAGCTAGCGTAAGGTTGTTAACGTGAGGAGATTCTTCATTACGGCGCGGCGAATGGGCAAAAGAGAGCCTCTTCGCGATCGCGATCGCGCTCTCCGATGATTTTCGGATGTATTGAAAACTCATAATCTGACAACGTTGCGTACTGTAGATTTGACAACGCTGTAGAAGTTTGACCAGTCGAACCCGAATCGCACTGGATCTAGTTCTCGAATTCACCGTTCTTAAAACGTAGAGGACGCTAAAATCACTGGCATTTAAGGTAACGTTACTACAGATTCCTGTTGCCGCCAAGTCCCATAAGGTGTCATGTCTATTCCTATATCTCGTTTGTGGTACAGTGTCTTACGTCAGGCATGGCCAAAAGTAGCTCACGAGCTAGGGAATTCTTGGTGGACGCCTACTTCTCCCGCCCGCGCGTCTCGCTCCCCGTGGCGGTCCTAGTCCGCGGAGCTCCTCAGGCCTGTGCCTACCGCATGACGTTTGCACTGCGCGTGGCGCGTTAGGGCGACTCTCGTACTCATAGGTTTCCACATCACCTATGAGGTATTTACTATGTTCAATGCGTTTTTTTTGTCAGTGGTTTTCCCTATAGGCCTATTCCACTGTGTTGCACGATAATTTCGAAAAAATAAATTTGGATTCCTATTTCCCAAATTTATTTTTTCGAAATTATCGTACCGCGCAGTGGAATAGACCTATAGGGGAAACCACTTACAAAAAAAACGCATTGACCATAGTACCTCATGGGTGATGTGGAAGAAACCTATGGGTACGCGAGTCGCCCCAACGCGCCACGCGCAGTGCATACGGTGTGCGGTAGGTACGGGCCTGAGGAGCTCTGCGGGACTAGGGCCGCCACGGGAAGCGAGACGCGCGGGCGGGAGAAGTAGGCGTCCACCGAGAATTCCCTAGCTCGTGAGCTACTTTTGGCCATGCCTGTCTTACGTACTCCACAGCAGTTCGATACATGCCTGGCCACTGGCCAGTAGTCGCGTCGCGACCCGGTGGTAGGTCTTTTCGATTCCTAAATGACCGACTTGTAAATTGTCGTGCGCTTCCTGCAAGATCTCGGTTCTGCGTTCCTCAGGGACGACTAATTTCCACTCGTCACTGTCTTGCCCTAAGGTTTCCGCGATAAGTGGATCGGTTCTACGGCAAAATAGTTCCCCGTTCCGACTGGACCAGTCTTTAAATTTATCCGGACTTCTCTCGACTTCCACGAATTTCTCCTTGTACCACCTCGCGCGTACTGCTGCCGCGATGTTCAGTTCCCCCCCGACGACTTCCCCCCCTTCAAAAACGCGCGAGAGTGTATTCGGCACTTTGGGTGCGTTCCGTGGCACGCATTATGCGCATAGACTGCATAGAGAACCGTTCCGTTGCATTCAATGCACGCATCAGAGCGCACAGAATTCCCCAGATCCCCACCACTTCGGGCGCATTCACCGTGCATCAGCTACTACAGCTCAAAGGTGAAGCGTTTGATGCGTAGAGTAGACGATGCATTAGCGGTATATTCAAAAAAGTAGATGCAACCAAAGTATTGTGAAACCAAGTTCAATTTGTGAAAATGGAAAGAATCGAATTCCCAGTTGTTCAATGAAGTGCTGACTTTATTGCTTGATCAAGCAAGTGCAACGAGGGCTACTGAAGGTATAAAATATATACAATCAATATATTTTTTACATAACATGTAATTATAACCCCGAAAGTAACGAACGATAATTTTACAGACGAACATTATCTAAAAAATTTAATAAAAGAATATAAAGAAAATGCTGATAGTCAAGGTTAATTGTGAAGTAACGCGTTACTTGTAACACCGTTACCGTTTTCATTACTTATTTTTTTCTGTAACTCGAATCACTACAATTGTTCATGTCTTCGATTTCAATGTTTTTATTTAACAAAAATAACGTTAATGCACATAAGTCATCCATGTAAGCAGCCATTTTTGATTCGCATCAAATGCATGGAAAAGCGTTCCGTTCCCAAACGCGCATCATCACGTATCATGCGCCCATCATGCAACGGAACGATGTCACTGCGCGCATCACATTGAATGCAGTCTATATAATGCGTGCCACGGAACGCACCCTTTATTTAGGGCGCCCTGCCGATACACTACTTGGAAATCGTATTCCAGTAGTTGTAAGGCTCACCTCGCTAAGCGTCCTGACGGATTTTTTAATTTACGCAACCACCATAGGCTGTTATAATCGGTAACTACAGTAAATTTGTACCCTTCCACGTACGGTCGAAATTTTTGTACCGCCCAGACTATCGCGAAACATTCTAATTCAGTGATTTCTTATCGATCGTAATTTGGAATAAATTCTAATTCAGTCGCGGAATATTTCCTCTCTGACACGAAAGGTATTTCGAAGTCAGGGCACGAGAGGGTTGGTGCGGTAGCTATCATGTCGCGTAGGGTCTCGAAGGCGGATTGTTGACCGTCCTTCCATTCCCATTCCATCCCCTTCCATTACCAAGTGTGGTGAAACCCGGAATAAATCTCCTACACCAGGAGGCCATTCCGAGAAAACGCCGCACCTGCTTCACGTTTTTCGGCGGGGGGTACGATAGTATCGGCTGTATTTTCTCCGCATCCACCTTTAACCCTTCTCGGCTGACCACGAAACCCAAGTACCGGACCTCCGTACGGCAGAATTCGCACTTCGCGGGATTGATTATTAGACAGGCGCTTTTAATTTTGTTTAATACTCGCGACAACCGATCTAGATGTTCCTCGAAAGTTTTAGTGACGATAATTATGTCATCTAAATACGCGAACGCGTGAGGTTCCTTTTCTGGGCCTATTAATCGGTCTAATAATCGTTGGAAAGTTGCGGGTGCTCCTGTTAATCCGTACGGCATGCGGCGGAAATGAAATAAACCATTTCCCGGTACCGTGAACGCCGTGATTTCGCGACTTTCGGGCTCGAGCGGAATTTGAAAATACGCATGATTGAGATCGAGGGTCGAAATGTATTTCGCGGCTCGCAGTTTATCTAATATGTGCGTCATGAGCGGTAGCGGGTACGCATCTTTCCTCGAAACCTCGTTAAACTTTCGAAAATCGAGGCAGAAACGGTATTTGTCATTTGGCTTTTTCATCATTACGATAGGACTTGTCCAGCCACTTTGCGACGGCTCTATTATGCCGTCCGCCAACAAGGTGTCTACCTCGTGGTAAATCGCCTCCTGTACCATAGGAGAGACGGCATAATATCGTTGCTTTATCGGTGGATGGTCGCCTACATCGATCTTGTGACTGATCAAGTCGGTTAGTCCAGCCATCTTTTCGAATTCCGGCAACGTGGCTTCGAGGAATTTCACCAATTGCTCTTTCTCGGCATTATTTAAAATCTGTAGCCCGCAGCATACGGTGGTGGCGGGGGGTACGTTCTCGAAGGAAAACTTCTCATCCGGCCGCGTTACGTAATACCACTTAGCGTTATGGTATTCTTCTACGATACCGAAAAGCGCGATCGTATCCGTTCCCAATAGGAGAGGGGTCACGAGATTATTTAATACACGCGCTTTTATTTTTCGCTCGATAATTCTTATTTTTAACGCGAATCGCGCCTGTTCTTCTGCACGATCCACCGCTCCCGTGGCAAGGAGCAAATAACACGGTCTTTCCGTTTTTCAATTTTTATTTGACCGTTCTGCGCGCGTTCTATCACGGCACGGCTCACGAACGAGACCGATGATCCCGATTCTATTAGGGCGCGCGCGAAGATTTTCCCGATACGCGCGTCTAGGGTTAGTAGAGGCGGCCCCTTTCTTCCCCCTTCCGTCATGATAAGAGCCGATATTAATTCGGGCGAAGTCGCTCCGGCTCTCCTGAGCGACCCTTCTCCTCGTTTCCCGCCGGCTTATTGCACCTTTTGCATTGCTTGAGCGTCACCTCCTCCGCCCCGCACCGGTAACGGTCCAGCCGCGGCTCGTCGCGACAATCTCGCGACATATGCCCGGTCTTACGGTAATTCCAACACTCCAACAGCTGACTACCGCTCGCGCGTTGTTTTTCGCGCGGAGGCTCTCGTCGGCTGTTGTCGTGTGCGACCAGCTTCGGTCGGCGCGTCCGGGAGTTTCTCTCTCGCCTCTGTGCGTTCGGGTCTGCTCGGTATAAATCGCCTTCCCTCGGCGCGGCAGCGGAATAATTCTTCGCGCGCGTTGCTCGCGGTTCACGATAACTCGGGCCGGCCCGACGCACAGTGGGCCAGATCGTAAAAGTAAGAGGAAAAAAGTCCGAAATTGAAGGTAAAAAAATATAAGTATTGGTGAATATTTTATGTACTATACATTCCCCTGAGACGTAAAGCGACCTCTGCTATTAGTATTATCAACAATGAAACAAATGACGAAGGCAAATGTCGCGTTGCGTTGTTTTCCGTTTCTCGAACGTTTGCTGCGAAATATCGAGTATCAGAACGTGTGTTGTGAATATCTAGCTATTTTCAAAGACTTTTATATTCATAATAATATGAATTCAGCAGTTGAAAGTAAGTACAGAACTACAGATTTATTTAAATTTGGTGATTCAGATTATTGTTTATATTTCCGGAAATCTTGACAGTCATAACGTTCGTTTCTTGTAAGCTATTTCACATTTTATAAAGTGCAGAGCCTATGTTACCAAAGGTTACTAATTGAAACTATTTTTAGTCGATAGTAACATTCTTATACTTCATATAAATTCAAAAGTTTTTTGCTGTTAGTTGCTGTTTTATGAGAAATAATTTTTTTGGTAGATCGTGAACCTGTTATAACTCGACGCGACATGGTACTTCATCTGCAAAAATTAGGACTATTACAATCCACTACAACAAAAAATCGGCAAATTCTTGTAACTTATTTACAAAATAAATTACAAAATCAAAATTTTTCTGTAGCTGGTCTTTAAAAATATGTATCAAATTTTACAATAGTTCTAAAACGCTACTGGATTAAATGCTACAGGATATTCAAAGTACTAGAAACTAAGTATACTAAATGGCTAGACGAAGAAGTTGTAATAGAAACAACCAAATCCGTCACGGTTCCTTCAGGAAGACCAAAAAAAAATTTTGAAGACCTATGTCCTAAATCACAACGTGCTAGAGTTGCATCGTTAGTAGATAATTTAACCGTAAGTGAACTTGCTGTAGCAACTCAAACAGCTTTGCATCGCCAAGGGCAAAGAACAGCAGCTACAATTGTTGAACGCGTAGTGAAGTCTCCAACAGAAGCAACAACACTGAAAAAGAAATTACAGTTTTCTGAAAATCCGAAGGAAGGATTTTCACCTAGTGAAGCCATTGCATTAATTTTAGATTTAAAATTATCAAAACAATCTTATACAACCCTCTGATTAAAATGCAAAGAAAAAGGTTTGCAAAGAAAAAGACAGAGAGCTATACACAAAAGGAGTCATGCACTATAACTGAGACTTCAGCTTGTGTTAACTTACAGGAGATTGCTGATAAAACTGCTGAGAGGTTACTCCTAACAATAAGTAATGAACAAATTTTTCATTATCACGCCACAGATGCTACTTTTGAAATTACGCACAAATGGGGCTTTGATGGCAGTTCTGGGCAAAATAAATATAAACAAAGATTTCAGAATTTTGAAGATTGTGTACCAGTAGATTCAAACGCAGATTCTTTAATTTTATGGAAGAATCTCAGGCCTAGTTCCACTAGATATTGTCGTCCCCTTCGACTTATTTTTCATAAAGAAACTCCTGACTTAATCAAACGCGAAAAGGAAATAATCCAAAATCAAATTGACAATCTTCAACCTACTGTTGTCAAATTTTATAATATAAACGTCAAAATTTACCATATTTTCCTACTTACCATGATTGACGGAAAAATATGTAATACTTTAACAGATACGTCGTCGCAGGTTTGCTATCTGTGTGGTGCGAAGCCATCGGAAATGAATAATCTTAAAGTAGTTAAAAAGAAATCTATAAAACATGAAACACTGACCTATGGCTTATCAACTCTTCACTCGTGGATTAGGTGTTTTGAATGCCTTATTCACGTATCATATCGTTTGGAATTAAAACAATGGCAAGTTAGGGGTGCAGAGCGAAAAGCTCTATAGAAGGAAAGAAAAGATCGTATCATAAAAAGATTTAGAGACGAAACTGGATTGCTGATAGATCATACAAAGCAGGGTTTCGGATCTAGTAATGACGGGAATACTGCCCGAAGATTTTTCAGAAACCCGTCACTTTCTTCGTTAATGTCTGGTATTGACGAAACATTGATAGCAAGGTTCGCAACGATTTTGCAAGTTCTATCAAGTGGGTTTAATATCCACGTAGAAAACTTCGAAATATACACTTATGAGACAGCAGAACTTTTTGTAAAATTATATCCATGGTATAATATACCAGCATCTGTCCACAAAATTTTGTTGCACGGGCATGATGTGATAAAACACTTTCTGTTGCCAATTGGGAACATGTCCGAGGAAGCACAGGAATCCCGTAATAAGGACATTAGGTACTTCCGCGAACATAATACGAGAAAAAAGTAGAATAGCAACAAATGAAGATCTTTTGAACAGACTGATACTTGCATAAGATCCTCTGATAGCTCGTATGCGAGACTCAAGTTATAAATGAGACTTGCCTTTGTCAGAGGAAGCTATAGAATTAATAATCTTTCCAAAAGATGTACAACATCAAGATAATTTTGAAGACAGTATTCCTGATGAACATTATACATGTATGCTGGATGTGGATACGAAATCTGATGATGCGGAGACTGTCTAATTTATAATGTACATATACATATACGAGTATATCGGTAAGTTATGAGTTTTACAAATATAAATTTCAACATATTTTGAAAACTACTCATTATATCGATTTAATTTTTATCACAATCGATTTAAAATAACAAAATACATAGACAGTAGCATTGGCATTGATATAAATATAATTTTAGATTTTTTTCCTCGTATTTTTACGATCTGGCCCACTGTGCGACGGTCTTCCCGGATGGGGTAGGGGGGTTTCTCTTCCGAATCTTCGCTTTCGCCGTTGCTCACGGTAGTCACGGCATTCGCGTATTCTACTGCGTTATTCTTCCCCTTTCCCTGATGTTTTTGGCGGGGGTAGCGGTCGGGGTCGTACGCGAAACTAGGATGAGCCATTTCGGACGACTTGGGGTTCCGCCGCGTGGTTTTACTCGTCTGGCGTTCCGCCTCTAATAGCCCTGCCTCGAGTTGCGATAGGGTCGTAATCAAGGCCAACGGTATGCCCTGTCGTACCTTCGCCCTCGTGCCCCAATAAACTTTTGTTATTTTCTTTTCCTCCGGCCACGGGGGGTCCAAGCGCTTAAACATCGCGCGCATAAACACGATATAGTCGCGTAGCGGCTCGTCTTCCTCCTGGTAACACTCTTTGATATTTTGCTCGAGAGTTTCACGGTATTCGGGGTCACCGAAAAATTTTCGATACGCGGCAACGAACTCCTCCCAGGTCGTCCATTCGGTTTCCGTCGTCTCGTACCAGTGAGCCGCGATACCGTGCAAACATACCTGCAAGCAACGGAGAAGATGGGAATCCGCGACATTACAATATTTCCGTTGTTGTTTGAGGCGGTCCAGGAAGGCTTCTGAATCCTCCCCGGGGACCCCCGAAAATTTAATACGCCACCGTCGCATCATTCCTGCGATTGACGTACCTCGGTAATATAGCTTGCGTGGTACGGACGCGGAGGACCCAATAGGACGACCGGACGAGCTCTCCGCTCGCTCCTCTTGACCAACGCGCTCTCGAGAGGGAGGGACGGAGTGTTTTCCGCGTATTTTGGGCACCGATAGTTTAATGTACCGCGGCGGGGATTTACTCCCCCCGACCCGCTCGTCATCCGAGGTGGTATACGGAACTTCGTCGTATTCGAACGCCTCGCCATATACGGACTTATTGTTCCCCTACTCCCCTTCGTCGCTCCATGGTAAACAACAGCTGTTTATGTTCGGAATCGGCGTTTCGAGCGGGGCACCCTAGCCGACTACGTCGCTCTGCTACGCGAGGCGCACAATAGTGTTTAGTCCGAAAAAAAAAATTCTACCGAATTCCGTACGCTCTACTGGGTTGCCTACACCATTCTAATTATTCTCGCTTACACGAAAGGATTCTCAATAACGTGAGATATTTTCCGCGTGGGGTTCCCCAGCTTTTCTTACAAAATCGCTAATTTTCTTTCGTGCCCACTGCACGATAACGAAGTTTTTACAGGGTCGCAGCACGTCTTCACGAATAATTTTATCCGCACGACAATTCTCGTTTTTCGCAAATGACAAAAAAAAACAAACAAAAATACCAACAATCACGCGACCCTATTGCCTAAAACGACACAAACCCAAAACGCTCTTTCCAACACCCGACGGTACACAATATAATACCAATTCAAATATAATACAATTTAAAATATCACACAGTATAATGATGGTCAGTAAATATCAATAATAAAATGGTTCATCATATAAATGGCGGTACATGGTTCCTCACTTCTGCTCAGCCATGACCGTTCCGTTTCAAGATTTGTTATTTAATTTAATTATTGGTGGCTCGGCAAGAAAAAGAAACAACAACAGAGCAAGGAGGATCAGAAATTTATTGTTCGCCGCTACGGCGATAATGACCCGATGGTAATTTGAAATTGGTAACGGAAGCTAATATGGCCACTACAATTTGAACAAATGTTCGCACTTTCGTGCGGCACCAGAGGAAAAACGGCCAATAAACTATTATGGAACGGGTGATTCAAAAGAAGTGAGAAAACCAAATACCCCAAACAATATTCACAATAATAAATAGCATATAATAAATAGCATAAAATTTCACAATAAAAAAAAATAAGATAAAACATCAATAAAATATTCCTGGGCGTTCGCTCGTCGAAAAAGGGGTAATTTAAACCCGAAATTACGAAACGATGGGCGTCGGTCTGGACGGCGCGACGGCACCAAGTGCATCCGCGACTCTGTTCGAACGACCAAAGTAAATTCTATTATTTCCGTGAGAGCCCCGTACTCTCCACGCATCTCCGGTAAAGAAAAGCCCTTCGACAGGTCACCTTTCTAGTGAGAGGTCCCTGTTCGGGCGCCAATTTGTCACGTCGCCGGTTTTTCCGTTGCCGTCGGAAGGACGGAACGCGTACGAAACGCCGGGCCACGCTCGGCCGCACGATACGTGGTCCACCCAAGACAAAAAGGTATCTCGCAGATTCGGATTTTCACGAAAGAAGCCTCTAAGGGAATCTACTTTCGGGCGCCAGACACTCGGCAGTGTCACGCAAATTGCGCGATAACGGCACCAGGCGCGAAAGAACATTCCGAAACTGCGAGAACCACGCGATGTTCTGGATCGCTCGAAGAGGGGCTCAGGGTTCTACGCGGCCAAATACGGAGCGTTTCCCGCGGCGGAAAGGTTTCTCAGGAGAAATAATCGGACGACAGAATCGGCTTGAACATTATTTATTGGTCTGATGGACACGACATGGCTGCCGGTGAGAGCCGGCAGCGGTAAAGTACAAGCCGGCGCGTTCGCGATAATTCGGCGACGGATTTTCGGTCGCTCTCGCTTTCTTCTTTCGCTCGCGTCGAACCCGGCAGTTCACGAAATGTTTTCCGTGTTACAACCCACTCTCGGCGCGGAACAACTACCGGATACCCATGCAATACGCGATACAATGTCTAGGTCGTTCGAACTTTGCCGTCGTATGCAATACGGACCGTTGCGTCGTCACACCGGGGAACGTGTCGACGATGGCGTACAATTATTCGCGAAATCGGCAACGATACGGCCCCCCGCGAATCCTTGACTCCGCGTTAACACCGGCGTCGTGCTACCGCTTTATGACGGGCACGCGGCCCCCGCTGTCAGACCGGATTAGCGTTACCAACCGGTACGTACGTTCGCCGACCGACGACCGTTCGTCCTTTCTCGATAAGATGGCCGCACACGCGGCAAGGAGACGGGTTCGTCGTTTCGCGACGCGAACAAGGACTTCACAAAAACGCTACCTAGCCAACACGAAATAATCTCTTAATTATAATATTTAAGAGAAGCCTGACTGGCGCTTACTAACGGCAACGATGGACGACGGCAGATGGTGGGTTCTCGTCCTTTGTTCGGGCTCAACCGTCGGCTGCGCCCGACAACGAGCGGGAGCATCGACCGAGCGACCGAAAGGACCGCCGCGGTCCCCAACCAAACACGCGCGCCCGGCAAAACGGTCGCCCGCATGGCGAATTCGGTTCAAATCCGTCGATCGTTGCCGAAACCGTTCGGCAACGCGTTCCCCGCGACACCCCTTCCCCGCGTCAGGAAGGCGGTGATATACACACCTCGCGCGCCGATGCGAGGCGAGTTGGAAAGCAACGACGAGGCGTACCTAGACGTGGGCGATCTATACATATACAGAATCTAGTTCGAGAATCGCGATCCCCCGACGCGATCTCCACCACGACCGAGTTCACGTCCAGCGTGAACGTGCATACCGCGCCCACGCGAATTGTACATAGTGTAAATATATTGTATATAGTTGTGTCGTGAAATCGTCTAAGTTCTCTCGTAATCTATCTCTCGTAATCTATCTCTCGAAATAGAGAAAAGGGAACCCTGTTCCCCCGCACGTCGATCACGCAGTCGATCGATGCCTGGCGCTTCGTGGGTCACCAGACCACTGTCTCCGTACTCCGCCCGAACGAGAGGAAGTCCCGGTTAGCTGCACCCGCTGTCAGTTCCTGTACCGGACTTCGCCGAGATGAAGGACCTCCTGAAGGAGCTGGAGCTCATTGCCCGCGACCTCACGAGAATCCTCCCCAACTACAAGAAGATGGGGAAGGACAATTTCAGCAAGGTCCACCTACGCCTGGAAATCGAGGCCAGCGCGCTAGACTGGGAGACCAGGCCCTACTTCCGGGAGGGGCAATTCGACAGAGCAGAGGAAGCTTTCGAACAGGCAAGCGACTTTTTCTGCGAATTCGTCGCGTCCGTGAAGGTCCCGTCAGAGACCTCGTCAAGCGTGTCTCCCGCTAGCGAAACCATCGCGAGCACGTCGAACGGAACGAAATTGACGCGGATCGAAGTCCTCAAGTTCGACGGCTGTACCCTCGACGATGTTCAGCGGTTGTACTACCTGAAGGGCGCGTTGGAGGAAAGGCAGCGTCCGTGATCTCCCACGTAAAGGTGACCGTCGTCAATTTCGCCCCTGTGTGGAAAGCGGTCCAGTCACGTTTCGAGAATAAACGTATGGTGGTCGGTGCCTTGGTGGGGGAGCTGCTGCGTTACGCGCCGTTGACCGACGAAAGCGGGGAAGGCCTCGCAAGTCTCCGCGACCATATCGAGGAAACTTTGGCTCAACTGGCCAATTTGTGCTGCCCCACCGACCAATGGGACGATCTGCTCGTCCAGCTGATCGTCCGAAACCTCGATCCGAAATCCCGGGAGGAATGGGAACTCTTCCTCGGTGATTCTCGCGAACCCTCCAAGTACAGTGAGCTCGACGAGTTTCTCGAGACGCGCGTCCGTGCGCTCGAGGCAATACACCTCGCCGCCGAGGAGCGTCACACCGTCGCGGAAGAGCACGCGGTCGCGATCGAACCCTCCCCCGTCCGATCGCTCACGGTTGCAGCCGCGAAGACTGCGAAGGTCCAGTGCCGCAAGTGCAGCAAGAACCACTTGCTGTTTCGCTGCCCGGTATTCAGGACCATGCCCACCGCGCGAAAAAGGGACCTTGTAAAAAACCGTGGTTGCTGCTTCAACTGCCTCCGGACAGGTCATTCCGCGAATAGTTGTCCCGCCGCGACCCGATGCTTGCACTGCGGCAGGCCGCACCACACGTCGCTGCACCAGGCCTCATGGACCCCTTCGCCCTCCGAAACGGTCAAGAACCGTGCGAAGGGAGAAGTAGATCGCGACGACGTCCCCGCCGCGCTCTTCAATTGCACGGCTCGATCTTCTGAGAGCATGTCCTTCACCGTGCTGCTCGCCACGGCAATTGTATGGGTCGAGACACGCGACGGGGCGACACGCGCAGTACGGGCCCTTCTGGACCAAGGATCGGAGGCGACCTTCTTCTCCGAGGCCCTCGTCCAGGCCTTACGTCTGCCCAAGCGGCCCGCGGCGATTACAGTTAAGGGTGCCGGGGACGCCCCGGTCGGCAAGGTGAACGCGCGCGTGGACCTTGCAATTCGAGGAGCCGGTCGGGCGACGCCCACTATTCAGATAACGACCTTCGTCCTTAAGCGGATCACGTCCTACGCCCCCCGCCTCGAGACGGACATCAGCGCGTTCCCTCATCTACGCAACCTCGCCCTCGCGGACCCGGACCCGAGACGGTCACTTCCGGTGGACCTACTCATCGGCGCTGACCACTACGGCGCCCTCCTTCGTTTCGGTTTGCGTCGCGGGGAGGTTGGGACGCCAATTGCGCAGGAGACCGTGTTCGGGTGGGTCATCTCGGGTCCCATGCGCCCACGCTCGGATTCTCCCCGTACCATCGCGACGTCGCTGCACTGCTGCGCAGACGACGATTTAAAGCAGGAACTGCGGGTTTTTTGAGAAATCGACCCTCTCTCCCGATGAGACGAGGTGCGAGGAGCATTTCAAGGCCACCGTGGCACGGCGGGCGGATGGCCAATACGTGGTCCGCCACCCCCTTCGTCAGAGCGCCCCCTCCCCCTCGGCGCGTCGCGGAATCGAGCACTCTCGATCTTACGAGGAGTCGAGCAACGACTCCGCTGCGACCCCCCGTTGGAGGTGGCATACCGCGAATTTTTAACGGAGTACGAAGGCCTGGATCACATGGAGGAGGCGTCGGACTCCTCCGGACAGACCCTTGCCGTATATTTGCCGCACCACCCGGTGATGAAACGGGCAGACGACGGAACTCCGAAGGTTCGCGTCGTTTTCAACACGTCTAGCCCCACCTCCAACGGGAAGTCGCTAAATGACCTGCTACTGCCGGGGCCCAAGCTGCAGCTGGACATTTTCGCGGTCCTACTCCGGTGGCGACTACCTCGAATCGCCCTTAAGGCCGACATCGCGAAAATGTTCAGGCAGATTCGCGTGCATGACGACGACGCTGACCTTCAGCGGATAGTGTGGCGACGCGAGCCTCACCACGAACCAACGGCGTTCCGACTTACCACGGTGACCTACGGAACCGCGTGCGCCCCGTTCCTAGCTCAACGGGTTTTACATGAGCTCGCGAAAGACGAGGGAAACGCATTCCCACGAGCATACACCGTCCTTCGGAAAAATTTTTACGTGGACGATGCCCTCTTCGGGGCCGACACCGTGGACGAGGCGGTAACGTGCCGAGACGAGCTCAAGCAGCTTATGCGGCGAGGGGGATTTGACCTCAGAAAATGGGCGGCCAACACTCCTCTAGTGCTGGCCGAAGGGCCTGAATCGCAGGCGGTGGGCTTGTTGCAGGGCTCTCCCTCCGATCACCCCGTATTTGGGGTGGACTGGAGCCCCGAATCAGATTCTTTCGGATTCTCCGTGGAATACGAATGCGGGTCGTCGGCCACGAAGAGGGACGTCCTGTCCACGATTGCTCGACTGTACGACCCGTTGGGCTGGGCTGCTCCGGTAGTACTCAAGGCCAAGATCGTGCTCCAGGAGTTGTGGCTGAGAGGGTCCGAGTGGGATGATCCGATCCCGTCCGAACTCAGCCCGACCTGGAGCGCGATCGTCCAAGGATTGCCCGCTCTGCGTAGCGCGCGCATTCCCCGGTGGTTCGGCGTGCGACAAACGCCGCGCGACGGCGATCGGTACGAGCTGCACGGATTCGCAGACGCGTGGATTCGGGTAACTCTCGTTGCCTCGCGCACCAAGGTCGCTCCCCTGAAGACCGTGAGCATCCCACGGTTGGAGCTCTGCGCGGCCGCGCTACTGGCCAAATTGTTACGCCGTATTTCCGACGAAACCCTCGTGGACCACCTTGACCTTTTCGCGTGGTCGGACTCGCAGGTAGTGCTCAGGTGGCTGGCCCAGACGCCCTCCACGTGGACTGTGTTCGTGGCGAACCGCGTGGGCCTCATCCACGAAGCTCTACCTGGGGCGCCCTGGCGGCACGTCGGAACCGCCGACAACCCCGCGGACTGCGCCTTCCGCGGTATCCTTGCCGGTGAACTGCTCCGTCATGATTTGTGGTGGAGGGGGCCAACGTGGCTCTCGGGTCCGCGGTCCGGCTGGCCGCGAGCTCGCCCCGAACCCCTCGAGGTACCGAGCCTAGAGATACGGGTACAAACTGCGCGCGTGCAAGACGAGGAGGAGAGCCCCTTGGCCCCCCTCCCCGACAGCGTCTCTTCGTGGGCAAAGTTGCTTCGGGTCACCGCGTGTTGCTACCGGTTCGTCGCGGCCCTTCGACGGAAAATGGGTATTTCGAACTCTGACGACCACCCTTTCGCGATGATACGTCGGTCAAGAACGTTGTGGCTCCGGTGGCTGCAACGCGCCGCGTTCAAGGACGAGCTGACCCGCGTCAGAAAGCGACAGTTCGTCGGACAAGCCTCACCGTTGAGGAGGTTGAACCCGTTTTTCGATGCGGCGGGATTGCTCCGGGTGGGGGGGGGGGGGAAGACTCACGCGGTCATCCCTCCCGTACGACGAAATGCACCCGGTCATCTTGCCGAAACATCCGCTTGTCGAGCTCCTCGTCGACTCCGTGAGCGTGCTAAGGAGGACGTACTGGCCACTGGGAGCCCGCGAGCTCGTTCGACGGGTATTATGGAGATGCGTGACCTGTGCGCGCCACCGCGCCACGCCAGCCTTCCAAGTAATGGCCTCCTTACGACGCGCAAGGGTACAACCTTCCCGTCCTTTCTTGCACGTCGGAGTCGATTATGCGGGCCCAATCTGGACCCGCATGGGCAAGGGACGGGGTACAAGTCCAAGGAAGCGTACATCGCGGTCTTCGTGTGCTTCGCGACGCGCGCGGTCCACTTGGAGCTCGTGAGCGACTGCACCACCAAGGGGTTTTTGGCCGTGCTCCGCTGATTCGTCTCACGACGAGGCCAGCCCACGGAAATCTATTCCGACAACGGAACCAATTTTCGTGGAGCCGCTCGAGAGCTCGCGTCGATGAGTCGCAAGCGTCGTCAATTCCCCCGAGGTTACCTCGTTTATCGCGCGGGCTGAAATCGCGTGGCATTTCTCCCCACCCGGTGCCCCCCACTTCCGGGGCCTCTGGGAAGCGGGAGTTAAGGCAGTAAAACTCTCACATTTGAAGAAATGGCGACATTGCTGTGCTCGATAGAGGCATGCCTTAATTCCCGCCCCCTCACGCCGCTCTCTCGCAATCCCGACGACTACGCGGCCCTCACTCCTGGGCATTTTTTGACGGGGGCCCCGACCTTCACGCTACCTGGAGAAGTCATTCCGGACAGCGAGTCGACCCCTCTGTCCCGTTGGCAGGCGGTCGAGCACATGCGCGCGGACTTCTGGAAGCAGTGGCAACGAGAGTCTCCAGGAACGCAGTAAGTGGTGGCGCACAGAGACCAACCTTCGTCCGAGAGAACTGGTGGTGATTCGCGAGCCGAACAACCCGCCAGCCGTCTGGCGGCTTGCACGCGTGGAAACACTCCACCCCGGCGCGGACAGCCGCGTCCGCGTCGTTACCGTACGCACCGCGGCGGGAAAATTTAAGAGACCGATCGCACAGCTCGTTCGATTGCCCGTAGATACGCGCGGGGACCCTTCCCCATCTTCAGCGACGGCATAATAGCAGGCGAAATGCATCGCCCCGCGTCGCATCGCCGTGCTTCACGGCGGGCGGCAATTCCAGTGGGGCAATAACGGTCCCGCTCCACTCCGTAGCGGTACACGGCGGGCGGCGTATACCCGTGTACATTGCGCCAATATTGTACAGTTGTACAAAAAAAAATGAATTTTTTGTGTATATTTGTGTGCTAGAATTAAGATTTCCGTCAGCGGAGCTGAGGCGGACGGAATGTTCGGGCTCAACCGTCGGCTGCGCCCGACGACGAGCGGGAGCATCGACCGAGCGACCGAAAGGACCGCCGCGGTCCCCAACCAAACACGCGCGCCCGGCAAAACGGTCGCCCGCACAGCGAATTCGGTTCAAATCCGTCGATCGTTGCCGAAACCGTTCGGCAACGCGTTCCCCGCGACACCCCTTCCCCGCGTCAGGAAGGCGGTGATATACACACCTCGCGCGCCGATGCGAGGCGAGTTGGAAACCAACGACGAGGCGTACCTAGACGTTAGCGATCTATACATATACAGAATCTAGTTCGAGAATCGCGATCCCCCGACGCGATCTCCACCACGAACGAGTTCACGTCCAGCGTGAACGTGCATACCGCGCCCACGCGAATTGTACATAGTGTAAATATATTCGTCTTAAATATATTGTATATAGTTGTGTCGTGAAATCGTCTAAGTTCTCTCGTAATCGTCCCATCGTCCTCACCGGCAATTTACCGTCCCGAAACCGACGGAACATCCTTTCTCGTCACACTTTTTCGGTAGCGCAAACTACGTTTTCTTTGAGGCAATTATTAAGTGACTATTTCGGCTAATGGCCATCGACCCAGTGGCCTACTTTCGGGTGGCCCGGTAACGCGGAAGCGAGGCATCCCGCTACTCCCTACTCGCGCGGGTTCCCTGGCTCACGGAAAATCGCGATCGCGTTCGCCGCTTCTCAGGTGGTGGCGGCGACGGTTCGTGTAAAGGAAGGGCCTGGCCGCTCCGGTCGTGGACACCTTCTTTCCGGGCGAGGCAGCGACGGGGTCGAGAAGATGGTCGTCTCGTGTCCACGTTCCCACGTCGGTGCCTCCGGGTTTGCTGACCCGGGCTCGGTCCTTTCCTGGATGTCTCGACACGAAATTCCTTCTGAAGCCAGTTCCGATTTCGCCTCGTTCGGTGACAAATAGGGGCCGGGCTCCCCTAGAACCCGGTTTCGGTCCTGCAAAGTTTGCGTCGCCCAAGTGGCGCGACGCTCAAACGCGTTAATTTTTCGGCCCCTGGAAATCGGCTTTCCCAGGGAGAGCGCTCGCAAACGACCGTTTCGCATCGGCACTGGCAGAGGGCGGCCCGGCCTCTCTTTTTCGGGATCAAGGGACGTCGGCTAAACTTGCCACGTCACACTATATAATACAAATGTATGTTACAATAATTGTGGCTTATAATTTTAATCAAATGTATGATCTGAAATGATATGAAAATTGATGATTTGATTCAACATTATGATCATACTTATGCTGATCGAATTCTACCGCGACACGTGCTCCATCTCATCACTGACGAGATATAGAATAGATATAGAATAAAGTGTTTTGGCGGCCATCATTGCTGGAGTTACGTAGCCCCATTTCCTTGTCACTCCTTGTGCTGCTGGAACTAAAATAGGCTGACAGCACAAACGAGATATACGAATAGGATTCCGGTATCTCGTTTGTGCTGACAGCTTTCTTAGGTGTCCATCTGAGAGTTTGTAGAACCCCTCTTTTTTTGTAATAATAACCAACTTTTAAATATTATAACTAATTTAAAGCACTAAATAAAAGTAAAATAAGTAAATAAAATTATTTAAAATCAACAAATGAATAACATTTCCAAATAGCACGCGACATACTCAAGACGTCTTTTTTACGGCGTTTTTAGGACTGAACGTCTTACGTCTTGAGAAGACGTCTTTCTGGAGATGTCGTTTGAACGTCTGAAATGAGACGCCTTAAAGACGTCTTTTACGAGACATTTTTGAGAGGTCTGATTTTAGACGTCTTACAGACGTTTCAAAGACGTCTAATTTCAGACGTCATAAAAACGTCTTTTTCGAGGCTAATAAATAACTTGAATTTTTTGGAGATGAGAAAGAGATTACGTTACTGTACAATGACTAAAATACTTTTTCTAAGTTTTGCTATTACTTGGAATGATAAAAAAAATTTAAAAACCCACTTTTTTTTACTTTTCTGATCTGACAATGAGCTTAATTATAAAATTTCATCGAAATCAGCATCGACGTTGTTATGAATTACAAACAATTAAAGATCGCGAAAATCGCTGCTATTTCACGATTTCTAACATTTTCGACCGATGACGAGTTGGTTTCCAAAAATTGCAATTGTTTGGAGTGACAAAAAAAAGATTCGTTTCAGATTAGAAAGTTAAGAAACTTGAGCGTTTTCTTTTCTTATCATTCCAACTAATTGAAATTTTTTAAAACATTTTTTTGGCCATTGTTTACAGAATTTTTTCAGATTTTTAAGTCCACGCCACCGTAGTGAAAAGAAATAAAAACCGATTTTTTCGACGTTGTCTACATGAAAAACTGAGCTAACGTTACAATTTTTACGTTTTATTTATTCTATAAGTTTATTACGCTCAATAAACCTTGAACATTTCACAGAAAAAATTTAAAAAATGAAATCAACTTAATCAGTGTTTCTACTGCGTCAACGAATTACATCAGAAAGTAGTAACCATATATCCAATAGCCAGGTTGGGCCAGCGCGTTAGGCACTCAACTGTCAACCTGTGTATGCTAGGTTCGCGCACGGCACAAGTATTTTTTAAATCTTTTAAAAGACGTCAAACAGACATCTTGGGACATCTTATAGACGTCAAAAAGTCGTCTTAAAGACGTACCGTTTAGTCACAAAAGACGTTCAGGAGACATTGGGGGGCCGTTCAGAAGCCTTTCGGAGACGTCGTGAAGACGTCTCACCGTCCAACAAGAGACGTCTTTAAGACGTCTCTGGGCTATCTGGGATTAGTTGTCAAATTTGCTAATATGGTGTGAAGTGTAAATGTGGCGCGAGTGGGAATGAGTGTACAGTGTAAGTACTTACATATGCATTATGTGTGTGAAAAGTATAAATGCGAATGGCAACGACTAAATAGTTAGTAGTTAATTTTTTTCTAAACGCAGTTCTCTTTATAAGACCTTGACCCTTAAGAAAGTGGAAATCAAAAATTAAGACTTTTAAAAAAATATATAATATATATAGAATATCCAGCAAAAAAATCTGCAATTAAAAAAAAGTAAGTTCCGCAAGTTAAAAAGAACACATTTGTCGCTAATGTTAATTGATAAAAGATAATAAAACCACTATAACCTAACTTTTATTTACTTTCTTTAATTATTAAATGCATACACCGGATTGGTTACTATATCCGACGTACCTCTTAGTTCTCGTAAGAAATAATCGAGGTTCGTGCCTCCAGGCACTGGAAAGCGGAAAGGTTTAGACAATTATTAATTAGCATTGGAGAATATTTGACTGGTATAAGTAGGGTATATTCTGAGTGTTGCTTTGTAGTTGTATACACGAGTTCAATAGAAATGATCTATTATTAACACGACGTGTTTATAACGCGACGACCCGCGCGTAGAACAATGCCTTGGCACGCACAGAATGCGTGCAAGAAACGAAACTTCCAACGCTCGCTTGCTCGCGTATCGCCTCTATCCGTAACGCGGATCGTGACGTCGACGTCGGCCTCCGCTAACGATGTGGAAGCGCCAATCGGAACCGCCGTATAAAATACGGAAGAACCGATCGAGGTCCACACGTTAGGAACCTCATTGAAATCGTACACGGCAGATAACGAATTGTCGGCAGGTACGTGGCCTGGGCGACTCCTCAATCTCCAAACGTTTCAGTGAGGGCAATATTGAATTTAACTTTACTTGTTATTGTGCACGAAACCGACGCCGACGTTCCGCCCGGTTTCGTGGCTGACGAGGTTGCCTAACACACGGCGCAAGATACAAGGTTTCTCACTTGGCACAATAGCGACAGCCTCGTGATTCACTTCACTATTTATCAAAATTCGTGAACGTACAAGTAACTGTTCACTTTAATTTATACCGAATCACTAGGCCTCTTTATCTTGCATCGTGTTAATCGCGACGCCTTTTTACTTTTCGAACGTGATTGGCGATACAAGCTTTCGAGCACCGATTCCGTCTAATAATTCGCGATTTACTCGCGACGCGTGAGTCTTTGAATATCAGCCACTCTTGGGCTTTTCAGAATTTGTCTGTAGACTAGAAAAAGGCTTGCATTAGGCAAGTTACAATATAGAATATCAGCCACTCTTGGGCTTTACAGAATTTGTCTGTAGACTAGAAAAAGGCTTGCATCCGGCAAGTTACAATATTTAATTTTAGCCACTCCTGGGCTTATACAGACTTAGTCTGTAAACTAGAAAAAGACTTGCAATGTACAAGTTTGAATATTGAATTTTAGCCACTCTTGGGCCATACGCTAAGAACGGTTTTAACGCGGTGACTACTGCGTGCTTACAGGATCGTGTCCAGACACAGAGTGATCTATCTGCTGCTCGCATCGACCTCCTTCGATCGTAATCGAGAGGGGATCGATGCGCGCGCATCTTACAAGTGGATCGATCCTGTGATCCTTTTCTAAGACAAGGATCACGCGTGACGCAGCACTTGTCGTGGTGGGGATCGATATCTGTGCTCACGTCGCACGAAATATCGATATGTGGCCAACACGGTCACGCCACACATCAATTTTCAAAGGCCATATGTACCCGGGTTTGGTGGTGAAATTCGTCCCCGACGAGTTTTTAATCGAGCTTGGCCATTCGATAGCCTACCCAAAAAGACCCCGCTCTGCCAAGTTACAGCCCCATATCTCATCTGTAAGCGTAGTTATTGAGGAAAGTCGAAAAACCAGTTTTGGCCCATTTTCTCTATTTATTGATAGTTTAAAATTCTGAAAAAATTCTGACCCATTTTGGATACTAAGCCACACATTAGGTATCATTTTCAGAGTTTTTCGTTGCAAACTCTGATTATAAACCGCGAAAAAGACGAAAAAATCGAAAAAATGCAGATTTCATATAGAAATCAAAAGAGCACTACTACAGATTTAATTTATAAATGAGATATTATCATAAGTATTATGCTCAATTGTTTTCAAATCCCTGAGTGTGGTGCGTCATAGTTGAAAAAAATAAAAACCACTTTTTTCAGCGTTTTTCGTAAGTTATACCTCTTTTCTCTGAATTTAAAAAATATATTCTGTAATATTAAACAATCCTACGTTCAGAGAAATATTTTCCAGACTTTAAAACTTGCGTTGTACAAAAAGAGAAAATAATACATGTCGGTACAATCGAATATTTCGAAGGTACTGTGGAAGAAACTGATAAAGGTAATAATCAGGATTTGAAATACTCAGAAAATGAATTCCTCAACACAAGTTTTATTAAAGAAGATGTGTATGGTGTGCATGAGACCTGTTGTCTATTAGACGACTCGAGACTATCTACCGTGTTTTAAAACCCAGTCCAGTCAAGCAAAAAGGAGAAAAAGTAGGAGAAGAGTAAGGAGAGGAAAGTAAGGAGAGAAAAGTAAGGTGAGGAAAGTAAGAAGAGGAAAGTAAGGAGAGAAAAGTCAGGAGAGAAAAGTAAGGAGAAGAAGGTAAGGACGTGCGGAAAAAGGTCATCGCGGAAGGGTGTCATAAAACACTGGGAAAACGGAAAGGTTCGCCAGGGCCTGACCGTAGACCTTGAACAGGTCTAAGCGAAACCTGGGGAACATAAAAAAGAAATGGTTAGAACCGCGCGGATCTGGTCGCCGGATGTGAACCTGCACTGAGTAGACCCACGCGGAGCGGAAATACAAAAGTGTTCGTGATTGGCGCGGACGAGCGTCATGACAAATTCGACGTCACAGCGCGCTCCTGCCTAGTAGCGCCGCGAACCCGCCAAGACACCGACCAATCACCGGCGCTCGGAAATTGCGTGGGCACGCGAACGCGAACGCAATTGGTCGGAACTCGCTCTCGATCCTTCTGGTATGTTCGTCATGCATCGACACTTCCGCGCGAGCATTCGCGAATATTCCAGAAAGGATCGAGAGCGAGCCAATAAAAGACAGAGAAGACGGCAGCCATGGCTCTTTTTCCTGTCAGTCTCTCTCGCACGCGATCAGCTGTCAGCACGTGTTCTTAATCGAGTCTATTTCAGTCAACTTCTCCATTATCATTCGGTTCCATTATTCATTTATTGTTAAGTTTCTTGTACATACAGTTAAATACAGTTAGTTATTGTTAAATCCGGATAATTCTTTCCACATTTTCCATCACTCATTCCAATTCAAATCCATTCGTTACATTCATTCCGTACACTCACACTTCTCAAAATTACATTTTTGGTCGATCAACACCGCTTCCCGTTACAAAAACAAAGGAAAGGAAAGGAATAAAACTTATTGAAAATTAACAGCGGTGTAAGGCAGCGCCAAGGCCGCCACAGTACCACCCTGCCAGTAATTAACATAATTACGATACAAAACAAAATTAACCTGAAACAAAACATCTAGCATCGGGTGCGCAATACGCACTCACAAAGTATATCATACTTTGACATAAAATATCAGCACGCACTTACAAGCTATATTATATCGACAAGATTTGAAAATGCGGTTACAAAATATGCGATATCGACGTTATTGCGCGGAGAAAATGTGAAGGAAAAAGAAAACAAACGAAAACTAACGATGTATGATATACAAGGTATCGCTACAACGCATATAGGCTAACGAAGGCCTGCTTGCGTGCCGCGAAATTTTCGATCTTTGGATGGAATACAACACCGTGCCCATGAACGGACATCTTTTTTAATCGACGACCAAACACAACGCTGTGTCATGAGTTTGACCGTCGCTTTAATACCAGGATGGCACAAACTATGTAAGGTGTTAAATTCCGTGCGTGTGAATGGTTCCGTAAGAAACGGTCTTGTTACGTTTGTCGAAACGTCGCAAAATACTTCTGTGTTCGAACCTGGTAGCAATATTTTACGCAATTGAATACTCGCTCCTTCGGACAAGAATCTCTGGATTTCTGTATCCTCGGCTTGAGATTTCGCTAAAACTTCATAGTCTAAAGGGGTTTGTGTTTGTACGGTTTCAATTCTAGACAACGCATCGGCAATGACGTTATCTTTCCCGTAAACATGTTGTATATCTATAGTGACCTGTGAAATGAAATCTAGATGACGGAATTGTCTTGGGGAACATTTGTCCAATTTTTGTTTGAAAGCAAAGGTAATTGATTTGTGATCCGTGAAAACAACAAAAAATCTACTCTCGATCATATGTCGGAAATGCTTTGCAGCTAAATATATCGCCAATAGTTCGCGGTCATATGCACCATACTTCCGTTCGGCAGACCCTAGTTTCTTTGAAAAGAAAGCCAAGGGTTGCCACTCGCTGCCGATACGTTGTTGCAAAACAGCCCCTACCGTATAGTCGGAGGCGTCGCAGGTAACCGATAGTGGAGCGTTTAACTTAGGATGCGACAGCAAGGTCGCTTCGGATAAGCTCCGCTTGCAGGTATTGAATGCCTGCCGCGCTTCGTCCGTCCATGATATGGGTGCCTTGCCTTTTACATTACCCGTTAATAAATCGTTTAAGGGGGCCTGACAAAGAGCGGCATTGGGAATAAAACGGCGGTAAAAATTTATCATGCCTAAAAATTGGCGCAAGTCTTTTGCGGTTTTGGGTGTTGGATTCGATTTGATGGCCTCCACCTTGCCGGGTAGGGGTTCTGTGCCGTTCTCAGAAACTAAATAACCTAAGAATTTAACAGATTCTTGTCCGAAATTACATTTTGAAAAATTAATCACGATACCGTATTCCTTCAAACGCGCGAATAATATCTTTACGTGCTGTTCGTACTGTTCCAGAGATTCCGACGCGACTAAAATATCATCTACATCCGCGTAATAAAAGTCTAAATCGCGGAGAACTTCGTCGATGAATCTCTGAAAAGTTTGCGCTGCATTACGTAACCCAAAAGACATGAACGAAAATTCAAATAGCCCGAACGGCGTCGTAATATCCGTTTTTTCAATATCTTCGGGCGCGACTGGAATTTTATTATATGCGCTGTGACGTGGCAAGTTTTGACGACGTCCCTCGATCACGAAAAAGAGAGGCCATTATAATACGCTATCGTCGAGACGTTCCCCGGTGTGACGACGCAACGGTCCGTATCGCATCCGACAGCAAAGTTCGAACAACCTAAACATTGTACCGCGTATTCCATCGGAATCCGGCTGTTATTCCGCGCAGAAAGCGTGTTGTAAACCGAACAAGATCTCGTAAACTGCCGGATTCGACGCGACCGAGAGAAGGCAGCGCGAGCACCGAAAATCCGTCGTTAAATTATCGCGCCGGCTTGTAATTCACCGCTGCCGGCTCTCACCGGCAGCCATGTCATGTCCATCGGAAAAATAAAGGTATGTGCATACCGAAGTCTCCGGCAAGCCGGAGATACCTGACACCGTTTTGCTAGCGCATACCGAGTTTTTGGAGCCGGAAGGTCAATTAAGAGGGTTCGAGATGCTCGACGAAGAAAGGCACAGCATGACAAGGCAGAGCTAGAGCCTGACAAGTGCTTAGCAAGTATTCCTCAAGACTATTTTTCTGTCCGGCAAGTGGCGTTGTTTATTTAAAATAGCTATTGTTCGATGCCGTCGTTGCCACAAGCGCGGTAGTCAAGTGGCACGGCTCGGCGAAGATGATCACCGCTGTTTACGCCAATTCGGTGTCGCGAAACACATCTCGGATCCCCAACGAAGATCCACTGTTGAGGTCACTTTTTTTTTAGGATCCCCACCTAACGAGAATCGATTCTCGATATTCCGCGCGCCGTCGATCGCGCTCTCTTGCTTCCCGGATCGCGAACGAATAGCATCGATCGTTTTGTGACTCCGAACCATCCGTGACCGTGTCGGCGTTGTTTTACCGATCACGTCTCGATCATCGACGCAAATTGTACCCGCGATCTGCGTACACCATTCCGCGAGTGCCTCGCATTTTCGAATAAGGGCTCGCGAGAAAGTTAAATAAATCGTGCTTGTGAACATCCACCCGTGGCCTTTCTCTTACACACGTGGCAACCATCTCGCTATCTCCTCATCCGAATCCACCAGCTTCCAAACGAAACAGCTATTAACTAGAAATTTTTAGAGTTCTTCGTGGTATTTTAAGGTGGGGAATACGTTGTTAAGGAATTTATAAACATTATAAGAAAGAATAACGAAAAAAAAAGAATATACATCTGACAATCTGTACGGTGAAACAATTCGTCAAACAACTCAACTAAACACGGCGGAGGTTCTGACCGTTCTGGTTCTTTGCCGTCCTGAAAAACGTTTACGGAGTACGCGCAGAAAATATCCCGCCAATAAAATGTTCCTTGGAACGGTGTGAAACTAACTGATGCAAAGAACATTGCTTCCTTCGCAGGCAAAACGGCAAATCTGGCGGCGAAAAAATATTTATTACCATCCGCAGATCGACGCGACGGCTACGTACAATCGATGGTCGGAAAAAGTCTCCGTATATCCTTCAAAGTAATCCTAAACGACGATGAGTTTCTTCAACAACTTAGAAGAATCACGGTGGTCATAAAGTAATTAACTCCAACTCGTCGCAGAAATTAATTTTTACTTCAATTTTTGAGTTGACCAACATCTGGCTATGCCTGTCATAAAATGTATGGGCTTAAGCTAACGCACGACTGGTACAACACCTTCTAACTTCATTATTGCCGTCCGTACCGTATCTTGCTCAGTGGAAAAAGTACCTGTATAATAATACGGTACTCCCTTTCGGAGTCATCGATTTTGAACAATGTAGAAGATAAATAATTTGTAGGTCTTTATCAATAGGAATTCTGAAGTCGAATGTTTTCACTATAAGCTTCGAAAAACTCATTTCCGTTTACTACATAATGTGAAAAGAAATTTTTTTCAAAAATTGCAATTGGCCGTAATTGTAGAAAAAATAATAGTAGTTTCATTTTTAAAGTTCTTAATGTGGGTCTATATTGAAAATTTAAAAAATACGTTTTGTAGATCTGTGTCAATTATATGCACTGTGAAAGTTTCATCGAAATCCGTTGGTGCGGTAAAAAACAACAGGCATTGAAAGATGTAAGAATCCTTAGATTCATTGCAGTTAGGGGCTGAAAATCGTGAAAAACTGCCATTTTTACCATTTTTAAACGTTTGTAGCTCATTGCAACGTTGACCGATTTTGATGAAATTTTCAGAATATGTTTAATTGATACAGATCTACGAAAAGTGTTTTCTACATTTTCAGTATAAGCCTACATAAAAAAAGTTGTAAAATGGAACTTTTAGTCTACAATTCCGACAAACTGCAATTTTTGAAAAAATTTCTTTTCACATTATGTAGTAAACTATAATTACTCTAACTTCTCAAACAAGATCAAATCGTATGGTCCAATATTTAGAAAGTTATGGTCTTTCTAACTGTTTCCCAATATTAGTGGTAGTCCCCAAATACCCAGTATTTTAAATTTTTGAGGCTCTGTGAATTAAAAAACGGAATTTCAAAGAGGAAGAAATCGTAGAATACGACCACATTTTTTTACATTTTTTCACATTTGAACCGGTGGTAAAATTTGCTGAACAAAGATATTTCTAATATGTTTTCATTAAGAAATTACATTTGCGTATGAAATGATAAATTATTTAAGAAGAATTTTATATGTATAATTTATGTATAATACAGGGTGTCCCAAAAGTACTTCAACATCGGGAAATGGGAGGTTCCTGAGGTCATTTCAAGCGTCATTTTCCTTTTGCAAAATGTTGTCCGCGGCTTTGTTTAGGAGTTATTAACGAAAAACACGGACCAATCAGAGCGCGAGCTCGACGCTCGTTGGCATGTTCAGCCAACCGCCTGCCGGCTCGCCGCGCTGAACGTGCCAGCGAGCGTCGAACTCGCGCTCTCATTGGTCCGTGTTTTTCGTTAATAACTCCCAAACGAAGCCTCGGACAACATTTTGCAAAAGGAAAATGACGCTTGAAATGACCTCAGGAACCTCCCATTTCCCGATGTTGAAGTACTTTTGGGACACCCTGTATAAGGATGTGTGATGCTGTTTCACCAAGTGGTAGGAACTATTCCTATCTCCATGATATTGTAGAAGAGAGATAACGATAGTTTACGTAAGGAGCTGTGGAGCTCCCTCCTGTAACCTTTTTTTTGTGCCATGCACAGCAGGGACTCTCGACCCGCTCTCAAAAAGCCATGTCGAAATTCGAGCTGAAAAGCCGGACCCTACCAAAACCAAGTATGGTAGAGGAAACTTGACGGAAAGCTCGGTATGCGCGTAAGATACAAGAGCGCATTAGTATATTAGAAGCCTGATAGGCAAAAACTCGGTATGCGCATACCGTATGTGTCGGTTAAGTCTAAATGCCGACGCGAGACCTTCCCCGCCGACCACCGCCGCACCGCTCCCACTAGCTATACGCAGCCTCGCGCCACCGCCGCTAGATGGCCACCGCGGTGAGCCGCACGCTCGCGAGTGAAAGCAAGTGGGAGCGAAGATAAGAAGACCGATCCGATAGCAAATCGGGGCAGCCAGGCAGCGAGCCGAACCGGATAAGAACGCTTCGTCTCTCAAGCCGCCCAGGACTGCTCCTTCACATAAAAACAACCCTTCCGACCGACCGTCCGACCCACCTCGCAGGCAGTAAGATTCCCTCCGTCTCCAAGGCTACACGGCAGCGAGACTTCCGACCGATCTCCAAGGCTACACGGCAGTGAGATTCCCTCCGTCTCCAAGGCTACACGGCAGTGAGACTCCCGACCGATCTCCAAGGCTACACATCAGTGAGATTCCCTCCGTCTCCAAGGCTACACGGCAGCGAGACTTCCGACCGATCTCCAAGGCTACACGGCAGTGAGACTCCCGACTGATCTCCAAGGCTACACGTCAGTGAGATTCCCTCCGTCTCCAAGGCTACACGGCAGTGAGACTCCCGACCGATCTCCAAGGCTACACGGCAGTGAGATTCCCTCCGTCTCCAAGGCTACACGGCAGTGAGATTCCCTCCGTCTCCAAGGCTACACGGCAGTGAGATTCCCTCCGTCTCCAAGGCTACACGGCAGTGAGACTCCCGACCGATCTCCAAGGCTACACGGCAGTGAAATTCCCTCCGTCTCAGAGGCTACACGGCATTGAGACCCTCCGCGAATTCTCAACGCGAGAATACCGTACCCATCGCCGCGATAAAGGTAAGGTACCTCTGTATCAACCACCAAGTCAATATACGAATAACTACGAAACCGGCGTCTACTCATTCTTACCGACAGGAACCTGGACAACCGACTGAGTCGGCACTCACTCTCCGCCTCCCAAGTAACCGTCACACTTAAATTGTTCAAGCCGATTCTTTCGTTGATTATTTCCGTCGACAAACCTTTCCGCCGCGGGAAATATCCGTATTTCGCCCGCGTAGAATCCTGAGCCCGTCCTAGAGCCACCCAGACGATCGCGAGGTCTTGGAATTTCGGAGTACTCGTTCGCGCCTCGTGCTGTTCTCGCGCAATTTGCGTGACACTGCCGAGTGTCTGGCGCCCGAAAGAAAATTCCAGCATCGACTTCTTTCGCGAAAATTCGAATCTGCGAGATACCATTTGTCCCGGGTGAACCACGTATCGTGCGGCTGAGCGTGGCCCGGCGTTTCGCCCGTAAATACCCGGTGTCGCACGCATTCCGTCCTCCCGACGGCAACGTAGAAATTAGGCGACGTGACAGCGTGTACTAAATCTATCGTAGAGAATATCCTCTTACCCCGCAGGTTTTACGCAAACTCTTCGATATGTCTCACTGGATAACGGTCGGGAACTGACCTAGCGTTCAACGCCCTGTCGTCCCCGCAGGGCCTCCATGCGTCCTCCTCCTTTTTCGGGACCATATGGAGAGGCGACGATCAACAGCTCTTGGACGGGTGAGCGATCCCCATCTTCATCATAACCTCGAACTCCTTTTTGACTGCTTTGAGCCTGTCCGGGGCAAGCCTAGGCGGCCTAACAGAGACAGGTGGTCCTGGGGTGGTCTTGATATGATGCACGGTTGCGTGCTTGTTCACCGTTGGAATCCCCGTTGGGCGAGTTACTTCAGAAGTCTCGGCGAGGAGTTGATGAAATGTGGATACGCCAACCACCGTCTTGATGGAGGGTGCCTCTGTTGTTGCTGACTGCCCTCTCGTTGATGTCAACGTCGTTGTGTCCACCAATCGCCGGTTGCGAATGTCTACCATCAAATTGAAATGGGCTAAAAAATCCACCCCAATGATGGGTTTCGTGACATCCGCTACCACGAATCTCCACATGAAGTCCCGCCGTAGTCCCAGGTTGAGGTTGAACTTCACCATGCCGTAGGTGGGGATCGTCGTTCCATTCGCCGCGGTCAGCTCATAACTGGACCTTTCCCGCGGTCCGCGCAATCCCCATCTCGGAAAAACACAGAGGTCGGCTCCCGAGTCGACCAGATACTGCATCATCGACCGGACATCCATGACAAAAAGACGGCGTAACGCTGGGTGAGGATCATTGGCCGTCATCAACGATTGCCCCGTTCGATTCCCTGGGCCGGCGTCCAATTGCTGGGGGGTATGCACCTGCGTGCGTCCTGCCCCCATCGCCAATGATACCATCACTTGCCCTGATCATCGTTGTTGTCTATGCTGCGGTCACTCGACCGTGAAGATGAGCGTCCTCGATACCGACTGCTCGAACTGGAGCGCCGCGATCAACCTCGACGCGGGGAGAACTCCTCGCGAGTGACCTCCTGCCGAATTGTGGAGATTTCCTGACGTAGCGTGACGGCAAGTTGGGCCATCTTCATGTTTAGAAGAGCCGTTAAACTCTGGTCCACCGGAGCGGGACCAGCAATCGGTGTGTGCGGTACTCGAGGTGCCGCAGCTTCGGCGATGTGTGCCCGTGGCGTCGTCGTTTCCGCAATAGCGTCGGCTAACTCGGCCTCTTTATCCAGCTCGGTATCTCGTTGGGTGGCGAGAATCACCTGCATACTGCCATGTAAACGGCCCATCCACAGTGTCCGTAAAACACTGTCGGCGATGAATGTGCCCGCCAACTCTCGCAGGTGCCGTAGAAATTGGGATGGCTTCCGATCCCCCATTTCTTCGTGCTCCAACAAGCGCCGTGTTTTTTTCTCTTGCGAAGAACCTAACCGACGGATAAACTCGGCCTTCAACTTCTCGTACGGATTTGTGGCCGGGGGATTCGTAATCATGTCTTTCACTTCCGCGGCATACCGCGGGCTTAGGGCCCCCATAACGTACCCGAACTTCGTTTTTTCAACCGTTATTCCGGCCGCGTTGAAGCTGTTTTCGACCATACAAAACCACAACTCCGGGTCGGATGGACAAAATTCCGGTATCCGAACGGCGACGCGGTCCAAAAATGCGCCCGCAGACATTCCCGATAAGTTTAGACTTCGAATAGAATCGGACGGATCGGTCATCTTCGAAGCTTTCTTGCTGCGGCACTAATGTTCACAAGCCCGAATGTCACCCGCACGGTTCGACGAGAAAGAAAATTGCACGAAACACGTTACTTATTGTACCTGTAACGGAAGCGGTCTGGATCGACCAGAAATATGATTTGCAATTGGAATGAGTGGAAGAATAGGAGGTAATATAGGAATAGGAGATAATAGGAAGAAATATCCGGATTTAACAATAAATACTGTGTATTAACTGAATGTACAATAATTAACAATAAATTGAATGAAAACTGAATATGAGAATGTTGGAGAAACTGATACTTTATGATAGCGAGGATTACTTTTGGAAAACGCGTGCGACAGCTGATCGTGTGCAAGAGAGACTCACTGAAAGAGGCATGGCCGCCGTTCTTTCTCACTTTTATTGTCTCGATCCTTCGAGAATATTCATGAATATTCTTGAAGGATCGAGAGAGAGTCTTAAGGGGGAAGGGTACCCTAAAACTGTCCCTAGAATTTCCCTAGAATACCCTAGAAATCTGGTCGAAACTTGGGTTTGCGGGAATACGTTTGACGTCGTTATACGAGCATATTTTGGGCTGGGTGAGGGCTCAATCGAAAGAGGAAGGTTCAGCGCATGGTGCGCTGGTCATGACGTAACGAGATTATGTTGATATCTAATAATATGAGTGTCCAAAGTAGGGAAAAAAGTCGAGAAATCACCCGCAGAATCCCAATGTATTTTTCTGTTACAAAAAGAGTTTTTGACTGCTGTCATAACCAGCGCACCATGCGCTGAACCTTCCTCTTTCTATTGAGCCCTGACCTAGCCCAAAATATGCTCGTATAAGGACGTCAAACGTATTCCCGCAAACCCAAGTTTCGGCCAGATTTCTAGGGTATTCTAGGGAAACTCTAGGGACAAATCCTGAAAAGTCACGTGACTACCCTTCCCTCTTAACCAATTGCGCGAGAGTTAGCGTGCCCACGCAATTTCCGCACGCTGCTGATTGGTTGCGCGCTAAGCAAGATCGCGGCGATCTTTGGCGTGATCGCAGGGTGACGCCAATTCAAGATGGCGCGTGCACGCACTAACTCGTAATAATCAGGATTTGAAATACTCAGAAAATGAATTCCTCAACACAAGTTTTATTAAAGAAGATGTGTACGGTGTGCATGAGACCTGTTGTCTCTTAGACGACTCGAGACTATCTACCGTGTCTCAAAACCCAGTCCAGTCAAGCAAAAAGGAGGAAAAGTAGAGGAAAATTAGAAAAAATATATTTATTTCTTATTCTAGAATAAATATTGCATGTATATTTAAACATTAAAAAGAGATTGAATCTCTTCTTAACATTTGATCAATTTGTATTTAATATTTTGTACTACTAGGATTCAGTTGAAGGGGGTTGAAATAACTTTCAAAGTTCGTGGTGAAAACCCTCTCTTTGCAAATATCTCGGGAACTAGAGGGTCTGGGACAATAGATTATTTGTGCAATTTGTGTGTTTCCGATCAAGGAATGTAATAATATGAAAAGATTTCAGAAAAAATTGTTTGTTTAAACAATATTTAAAAAATTAATTTCTTTGCAATATTTATTATTAATTGTTAATCTATATTCGTGTAACTTTGTGCACGTAATCTATGTACTGAAATAGGCGATATCTGTTTCTGGAAATTTTTTTCTTTTTCCGTTTAACAATAATTATTAAATATCTAAAATTCGTGGAGCGGACACAATGAAACATATATTCAAAATTCGATATCCGACGACAAGGACGTAACAATTTTACAAATTCCGAAAAGCATTACCTGGTTATGTCAGCTAATGGAGGTGTGTATATGCAGTTTTAGAATATGGAAAATTTTGCCCTTTGCTTTAGTTATTCTTATAAATTTAGACATAAATTAACACTATTGAAATGGTTTAATAAAATAGGGTTTTTGTATTTTATAATCTTCTTCCTTTTACAAACTTTTTTTCCTATAATAGCATATACCAGACATATATACTGTCACGTCGTCTAGAATTTGGCCGTCGCCAGGAGGGCGAAAATTCTAGCGACACCGGGTATTTACAAGCCAGGAGGCCGGGCCGCGTTTGGCCGCACGAGACGCGGTCCACCCGGGACAAAAGTTGTTCGCAGGCACGTCACTTCTCGAAATCTGAGCCTAGATTTTCGGGCGCCAGGCACGGACGGTGCCACGCTAAGCTATTACAGCCACCAGCGTTTCGAGAAGCGTTCGGACGCGCCTGTGACAACCGATATTTAGATCGCGATTTTCCGCGAACGGTAGCAGGGTACTACACGGGGCGAACACGAGGCGTTCCCCGCGGCGGGAAGGTTTCTCACGTAATAAGAACTCTCGGAATTTCGGCTAACAAATCTTTATACGTGCAAGCTGACATTCGCACTGCCGGCAGCGACCGGCAGCGTTTTTAGGTTAGCCGGCGCGTGACAGGAGATCGGTACACGCGCGATTTGCCCTTTTCGGACCCTTCCGAGACGCGTCGAATCCGGCAGCAACGCGATGCTGGCGTTGGCGTACGCGATACTCGCGTTCTACGCCCGGACTCAGATGTAACACGCGTAACAATTAGCTTCTTGTCGGCGGAACAAGTTGCGGAAATACGGCGAGAGCACGTGGCGGCGACGCACCGTGGAACGAGCCGAGGTTCGCATGAAAACGACAACGACGCGCGGATCCTCGCAAACAATAAATAGGGCACGGCCCCCGCAAAATAATATTCCCCGCGCGTTCGTTGCCCGACGGTTTCGCGAATACCGGCAGCCTCGAAACCGCTTCGGGGTTTCGGCGACGCGATCGCGACCGCGACACGCTTACCGAGCCAACGCGAGAAAAACCACTCTATCGAAATCGAATCTGACGAAAGCTTACCCGGCAACGGCAACGTTCGGTGTTCTCGTCGCGTCTCCGGCAGCTGGTCGCACTAATTAATATTACTTCGGCAATAAACGCGACTGTCGTGCAGTAGAGCCAACGAAGAAGTGATTTTCCGGCGCGATGACCCGGGAACGCGGAAGCGGAGCGTCCCCCCCTTTCCGCGCTCTTCCCCCGCAGGCGATTCGACCTATCGCGAATAGATTTTCGGCCGGGGCCTAGCCCCGCGCAATGGTCCCTGGCGATCGGCGATTCCTCGACTCCCTGGCAGCGGCGTACGATGATTGGTTGCCTCATCTTGCGGCGATCGACGCGAGCCTATCCGGAAACTGGCCAGGTTTTCCTCCGGACGAGGCCACGGCGAAACAGCGGATATTCCGGTTTCGGCACGGCATGCCCTCATCGGCGCCTCCAGGTTGTCCATCCTGGGCCGCGTTGATCCCTCGATTTCCGGTGCCGGAGTTTTCGCCGGAGCCGACCTCGTTCCTCTCCTTCGGGGAAAACAGCCTTTCAGGTCCCCACCGGGACCTGACTACGGTCCTGCGAAATCGCGTCGCGCAAATTGGCGTGACGCTCAAAAGTATGAGTACTCGCCCATGGGTCTCGCTCGTGCCCAGGGCGAACGCTCGCCGCGGCCCATCTCGCATTAATATTGCCAGAGGGTGTCCCGGTCTTTCGATATACGGTTTCGAAGGACGTTGGCAAATCTGCCACGTCACAATACCTACCAAATACACTAATGGAACTATTTCAGCTTATATATAAATGTGTATATTGTCACGTCGCTCGGCAGCCTTGTGTCGCCAGAGGGGCGAAACACGTTGCGAGACCGGGTATTTACAGGCGAGAAGCCGGGCCACGCTCGGCCGCACGACGCGTGGTCCACCCAGGACGAAAAGGCGATCGTAGACTCGCGGTTTCCGGCCACTGCCGCGAATTATCGGGCGCTAGACACTTCCACGTGTCGTAGAAATTTCGAACGTTGCGAATTGATTCTACGCCGCAAAACTACGAGTTTAAGATGACCGCGATCGGCCGGAGATAGCTGTACGAGGGTCCAGGATCGACACGGGAGACAGGAGGCATTCCTTGCGGCAGGAAGGTTTCTCGCAATAATTGAAGTCGGGAGTTTCGGCAATGCAAATCGTTTATTCAACGCGGTGTTCTAACAGAGCTGCCGAGCAGCTCGGCAGCACGTAAAGATGATTGCCGGCGCGTCACAGATGATTTCGCGACGGATGTTCTTCGCACGCGCTTTGTCCTCCGAGGACTTTCCTCCTTCCTTCGCGTCGAATTCGGCAGCACTTGATTTTAACGCGCTCGTACCCTACGCGGGGAATTTACGGTACCGAATTCCGATCTAATACACGATCCCACTCAAGCTTCGTTAGTCGGTCGAATTTACGGAATACGAATCGAGCACGTCGCGGCGTCCCACCGTGGAACGGAACGAGGTTGGTCAGGGTTGACGACGACACTAGTTTTCCGCGATTTACGGCAGCCCTGATCCCAAGTCGTCAACCCTCACGCCGCGAACGCGGACCCGCCAAAACGCTACACGAGCCACACACGCAAAATTCATAGATTCGATGGATAAGCCTGATCGGCGCTTACCAACGGCAGCAGCTGAGGAGCGGCAGCTCTACGGCAGCTTTCTCATAATAGCTTGTCGTCCGGTTGATTCTAACAATATCGAAGCAATGGCTTCCCGTACGGTGGCTCGGTAACGCGGAAGTGAGGCGTCCCCCACTTTCCTATTTTTCTCTCTCGCGTGACGCATCGGCCTATCGCTAGCTAAGTTTCGGACGCTACGCGACAGGCCCTGCCCTCCGGTGATTCGCGGGTTCGTCGATAGCGGCCTCCGATGATTGGCTGCTTCCCGCATCGGCGATCGTCGTCGGCCAATCCGGCCGCTGGCCAGGCGTTCTTCCGGATGATGCGGCGATCGGGTGAGGTCGATTTTGCTGGAGTCGTCCTCATCCCTCGTCGGCGCTTCCAGGTTGTTTGTCCTGGGCCGCGTCGATCTTCTCCTGTTCTTTTCCTCGTCGTGTTCCGGAACCAGTCCTCTCGGTATTTTCTTGTAGGAGTCTGCGTCCTTCCTGGCGGGAGAGAGTATCGGGTCCCCCTGGGACCCAATTACGGTCCTGCAAGATCGCGTCGCGCAATTCGGCGCAACGCTCAAAAATATGAGTTTTGCGTTCCATGGGTCTCGCACGTGCCCAGGGAGAGCGCTCGCACCGGTCTCGATCGTATCTCGCTGCCAGAGGGCGACCCGGTCTTCCGATTCCCGGTTCGGAGGGACGCTGGCAAAATGCCACGTCACAATATATATTTAAAATCCATCGCACAATCAGCTCTTTACATTTTCAGAGCTACCATATTATTACAAACGCAGAACACATTAATTATTACACTAGTCAATAAGAAAAAATAGCGGGCGCCGAATTATATTTTAGAATTTTCAGATCGTTTTGTTACCAGGCCATAAGGCCATATATATTGTAAAAAGGCCATAAGAGCGAGGAAAACTTAAGGTATTGCCTTAAGTTAAACTTAAGGCCACCACAACGACTTGCGATCCTTGTCTTAGAAAAGGATCATAGGATCGATCCACTTGCGAGATGCGTGCGCATCGATCCCCTCTCGATAGCGATCAAAGGAGGTCGATGCGAGCAGCAGAGAGATCACTCTGCGTCTGGACTAGCTCCGATAAGCACGCAAGAGTCACCGCGAGTCTAATTCGCGATTAACGCAAATAGCGTAGGCCCAGAGTGGCCCTCTTTCAAATATAGAAGGTCGCGTAAAGCGAGTAAATTTCGTTTCGACGGATTATATCTGTATAGTCCAGAGTGGCTCTCATTAAAATATAGAAGCTCGCGTTTAGTGAGTAAATTTCGTTTTACAGATTGTATCTGTATAGTCCAGAGTGACTTTCCTTCAAATATAGAAGCTCGCGTAAAGCGAGTAAATTTCGTTTCGACAGATTATATCTGTATAATCGAGAGTGGCTCTCATTAAAATATAGAAATTCGCGTCTCGTGAATAATTTGATAATTTCGTACGAAGTTGTGATTAAATCGGTAATAGTTCGTGATAACCTGCGTCTGCTATAAAGTATAAATCTCGTGCCATGAACACGGGACAAGCTATCGAGGATTTGTGATCACGTGCAAGTGTATTTAAGAGAAAGGATTTAGTAGCAGCTGGTATCACTAATCCTCACACAAGTGTAACAAGTGAGAAACCTTGCGTCTTGCACCGTGTAGCAGGCATCCAGTGTGGCCGCGAGGCTGTAATGTGGTCAAACGTAATTCTAGGGAAGCACGTTGAGTTTCTAAGAACGTCCATTAAAATTCTCGTGAGCAGTACACACGAACGGGTGCCATTCGGGCCTCCCGTGAATCCAGGCATAGGAATTTGCGTGTATCCTATCGCATGAAGCTGATGAGAGTATCCGGGGATTGAGGAGTCGCCCAGGCCACGCAACCGTGCCCTGCCGACAATTCGTTATCTTCCACATACGTCTTGTGAGCTTCCTAGCGAGTAGGTGCCGGTTACTCCTCCCGCGCTGCGGCAGGAGGATCCTTGCATTCTATTTCGTTAGTGACACTAAAAGCGAGATAGAGTCGGAGACAGTCGCGAGGTATCCATAGTATCGTCCGGGGATTGAGGAGTCGCCCAGGCCACGCACAGTGCCCTGCCGACAATTCGTTATCTTCCGCACACGTTATTGTGGATGTCCTAATAAATAGATATTGTTTCCGCTTGCTGTGAATTACGGTCAGATCATTCGGTGTATCCTGGCACGTGCAGGAAATTGGCCTGGTTAGCACGCTGAGTTGAAAGTATTGTCGAATCCGATTCAACGTACGGATTCGGCACGTTGTAAACACACCGAGATTTAGTCGCGGTTTTTTGCACGCATTCCTTGCGCCAGACGGGAAATCCCTTAGCGTACGTATTCGGTGCGTTGTAAACATACCGAGATCTATAAATAGATCACCGCCGATGCGGATCACGATTGTATTCTCAAAGATTAACAGAATATAGAAACGGTGTTTACACATACACATCATAATCCAATTGTTGCTTCACTTCGTCTAAACCTTTCCGCTTTCCAGTACCTGGAGGCACGAATCTCGTTTGTCTAACAGGGCATAATAGCAATATCGGATAAGGTAACCGATCCGATACGAATAAATGGTAATCCTCAGTAAATACAAGAGAGATGTAATAGTTTGGTTACAGTATACCTGACCAAATCTGGTCTAAAGATTTTGGGTCATAAAGGTGTAAAAACGTTCGGTACTGCTTAAAATTGGGGCCAACGACACGCATTATTTTTACCTATGATGGATATTTTTCACCCAACGGTATTACCCAACATCTAATTAGGAACATAGAACATAATGGAATTGGCCGAAGTAGGTTATTTTACGACAACGAAAGCTCACAGGTAGTATTGACAATAAAAGACTATATCTCCCTTACGGAGCGGTGGTGATTGGTACCGCGTCACATTAATACCTTCGGCACCTCCTTCAGCTATTGAAAAGTTTATAGTCCAAATGTTGGAAACGTTTATGTTATCATTTACGCAATAAGTCAAAACTGTATTCACCCCTACGTGGTCTGAAAATGTTAGATATTTAATAATTGTTGTTAAATGGAAAAAAACAAAGAAATTCCAGAAACAGGTATCGCCTATTTCAGTACATAGATTACGTGCACGAATTTACACGAATATAGATAAACAATTAATAAGAAATATTGCACAAAAAGCCCATAAAAATAAATGAAAAATAAAGAAGTTTTGTAATCAGATTCCGATGCACCTGATTCCCTTCGGGATAGGCGACATGTGTACAAAACTCGGCGACCGATGCGGCCCGAACGCGTTTATTTGAGCTGGCTGAAATTATTCGAAGAGTTTATTCGAAGAGTTTATTCGAAGCTTTCGATCATACTTTCTGCTCATTATTTTAAAAAAGAAAAACATCCATACACTGGACAGATCACTGCGATGACACGTCGCGACGCCGATGTTGTCAATGTTAATTTGTAAGCCACTCTTTGTACAGTATTAGACAATAATTGCCACTATTATGCAATACAAAAATACTATTTTTTAAAATAAAAATCGAAAATTTATTAATTTAATTTTTTGCTGCCACTATTTTAGGAGTTTAGAACTAAGGCATCGAAACAAAAACCCCAAGAAAGTGGCCCCAATATCCACTGAGTCCGGAGACATGGTCGCGTACCTAGCAAAGCTACCTGTGCTCTGTATCGTATCTAAAGGTTTATGACACGCTAATAATTGTTATTGGCTTGAAAGCCAGGCTACTGAAGACGTAGAGACGTAATCTGATACTGGGTTGGGTATATCGATGTGAACCACTACTAATCCACTTACATAACTTCTTTACTTTTTATTATTTTTTTATGGGACTTTCACCAACTTATTTGTGGCATTTATCTGATTAAAATGACACTAGACTAGACACGATATAATTTGAAAAAAAAATTTCTTTTCCAGCGCCAGGAGCGCTTCATCATGCTCGATGGATGGTCAAGGCAATATACATATACTTTAAAAATATTTCTATTCCGAGACGAATTTATTTCAATAAAGAATGAAGAAAATGGAATCCGTGATACAGTAAACGCTCCTTCGTTGTCCTGAATCGTGGGCACGATCGTTGTCCAGTGCCTACCCACTCCACTGCCTGTCAACGCCGAGACGCTCCGCAGGGCGACGACGGTTGATGTTGGCTCAGGTATATCGGTGTGAACACCACTACATTGACACCATGAATCGAATGTTCAAACTTCTTAATTTTCATTATTTTTTTATGGGACTTTCACTGGCTTGTTTCTGGCATTTTTCTGATTAAAACAAGGCCAAACATGATATAGTTTCAACTATATTTAGTGGTTTAATCCACGGTGAAAGTTTTGGTCGCAAGGTCCAAGGTGACTCTTGTCCTCGCAAGAGTCGTCGATTCCTGTCGCTCGACCATCAGGAGCACGCCAGATGCCACGGTCGATGAAAGTTTCTCCCTTTGTCTTCATTTCTGTCGTTTCTTGCATACAATTCGTAAACTTTTTTTTCCAAGAACGGGGGTGCCACTTATCATTGAAAAATTCTTACCCAAGAAAAACTGCCATAGAGTAAGATTTCCATCAGACCCGACGGGTGTACCGTGATGGTTTACAGACCTTCCGACCTTCAGACCTCATTCATATTTTGGAGCACTTGCAGAAATCTGGGATTTATGACGCTCGCGAACGCTATTGGGACTGTCGACGATGTTCTCGAAGAACAACTGCTTTATGCAATCCGAAATTAATATCACGGACAGGAAACAGCATTCTCAAGAATAACTTCGCTGGCACGTATGTCGGAAATTTTGTTAATCATCTGTAACCGAATGCTATTCTTTGTCATTTAACTAGCCGCTTCACTCACGTCTAATTGAATCGACAATGAATTAATAAAAATGCAAAATTAGCCGTCGCGCGTCGTCTTGCTTTAAGGGATGCTTCTTGTACGAAGAGGCCAAATTCATATAAAAAGTATCGTTATGCGGCATGTGTGCAGGTCGCACTGTGCTCATACGGGGCTGTAATTCCGGTAATTTGCAAAATTCAAGTCTAATTCTTTGAGAATATATTTTTGAGATGTTAAGTTGTTTATTTAATTCTATATATAGCATATGTTAAATGTATGATAAATTATAAATTATGCTTCACATGTAGAGTAAATATGGGCCAAATTATATAGTGTTTGGTCTTGTTCTAATCAGAAATATGCCAGAAACAAGCCAGTGAAAGTCCCATAAAAAAATAATGAAAAATAAAGCATTTTTAATTGGCATTCCATTGTGAGAACACGCGGGCCTTTAAACTGTGCCGGCGACGGCGACACGCTTCGGTCACGCGAACCGTATTTCATTCTGTCTTTCTCTATGTTTGGCTCTCTATTGAAGTCTCGCTCGGCGCGGTCGGCTCGATATCTAGACGCTGCACAGTGGGGTATTTGGCCGATTTCAGCGGCCATAGCTATTTCAAAATTCGCTCAATATTAAAACTGATGTAACTTCGTCAAAAATCCAAATTTGATGAAAAAGCAACCATTTTAAAGCTTGAGATTTCTACTTTTTGTACCAGATACCGTTTTTGCAAAAAAATGGATGTTTTGAGTGCAAAATCTGTCCATAAAGAGGAGCGTATCAGATTGTAGAGTTTGTTGCTATTTTTCAATCAAGTACTGCGGATTATAATCAATATTTTTACGCTATCCGTCTATTTTATGTATGTACACTATCGAAAAATATAATCATTTACATTTAAAATATCTTTTTAAAATTCTTATTACAAAGAATAATCAATATTTTTACGTTATTCGTCTATTTTAAGTACACTATCGAAAAGTATAATCATTTACATTAAAAATATCTTTTTGAAATACTTATTACAAAGAATGCTGTTTTTAAAATATATAGCCATGGCGAAAAGTATGCATTTTCCACGCGCTTGTTCTTTGGTGATGCTGAGGCTTTGCAATACCGAGGACCCATCAAAGGAACTGTTTACATTACGGACTCGCGAGATGTTTATGTTACAAAAGAGATAAGCATTCGGCTAAACCTCTTCGTTTTGATTGAATTCAGTTGGAACCATTCTGTCAAAGAGTAACGTGTGCAATGAGAGCTATCCAAGTGTTTTTAAAAAATTCCTATATTTTATTTAAATTTTATGTGTGTACTGTTTTCTTATTTTAGTGTATATTGTGTGTTAAACAATTCCTTCAAATAATTCCTTAGTAAGTACTTACTTTACGGAGATATAGCGGATGCGAACATGCAGGTATGTGAGAAATGCTGCGATTTTCGATGGCCATTTTTTCATGAATTAACTATAAAACAAAAAGTTGGAAAGAGTTGGAACCGATTTTTCTTGCATCTTAAGAGGGAAGGGTAGTCACGTGACTTTTCAGGATTTGTCCCTAGAATTTCCCTAGAATACCCTAGAAATCTGGCCGAAACTTGGGTTTGCGGGAATACGTTTGACGTCCTTATACGAGCATATTTTGGGCTAGGTGAGGGCTCAATAGAAAGAGGAAGGTTCAGCGCATGGTGCGCTGGTTAAAAGTTAGTTTCCGAAATTATCATGCAACATAGTGGAATAGGCCTACAGGAGAAACCACATTAAAAAACGCATTGACAATAGTACCTCCATGGTAATGTGGAAACCTATTGATACGGGTGTCGCCCTAATGCGCCACGCGCAGTTCATACGGTCTGGGATAGGTACGCGCCTGAGCTGCCTCGAGGACTAGGACCATCGCGGGGAGCGAGACGTGCGGGGCGAGAATTGAGGCGGAGCGAGCCTAGATCGAGCTGTAGAGTCCTCTCCGTACCGACCACTGCTTTATATGATCCGAATTATATCGTGTTTAGTATCATTTTCATTAGAAAAATGCCACGAATGTTTTGGTGAAAGTCCCATAAAAAGTAGTGGTCTCCTGGTCTCACACCGATATACTCGACCCGTATCTTGTTACACTTCTCGGCGGCCGAGGCCGCTCGATGTTCGATTCGCGACCTAAAAATAAACATTCATCACTCCGCGTGCCAATCATTTAGGTTTTATCACTCGCGCCGTGGTATGTAAGCATTCCCGTCAACAGGGATCTCGACGGTTCGATCTTTTTTACGATTTACGATTGTAACCGTCGCGCCTGGCCTTCACGACATTGTCCTCTTCAAGGACCATAAGGGTCCAAAGCATGCACTCGCATCCCCCTTGGGCCATCTGGTTCAAAACAAAACACTGTCAGGATAGGAGTTTAGTAATTTACAGGGTACCGAACGCGAGGTACTCGAGGTTCCCGGAATCGGGGTTCGAGCTAGGTGGTCGGTTGTCCGCTTGGGATAAGGGGCCATAAAACGCCACATCATGTTCGGGCCACTTGGGCCATTTTTTGTACCACTGCTCCGGGGTCCCGGCAATTTACATTTTCCCGAAGTTTCCGCGATTGACCCGGGGTAGGGGCTTCCTCCTCCACCGACGAGGTCTGTTCGGAAGATCCTCCTCCCTCGGGTCAGGCAACGAATAAGGATGATGCTTCCGAGAACTCGGACCCACCCCCTCAACGTTCGCAGCACCAAGGAGGTGACCAGGGATCGGAGCCCGAGAGCAGAAGTTAGAATATTTTCCAACTTGGAACGAAACGCATTGCGAAAGAAAACCGGGCAATCTCCTCGGCCACAATCATTTATCCGCACGATAGAGTTGTACAGTTTCTCCAAGGAGAACTCGCGAGCGTCGCAAGGGTTGAAACAAGTTCCGTTCGTTCACTACCGCTACAATTCATTGTTCCGCAAAACAAACAGTCGCCCAAAGTTAATTCGGCCGGCGACAGTGCTGTATTATAGTGTAAAATTTTTATAGTAAACAATTTTATTTTTAAAACCAAAGAACATTTATTTACGGCACGAAAATAAAACATGGTCCTTCGAGCCGGATCGGTGACTTGGTGGAGTGCGAGAAATTGAACAATCAAGACGAACGAGATCTTCGCGGAAGCCACGAGCGTCGCCTTCTAAACCAAGGAGGACTATCACGCATTGAAGCCGAACTTGGAGAAGGACGAACAACCACCAGGATAAACGAAAATTCTGGGCTGCAGAATATCCAGACTGCTGATTCAACAGGAAGGGAAGCCAGGGACGAGAGGACCCACTGAGATCATCGACAGAGTAAGCTTGTCAAACTGCGCATCAGTCAATTCCCTAGTGTCCATTATCCTTCCTGTCTCGATTTTCCGAAATGGCGAACGCCGAAAAAGAGACAGCCGCTCGAGATAAACAAATTCGTGCATTAATGCATAGAGGCAGATATTTCAAAGGTCAGGTTACGGTATTAGCTAACTTTGTCACATCTTACAAGGATTCCGCGAAAGAACGAATCAAACTACGAGAAAAGATCGATCGTTTAAAAAACTTATTCGATAAATTCAATGAAGAGCAGCACGAGCTTGTAATAATTTCCGACGAACACGAAAATATCGAGTTGCATCACGAAGAGACTGCGGAACAGTACGACGATGTAGTCGCCTCCGCGCTTGAGTTATTAGAAGGCTTTAGTATCACGCAAAATCCAGCACCGTTAGAATCTTCGTGCGCCAGACCACATTCACTAAAGGTAAACTTACCAAAGATAAATCTCCCAAAGTTCGATGGCCGCATCGAAGATTGGGTTACTTTTAAAGACGCATTCCAGACACTCATTCACTCGCACGAAGGTCTTAACAATATTCAGAAATTAAATTACCTGAAGCTTTCCCTTTCTGGAAGAGCCGAAATAGCAATCGGCGCATTCACTATCAGCGACGACAATTACGAAACCGCTTGGAACCATCTCGCAGAGATTTATGACAACAAACGCGCATTAGTTTTTAGACACGCGTCACTTCTACGCGATACCCCGGCGATGCCAAACGATTCATCCGAGTCAATTCGAGATCTCGCAAATTATATGCAATTACACGTACGGTCATTACAAGCGATAGGTCGGAGTTGGGAAGATATAGCAAATGATCTTCTGTCGAGTATCGTGATTTCTCGCATGAGCAGGGAGACTAGAAAAACGTGGGAACGCACGTTATCCGATACCGAAATGCCCTAAATTAATGACATTTTCAAACACTTGCACATAGCGTCACATCAGTGCAAAGATTACGAATCCGCATCACACACAACACCGAAGCAAACTTTCAACTCCTCTAAACCACAATTCAATAATCGCGCCAAGGCCAATAATCACTCTTACGATTTACGGTCATCTTCGCAGGCTACATCGACTTTGAATCGTCGGCAAGTTTTCGCGACAGCGAATCGATTTCCGAAGTGTGCAATCTGCAATACGGGAGACCACGCGGTATTTCAATGCAAAATGTTTTTGGACGCGTCGGTAGAAAAACGCAACGAAGCCGTGCGCAAGGCAAAATTGTGTATTAACAGTTTGAAACCCGGTCACACAACTGATGCTTGCTACGGAGGCAGGTGCAAAAAATGCAACCTACCACACAACACGTGCTTACACCGAGACCATAAGAACAAACTACCGACAATCGAATCACACACGGAACATCAAAAACAGGAGAACATCGCTTCCTGACTCGCTACGCGCTTCGACATTACACAAAAATCAAATGCTCACATTACCTCACTAGCAATCGACGGATCGACACATGGCCTAATGGCTACAGCTATAGTTATTGCAACGGGTCAAAATAAAGAAACGGTAGAGTGCCGGACACTGTTAGATACCTGTTCAAACGCCAACTTTATTACGGAAGGTCTAATGAAAAAACTAAAAATACAAACGCGCGAACAAAGTGTAATGATCGAAGCGTTGAATGAGTTAAACACGGTAACAAATCGGACTGTCGAATTGAAAATAGCATCACGATTAAATAATTTTAACCGAACATTAAATTTCCTTCTGACACCGCAGATCGCAGGGCAATTACCCGATTGTCAAATTGACCGTTCCCGGATTCAAATTCCGTCTAACATCAAATTAGCCGATCCTCACTTTCATAAATCAGCGCAAATCGATTTGTTAATTGGCACGGGACCTACACTCTCGTGCCTCAAAAATCACAGTTTGGTTGGATCATCGGGGGGAGCGCGCCCACCACTTCTCATAAAAATTCGCACATGACATTTTACAATCACGCTGAGTTTGATCTAAAGAAATTTTGGGAAATCGAGGAAGGGCCACAGCATCGTCACCTCACCCCAGAGGAAGAAGCTTGTGAGTCCCACTTCAAACGCAATGTTTCTCGGGACCCAACAGGAAGATATATTGTCTCCCTTCCTTTCAACGAAAAGAAAAATCTCATAGGTGAAACATACGATCGCGCATTAAATCGTTTTCGCTCGCTCGAGCGACGATTCGCTACTAATCCAGAATTACAGGTTCAATACGCGCAGGTAATCAAAGAATACTTAGAATTGGGCCATCTAAGCCAAGTAGAATCATCTGACAAATCATGCGGATTTTATTTACCACATCACGCCGTCATCAAACCCTCCAGCTCGACCACGAAATGTCGAGTTGTATTTGATGGATCGGCAAAATCGAGTTCGGGAATTTCATTGAATGACGCACTACTGACCGGTCCAACAATTCAGGACGATATTTTTTGTCTTTTGTCGTGGTTTAGAAAGCACTCGTTTGTACTGACTGGCGATATTGAGAAAATGTATCGACAATTTCTTGTCCGAACAGAGGATAAACCCTATCAAAAAATTCTTTGGCGAGACGCGCAAAGCGAAATCTCAACTTTTCAGTTGAACACTATAACATTTGGTCTAACTTCCGCACCTTATCTAGCCACGCGATGTCTACAGTAACTTGCAGATGACGAATCGCAAAATTATCGCGAGGCTTCCGAAATCATAAAACGAGACATCTATGTGGATGATCTCTTGACCGGTGCCGCCACATACCGCGCAGCGCTCAAATTACGCGACGACATAATCAATTTATTGAACAAAGGAGGGCTCAACATCCGTCAGTGGGTTTCAAATGACCCACAATTACTGTCCGACCTCTCAGACGAACAAATACACCCCAAGCTCTTCGGGGATTCGACCGTAAAAACCCTGGGGGTAGCCTGGGATCCGCGCACTGACACCTTTTATTATTCGGTCAATACAAATTCGCCAAACATGCACGTGACAATTTAGGTCTTCTTGCTCCAGTGACAGTCACAGCAAAAATATTCATGCAACGTTTGTGGCAATTAAAGGTAGACTGGGACGAATCGCTTCCAATGAGTATTCAACACGAGTGGGCAGTCTATCAGAACAATTTGCAACTATTAGAACATGCCCAATTCAGACGACATGTCGCTCAACGCTCCATAAAGAGCATCGAATTACACGGCTTTTGCGATGCCAGCGAGCGCGCTTACGGAGCTAGTCATTACATTCGCTCAATTGACAAGTTCGGAAAAATCAAAACTAATTTACTTTGCGCCAAAACTCGAGTCGCACCTTTAGAAACTGTCAGTCTAGCCCGTCTCGAGCTCTGTGGGGCCCATTTGCTCACAACGCTTTATTGCTCCGTGAAGGATTCGCTCATTCACCCACTGACTAAAACCACAATCTGGACCGATTCGACCATCGTCCTGCATTGGATAATGAAATCCCCGAGCTCACTGAAAACGTTTGTAGCGAATCGCGTCGCAGAAATACAAAATAAAACACGCGTGACGGAATGGCGACATATTCGCACTGACGACAACCCTGCGGATTTGTCATCACGCGGCATCACGGCCAAAGAACTAATCAATAACAATTTTTGGCATTTCGGTCCGAATTGGCTCTCACTCGATGAATCAGTTTGACCAGAGTCACATTTTGAAATTCTCAAGGAGACACCGGAATCACGCAGGGTCACTTGTTTCGCTTCATCCGCTAGTAACCCAACCGAGATTCTGCAGAGATTTTCTTGTATCAAGCGTTTGCGTCGGATAATCGCTATTTGTTTAAGATTCTTAAAGGGAAATCGTCGTACTGGACCGCTCTCAGCAGAAGAAATATATCGCGCAAACGGAAAAATTCTTATATTAACGCAACAACAAGCATTTTCGGAGGAAATACAAGCATTAAGAGGGAAGGGTAGTCACGTGACTTTTCAGGATTTGTCCCTAGAATTTCCCTAGAATACCCTAGAAATTTGGCCGAAACTTGGGTTTGCCAAATTACGTTTTTCGTCCTTATACGAGCATATTTTGGGCTGGGTGAGGGCTCAATCGAAAGAGGAAGGTTCAGCGCATGGTGCGCTGGTTATGACAGCAGTCAAAAACTCTTTTTGTAACAGAAAAATACATTGGGATTCTGCGGGTGATTTCTCGACTTTTTTCCCTACTTTGGACACTCATATTATTAGATATTAACATAATCTCGTTACGTCATGACCAGCTCACCATGCGCTGAACTTTCCTCTTTCGATTGAGCCCTCATCCAGCCCAAAATATGCTCGTATAAGGACGAAAAACGTAATTTGGCAAATCCAAGTTTCGGCCAGATTTCTAGGGTATTCTAGGGGAATTCTAGGGAGTCTCGAGGGTACCCTTCCCCCTTAAAGACCGGATCCGAGTTACCGTCAAAAAGTAAATTACTTTGTTTAAACCCTTTTCTTGACAAAAGGGAAATACTACGCGTTGGGGGTCGTCTACAAAATTCCAATTTCTCATATCAAAAGAAACATCCGATTCTCTTACCAAAAAACAATCATGTTACAACACTCATTATTCATAATTCGCACATTCAAAACCATCATTCGGGCCTTACGTCCACCTTGTACAACGTCCGCCAGTTCTACTGGCCGATCGATGGAAGAAACACAACACGCAAAATATTGCGCAATTGCGTGAAGTGTTTTCGCATCAATCCACCCATGACCAACTATATCATGGGCAGTTTACCCACGAATAGAGTCACCGAAACTCGACCGTTTACCAATATAGGGGTGGACTACTGTGGCCCCTTCTTTATAAAAGAACGCAAGTTCCGCAATCGAACTAGGATAAAGATTTACGTTGCGGTTTTCGTCTGCTTTTCTAGTAAAGCCGTACACCTTGAAGTCGTTAGCGATGTGACTACAGAAGCCTTTATCGCCGCCTTAAAACGTTTGATCGCGCGCCGCGGATTATGTAAGAACATTTATTCCGATAATGGCTCCAATTTCATAGGTGCCAACAATGAACTGACCGAGCTTGCCAAAACCTTGCGCGAGGATAAAAAAATTAGTCGATTTCTCACAGACAAAGATATCTCATGGCATTTTATCCCGGCTGTATCACCTCACTTCGGCGGGCTTTGGGAGGCTGCGGTCAAGTTCTTTAAGCATCATCTCAAACGCGTAGTCGGTGATGATCTCTTTACTTACGAACAATTCGCCACCCTTGTAACGGAAATCGAGGCAATCCTCAATTCCCACCCATTGACTCCCCTTTCATCCGATCCCAATGATCCAGCAGCCTTTACTCCTGGTCATTTTTTGATCGGATCCGCAATGACGAGCTTACCTGAGGCCGATTTCACCGAGATCTCTAACAATAGATTGTCCAAGTGGCAACATATCCAGAAAGTAAAACAAGACTTCTGGACTAGATGGTCCAAGGAGTACATCAACTTTTTAAATGTACGAGCCAAATGGACCAAGGGATCCCATCATATAAAGGAGGGAACCATTATCGTCTTAAAGGACGATCATTTGCCACCATCACGTTGGAACCTAGGACGCATCGTAGAGACTCATCCCGGACAAGATGACATCATTCGCGCAGTCACCGTTAAAACAATTAACGGAATTTACAAACGAAATGTAAAACAGCTCGCGCCTCTTCCCATTGAGGACAATTGAGATTCTCGAGCGCTTTATTTTTATGATTAATTCGCGTAAGATTACGTTCCTATTTTTATCCAATTCGTGTTATTAGTATATTGCGTCTTTATCTCTAACATTAATTTATGTTTGTAATTTCTAGTAATAGTGCGTCATGTTTAGTTTTTAATTCTCACTCATACTTTTGACGATAACATTTTGCATGTCCCATTCATATTTCACACGGGTCATTACGCGCAGACTTTGTCGAACTATTTCCTTTTGGAGTTTTAGTCCGTTTCTGGTGATGTGGAACCGCGCTTATCACACTCTTGAACTATCAATGTAGTTCAACGGGGGGAGCATGTTCGATTCGCGACCTAAAAATAAACATTCATCACTCCGCGTGCCAATCATTTAGGTTTTATCACTCGCGCCGTGGTATGTAAGCATTCCCGTCAACAGGGATCTCGACGGTTCGACCTTTTTTACGATTTACGATTGTAACCGTCGCGCCTGGCCTTCACGACATTGTCCTCTTCAAGGACCATAAGGGTCCAAAGCATGCACTCGCATCCCCCTTGGGCCATCTGGTTCAAAACAAAACACTGTCAGGATAGGAGTTTAGTAATTTACAGGGTACCGAACGCGAGGTACTCGAGGTTCCCGGAATCGGGGTTCGAGCTAGGTGGTCGGTTGTCCGCTTGGGATAAGGGGCCATAAAACGCCACATCATGTACGGGCCACTTGGGCCATTTTTTGTACCACTGCTCCGGGGTCCCGGCAATTTACATTTTCCCGAAGTTTCCGCGATTGACCCGGGGTAGGGGCTTCCTCCTCCACCGACGAGGTCTGTTCGGAAGATCCTCCTCCCTCGGGTCAGGCAACGAATAAGGATGATGCTTCCGAGAACTCGGACCCACCCCCTCAACGTTCGCAGCACCAAGGAGGTGACCAGGGATCGGACCTCGAGAGCAGAAGTTAGAATATTTTCCAACTTGGAACGAAACGCATCGCGAAAGAAAACCGGGCAATCACCTCGGCCACGACATAATTCGGCCGGCGACAGTGCTGTATTATAGTGTAAAATAAACAATTTTATTTTTAAAACCAAAGAACATTTATTTACGGCACGAAAATAAACCAGTCGAGCTTCTTGGCCCCTCACGGGGTATACCCCGCAGGAGTGGGGATAGTTCAGGGACAATTATGTGCCAGACATTTGGGACATTTATCGATAAAATACTGTATTTACTTTTCTCACATGAGCCGATCGCATTTCGGGAGTTTTTGCCTCACCGGCGAGCACAGCTCTTTGTGTTCGACAACAACCGACGGGGTGAACGATCGAGTTGGTAAACCTCGCTGCATCGAAGGTGCGTTCACCTCGCGATTATTGCCGCGTGGGCCATCGTATTCTATTTTCGATAGTAAAATAATGAGAAAGCAAAATAATCGTTGAAATGTTAATTTTGCATAGAAATAGAGAAAATACCATTCCCCGATAAGATAATATCAGATAATTTTTTAATGTGTCGTCAGGGTAAGGATTCTGAAAAACTGCAACTATTGCTATGTATGTATGTATATTGAATTTTGCCTATATGTGCACGTCCGTGGTGTGCGGATGCGTCAGCATGTGGGACCGCTCGTCAACTATTTTTACAGTACATATATCACGACGATCGTCGAACGATCTATTCTATATAGTGTTTTCTTGACAATTGTCCAATACACTGATCCGAGAGATAATTATCGGCCAGGAATACAGTAAAAGCTTGATTCTTGTCCAACAGCCGTGTTTTTCATGGACAAGAATCGTGCCCAGAAGTGCTTTTTGATTTATGACTCCGTCTAGATATCGCGCCGAGCGAGACTTCAATAGAAAGCCGAACATAGAGTAGGACACGATTGATTCTTGTCCAACAGCCGTGTATTTTTCATGGACAAGAAGACAAGAATCAAGCCACGAGAAGTGCTTTTGGCTTTATGACTGCGTCTAGATACCGCGCCGAGCGAGACTTCAATAAAAAGCCGAACATAGGGATGGACAGAATGAAATACGGTTCGCGTGACCGTATAAAGGCACAGTTTAAAGGCCCGCGTGTTCTCACAATGTAATATGCCAGTTAAAAATGCTTTATTTTTCATTATTTTTTTATGGGACTTTCACTGGCTTGTTTCTGGCATTTTTCTGATTAGAACAAGACCAAACACGATATAATTTGGCCCATATTTACTCTACATGTGAAGCATAATCGCTATCCTCTTCTATGTCCTACAGTACTCCATACCGTCAATGAAACTGTAACGTTCCGCTTTCGCGGCAGCCTCTCGCTGGATGCTCAGGGAGCCAGGGTCCTTGCGAGAGTGTGGTGACGGGAAGGCAGTAAAAGAAAGTTAACAACCAGATCGGTATATACGCAATTTATTGCTTCGTCTTCATCGACAGTAGGAGCTGCCGTCGCAGCGTCCGGGCAGCGGTGGCGTCGATTCGCGCTGGGCCGCGTTCGGTCTAAACAGGTCGGAGACGGTACAATCAACGTTTCGGTATTGTTATTATAGCGGTGCTTACGCGGTATGTTTCGGCGTTCGCGGCGGTCGGTTTGAGCGTTTACGCCCCGAGGGGGAAAGAGGGGCCCGCGGTCGGCCGTGCCGGACGGACGGACCCGGATCGTATTGTCCTGCTGCGGGGAACGGCGTCTCCGCGATCCTACGGCAGCACCCGTAAGAGGGACAGAGATCGTACGCGCCCGAAAGCGCCCGGGGGATACGCACTCCCCGTTCCCGTTGGCGATCGACACGGCTCGGGACGTCGTCGGGAATGGTCAGCGGAAGGCCAGGATCGGCGTGCCGTGAATCGGTGCTCCGGTCCGCACGGGCCGAAGAGACGGGGACGCCGTAGCTCTCCGTCGAGAGCGCCCGACAGAAGGGTCACGGACTGCACGCGCTCGGAAGCGCCCGAGGTCTTCGTGCTCGCCGCCCGCCTCGACGGCTCCCGTTTCGGTCCAGGACGGTGATGCCAACGACAGCCGGGAACGGACAAGGTTCGAGATGTCTATTCTACGGGATTTCCCCCTAGTTCTCTCGTTTGGGACGCCGATACTCTTCTCCGGGAGCACCCGAAGATAGGGTATCGAGCGTTCGCGTTCGGAAGCACCCGAATGTGCGAGCTCGTCACCGTAGCGAGGAACTGGAGCTGCGCTGGTGGGAGAGTTCAAGTTCTGAAAAGAGCTCCTGCGAACGAACTCCCCGAATCGGTAATTCTTTTTTTTTTTTTTTAAATTTTTAACTTAAGATCCGGAGGCCTGTGCCGCTTTACCAGGGGACAAAAAAAGTGGAAGTTAAAAGAATTGATATTACCTATATCATTTAATAGTTGCAAGGTAGCAGAAATAGGACAGAGGGGGATTAAATTTAAAAAAAAAACCCGGAAAGAACGTGAAACATGGGGGAGAAATGAGGGATGAAGGATGAGAGGGTGAATTATCGCAGGTTGCGGGGTAATCGACCGTGTGGCATGCCACCTTCGACGGTGTTGCAGGGATGCAGCAGAAGAGAGAGAGTCAACATCGAGATGTTGCTCATTAAGGAGTTGAGCGGAGAAAGGCGCTGCGAGGGGTCTACAGCGGGTTTCCCCGAAAGATAGGCAGATAGGAACCGACACGCGTTAGGGCGGTCGGTGATGGTAATAATGAAGAGGAAATCTTTTTTTAATACGGTAAGGAATTTGGTGAGGATTAAATTCTCCTGTAATCCGAAAGTTGGTTCGGGTGGAGATGGACATCAAAGTTTTTTATGTTGCTAATACAGAACTCCAATACACTGGGCATTTTTGAAATGTCATTAATCAATCGGGTAGGGGTTCTCGTGGGGAGACCCAGAATAATTTTTAAGATGCGAGACTGAGCACGGCTTGCAATTTTAAAGTTTGTGGCTGCGGCAGCTATCCACAGGTGTAGGCCGTAGGTAAGCACAGAGCGTAGGCACACCTTATAGAGGGTCAGCCTTAGGCTTCGGTTAAGAGGTGAGCTTTGGGAGATTAATTTGTGAATGGCACCGGCGGCCGCACGTGTTTTGGAGACACGGTCTAAAATCGCCTCCTTCCATATGAGTTTATTGTCCATTACGACACCCAAGTATTTAATTTTGTTTTCTCAGGGGATAGACACATTCTTAATAGTTAGCTGCGGAACAGACTTGAGTTTAAGCCTTAGAGAGAAGAGGATAGCCATAGTTTTGGTTGGGTTAACCGTGAGTTTCCAAGCTTGAAAGAAATTGATAACTTTATCCAGGTAACATTGCAGGTTTAAAGTAGCAATTCGGGGAACCTTGTGCGGACTGAAGAGCAGCGTGTCGTCTGCGTACATTGCAAGTTGTGAAAAATCATCCTTGGGGATGTCATTGACGAAAATATTAAAAAGTATAGGGCCAAGTATGGAGCCCTGCGGCACCCCGGTGAGAACATTATGACTGTGAGAATCAAACCCGTTGATTGATACGAATAATTTCCTGTCAGACAGGTAATTTAGAATGAATTTCTGGATTAGCGGGTCAAAGCCCAGATTGTTTAGTTTGAAGATTAACGCCTTGTGCCAGACGGTATCGAAGGCCTTAGTCAGGTCGAGAAAGACCGCAGGGACCGACCGCTTTATATTTAGTTGGTGGGTGACCAGCTGGGAGAATCTCACCAATTGGTGAGTGGTCGAGTGCTTTGACCGAAAACCAAATTGTTGGGCAATGATCAGGTTGTTATTCTCGAGGAAGCCAAGAAGGAGTTTTTGAATGCATTTCTCTAGGAGTTTTCCTAGAATCAGAAGCAGGCTAATCGGCCTGTAATTATCAGGAGACTTGTGGTCTTTGCCTGGCTTAGGGATGGGTACGACCTTAGCAACCTTCCATTTTGCCGGAAAGTACGCAAGGTTGTAACAGGAAGAGAAGATATAGTAGAGCTGCATAACAACTTTATTGTTTTTGAATGACCTGATGGCTTGAAATATTTCTTTAGGTGAGGCAAAAGGGCGTTTCGACGAAAGGTCTGGAGGTGCGTTCGCTATCGATTTATGGTGGTCGGATATTACTTGATTGTAAGGTGAGTTTGAATAGTCGGATCCCGAGAAGGAGCTGGCAAAAACCGATGCAAATATGTCAGCCTTGGCCTTATCAAGAATGATAGGGGAGGGGGAAGCAGAGGAAGTGAGTGGAGGGTAATTGGTGCGGGTGCCCGTCAGTATCTTGTAATTTCTCCAGAAGGTAGGGTCGGATTTATTTAACTTAGTGAGATTCTTAGTGAAGAGCTCACGCTTGTATTTGGCGGCCCTATGCTTTATTTCTTTAGTTAGATGTGCAATAATGGTGGAGAAAAACCCGCACCCGGTGCGTTGAAGATCACGGCGATATTTTCTTCTGAGGCGGATTAAGGCAGTCAGGAGAGGGTCTTCACAAAGGTGAGGGCGTGAAGACTTCTCCTTGTAGACAGAGGATCGTCTGAGACAGGCAGTGAGGAAGGATTCAATGGTCTTTCCTGAGGCATCAATTTCGGTTTTATCACTGGGGTGTCCGGTAATTTGGAGTTTATTTGTGAGGTGGAGGTACTTCTTCCAGTCGACTGTCCGAAGAATATGTGGAGGAAACAGTGAAGCTTCCTTAGGACTCAAAAGAACCGGACTGTGGTCGGTCGGGAGCTGGTCGATTACCACACAGTAAAAGTCGCACGAAATGTCAGTCAGAAACAGGTCGAGATACGATATTGCGTTTTTCGAGCGATACGTGGGCAGTTTAGAGGAAAACAGTCTGTATTTTGACTTGGACATATGGTTTTGCAGGGCTCTGCCATTACGATTTGAGCACCGGTCGCCCCAGTCAGGATGTTTGGCGTTGAAGTCACCGCCGATGATAAAGGGGTATCTGAGACGAGATAGTTGATCTAGGGTCGCAGGTGTTAGAGCAATCCTGGGATTAACATAAATTGCGGCCAAGGTAAGCGCTCGAGAAGTGAGATTAACACAGGCGATCTCGATACCATCCTGGCCTGGGATTTCAAGGATGCTGTATTCCAAGGTGTTTTGAATAAGAATGGCAACACCACCGCCACGCCCATGATCGCTGTTGCAGGGCCGGTCAGTGCGTACGAGTTTGTAACCCGGTAGGTAGAAGTCAAGGTCAGGTCGGAGCCAAGTTTCGGTTAGGATTGCAATATTAACATTGTTTTGTTGCAGATATATTGCGATGTCCGTTTGTTTGCTTAGAATGGAGTGAACATTCCAGAGTAAAACTTTGGGGTAGCGCCCACCTATGAAAGGGTTGCCGAAATCTGCATAAATGCAGCGAATTTCTCCGAGTCTGAGCGACAGAGTCTCAGTTTGGATAAAAGGATTTTAGCAGCGGCGAGAATTTTTTCGACATTGCAAACAGCAGCAATCTCTTTGAAGACTTACATTGTCTCCTCGATCGGAGAGATGGTTACCATAGATGGTTGGGCCTGATGGTCAGGGCCAGTAGGGACAGTATTTGCTTGATTTTCGGCGAAATACGTTTTCCTAGGAGCGAGAACACTGCTATACGTAACATTAGGGCGCAGTATGGCGGTTTCGGTTGAATTGTTAGGGCCAGTCGAAGAAGAAAATCGTTGCGAGGAAACAGGTGGAGGATAACGTTTTGCCCGTTTTTCGAGGTAATTTCCCAGAGCACTGACCTCCATGCGAGGAAGGCCCTTCAGTGTGGCTGAGAGGACCTTTTCGGAGTTTATGGTAAAGGTGTGGAAAGGGAGATTCGCCTTCTCAAGCTTTCCCTTGAGATCGAGGAAGTGCTCAGTGGTGTTCAGTTGAACACGGACTCTTGAGCCGAGGAATTTTAACTTGAAGTCACGGCCATATGACTCAGCTAATGACTTAGTTAATCGTGACATATTGCCATCGAAGTTAGAAAAGTAAAGCGGGGGCGGCTTGGAAATAGTTTTCTTCGAGACAGTGCTTGGAGAGGTAATGTTAATAGGCCTCTCCTGGTGTTTATTTGAATTTGGGTTCGGAGGGGATGAGCCTCGGAGAGAGGGACCGGCCCGATGCTTGTTTACCGGCAAGGCAGGAAAGTCGTTGGGCGCTCCAACAAAGGAGCCCAGCACATCGAATCTGTTTTTAACGGCAACAGAGGGGATAGCCCCGAGGTTAGTCACCTCAGTCATGTTGACGCGAGGCACCGAGCTGTTGTCAGGAGAGCTATCGACAATTGTTCTCTGTTTCTTTGCTAGAGGTGACAGCCTAAGCTGTTTATCCGACGGCACGTCGGAGGTCGACGGCGCGGATACAGAAAACGACGAGCCAGACGAGGCCTCCGCGGGAGCGTTCGGAATAAATTTCAGCTTAAGAGCAAGTTTGCTGCTGTTTTCCATATGGGTTGATACCGAAGAATCTACTGATTTAAGACTGGCCAGTGGTCCCGTGTCTAATGTGACGGAGTCACGAGGAGAGATTTCACCAGGGGCGGTGGGAGAGTCCTCGCAAGGAGAATTTACCGGAGAGACGGGCTCCGGCACGTGAAAAATATCGAGCCGAGGTTCAGAAAAAGAGCGCGCTTGCATTAAGGGGTCAGAGCTGACGTTTGGTACGTTTATGCCCGTAGCCGATCCAGAGATACCGAAAGATATTAAGTCCGCAACCTGCGGGAAAATGCCGCACGCGGCAGAGGAAGAACGCGAACCCGAGGAAGCAGAGGGGACCCGACGGGTCACACTTGTCGCTTCTTTGCCCTTGGCCGTGTCTGGCGCAGTTAAGTCCGGTGAAAACTTGCGAACTACACCGCGGTTTTCCGACGCGAGAATTTTAACTTCGCTAGCCTTGCGCCGCACACTGAGGCGCTTGGTTAAGAAGCCGGTGGGGCGATTAGTCGCCACTCAACCGGAGAAAGGGCAATTTTGCCCTGGAGAAGGGACAACACGTCGGCGAGAGCCGACGCGCTGACTAGAAAGACGAGAAGAGTAAAGAGATAGTACTTACAGAGGTAACGTAGAGAAGAGAAGAGAAGAGAAGAGTGAAGAACAGAGAACAGAAGAGAAGAGAAGAGAGAAAGAAAAAGAAAGAGAACAGTAATTACATAGAACATAAACAAGAAACCAGAAAGGCTGAAATGAGCATGATTGAGAGACACCAAGAGGCATAAGCACGTCCGCATGCGACGGACGCTAACAACCGAATGACGGACGTTAACAAACGAATGAACGCCTTATATACTCTGTGAACGGAGCACGGACCATGAAGAGCACGTTCGCATCGCGCTCTGATTGGTGCGTGCCCGGTCTCGGCCGTGATTGGCGCGTGCCCGTGCACGAGTTAGTCTATAAATATGACCCGTGCTCGGTTGCCTCGGTTTATTCGCCGCCGTGCTTCGCAACAGGTCGCCTCGTTGCAAAACCACTAAACAAATTTGAAATTATATCGTGTTTGGTATCATTTTAATCAGAAAAATGCCAGAAATATGTTAGTGAAAGTCTCATAAAAAAATAATGAAAAATGAACAATTCTATCATTGCCATATCATTGTGAGAACACGCGGGCCTTTGAACTGTGCTGGCGACGTCGACTGTTCGCGTCTCTTTCTTTCCAATGCGCTGTTGTTCGCTGCCTTCGAGACTTTAATGGTCGATAAATCCACTTAATACAGTTCAAATTGTCATTTTAATCAGAAAAATGCCAGAAATACGGTAGTGAAAGTCCCATAAACAAATAATGAAAATTAAGAGATTTGTAAAATCGATTCCTCCAGTCAATGTTGTGGTGTTCACACCGATATACCCGAGCCGACATCAATCGTCGCCGCCCTGCGGAGCGACTCGGCGTTGACAGGCAGTGGAATGGGTAGGCTCTGGACAAGAATCGTGTCCACGCTCCGGACAAGAATCAAGCTTTTACTGTACTACTGTTTGACTTCTGTCGAACGTAGAAAAGGACAGCGAAGCTCGAGGGCCTCGGTCGCCGAGCAATGTAACATTATACGTGTGAGACCAGGAAACCACTACTAATCCAATAACAAAATTTCTTTATTTTTCATTATTTTTCTATGGGAATTTCACCATCATATTCGTGGAATTTTTGTAATGAAAATGATACCAAATATGATATAATACCGATGATATTTACTTGTGTAATGAATGAAAGTTGCGAACGCAAGGAACAACATCGGACGCAAGCGAAAGCCTTTGAATTGTGTCGGCGCGCTACGACTTCTCCGCTTTCTTTCTTTTTTACGCAGTCCTTCCTTGAGTCCGAAACTTTCATTCATTACACAAGGAAATATCATCATTGCGTCCTTCCTTCCAAAACCAGTTTAGTTATTAAAAAAATGTATACTGAATAAAAAAATATTTGGATGTTCATTATTTCATTGCATTTTTCAATTTTTGTAGATCTGAAATAAATAAAAATCATATGAAATTCTGTGGAATTTTCTTTTCTAGCATATATGCTCTCCTGAGCATGCCCGCACAGACAATATCCAATGTAGGTATTGGTACCGTTGATGTTGATTTCTATGACATATCCAAACATTTTATTTTATAGGCATCCAACATAACCACAATCTGTCACGATCTACGCTTGCATCTTCCTCCGATTCCAGGTCGACAGTACTTCTGCTTAGAGCCACCTGACGCGCACCAGTTGAACTAAACTTGTCACATTTTTGCTCTGCATTATCGCACATCACGAATTCTGACGCCAGAAAATCATGCTAAGACGCGGTACCACTTTTCTGCCTTATTACTCAGAGAATCAAGACGAAATATAGCTCATTTTGTAGCTGGAGATATAATCTACGGGGCTCTGCCCACGATAGCATCCAGAAAACTCATGCAATGGCATAAAAATGGCTCGCTCTACATTGCTGAACATCGAATCAATTTTGGCCTACTTCCAACACTTATATTAGGAAATATATGCATAATTTCATATAACAGAGGGGCAGAGACCCGTTCATTGAACCTTTCTCTTTTGAATGAGGCCTTGTCCAGCAAAAAATATGCTCGTATAAGGACGAAAAGTGGTACCGCGTTAACACCTAAAATGTCGGTAATTTCGTCGGTATTTTGTTACTCTACTTTATCGCGGTGGTACATAGTGAAGTGGGATAGGTTTCACGAAATAAACACTGTTCTAAGGCCCACTTTCTACTTTAAAACGCAAAGTTTATTTTTAATAAAACGGTATTAAAGAATTACTCGGAGTCGTGTAGACACGACACGTCTAGTCACGACGAAGTTCATTCGTCCTCGTAAAGGGGGAGATTGCCCTCAAGAAAAAGGACGGAAAATCACTTTTGGGAAAAACCATCCAGATGTGCGAACCTTCGGCTGCAAGTCCCTCGGTATCGCGGAGCCGGCTATCAGGTACGTACGTATACCTGAGATACCCGGGCCCGTTATGAACCAAGGACACTTGCAGGCGGACCGGTAATGGCCCGGGCAAACCTGGCTACCAGATGTGTCGGAGGACCCGACCCCAGCCAGCTTGCCCAGGGCCTAGGTAAAAATCCTAATAAAAATTCCCGTCTACTGCTAGACGGGGTTTTACCCGGGACATGGTAGCGATCGTGTCGCTACAATAGCAAAAGCCCTTAATAGTAACTCGTCGGTGGTTCTGATTTATGCCACAAACCACCGACGAGTTACTATTAAGGGTGTAGATCTGGATTTGACCTCGAAATTAGTTTGAGCTCCGTCCAGTAGGGGAGCTGAGTACAGTTTCTACAGAATAGTCCAGAGGCACAGCAGCGCCAACGAGAGACCATCTCGGCGGAGACAGCAGTCACTGCATCAATAAATGTTGCCGGTAAGTCAGAGGCTTCATCAGCAAGCGTGACGTTACTATACGGTTGACGTTGATACTGCGTTGCTGTGCTCGAGTGAGAGTTTGTGGCACAGCTCACCGCTCGGAAAGCGTGTACGTGTGCCTAGGCGGATTGCAAGGGTTCAGCTCCGGACGTTATTCGTCTCGCTAATGCACATTTGAGACCCCTACGTAGTCACAATCGCTAGATAAAAGATCAATCTAGAGCGTGAGCTCGCCCAAGTGGCCTACTTTTGCGTTTTCGAGGCGTAATTTACATTATTCGACAGCATGATGTCTGCTCGAGAGGCTCTGTAAGCAGTCGTGACAGCCGTACCGCGCGGCGCACTCACACACTCACCGCTCGGGCAGCGTGTACGTGTGCCTAGGCGGATCGCAAGTCGCAAGGTTTGGGGATGCTTCAAACCATTTCTCGTCTTCCGCTGCATCCTGCACTAGGGATAGCATAGAGCACTATGGCCGTCACGGAGAGCAAGACGCGCGGTAGGCGTAGGCCTCGAAAATGTGCTGAACGGTGCCAGGGTTGCCGACTACTGTTTCAAAACATTTCTCGTCCTCCGTTGCATCCTCCGCCGTATTTTCTGCCGCATTATAAATTACACTGTCCAACAGCCAAAAAGGGTTTCGATTCTTACTATGCAATTCTTATAGAGTTTTTTGCGGTGATTCCGAATGTGTCCTTAATTTTTCTCCTAGACGCACAGTTTTTGAGAAATTTGAATTTGAAAAAAAGACATATTTTTAGACTTTAAACAAATATTGTGATGTTATTATAAAAGATATTGAATTGATCTTTACAGCAAAAGATTCCTTAGACTTTCCCGAATGCAGTGATATCCAATATTAATACATTATGATTGTTTAAACGTGTTTAAACGATCATTAAATACGTAGAGACACCACTTTTGCACCAATTTTTGACGATATTTTTGAATTTATCTCAAAAAATAAGGGTCCAGCGGAAAATCGAACTATACCACGCGATAGAGCAGACTTTTATCTTGAGAAACCACCCTTTCAACTTTGCAAGGTCAACGTTTTTTTCGAACCAGAAAACAAAATATTTTCGTCCGACATGCGCCGTATCCAATCTCGAGCGCCACTGGCGGCAACTCATGTCGGACTTCTGAGATATGCTTCAGCTCCGGACACGCGGTGGGTTTAAATACGTTTGTTTTAACATTGTTGGAATTGTTTTCTTTAGGTTAAAATAATTGTTCGTGGATTTATTGCGCAAGGAAAAAACGTAAAAGTATTTATTAATATATAACATCACTTTGTCTTTGCACGTGTTCTTACTATTCAATCAACCATCTTGCTTGCGACTAGTCACGACACAGGCAGTTCGTCTTCACGCCATCCTAAACATCGCTACACTAACGAGAGCTAGATGGCGCCACGACTGTCCTGACTCGCAATTGTTGAATACTCGAGATTATTAAATTTACCGAATATTCAACAAACATAATAAACGTGGCATTGACATGGTATGTGTCCGCGACACCGCGCGAGCTGCTCACAGTTTCTATAAGAATCTCACTTCTCTCGATATTTAAGAAAATGTGTGTCTCCTGACAGTGGCAGCACTGTCGCACCGCCCGATGCTTCTCGCGACTCCGCTACATGCTGCCGAATAATGTAAATTACGCCTCGAAAACGCAAAAGTTGGCCACTTGAGTGAGCTCGCGCGGTAGATTTATCTTTTATCTAGCGATTGTGACTACGTAGGGATCCCAAATGTGCATTAGCGAGACGAATGGTGTCCGGAGCTGGACCCTTGCAATCTCGTGTACGTATACAGTGTCTAGCGGTGTGTGAGTTAAATTGTGTGAAAGAGATCTACACCCTTAAGACATTCGTTGCTTGTGCTTAAGAAACTTTCCATCCAAATCCAGACCTTTTGCCGCTGATCTTGAATCAATTTTCAAGAATTCCTAAGAATAACGTTACTGTAGCATGCCTCAACGTGGTGGCCGTGGTGGTCGTAATCGAGCGCTTCGGGATGCGGGTTGCGATGCCAAGTTGATGGCAGATCAATACGTCCAGGGTCCGTGCCTGATCGTCGAGAATTTCAACGACTCGATGAACGATTTCATGATCAGGAGCAAATAAATATTGCAGGTTCTGGCTACCGTAGGGCAGGTCGCCCTCGTGTGTCTTGGAGAATTGAGGAACGTGTGATCGCTCTAGCTCGAAGTTATCCTGTCATGGGATCACGACGCATAGGCGCGCGAGTAGGGGTCGATCATAAAACAGTCTTGCGCATTCTCCGTGAGGAAGGTCTACGACCCTACAAAGTGCAGATAGTGCATGAGTTACGATCTGGTGATCGCACAGCTCGTCTTCGTTTTTATCGGTGGATGCTTCGCAAGATCCGAAGATATCGGGACTTTGTGAAACATATAGTGTTCACTGATGAATCCAGTTTTTCCACCACTTCCAATTTGAACCGACAAAATGTTCGCATCTCGTGCAGACGCAATCCACACGCAATGATCCAAAAAGTTCAGCAGGGTCGTGTTTCAGTCAATGTTTAGGCAGGGATACTCGGGAATGATTATATGGCACCTGTGTTTCCCTCAAACCGATTGTCAAGCGTTGAGTATTTGCGGTTTCTACGTCATACGCTCCTGAATCGACTGCGACGTATGGTTCCGAGGCATACCCGTAATCGAATTTTTTTTATGCATGACGGTGCTCCACCGCATTTCGGCAGGTCAGTCCGCGCTTTCTTACAACAAGTTTTTGGAACTCGATGGATCGGTCTTAATCCTGCGCTACACTTATGGCCCGCCCGTTCACTTGACCTGAACCCTTTTGACTTTTATTTCTGGGGAGCTCTGAAAGCCATTGTTTATGGGTCAGGCAGGGCTTTAAGGACGGCTTAGGATTTACGAGATCGCATTGAAGAGGCGATTGCTACTTTAGAACGAAATCGAGCTGTGCTCCGTAGAGTGCGAGATAATTTTGTGGAGAGGCTCCAATCTTTCATTGATAACGGTGGTGGTCACATTGAAGCTGGCAAACAGGCACAACTGCTCAGAGCTATTGTGAGAGGCAAGGGGAACTCACTGTTAATCAAGTCACCCCGAAGTGAGAGACGAGGGGAACTCACTATAATCAAGACACCCCGAAGGGAACAGAAATCTACCATGTCCACGTCGTTGTTCCTGGGTAGCGCTAAGAGAAGATTAAGCAGATTTTTTACCGCGAAAACAAATTTTTCAGGGTCAGTTTTGGGGGATAATTTTCGCTAATCATGATCAGGATATTTAGAACATGATTTTAAGAACTTTATAAGCATCAGATTTATTTTCTGACTTCATGAAAATCGATATTTTTGAAATTTGCGGCAAAAAAATTTCAAACGAAGATTTCTCTATGTGTTTGAGATTGGCGCGCGCGAGCGCCATGTTGTCTCGCCGCGCGACGCGATCCCACATTGACCAATACTGTTGAGACCCGCGATCGCGATCACCGAGCGTATGCCAACGAGGCTTGAGCGGGCTAAATCCCAAGCTCGTAATTGGTCGAATCCAGCCTCGATCCTTCTGGAATATTCTCGAACACCCAACCGGATCACCGGCGCGTGACGAATATTATAGAAAGGACCGAGGCAATAAAAGAGAGAGAGAATGATCGACAAACTCTCTCTGTCTCAAACCAACAGCTGTCGAACACGTGCTTGCGATTAGTTAAAGGGATCTCATTTCAAAGTCCATTTTAGCTTAGACTGCGATATACTTATTGGACATACTTTATTAAAGGTGAAGATACATACTTACTTACAGTCCACTCCATTTTCCGTTAAATTCCGCCATAGTTCCACACATTCAATACCATTTAAAATTCAGCCCTTCTGGTCGACCAAGACCGAGTCCATTACACTATGAAATATTGATTTCCAGCATATGGTCCATTTGAGACTTTTGTACAGCTCGACGAGTAGAATCGATTAAGCCAATAAAAAATTTTTACCTTGAAAATGACCTTGAAAATTAATTTTGCGTCACCATGTGTATAATGCAATGTTGGCGATCTCGACGAGTTCTATCACCTCCCAAAAGGTTGACCAATCATTTTTCCCCACCCTGTACATACATTGTAAGCACCTGGGGAATCAAGGTATAGTGTAGGAAGTGTGGATTTGTATGTTTACTGTTGTATATGTTTCCTATTGTATGTATGTGTGAATCGTGTTTGTGCATGAGTGCCGCGGTACTGCGACCGCGACACATAAAAAATAATCAATAAATAAATACGAGACGTCTTCTAGAAGATTCGAAAAATAAAACATCCGAGCGAGTAGTATATAAAAGGACGCGTTGACGCGGCGACTTCACTTTTTCTCGGGAAACACGAACACGTCAAATATTATTAAATACGGAATTACGGTTGAAGAATTTAATGTTTATTCACTGTTTGTTAAATTGTATATAAGTCGTGTGCTTTCTTTTCTTAATAAAATAACTGCTTAACATCTCTTCTCTTACAATATTGACAATTTAAACTTTTATATGTTTATAATACGAATGAGTTGTAGAGATCATCTCGATGAAAATGAGTCGAAACACGACATGATTTGAACTACCTTTAATAAGATTATAATTTTTATCGTAACATTACATATCAATAAAAATTGTTCGATTACACCCAAATTTGGACTCATTTTCATCAGGAAAACCACCTCAATTCACTCGTAATAATTTTAAGAAGGTATATTGAAAAATCTAAAAGTTTAAACTTTCATTCGTGCGTGCTTCCCCATCTGCTAACATTGTATGCCGTTTGTCAGTCGCTGTCGCTGGGTCTTCGACGTTCTGGGGCTCGCCGCAGAGATAGGTAAAATTTTCATCTCAATAAAAATTTCGGATAACGAATAAAAAATAAAAAAATTTTATTCATTATTCGATGGTTCGAATATAAAAAGTATCTTTATTCGACGAGCTTCGAATAAATAATTATATTCGACGAGAATTTTTCCGACGAATAAAGATAATTTTTTTTTTTATACCAAGTGGCTTTATTCGAACTTCGAATAATTTTTTTCATCGTTTATCTGTATCTTTTATTCGAAAGTTTCGAATAAATCATTCTATAACTACTGCCAACTCTAATAAACGCGAACCATCGAATAATGAATAAAAATTTTCGTTATTCGAAATTTTTATTTAGATGAAAATTTTGCCCAACTATGCGGCGAGCGTTGATTTCCGAACGCCGAGCTCCGAACGTCGAGTTCCGACTGTCCAAGACCCAACTACAGCGACTGACAAACGGCATACAATGTAAGCATATGGGGAATAACACACGAATGAAAGTTTAAACTTTTAGATTTTTCAATATTCCTTCATAAAATTATTACTATTATATTGGGGTGTTTTTCCTGATGAACATGAGTCCAAAGTCGATTGTAATCGAACAATTTTTATTGATCGTAATGTTATGATAACTTGGCCTGGAGGGCCTATCGTGGCTTGGCAGTATGACTGTGTGAGTGCATCGGATGCATGTATGGTTGAATGGAAGGGTGTATGCCTCGGGTCCTGCCCGCGAGGCCCCCCAGGAGGGTTGAGTGTCAACCGAGCGCGTCTCCAAGTGGCGGATAGGAAAGTCAGCCTGGGCCGCCCGGGGCCTGGACCACGTAGGCCGGTGTTTGCATCCAGCATCACCAGGCCTGCGTGGGACGACCCCGGCGGTAGCCCAGGTTAGTAGGTGCCATAGGGACCCCCAGCGGCCTAAAAACCGTAAGTGGGCGAACGAAAACCCTGCCGCGGACCAACTCACCCAAGCCAAGGTGGGAACTATCGTGCCGAGGGCTGCATGGCACCAGGGGTTGTATGGTGTCTTAAACGATGCCCACGGGGTACCGGGCGACCCCCCGTGGTATTCTAGCCTTACCCTCGCAAGTCAGGCTCTGCGGGGGCGGACCAATCTTTCCTGTCTTCTCGTGGGATCATTTATGGACTTGATTAATCTAAAAAAACTAAAAATTGCAGAGGTGGGGGAGGCGGCGGTAGGACCCTCAGCAGGGGGAACGCCACTAGCCTGCTCTGGTACTGCAGATGTGAGACTGGCGGAGGATGTCTCCATGGAAATGGAGACAACCGATACCGGGCTCGCTGCAGCAATCACAACGGCGGTTCCCGCCGCGGAGGCAGAGGCGGATACCGGTCCAGGAGCCGGGAATCCCTGCAAACCGCGGCGGCTGTCACGCATAAATCCAAGAGCAGTGGTGCGGCCAGGAAAAGGGCCCGCGAAGCCAGAATGGCTCTGGCAGGCCCGACCCCTGGCCCGGCGCTGATCTCGAACGAGGCAAACGGCGAGATCGTAGCAGAGGGCCGGGGCTTTAAAAGGAACCGGCAACCTGCGGGCGACACTCTCGAGCAGTGTCCAAAAAAGAGGGGGGGCCTGTTACCGGGCCGGCATAAGGGTAGCCATCACGCTGCCCGGCTACCCAAACGAACTGCTGTCGACGGAGCAGGGGGATCTGGTGATCCGGGCCCTAGGGACGGAGATTGACGCTGTACCCAAGGGCCAGACACCCCCCCTGTTCGACGAATGTAGGGCAGTACAGGGTATCATTTGGATCACCTGTACGAACCCCGAATCCAAGACCTAGCTGGGTACCACGGTGGCCAAGATCAGGCCTTTGGAAGTGCGTCCCTATTCCTCAAGGAAAGGGACTGTCTACCAAGGCTGAAGAGGGTTACTACCTTTGTACCAGGACCTGCTGACAAGAGTGAGGTCCTGCTCCAAAGGCTAGCAAAGCAGAACCCGGGACTCCGCACCTGCCTATGGCGGGTGTGGGACCGGAGGGATGCCGACGGAGGCACGCATCTAGTCCTTGGACTAGCACCAGTGGGCCGGGAGCGCAGGTACGAGTAGCGGAGACTCGGCCCCTAAGGCGCGTCCTGCCCTCCAACCCACCGTCGGTAAGGCGACCACCTAACCCAAAGGGTGACTGTGCAATAACCGGCCCAGTACCTAAGGCTAAAACAGTAAACAGACCAGAAGGGCTCCCCAGCAAAATTAGCAACAGGGCAGGCCCTCCAAAGAGACTGTTATACAGAGGGCCGGGGCCGAGGGGACCAGGAAGTGGACACAAAAGACCATCCTGAGCTCCCTGAGGACCCCTCTCCAGAGGGGCATTGGGAGCAAGCCCGACACTAAGTCGAGACCGACTCCCCCCAAACAAGGGGCGTTAGGAGGGAAACCTTAACCGGCCTCCCTGGAGCCCCGTTGAGCGATCGCGGGTACGTCGGAAGCCCAAATATGGCTTCGGACGGCACCGATTTTTCGCAGATAAACCTGCGCCACTGCAAAGCGGCTACGGACTTGCTTCGCCGGCACTTAGCAGTGCTGCATACAAAGTTAGTCCTCATTCAGGAACCATGGTTGCACATGGGGAAAGTAGGGGGTCTAAACGTTAACTGGGGCACCATCATACAGGAAACCGCGGGGGCCGGGCCCAGGGCGTGCATACTTGCTAACAAGGAGGTAAACGCCGTGGGCATTCGGAGCCACTGCTCTAGAGACCTAGTGGCGACCCTAGTTAATATCAAGCTAAACGGTGATATGACCAAACTGGTAGTCTGTTCGGCCTACTTACCCTACGACGCAGAGGACCCCCCCTCCAACGAGGGAACTCAGGGCGCTCGTGGAGGACTGCAGGACTAATGGACTGTAATTAGTGGTGGGATGCGACGCCAATGCGCATCACACCCTCTGGGGCAGTTCGGACTGCAACAGCAGAGGAACTGTTCTCCTAGAGTTTATCGCGGTTCAGAACCTGGAGATTCTGAACAGGCGTTCTAGCCCCACCTTCGTGATACCGCGTAGACAAGAGGTGATAGATATCACACTCGGATCTACCAAAGTATCACAAGCTATCAAAGCCTGGCATGTGTCCGATGAGGTCAGCCTCTCGGACCACAGAATGATCACTTTCAGGCTGGAGGCCGAGGCCTGCACCACACCGACTCGCCCATATAGAAACCCCAGAGCCTGCAACTGGCAGCTCTTCAAGGAGGAGCTAGCCAGCAGGCTAGGGGGGCTACATGTGCGCCCAAGAACGGTGGCAAACACTGATTGCACTGTTGCCGACGTTCAATCGGCTGTCGTTCAGTCTTACGAACTCGCCTGCCCGGCGAAATCCACGAAATGCAGCAAGAAAGTCCCCTGGTGGAGCAATGAGCTCAATAAATCAGGGCAAGGACCAGGAAGCTGTTCAACAGAGCCATGAAGACTAACTCGGAGGTCGCCTGGAATACCTACCGGGAATTCCAGAAGGACTTCAAAAGGCTTATCACGTCCTCTAAAAGAGCGGCCTGGAGACAGTTCTGTGAGGAAACTGAGGCCCTCCCCTTTGTGGCCAGACTTCGCAAAGTTCTGACGGTGGGGCCCCAGACTATAACGATCGACGCTATCACCCTCCCTAATTGGCGATGATAGCACGCCGCTTCTGAAACATCTCCTGGAGGTACACTTCCCAGGATCCACACCATTGTACCTGGGGCAGCAGACCTTCACTGCTGGTACCAGGACCCATGCGAAGGAACGCTGGGAAGTCGCCCCTAGGCTGTTCTCCAGAGATAGAGTGCTATGGGCTGTACGCTCTTTCAAGAGATACAAAAGGCCTTGCTTCAAGAAGGCGGGACCATTCTTACCGACCGGCTAAGGGAGATCTTTAAATCTTGCCTCGCCCTAGGTTACACACCCTCCGCTTGGAGGATGGCCAGAGTCGTCTTCATACCGAAAGTGGGTGAAGGCGACTACGGCTCCGTCAAATCAGTGGGCCGCAATCACCTGCCGCGCGGTGGGGACGGGTGTGACCCACACTACAACTTTAAGATTGCGCATCAAACACGCTTCCCGAATAGGTGTGACTGGGAGGACGACGCGGGGAGCTACTCTCATCGCAGGGGCTGGTCTGGTTCACGGACGGCTCTAAAAACCCGACTGGGGCGGGAGCAGGTGTCTGCAGCATTAGCCCTAAGGTTCAAACGTCTTATGCACTGGACCCACACGCAACAGTCTTTCAGGCTGAGGTGTTTGCTATCTTGGCCTGTGTCAAGCAAAACCTTGATAGAGACTACAAGAACAAACACATCTACATCTGCAGCGGCAGCCGGACGGCGATCGGCTCACTACGTTACGTAGTGACCAGATCTTGCCTAGTCCGGGACTGTATCGCTGCTCTGACGCAGTTGGCGGGCGACAATTTCTTCAGCCTTCTGTGGGTTCCAGGACATGCTGGAATCGAAGGAAACGAAGAGGCAAATAGATTGGCCCGCGAGGGCTCACGGGGGCTCAACGGGGCTATCTATCACCCTCTTAAGGGGGAAGGGTACCCTAAAACTGTCCCTAGAATTTCCCTAGAATACCCTAGAAATCTGGTCGAAACTTGGGTTTGCGGGAATACGTTTGACGTCGTTATACGAGCATATTTTGGGCTGGGTGAGGGCTCAATCGAAAGAGGAAGGTTCAGCGCATGGTGCGCTGGTCATGACGTAACGAGATTATGTTGATATCTAATAATATGAGTGTCCAAAGTAGGGAAAAAAGTCGAGAAATCACCCGCAGAATCCCAATGTATTTTTCTGTTACAAAAAGAGTTTTTGACTGCTGTCATAACCAGCGCACCATGCGCTGAACCTTCCTCTTTCTATTGAGCCCTCACCTAGCCCAAAATATGCTCGTATAAGGACGTCAAACGTATTCCCGCAAACCCAAGTTTCGGCCAGATTTCTAGGGTATTCTAGGGAAATTCTAGGGACAAATCCTGAAAAGTCACGTGACTACCCTTCCCTCTTAATCTGGCACCGGGAGTGACCAACCGTTGGGTCAGGGACTGGACAAGAACGCAACTTGACCAGCTCTGGAACTCCGAATCAGGCCTACGACACACGAAGGTTCTGGTCAAGGGCCCCTCTAGGAACCTCGCCAACAAAGTATGCCGCTTGGACCGGTCAAATGTACGACGGCTCGTGGGTATTACCACGGGCCACTGGTACACAGGGAAGCACAATATGGTTGTATGGACCGCTTCGGTGGCGGCGGCCTCCATTCGGTCAGGGCCTGCGGATCAGTGTCGCTGAGGCAACTGTCGACATTGGGCCCAGTATGAAATACTTGGGCCTAAATGGTGACAGCCGCTGGCGCTTTGACAGGCATTTCGACCTCCTGGCCCCCCGATTGGAGAAGATAGCGGCCGCATTAGGGCGGCTGCTACTCAATATCGGGGGGCCTCAGACGAGAGTGCGCCGCCTCTATACGGGGGTGGTGCGGTCTATAGCCCTATATGGGGCCCCCGTATGGTACCGGTCGCTCGAGGCCAGCCGGCATAGCCAACTTCTCCTTGAGAGAGTGCGGCGCCGGCTGGCACTCCGGACCATACGGGGGTACCGCACCATCTCCGGTGAGGTGGCGGGACTCCTGGCCGGGATTCCTCCCTTCCATTTGGAGACGGAGGAGTGAGCGTCGAATTACGGCGTCGCCTGCTCATTACGTCGCCCACCAGGGGAGGAACTCTCGGCCAGGGAGATGGAGGAGGTCGGTGCTGCAAGGCGCCAGGCCCGGATGAACACCTTGGGGCGGTGGAGGCAGTTGCTTGCCTCTTCACCGCGCCCAGTAGTTCGGTCCCATCTTTGGAAGATGGTGCAGGGGTCGGTTCATCTTGACCTTCCGCCTCACGCAGGTGCTCACCGGGCATGGTTGCTTTGGTTAGTTCCTGCACCAGATAGGGCGGGACCCAACTGCGCAGTGTCACGACTGCGGCGAGGAGGAGGACACGGCGCGGCATACCATAGAGGAATGCCCTGCGTGGGCAGGTCCGCGCCGTGTCCTGAGAGCTGCAGTGGGGGGTGGGACCTCTCGCTGGCGGTCATGTTCGACCACCTGATCGCCAGCGAGAGGTCGTGGAAGGCGGTGGTCTCCTTCTCCGAGACTGTTATCTCGGAGAAGGAGGCCGCCGAGAGAGCTCGGGAAAGGGACCCGGGCTCGCTGAGAAGGGAGTGGGCGCGGGGACGGGAGGGTGCAGGAGGGGCGCAGTTGTGCACGGGAGGGTGCGGGGGGCGTCCCCGAGCCAATTTGTGCCCCCATGAGGGGGGGCGGCGTTGGGGTCGCCGCAGGGAAATTCCCCGCGACGGGGTAGCCTCCCGTCCTCGGAGGGGGAAATAGATGAGAGAGATCCGTTGCGGGGTGTCCCCTCGCGATGTCTGTTGCCCGGAACGCGGGCGGAGAGGGGGGGGGATCGGGGGGTGAGCTGACCCCGGTTCCCCCGGGGTGGAATTTAGTTTCCCCTCCGGGATGGGTCGACATCCCCGAGGTATCTCGGTGCGGGGGATGCCGGCCCGTCCCCCTCGACGAACCACGAGCTCTGGGGGGTCGTGGGATGAATGGGGCGTGCCGGATCGCGCCTTCGACGACCCTTCCCTACCGGTGTCGGCGTCTTCCTGCCCTGGCCAGGGCGGGGCACGGAGACACCGGGGGCCGTGGGTGGACCGAGCGGGGGCTCGGGAAGTCCATTTCGACGGCCCGAGGGATGGGGACACCGGGCGGGTCCCTCCGCCCGGGGTCTTATAGAGTAGGTAGTGGGGGAGGCTAACCCATCCCCCCGGGATTTTGTGATAGCCGGGAAGTGTCCTGTTGAGTACTCGCATGATCCAGGCACTTCCCATTTAGCTTAGGCGGGTGTGGGGTTTTAGTGGGTAGCCACTGGGGACGGGCGCGCCTTCGGCGCCCCCCTCCGTAGTCCCACATAACCTCGGTTTCCCCCCCGGGGGCCGAGGTATGCGTAATGCATTTCCCCACAAAAAAAAAAAAGGATGGGTCATTCCATATCGAATCGATCACTTTTTGCAGGCACCATCGCCGATTTTGTTCTAATTGAAATATGTTGTAGTCCATGTAAAATTAGGGGGGTTTAAGTCATCATTTTGCCGGGTTCGAAATTTTTTAGAAATGGCAGGCCTTCAAAGTTTTCAATTTTTGCCCATTTCGGCGAAAACGGACCTCACTTACGAATTTTTATCTCAAGAACTATTTGTCCGATTGAGCAAAATTTTTTTTCTCTTATTCGGAAAGGATTGGGCTATTACAAAATAATTTTTTCAACCTCGACAATTGTTGAAACCTGAATTGGGCTATACTCAGTGGACAGGTGAATATGATTAAATAACGGTATTGTGTGCTCAGTATGTAACGACTTTATATGAAACGTTATTATGTATTTATGCGACTTGTTCTTATCGAGATACTTTCCGGACTAACCGACCGCATGTCAACCGTAAACACACCGGTAATACAATGCGCGTTTGCTCGCGTCTACTCGGGTTCGCTCGCGTTGTCTCGCGTTGTCTCGTGTTCGCTCGTTTTGGTGTACATACACTCATTCCAACAACAATCAACTTTATAATGTCGAAAAATTTAAACAAATTCTTCTTTTGCGTTTTTTTCGATGATGGGGCTCAGTGATTTAAATTTTCAAAAAAATATGGTTATATTCCTTGAAGTTTTCCCTTTAAAATGAGCCCTTGAAAAAGATGGTATCTTTAAAATTGGCGTCACTATGAACTGGTAAAGGACGCCGTGTACCTCCGTTCCAGGTAGAGGCGAGTCCTGCGCGCCGCTATTATGGTCCGTTGTCTATACCGCTGGTCTCGAGAAAATACCAGCACACTGTATACGACTAAATAACCCTATTTATACCTCGAGAACAATATTAGTAACCACTCTTGGCCAACGACACCTTTTTAATCATGACTTCATTTATAGATATTAGTTTTTTCACGAATTGTATATATGTTCTACGAAAAAGGTGTCGTTGCTCAATGGAAACCACGAGAAGGTGGTGGTTTTCTTCCATCGGGAAGGAATAAGGAGGGTTTATGGTAAGACGTATGGATAGGATCATTGTGTGGGGTGCACTTAAGGATTGTGGAAAAAAATATAAGAAAAATTATTTCATTACGCTGAAAACAGAGCCATCATTATCGCACGAACATGTTTTGCATAGCAGTTCTTTATTCGATAATGGGGTAAAGCTATGAAAGATTCTAGTGCCTGTAATTGGTAATACTGTTGCAAAGCGAGATGGTAAACAATCAGCATGTTTATTATGTTCATCTTGGGTGACGTAATTAAATATTATATTTGGAAAAGCTGTTTCTGCCCATTCAAATAAATTTTTAGGGGTGAGAATTTGATTATCTAGTGGTCTTTGTAAGCTAGTGCGCATTGCAAGTCTTTTGATGGTTCCTCCAAGACCATCACATGGTCCCTTACCATGAGCCGTTGCAAAAAAATGCCATTCAACAGGAACATCAAAATCGTTAAAATGATGCGTAAATTAATGAAATTTTTCTTGTTTTTATATTGTGTAGCTGCCCCGTCAGAAAAGTATATAATCTTTTTTATTTTTTCCGCATATATATGTCTTAGATATTCCATCAACTTTTTTTGAAAAATATGAACGACAACTGTATTATGTTCTAAACTTTCAGAAATTATAACAAAATTATGACTATGTTCTTTGGTATATATACAAAGAACATATTTATAATATGTTCGTGCGATAATGATGGCTCTGTTTTCAGTGTAATGAAATAATTTTTCTTATATTTTTTTCCACAATCCTTAAGTGCACCCCACACAATGATCCTATCCATACGTCTTACCATAAACCCTCCTTATTCCTTCCCGATGGAAGAAAACCACCACCTTCTCGTGGTTTCCATTGAGCAACGACACCTTTTTTGTAGAACATATATACAATTCGTGAAAAAACTAATATCTATAAATGAAGTCATGATTAAAAAGGTGTCGTTGGCCAAGAGTGGTTACTAATATTGTTCTCGAGGTATAAATAGGGTTATTTAGTCGTATACAGTGTGCTGGTATTTTCTCGAGACCAGCGGTATAGACAACGGACCATAATAGCGGCGCGCAGGACTCGCCTCTACCTGGAACGGAGGTACACGGCGTCGTTTACCAGCTCATAGTGATGCCAATTTTAAAGATACCATCTTTTTCAAGGGCTCATTTTAAAGGAAAAACTTCAAGGAATATAACCATATTTTTTTGAAAATTTAAATCACTGAGCCCCATCATCGAAAAAAACGCAAAAGAAGAATTTGTTTAAATTTTTCGACATTATAAAGTTGATTGTCGAGGTTGAAAAAATTATTTTGTAATAGCCCAATCCTTTCCGAATAAGAGAAAAAAAATTTTGCTCGATCGGACAAATAGTTCTTGAGATAAAAATTCGTAAGTGAGGTCCGTTTTCGCCGAAATGGGCAAAAATTGAAAACTTTGAAGGTCTGCCATTTCTAAAAAATTTCGAACCCGGCAAAATGATGACTTAAACCCCCCCTAATTTTACATGGACTACAACATATTTCAATTAGAACAAAATCGGCGATGGTGCCTGCAAAAAGTGATCGATTCGGCATGGAATGACCCGGATGCCAACTGTCCTAGGTGCGGAGAGGCAGACGAGACTCCTCTTCACGTTCTTTTGCGCTGCAGCGGAACCGAGGCCTTAAGAAGTAAGTTCGGCGGGCCCCTAACTGACGGCGCCTTTCACATAGAGGCCTGCTCTGTCAAGCTGTTCCTGGAATTTGCCAAGGAGGCCGGCTTGTACGAGCGGCCACTATAAATACGGCTGCCCTACCTTTTTGGGCCCGGGTACAATGGTCCCATAGGACTAAAGTAGCCGTCACGAGAGATCAGACCCGCGCAGAAACCGATTTGCGTTCATTCTGCGCATCCCCCACTTTTAACGCATACGCACAGCGTCACTGACGCGCGCTACGCTGCGGCGACGGGAAACTACGTCATTCGTAGCGTTCTACCGGGTGGCACCGATTGGCACCGAGTGGATCGATATCGATATTCTGTAGATCGTGTGCTTTTATAAGCGAAAGCTTATTTTCTGTGTCCAGTGACAGTTTTGAGAAGGTGTAAAATGGAAGAAGCAGTTCCTGGTACGTCTAATCTGTCTCCGTCGAAAAGAAATCCATGTGGGAAGGTAAGCTCGCTTAATAAACATTAATATATTTAAAGTCCAATGATTTAAAGGCACTTTAAAACAATATAACTTTTTCAAAATTCGACCCAACAGCTTGAGTTTTTTTGAGACGTTAGAAGGATTAGTTTACTATTTAGCTAATGTATAAATAATTTTTTTTTAACTGTTGTTGGTCGCAATTACGATGAAAAAATTAAAGGTCACGACTTTTAAATTTTTTATCTGTGCCTGTAATGAAAATTTCAAACATGTATTTTGTAAATGTAAGTTACTTATTTACATGTACAAAGTTTCATCGAAAACGATCAAGGTTGTTATGAAATATAAATGATTGAAAATTGTAAGAATCCGCGATTTAATTTTACATGTTACAATGCCCATAGCTTATTTATGCGTCAACCAATTTGAATGAAACTTTGTACATGTATACAGGGTGTTTAGCTACAGGTGGGAGAAAATTTAATTTGTGGTTCTCGACGACAATATAAGACGAAAATGAAGAATAAAAAAATTTCGATTTCGGCTTCGTTATTTAGTTATTAACAATTAAAAATCCGGCTAAAATGCTGCAACATTTCTGACAAAAGTATACGTTGCGTACGTCACGCAGTCGCGCGACAGTCTCGTATCAAGTGACAAACGCATGCATACCTTGGTTCTCATTTGGGGCCCCAGCGAGATGAAAATGTTTAATAGATTGTTGGACAACATTGAACCTACCTACTCGTTAAAATCCACAAGGGCATTTCTAATATCCGCCCTATGGAATTATCGAGTAGAAGGGGTTAATGCCTTTTCACTTTTATTACTGAGGGGAATGAGGAGAATGTAAAAAACTGGTAATCCTTTAATGTTGAAACACTGCACTTTATTGAACTTGATTTACGTCGGGAGACTCGCTCCCAGACGGAATGGACATCTTGAGGTTGTGTGATTCCTGCCGTCGGATCGCGACGAAGATCTTGAACGGAGCCTGACCGGGTGCCGTCGCGAACGGAAATCTTCAACGCGTGCAACGGAGATCTTGCCGCGGGCAGAGGCACGACACGCGACGCGAATAGAGCATCACGTCACGACGGACGGGTTTCTACCTGGAGCCCTCCTTTGTTTTGAGACGAAGAAAAACACTTCTGGTTCGGTAAGTTTTCGCCCATGCTGCGAGATAGGGCAGTTATCGTAATGGATAACGCCTCATACCACAGCGTTAAATGGGATAAATTTCCTCTAATGAGTTGGAGGAAATCCGATATAATTAAGTGGCTTGAGGATAAGAGGGAGACGGTAGACTCAACTCTTGTTAAAGTAGTGTTATTAGAGTTAGCTGAGAAGTATAATCAGCACAAACATAGTTATGTTATAGACGTATTTGCGAAAACGAATGGACATTTTGTACTCCGTCTTCCCCCTTACCATTGCGAACTGAACCCCATCGAATTAGCATGGGCGAACATTAAAGATTATGAAGCTTCCAGAATATCGCAAGTCCGATATACCGAACTTCGCGGAATCGCAAATTCCGCTCGCTTGCTCGCGACGATAATTAGGTGCTTTTTGACGAGGTTAAAACTTAACAACGTCTATTTGAAATGAAACTCGATTATTGTTGGAAATCAACACTTAAATATATTTTTAAACTTAACAACGTATTGACAATGTTTTTACGTTTAAGGTTGACGAGATGTTACCTATGTACGAGAGATAGTTGTAATCGGTTCGAGAGTTACTTTTGATCTGTTCGATCGTATCGTGTCGCGTATTAACGTCAGTTCGGATCTTTTTCCTATTGGCTGGTTGTAAACTGCATGGGGGTGACTAAATGGTTTCTAATTGGTGGATGGATAGTTTATTTAGATCGTCGGAGTAGGGTGTCACGTCGCCTAAATTTCACGTGTCCGTCGCAAGTACGGAACGCCTGCGACTCCGGGTATTTACGGGCGAAACGCCGGGCCACGCTCGGCCGCGCGATACGCGGTCCACCGGGACAAAAGGTATCTCGCAGATTCGGATTTTTCACGAAAGGAACCGTTTATGGAATCTGCTTTCGGGCGCCAGACATTCGGCAGTGTCACGCAAATTGGGCGATAACGGCACGAGGCGCGAACGAACTCTCCGAAACTGCGAGAACCGCATGATATTCTGGATGGCTCTTGGACGGGCTCAGGATTCTACGCGGGCGAAGTACGGAGCATCTTCCGCGGCGGAAAGGTTTCTCGACGGAAATGATTAACGAAAGAATCGGCTTGAACAATTTATTTGTCCGATGGACACGAAATGGCTGCCGCTGAGAGCCGGCAGCGGTAATTCACAAGCCGGCGCGAGAATCTACGACGGATTTTCGGTCGCTCGCGCTTTCTTCGGTCGCTCACGTCGAACCCGGCAATTCACGAGTTTTTCGCCGTATTACAATCCGCTCTCGGGGCGGAACAATTACCGGATTCCGATGGAATACGCGTTACAATAGCTGGATCGCTCGAAGTTTGTCGTCGGACACGATACGGACCGTTGCGACGCCACACCGGGGAACGTCTCGAAGATATCGTATAATTTACTCGCAAAATCGGCAACGATACGGCCCCCCGCGAGTCCGCGACCTCGCGTTACCAACCGGCACGCACGTTAACCGATCGACGACCGTTCGTCCTTTCACGAAAAGATGGTCGACCACGCGGCAAGGAGACGGTTTCGTCGTTTCGCGCCGCGAACAAAGACCTCGCGAAAACGTTACCGAGCCAACACCAAAAGTTCACTTAATTCTGAATTCACTAATTAAGGAAGCCTGAATGGCGCTTACCACGGCAACGAGGACGACGGCAGGTGGTCGGCAATTCGTCCTTCTCGTCCCTCGACTCGGCAACACAAAACTCTTTAGATCTTAGGCAGTCGTTAAACTCGGAAATCGCGACTCTTTTCGGCAACGGCCAACGACCCAGTGGCCTACTTTCGGCAGGCTCGGTAACGCGGAAGCGAGGCGTCCCCCTACTCCCTACCCTATTTCTCCCGTTCGCGACTTTCGGGCCTATCACGCGGTATCGCTTCGCAGGATCGTATCCTGCCGCGCGGGATCCCTGGCTCGCGGAAAATCGCCTTTTCGTTCGCCACTTTTCAGGTGATGACGGCGACGGCTCGTGTAGAGGAGGGTCCTGGCCGCTCCGGTCGTGGACACCATCTTGCCGGGCGAGGCAGCGACGGGGTCGAGAAGATGCTCGTCTCGTGTCCACGTTCCCTCGTCGATGCCTCCGGGTTTGTTGACCCGGGCTCGGTCCTTCCTCCGGTGTCTCGGCACGAATTTCCTTCCGGAGCCAGTTCCGATATAGTCTCGTGCGGAGACAAATAGGGGCCGGGCCCCTGGAGCCCGGTTTCCGTCCTGTAAAGTACGCGTCGCCCTAGTGGCGCGACGTTCAAAACGCGTGATTGCTCGCCCCTGGGAAATCGGCATGCCCAGGGAGAGCGTTCGCAAACGGCCGTTTCGCATCGGCACTGCCAGAGGGCGGCCCGGCCTCTCTTTTTCGGGATCGAGGGACGTCGGCAAAACATGCCACGTCACAAGGGATATGCAAAAGTGATCTGTATTTTTGTTAGGAGAAATTAAGTGTGAAAGATATGGGAAACTACAAGAGATATTTTAAGTGTGAAAGATATGGGAAACTATAAGAGATGCTTTGGTTCCAATCGCCCTATCAATGGGTTCGTTGACGTAGGTCTCGAAGTGGTGTCCGATGACACCCAAAACACTTCTAAGACCGTCGCGTCGCGTCGAGTGTCTCGAAACCTCACGTTCGGTCTGATTGTGACCGAACAGATTACATAAGACGCCGTAACACAACATACAATTTGTCGGATGTCCATAATCTGGTACTCGAAGCAGTCGAAAATGTGTCTCTTGCTCTGTGGAAAAATTTCACTAACCACACAACAAAGAAGGAGGACAGGTTTAACCAACTTGACCATTTAACTGACTCCATTATGGAGGATGGTGATGGCGAGTGACAGTCCGACGACCTAGACATTGAGGATGGCACAGATGCATATTCGACTGATTAATCTGCAGAAGAAGAAGAAGAAGCTGAAGAAGAGATAATCAAGTTTAGGGTGGAGTTTTAGAGGGTAAACCTGGTCTTGAACGAGGGGTGATGGTAAGTACACCTCTCGTAAGACACCAGGGAGTCCCTCACTTCCCAGGGTTGGAATGGCCCTGGGAAATAGTGAAAAAGCATTAAACTACCCTGCACTCTAAACAATAAAAAAAAAGAGTACAAAGTAAATTGTAAATAAATAGTAATGTATATTTAGTGTTAATAGTAGGAGTGTGCGGGTTCCCGAAATTTACGGGTACCCGACAGTCGAGTCGAGCCGGAGAAAGTCCGGCGGGCTCGGGCGAGTACCCGAGACATCTGAATATTCGGGTAGCTTGATCGCATCGGGTAGCTTGATCGCATCGGGTGCTTGATCGTTCACGCGTAGCCGGTCGGCAGCAGTCGGCAACAGTCGGCATCGGCCGGACGAGTTCGATTCTCGAGATTCTTGAGTTCTATACAGGGTGTTAGAAAAGTCCGGCAACGGTCGAATATCTCAAAAAAAAGCATTTTAGAGAAAAATGGTTTAGACATGTATTTATGGTTTCGCAAGAGCTATTAGGTGGTGCCATTGGTTTGACCTTGAAGAGTCATTTGAAGGTCACATGAAGGTCACCTCAATTTTTTTAAATGGCACCCCCTATTTTTTATTATATATTCTTGTAGCTGATCTCAAGAGCTTTCCAAAACACTATAATAAAATGTTTTTTCATTAATTATTTTTCGAGTTATAAGGCTTCAAAAGTACAATACCGCCGGCATTAGCGTTAACCGAGATGTACCACGTGGAGGTTGCACGGTCGGATTTACATCTCTTGTTTGTACGTATATGTATTACACATATAGAGAATTAATTAGGTAGTAAGTATTAACAAAATATGCAAGCATATTTATGTTTTCTTAATCTATTTATTTTAAATTATTATGAAGGAAACATAGTTGCTCCACATTTTCCGGTAATAATCTTGCTCTCGTATTAGTAACTATATTTCCGGATGTACTAAATAACCGTTCACTGGTTACTTGTGTCACAGGTATGGCTAGAAAACGTCTCACCACTGTGGATAGTAGTGGAAATGTTGAATGATTCGATTTCCACCAGTGCATACTATTAATATCCCTGGAAACAACGCTTTCGGACAAATACATCGCTATTTCCCTATCTTTCCTGCTATGAAATGTTTCCGCGTGTCTTTCCATTAGTAGAATATAGATATGTACGTTCAAATTTTAATAAAGGAAAAGACGGAAGTCCCATATGTACATACAATATACAATGAATTATATTGTATAATTGATTTCGAATTTCAAATAAGACTTCTTGAGTGAATCTCGAGAATCGAACTCGTCCGGCCGATGCCGACTGCTTCCGACCTGCTACCCGTGAACGATCAAGCACCCGATGCGATCAAGCTACCCGATGCGATCAAGCTACCCGATGCGATCAAGCTACCCGAATATTCAGATGTCTCGAGTACTCTCGAGTACTCGCCCGAGCCCGCCCGATTTTTTCCGACCCGACCCAAACCCGTATATGCGGGAACCCGCGCACTCCTAGTAAATAGTCTTTAAGTAATCTGTAAATAGTATATAGTAAATTGTAATGTATATTTTTTGCAAATAGACTTTAAGTAATCTGTAAATAGTATTGTTGCGGTGGCTTCGGCTTAATTTAGAGCTGTCGTAACAGTATATAATAGGGGTACCGGTTAGTTCGTGCGGTTTTCTAACAGATGGCGTAACTTGACTTTTATTTGTGGAGATTATGCCAGGAATGCGGCAAGTCCACGTGCCGGCGTGCCGACACTGTCGCGACCGCTCTACGCGGTCGATTGATAGGATCGAAGGAAGGTCCAATTATAAACCGGTATTTCCGATGAGATCGGAGAGATCGTTTATTGCAAGCACAAGCGCGAGCATGCCACGAGTTGTTACAGGTTATGTTTTTCCCTCGCACACTGCACGACGCGTGCGTTCTCGTCGAAGCGTCGAACCAGAAGGCGCAATGGCGCTCGTGTCCGCGTCGCGCGGGAGTTGGTTACACCCACTCGCGGTGCAGTGCCAACTGTTTGGCGCGACGCTCCCCGCGGTCGGGGATTCTGGGGAAAATCCCCACATATTCCAGTGATTCACCTTTCCAAATATGGGTTGGAAAGCTACTGTCATATAGTTTCAGAATCAGTATGTGTCATTTAGCTGAAGCGTAAACAACAATCCTTTTTTTACTCTGAAAATGTCGAATTTCGTGCCGAATAAAGTGTTTTTGCGGGGAGTACTTCTTCATTACTTCAATATGAAGAAAAAGGCTGCCGAAAGTCATCGTATTTTGGTGGAAGTAGGAAGACTATGTCTTTTCTAACTCAGGGTGGTTCCCCCCATGAACTCAGGGTGGTTCCCCCCATGTGGGGGAGGGGGTAACCCCCCCCCGGCCATTGCCCCCCCCCCTTTCCCTTTGGGAGGGGGCTTGCCCCCTCCCCCTCCCCCGCCCCTCCCTCCCCCCTCCCTCTGGGGAGGGGCTTTTTCGGGGGTCACCCCCAGACCGAACCGAGCGGTCTTTTTCGGGAGTCACCCCCAGACCTAACCGGGGCGGTCTTTTTCGGGAGTCACCCCCAGACCTAACCGGGGCGGTCTTTTTCGGGAGTCACCCCCAGACCTAACCGGGGCGGTCTTTTTCGGGAGTCACCCCCAGACCTAACCAGGGCGATCTTTTTCAGAGGTCACCCCCAGACCTAACCGGGGCGGTCTTTTTCGGGGGTCACCCACAGACCTAACCGGGCCATCTTTTTTCGGGGTCACCCGCGGTCTTTTTCGGGGGTCACCCCCAGACGCGGTTTTTTCGGGGGGGGGGGTCCGCGGGGGATCGCGAATTTTTTGGGGGGTCAAGGCCTGATTTTTTCGCGAATGTTTTTCGGGAGAGTGACGTCACAAAGGATAGGAGTGGAGGTAGGTGGATTTTTGTGACGTCACAGCGGTATCCTCTCGCGCACGAACCGCATACTTTGGCGATCTAACCGAGAATGATGGAACAGACGCCTCTCAGACCCCGCCCGTTCTTTCCTGCAGTGGTGGTGGGGGAAGTCGTTTTGCTGAGTAATCAGTTGTAATGTTATGCCCCTTTGACATCAGGGAATCTCGCATTTTTGCAACCGAGCACTTTGCTGAGTAATCAGTTTGTTGTAATGTTATACCCCCCCTTTGAAATCTCGGCAAACACACCCGACCAAATATTATAATTTCTTTTAAGACGCTATTTGATTGACCCTGACATTTTTTTATGTAATATGATACCCCTTGGGAACGAACAGGAATCTCGGGGACAGGAAATGTAAATCATGCATTAAATGTCAGAGAAATATCCTTTTGATTTTATTTTATTAGCATTACATCTAAGCCTAAAGCTAACAATTCAGTGTCTATTAATGAATTGCGTTCAAAATCGTCATGTTCTGCAATGGCTTTTGCAAAATCATCGGTAACATTAGATATTATTTGCATAAACTTACAATATTTAGTTTGTACACAGAATAGATTCTCGGATAGCCAAGAGTACATGTGATCGATACAAAATTCTAAATCAAACAATCTTCTCATCGTTTTCTGGACAATCTGTATGCACTTAGTCGAATTTGATAATTTTACAAGCTTTACATCATCGTTTAACTGACAGAACTCCACAGTTATATCACCAACATGCACAACATTCCCTGAGTTGACAATGTTCCGCAGAATGTCTTCCTTCTTTCGAAGAAGATCTTTCCAGGTAGCCATAGACAGTTGAATTTCATTGCCGTGATTGTCTCCTATAGCCAACTCGACGTGACAGCAACCACCAATTCGGACTCCAATGTCAAGGTATTTGTAGAATGTATTCGTCAAGGGATATCTCCTACCCAATATACGCACCGCGCGCACGATCCTCTGTTCCGAATTATCAGCGCTGATAAGAAAAGAAGCAATTATGAAATGCATTTTTTTCAGTTGCAAAGAAACAATACTGAATAGCATTTTTAGCGGTAGCCAGAGTACTTACTGTGTGTTTAATTGCGGAGGATTGAACTCATTATTCTGCAGCGTAGCTCGAGAGTTGACGGTTGCGGACCACATAGTTGATACTTTGTCGATCCAACCAACAATGGCGTTTTATAGCCTCTCTCTACCCCCCCCCCCTCCCTTTTTGAAAAAATGCAAACACAGCAAGGAATCTCGGCACGAGGCAAACACATCCGGTGAAATATGATACCAAAAATTCTTAGAAATAAGTTTGCCGAGTAATCATTTTTTGTAATGTTATACCACAAACTGTGCATTTTGTCGGCAACATTGGGTGAAATATTATACCATTTTAAGAAATACGGAAAAAACTTTGTTAAATAATATTCTTTATTCAAAAATATGGTTCTTATTGATCATTATATATTTTACACAGTTTAAATACATTTTCAACGGCACATACGCCAGTATGGAATGCACATCTATGCAGCCCCTTTTGCAACATCGACAATCTTGGAACATCCTCTAGATCCACATCAAGAGCCTCGATTCCAGTTAATTTCCACAGCCATTTTTTCTTTTCCAATCCCTTGACAATGACCTGCTGCGTATTTTCCAGGGCTAGTTTCAAACAGCTCCCAGCTTCTTTGTATGGAACATATCCGTCCATCCACCCGATTCCATGATGTTTTCTCGTTAGCCATCGAACCTGACGTGTTTCGGCAGCAGTCAATCGGTGGAACCCAAATGGTGGCTCGAATATCCAGTGCAATAGTTTATTTCCATCCCGTAAAATGGCCGCTTCTTTTACAATGAATTCGTTTGACTCGATCTTGAACCCTTGTACATCGACAAACGTTAGATGAACCATCGCCGCTTGTTAAAGTATTCTGTGCACTACGTTGGTCAACGGGCTGTACTCGACTATACGATCATGTATAATCAAGCAGTATGCAGCTGTGTTGACTGGCACATTATCTCTGCATTCGAAATCTATGCGGACATCAATTGTAGCACTTTTAATAGACTCGTTTTGACGAGAGCAGTCTATGACCACAAATGGGCCACGTGATAAGAACTCTAATTCGTCCAATAGCGGCTCACTGCATCGATCGCCATAATACGAGTTTTGAAATTTTGCGTACATATCGTAAAGTACCGCATACTTATTTTTTTCAAAGTCCAAGTTTAGGTCATCGTATGGGTATGATTCCGAATTTAGGTACAAACGTATGTTTGACAGTTTACAATCGTCGAATTGATTAGCAGTCTTATGCAATTGATTCTTCCTATCATTCTGCAATGCGAATATGATGAAGCGTGGTTTCTCCAGTTGTGTTACAGTCTTGATGGCCCACGTATGCATCGTCGTTGTTTGTAAATGTGGATATTCGTATAGATCCCAAGAGAATGAGATCTCTCTCGAGAATGCGTAGTAACGACAATTTGGTTACTTCTTCAAGACTTATGTGCGGCATTCGCCACTGAACTTTGAATAATTCGATTTTAGGTCTTAAAATACTAGAACCATTCAACGCGTTTAGATCGTTTCGTGATCGAATTAAGACCAACTCTTGACGCACATTAACGGTTATCTTGTTATAATCTTCACCGAAGCCAAAGAGCATATTGAATGGTATACAGAAATTGAAATCTGCGCCATCCAGTTTACGATACCAGCCAGCGGTGGCCAATGCTTTACTTCTTCCGGGGGAGATGGACACGTGTGTTTTTAACGCAGTCGTTATTCCAGGATGTTTACAGCGATCTATTTCAACGCCATTTAGTTCATATCGAATTTCATCAAACATGAAAGCAGCACAATTGGTATCGAGAGTAACATTGTTGCTTGTTCCTTCAGGTGGAGCCTCTGCTAAAATAACTTTTCCTTCAATGTACAAGAAACTCTCGCACGGTAGCGTATACAGATCTTGCTGCTGTATCGGTATTCTTATTTCATCGCTACTTCCGAGAGTAGTATTTGCATAGGGATTATACGTGTGCACTTCTATCTTGGTTATACGATTATCGGAGGTCGGTGTATTGCCAATGGCCAGAATGTCAGACATTATTGCTTTACAACAAATCCCAACGATTGTAGAAAACGCACGTTCTGCAAGCTCAGCAGGTTCCTCCTCGACGATGGTGTGACACGATAATTTGCCCGACTTACTGTGTCGATGAATGTATTTGTTGCAGCAGTCGGAATTAGAGGTTCGTTCGCTTTGTTATATACAAGCATAATACAACACTTATTCGTAGGAGCGGGGATCTCGCCGTCTTACATGTAGTCTAACAGTGATTTCTTCTCCACGAAAATCGATCAGACGATTATTTTGGTCAAGCAGACGTATTTCTAAATCGTCTATTATCCGCACGACGATAGGAAGGTAAATGACTCGCGGCGGCGTTTCTGAGATCTTATATCCTGGAGGAACCCTAGGTGAAAATTCGTGAATAATGTGTACAGGTTTGTCATTACTGTACGAACCAGCTGTTATGCTGCATTCCACTCTGATCACGTTGATGCTTATGATGTTCACAGGAGCGTTAGACTCATGCCACATTTTACGTGGGAGAATACGGTTTGCAGAAAATCCAAGTAGCGATCCTATGTTATTAGGTTTCTCAAAATTAATCTTATAGGAGCAGTATATTTCACTCTTCATCGTATTATTGTTAGCACGTATGACGAGAGGGTATTCATCGTTCCCCGAATCATGCCTGTTGGGATATCTTCGCAGTATTTCCCGTTTCAAGTACTTATCGATTGCATCCAGTTCGTAAGATCCTTCGGGAATGACAATTTCTTCGTCATTTTCACCAAAATAAAATTTATTGTTGCGAGCATCGACGTTCGCTATCGTGTTAAACGTTTCAAAATCCACGAGACCTAGTTCGTATTCATGACCACTCAAATCTATCGCGGGAAAGTATTGGACTGCGAGCATGCTGCTCTTACCCGTTAACGTCAGTGTCAACGACGAGGGCGTCATGTTTATGCGAAAGGGGTAAAGAATGTAATGAAATTGTACTTGTCGGTAATGTGCATTTATAATGAGTTTTCCTCGAGAAATTTTACACACAGTTGCCCGCATATGGTTTGATCGAAATTTTGAAAACGTGCATGATTGTAAGTAATTGTTGCGGATGAACCAAAGTATGCAATAAGTTCCACAGGTGGACGTAGATTACCAAAGCTATCAAAATATTTTACGGTACGATTGCGTTTCACGTATGCGACCCAATGTGTTCCCGGACCGATACTATCGTCCAAGTTTACTATACCGCTCTCATTTACATTTGCTCTCGCCGGAAGACTATCGCGCATGTATACTCCGCGAAAATATGGTATATTCTTTCTTCCTATATCCTCAAGCTGAACATTTGTCATCGGCTGTGTCCCTAGTTTTTCATGGATTGAACTTTTTTTTTTCCTTAAACCGGTACCCTTCTTGTAGGGTGCGAGATAAATTCCGCGACCTTCCATAGCATGGTTATGACGTTGCAATTCCTCCAACTGTTTTCGCGCAGCCTTGGCATCGTTCACAGCCTTCGCTACGCCAGCAGCACCGCCCGTCAACGCCCCTATAGCTGACAATGCAGGTAAGAGGAACGGTAGGAAACCACCTCGCTTTGCTATCGGTAGAACTCGCGTCTTCTTCTTCTTACCGCTGTTCTTTTTTTTCTTGAGCCCCATCCCAAGCTTCGACTTAGCTTTCATCGCAGCCCAAACAGCTGTCGCAACAGTCTTTTCGCCTAACGTAGCGTCCTTCGCAGTTATGCGTTGACGTGCTCGATCAGCTAAAATTTGATCTGCCTTGTGACGATTCGTCAAATCTTTGTTTTGAGAGTATGCAATGTCGTGTTCTCTACAGGCCGAGTCTAATGGATTTATGCCACGATCGCCGCGAGCCAAGCGTTCCTGCAAACGTGTGCCGGGTCCACAAAATTGATATCCTGGTATATGTAACTCAAACGGCAATTTATTTATTAGGGTATTTAGAAGTCCTGCTCCCTGCCGCCGTATGCGCGAGTAACGATCCTTTTTCATAGGTGGTCCGTCAATGTGTCGCCAGTACGAAAGTCATTTATGGACTGATTGATATCTCTGGATCGCGTTTGTATAAATATTTCCCATACCCCGCTTATATGTTATTGTTGCAACAGCTGCGATGCGGTTCGTAAGGCAGCCTGTGAAAATTCGAGTGTTTTCAGACAGAAAGTTTGATAATATTATGCATCATGTTCTGAGACATGGACCATTATTACCTAACACTGTACGCGGTATAGTGTGTGGCCCTTCCAATTGTGGGAAAACTAATGTTGTCATTAGCTTGTTGGAAAGCCCTAATGGTATGCGATTCGAAAACGTGTATGTATATTCAAAATCGCTGCAACAGCCAAAATACCAATATTTGGAAAAGCTGCTCTCATCCGTAGAGAATGTTGGCTACTTTCCTTTTTCAAACAATAGCGACGTCGTTCCACCTAATGAAGCTCTACCAAATTCTATATTTATATTTGATGATGTGGCGTGCGATAAGCAGGATGTGATTAGAGAGTACTTTTCCATGGGTAGACATTCAAAAGTGGACAGTCTGTATCTATGCCAATCGTATGCAAGAATTCCAAAGCACCTGATTCGCGATAATACCAATCTCTTACTACTATTCAAACAGGACAACATGAATTTACGTCATGTGTATGACGATCACGTAAATACCGATATGACGTTTGGACAATTTAACAAACTGTGTGCAAAATGTTGGCAACAAAACTATGGATTTGTGGTTATAGACAAGGATAGTCCTATGCATAGAGGTCGCTATCGACGAGGATTTAATGACTATGTCGTATTATAACTACATCATTCGGCTGCCAACCTGTGACGTGATTGAACGGGTGTCGAACGGCATTGAACGGGCATTGAACGGTTGTCGAACGGTTGTCGAACGGGTGTCGAACGACATTGAACGGGTGTAGAACGCGGTGTCGAACGGCATCGAACGGGTGTCGAACAGTTGTCGAACGGCATCGAACGAACATCAAACGGGTGTAGAACGGGTGTCGAACGGCATCGAACGGGCATTCAACGGTTGTCGAACGACATTGAATGGGTGTCGAACGGTTGTCGAACGGCAATGAACGGGCATTGAACAGGCATTGAACGGTTGTCGAACGGGGTGTTGAACGTGCACGTTCAACGTAGAACGGTTGTCGAACGGGCATTGAACGGGTGTAGAACGCGGTGTCGAACAGTTGTCGAACGGCATCGAACGAACATCAAACGGGTGTCGAACGGCATCGAACGGGGTGTAGAACGGGTGTCGAACGGCATCGAACGGGCATTCAACGGTTGTCGAACGACATTGAATGGGTGTCGAACGGTTGTCGAACGGCAATGAACGGGCATTGAACAGGCATTGAACGGTTGTCGAACGGGGTGTTGAACGTGCACGTTCAACGTAGAACGGTTGTCGAACGGGCATTGAACGACATCGAACGGTTGTCGAACGGGCATTGAACGAGATCGAACGGTTGTAGAACAGTGTTAAAACGTTTCTAATCGAGCATGGGTCGAAATTCTGTTGAACAAAAGATGGAAAAAGAAGTGTTAACAAAAGAGATTGCCAAGACGAGCGAAGCTATACGAAAAAAATACTTAGCGCTAAAGGTCGGAAAAATGGATACCGATGCGGTGTTGGAACATAGCTTGCAACCTGTGATAAGACCCTTGAAAGAATTGATTGAAAACACAAAACCATTTCCCAGCCCAATTCCTGAAGAGACATCTTCAGAGTCGACATCCAAACATCAATTGCCCGTGATTAACGTTACACCTGAATATCATGGAGAGACCTCTTCAGAGTCCCCATTGCATCAGCCGCCCGTGCTTAACGCTGCACTCCAATATTGCGGATTAAAGCCGCTAAACGCTACGCCTCGGTATCGCGGATTGAAAAGATTACGTGCGGAAACACCTTTAAAACCAACACCTCATCGATTATCGAAACGACTTTGCCCAGATTCCGAACCTCCTGCAGAAGAAGTATGGACAGACGAAGCAGAAACACTTGAACAAAATATTCTCGAAACGACAATGCGTGAGATTGTTGAGAATCCCGAACAGCATGATGAAGCCACTACATATTTGACTCAGAATCTAGGACCGCTGTCGCAGGAATATTTGAACTTATTTATCACGGATAAGAAAAAACAGGTTGACCACGTGTATGGTGTGTACTATGATAAAAATACATTGATGCTTGGGGATAAGAATTTCGACGTAGACATGGAAGATAATATAATCATCGATAATGTAAAATACAGAGGAACGCCTGGCCTTTTCGAACTAATTTTCAAGAGAATGCCCGACGATACGATATACACCGATGCTGACAAACAGAAATATAAGAGTATTCTGCTGACGACAAATGCGCACAGGCGCAACCAATAGTGCTGCAAATCCCCCATTGAGTAACAAAGGATACAAGTATAAACATGTAATTGCATCACTGCTTGAAACACGACCTCGCACTGGAAGAGGGTTTGCCCCCAAGTCAACTTTGATGAATACATTACCGGAGAACATGATGGTTACCGATAATGCGATTGATTATGTACATTGGGATGATCCCAACGAGTTAGTGGATAGAATAAGATTGCTTGCGTCATCGCGAGCTGCTGGACATACAGGCCATGATAACGAAATCATGTTAATCATAGAGGAGCTCCGAGAAGCGGGTCTGATTATAAATTAAAGATGGTTTTGAACGTGTTCAACAGTTTCACGATGTCAATCAACAAGTTCGGTGTTACGTTGCGAAACGAGTCAAATAAGGATGATGTAACATGCAAGAATTACGTGAGACGGAGTGCGCTTTGTCTCAATGGCGACGCTTTCGACGCGAGAGACCGAAAGCTTGGAGGTTTGGCATACCCGACGAACGATGCCGATGCAGTGAATAAGACATGCTTGGACAAGGAAATGGCGCATATTCTGAAAACATTAAATCGATTGGAGGAGCGCATCTTCAAGGAAACACGTAAAACAATTTTAAAAATGTCTAATGAAGCAGAAAAAAAATGCGACATCATGTGTTCGAAGCTGCGGCGAGAAATAATGGCTGAAGTCCATAAATTGCAAGGTTACGTCGAATTAAATTTTACTCGGCAGTGATGCGCGCAAGACCCGAACAATTATATCAATATTATTACATGATTATATTGTGCATGGAAATGACAATTAAGATTTTTAATAAATAAATGAAAAAATATACAATTTTTTAATTCCAAAACCAGTTTTTTTACTTTTTAGCCGGAGTACTTGCGGGTTAAATATTATAAATTCTTTTAAGACGAAGATACGTCGTTTCGCATTAAACGCTCTATCACCGTTCTCTGCTCGACGGGGAAACGATCGTTCAAATACGAATTTATAACGTGAATCCAAGCTAAACTTTTTAACGTTGACATAGTCATTTTTTCATCAATATTCGTCGTCACCAGATACAAATAACGCGCGTCTTTTCATCGGTGAAAAGGGTGGAATCAAACGTGTTCCCGCATAGACACACTCGGTTCTTAAATAGCCTACCCAAAACAGCAGACTCAGCAAAAAAAGAAAAAAACCAATCGATGTTGAAAAGAGAAAAACGCAGTCCAGAAAATGTCGCTAATCTTTCAGTGTCTCATTCGCTCACGATATTAGAAACGATACTTCCGTGACGAGAAACATTTACACAGCATTGCGTTTTCGCACGCTCGGTATAATAAAAAAAATGTCAGGGTCAATCAAATAGCGTCTTAAATGCTGGCGCTGCAGTTTTGTCGTGATTCCTGTTCGTTCCTAAGGGGTTTCATATTTTATAAAAAATGTCAGGGTCAATCAAATGGCGTCTTAAATGCTGACGTGTTTATGCCTGTCGCTCAAAAGCTGCGAGAGTTATTCTTTGCGATATATACCAAAATGTTCGCTGTGTTTATAAGATTGTCGGTTGGTCAAGCGATTAATGGGATGGTCTACCAAGCGGTAGACCGAGGTTCGAATCCTGTTGGGGTAAGAAAGTTTTTTTCCCGTTAAAGAAAAAAAATGTGGTTCGCAACCGCTTGTGACGTCACGGAAGTGGTGGGGGTTCCTGCGAAGGCGGTCGGTAACAGACGGGCTATGAAACGCCATTGTCGGTTAGATCGGCAGAGTGTCAACATGTGTGGCTCGCCGTCTACCGCTTGTGACGTCACGGAAGTGGTGGGGGTTCCTGCAAAGGCGGTCGGTAACAGACAGGCTATGAAACGCCATTGTCGGTTAGATCAGCAGAGTGTCAACATGTGTGGCCCGCCGTCTACCGCTTGTGACGTCACGTCACTACCTGCGAACCACATACTGTCCGTCCACCACAAGAAGTCCCTCGAGACGGCTGAGGGGTCCGGGGGGATCTCTCGCTTGCTCCACCCCTCCCCACTATTTCCACTCCCGTATTCACAACCTCCAAGATCCTGACGTCACACGCTACACAGTAGTAGGACTTGTTTATTTTCGAGATACAAGTTTCCTGACCTATCGTCGATATTTAACGTTTAAGTGGACTTCAAAATGTACTTTAAAAATGCAATAATTCATTTAAATTACATTTAACGTTATATTTATATTTAATGTAACACATAATTCACGATTGACGCGTCTTTCAATAAGTTACAACAAAAATTAGATAAAATTCATATAACTTCTACAAATGTTATAAGTTGGCCGAAATTGCTAAAGTCTGTTTGATCAGTATTGGAGCGGTTTTTGTATCTGTATCTACCGCGAAATCTATCTATTTTTACTCTTCCGTATGATAGAAATGTGTTAAACGAATGATCGTTACTTATTCATTTTCAAGAAATTAATAATTTTGGTACTAGGGAACATGTACATATTGGACAAAATTGAAAGCTGTAGTTCGAAAATATTTCTCATTTGTTCTGATCTGTAGCATTAATTTAAAATTTTAACTGACAACGAGTTAGAAGTTCCTAATACAGAATATGCGTGAAGTCACGTTCCTCTTGGATGCTGAGAATGGCTCAGCGCGGGGATGTTTAACGGCGTAGGATACATTTGATTCTGTCCTTACGCTACTGGATCGCTCGCTTCGCATTATCTCACTCGGTTTGGAAGAGTCTATTCACTCTCTTCGTCACACGATCCGATTAGTGTGTGTGAGCGCTGTAGCCAATAGCTCGCTAGAACCGATAATACGTGTGACGCGACTCGAGCCCCTGCCGCTCAGACCTTGTGGTGGGTGGACAGTAGTTGATACGGAAGTCGCTTCCGTGACGTCACTTCCTCATGACCCCAAAATTCGCTTAGGTAGTGACGTCACTCCCTCATGACCCCCCCCCTTCCTCATGACCCCCAAAATTCGCTTAGGTAGTGACGTCACTCCCTCGTGACCCCCCCCCCCTTCTTCATGACCCCCAAAATTCGCTTAGGTAGTGACGTCACTCCCTCATGACCCCCCCCCACCCAAAAAAAAAGGGGGGATGGCCGGGGGGGGCAATGGCCGGGGGGGGGGCAATGGCCGGGGGGGGGGGGGTAGGCAATGGCCGGGGGGGCAATGGCCGGGGGGGGGCAATGGCCGGGGGGGGGGGGTTACCCCCTCCCCCACATGGGGGGAACCACCCTGAGTTAGAAAAGACATAGTCTTCCTACTGGTGGAAGTGTATGGCAGAAAATATTCAATATAAATATATATTAATATTTTTTTTTTTTTTTATTCGTTCAGAATATTCATGGCCTGAAGGTTATGTTGTGTATTTGGTGGGACCAGCTGGGTGTGATCTATTATGAGCTGTTGCAACCGAATGAAACGATCACAGGGGAAGTCTACCGACGACAATTGATGCGTTTGAGCCGAGCACTGCGCGAAAAACGGCCGGAATATGAACAAAGGCACGGCAAGGTAATTTTGCAACATGACAATGCTCGGCCACATGTTGCAAAGGTCGTCAAAACCTACCTTGAAACGCTCAAATGGGATGTCCTACCCCACCCGCCGTATAGTCCAGACCTTGCCCCATCCGATTACTATCTCTTCCGATCAATGCAACATGGCCTGGCTGCCCAGCACTTCTCCAATTATGAAGAAGTCAAAAATTGGATCGATTCGTGGATAGCGGAGAAGCCGGCCGAATTTTTCAGAAAAGGTATTCGTGAATTGCCAGAAAAATGGGAAAAAGTTATAGCTAGCGATGGACAATATTTTGAATATTAAATTTGTAACCATTTTTTCACAATAAAGCTTCAATTTTTGAAAAAAAACCGCACGAATTAACCGGTACCCCTATTAGTAAATTGTAAATGTATATTTATTGTAAATAGTATATAGTAAATTGTAATGTATATTTATTGTAAATAGTCTTTAAGTAATCTGTAAATAGTATATAATAAATTGCAATGTATATTTTTTGTAAATAGCCTTCAAGTAATTTGTAAATAGTATATAGTAAATTGTAATGTATATTTTTTGTAAATAGTTCATTCCTATTCAAATATTTTATATTAATAAAATTATTTTTATATCATTTTAATTGTAAATTTTTTTATAAATAGACTACCGATCTTTATGCAAAATAAAAATATTCAAAAATTGATTTTATCCTCTAATAACTTTGTTAAATACATTAAAAACATTAATATTTTCTTAAATTTTTCCAATCTTTTACTGTTTTATAATTCACCCAATGTTTAGGTCTTGACCGACCAAACGAGAAAATGGTTGAAGGATGCTTGTACGTGAGAATGGAATGAATAATGGATTGCACGAGGAAGTGATTGTAACGACTGGATTTCAATCGTTTGTGAGAAAGGAGATTGAATCCGTGAATGTATGGATTTGCAATAAATTAAAGTATAAAGCAAAATTTTAATGTTATCGGCGCATTGGTTCGATCAGTTACCTACTTTAAAATACTATTTGCAAATTATCACAACATTTTATCTCGACGTTTCGATCTAAATTCAGATCATTTTCAAGAGATTTACAAAAACAAATTTGTGTCTGTAATGAAACAAAAGAAAATTATTTCAGTTTATATTAAAAATCAAAAAACAAACGATGAACCATATTATAGAAAGAAAAAAGTTACTCACTTGCGTAGTGTTACAAAACAAACTTTAAATTAGAAAGGTCACAAAAATTAATATGACCACATGTTGCTGCCTGTACAGTCATCACGGTAGTGAAGAAAGTATAAACGTAAGGAAAACGTATAGACACTCGGGAAAACTAATGGCTGATCAAGTTTCGATTTATTGGCCAAAATCAAGATAAGGCGGCAATTTCAAACATAGTATAAACGTAATACTTTCATTTTTCACTACAACCTTTCACCTCAATAAACCTTTTTAGGTAATTAAGTGAAATACACACATAAAATGGTTTGCCACAAAAAATATACATATAAATGTATATATAGAATCAATTAAAGAGTGACCAGAACAAAAAGGATTCATTTAGAAAATTTCATCATAAAACTTTACCGATTCAGTAAAGCCGCGTAATAGTCATGTATCTTAGGCGTTTCATACCTAAGATTTACGCTACGTTGTTTAATCATATGAATTGTTTCTAACAATATCCTTTGGTGTAAATTGGTTTCATGGTCCACTACTTTAACATTGTCAAAATCAAACGGGTGGTCAAATTCCATCGAGTGCTTAGTCAAAGCTGTATGATTAATGGGTGGAAGGAAAATGTTACGTTTATGTTCTTTAATTCTAGTTTCTAGACGTCTAGACGTTTGTCCTATATATACTTGACTACATCCTTTGCAAGGTATAGAATATACTATATTATGGCTCTTTAATAACGGTAGTTTGTCTTTAACGGTGGGAAAATACTGTTTTAAATATTGTGGTACCTTGAAAATAGTGTGTAACCCAACCTTTCTGAAAATCCTTTTAATGTCCTCAGAAACACCTTCAATATAAGGAATTACAACAGTGTTTTTCCAATTTATAGGTCCAGTCCTTCTGGCCCTTTCCTCTTTACGTTCACTGACGTAAATAGGATGATAAATTTCAAAAACCCTTTCTTTTATAATTCGGGATAACAGAAGTTCAGGATATCCATTTTTTTGAAGTGTGTTTCTGATTAATTTTAGATTGTCAGCCCTAAATCTGGGATCAGATAATACTATTGCACGGTCAATAAGACCTTTAATTAAGCCAACCTTGTGTTGCATCGGATGAGCCGAAAGATAGTTAACATATCTACCAGACCAACTTTTTTTATGGTACCAATTAGTTATCAACTTTTTTCCAGTTTTAACCACGCTGACATCAAGAAAACTCAGACTAGAGTCTTTTTCTACTTCAAAAGTGAACTGTATTCTATTATGAAAACTGTTAAATGTGTCCAACACAACTTTAATACAGGTTTAATACATGTAATGATATCATCAACATACCTTTTATAAAACAACAAATTAAATGGCAATTTTGAGATAGATACTTCTTCTAGTTTCTCCATTACTAGATTAGCGATGACCGGAGAAATCGGGGATCCCATGGCTGTACCAAAAACCTGTTTGTAGTATATTCCATTGAACAAGAATACATTGGATTCTAGTATGAATTTGACAGCCTGGACAAATTCATCCCTCTGAATGGATGTGTAGACCTAGGTCTATAGGAACATTTGTGAAAAGAGCTGTAACATCTAACGAAACTAATTTGAATGAGTCATCCGGAAGTTCAATGTTCTTGATTTCATTAGCAAATTGCATAAAATGTAAGCAAAATGTTTAGAAAGCTTATATGTGGGCCCATTTATTGAGGAGACAATAATCCTCCAAGACAAATTTTTCTTATGTGTTTTGAACAACAGAGTTATATGTTTTTAATCTTTTCCCAACATCTTCGCTGATCTGTTCTTTCTTTATTAAGTTGGAGACAATAGAGTTAAGGGTGCGTGGTAGCCAGTCTGGTGACTCTATCGGCGTAGAGGTTGTCATTCTATGTACTTCATAACTTTGTGCGACATCCTTGTCTCTCCTACAAAGCTGAGACAGAGAGGGAGATATGTCACTCACAGGAGAGACAAAGACAGAGTAACCGCGAGGCTTGATTTTTCGATGAAGCCCAACCAATTTTTTCGAACCTTCGAATAAAGAATAAAGATAAAGTATCTTTTATTCGAATCGTTATTTAAATAATTTTTTATCTAAATAATGCCCAACTCTGCACGTTACCGAGCATCGAGCTTGGAACTTCGAAGAACCAGCGACTGACAAACAGCATACAACAGTGATGGGCATCTTTGACTGCCGCAGTCAAGAAGCTTCCCCCACCAACTGCTCTTTTGTGCAGCGCGCACCTTCGCTGCGCATCGGGGCCTCGTGCCTTCCAGTGCCTTCGTTTCCCCCCTCATACGTCCCTCCATAGCTGACGAGGTTGGTGGGAGAAGTAAGTAACTCAGGGGCCCCTACCGTGCCCATCACTGGCATACAATGTAAGCAGGTGGGGAGTCACGCACGAATGAAAGTTCAGACTTTCAGATTTTTCTATATACCTTCTTAAAATTATTACGAGTGAATTGAGATGGTTTTCCTGATGAAAATGAGTCCAAACTGGAGTGCAATCGAACAATTTTTATTGAAACGTAATGTTATGTCATGTTTGGACTCATTTTCATCGGGCTGATCTCTGCAACTTATTCGTATACACAATATAAAAGTGTGAATTATCTATAATGCTTGATTCTTCATCTCTTTAAATTGTACGCTCCGCTGTTGGTCCGTCGCTGTCGCTGGTTTTTCAAGTTCGGTGCTGGTCAGGCCTCGTCGCCGTTTATTCGAGTTGGCAAAAGTTATGGGAAGATTTATTCGAAGCTTTCAAATATAAGATACAGATAAAAGATGAAAAAATTATTTGAAGTTCGAATTAATCCGCTTCGAATAAAAAAAATTATCTTTATTCAATACTCTTTGAATAAAGATACCTTTTTAATTCTGTTCAAAATGTTTCATAGCCGAGCTAAATTTAGACAGCGTAGGATTACCGTTGCAAGATATAAACCAATTATCGCGCGTGCTCTTCAAACCGTGTCCGGGAACAATGCCTGGATCGTAAGAACTATCGAGTGTACATTTCTTGCGTGCGGATTATCAAACTCAGCTGACGACCAACGTCAACACCGTGGCCACCGAACTGTGCCGTCGAGCATCGCGTTTACCGCGTGGGCCATCCTTCAAATCTTCCTCATGTCAAATCCGTTACCCTGTTTTCCTTTCTTTCTTTCCCTGGCGGCACCGATCGTTAGGGCGTCGTCAAGGTGTGCTAACGATTATTCGGTGTCGCCTGTCCTCATATTTTCAAATCTCCTACTGCTCGATCCTTTCCAACTCACTGGCCCACTATCATATAAATAGAGCGATCGCATCGCTCTCGTCGTCCTCTCTCAGACTAGTTTCCGAACAGTCGACACTCCTAATCCAAATTTCCATATCACGCCCAGCGACCGATCCGCCATCCGTGCGAATTCTCTCTGAAGCGTATAGATTATTTAGTTAACCACTGTACCACCTTTCTTTCACCTTCACTTTTAAAGCTAGAGTTTTCAACAAGTTCGAATCTTCGAATAACAAGTAAAGATAAAGTATGTTTTACTCGAATCTATTTTATTCTCTCTCGAACTGTTTATTATTCGGAATAATATATGTTTTTCAACATATTTTTGTTCCCACAGATCGATTTTTGGAACAATTATGTATAAAAATAAGTGAAGGAAATAATGCTCGTTTATGAAATATTGTTATATTAAAAATTGAAGTATCTTATATGAAATTTGAAGTATTACGTACAATATTTCTTGGAATTTTTTGTCCTTGATATTAGTTTTGATTTTAATATTTTAGAAATCAACGCCAAAATATTGTCTGAAATATTTGAATACGTTCGTCGGAGAATGTAACATTTCATGATAACCGACTTTTCACCGACAAGAATCTCCTCAGTGGTCTTCTACACCGACGAGATGACGTCGGTGGCTTTCTGCTTTCTGGCAAAATTTGTTTGACGACACGATGTCCCGTAAGACTGCCAGCCTTACGGGAGTTGGTGAGACGCAAATATTTCGGTGTTCTCTTACGCCCTCTAGGATAGATTCTGACTGGAGTGAGAAACAGAATGCCACCGACGGCATTTCGTCGATGTAGTAGACCACTGAGGAGATTCTCGTCGCGACGCGTTAGTGAGAAGGCGAATCATCACGAAACCATATCGATTATCATCAAATGTTACATTCTCCGCCATATTTCAGACGATGTTTTAAAACTAATATCAGAACAAAAAATTTATAGAAATATTGTACGTGAGAAAGTATTAAAGCATAATTTTAGGAAAATTTAGAATTCCTACTTCAAATTTCATATCAGATACCTGAATTTTTCTAATTAAAAAATATTTCATAAATGAACATTATTGCCTTACACTTTCTTTATACATAATTGCGATCTGTGGAAACAGATATATCCAGAAAAATGGAATAACTTTTATTTGACATAGCTTACTTATTGACATTCCGAATAATAAAGAGTTCGATAAAGAATTACGTCCCAATCAGCACACTTCGTCTCAAAGCTGTCTCTTACACGGCGTTTTCCCGTCTGAACGTCTTAGATATCTTTAAGCCGACTGAGAGACGTTTTTCCGAAGACGTTGTTTTTGCAGCTGAAGGTAGCTGTCTTTGAGCCGTCTCATTTCAGTCGTAAAAACAACGTCTCCATAAAAGATATCTTTAAGCCGACTGAGAGACGTTTTTCCGGAGACGTTGTTTTTGCGGCTGAAGGTAGCTGTCTTTTAGTACAATGGCTAAAATATACTGGTTTTTAATTTTGCTATTTCTTGGAATGATAAAAAAATTAATTTTCAAAACATTATATATTTATATGATAATATTTATATTTAAAATGAATCTTTATTTAATATTAGAAGTGGAATATTTATTTCCTGATATACAGATAATATTTATTTCATTTTATGAAAAAAATATTTTTTTCTAATTATAAAATGAATCTTTATTTAATATTAGAAATGGAATATTTTTTTCCTTATATACAGATAATATTTATTTATTGTTATTTCGTATTATGAAAAAAACATTTTTTCTCATTATAAAGTGAATCTTTATTTAATATTAGAAAAAGAATATTTTTTCCTAATATACAGATAATATTTATTTCATATCATGAAAAAAATATTTTTTTCTCGTTATAAAATGAATCTTTATTTAAAATTAGAAATAGAATATTTTTTTTTTAAATATGCAGGGAATACTTTATGTTTATCATGGAAAAATATTTGTTCCAGAATATGGAAGACATACAACTTTCATATTACGAATGAAATATTGGTTTCAAATATAAAATAAATCTTTATTCAATATTGGAAGTAAAATGATTACTTTTAATTTACTTTAAATTCGTGCGTATCATTTAATTTTTTAATAGAAGTTTATCTCTTCTAATTATATGATTTCATATGATTTGAACTTTTATAAGAATAAAAAGTAATAAAAGTAACAATAGGTTCGCATGGCTCAGCGAGGAAGTACATCATCAAGTAAACGGTCATCCCGAGTTCGAATCCCGCCAACTGCATAGAAATTTCTGAATTGTAATAAGGTCCTTTCGAAGACAAATTGGAATATTTCCTCAAGCATTGCATAGAGAAAAGTATATGTATATGGATAGTTTCTAATTTTTGTTATAACTTTTTTTTAAAAGATGTCTTTACAAGGTAACTTTCAGATGTCTTTGAAAGATGTCTAAAAGCTGTCTTTCGACGCCCGACAAAGTCGTGAAAGATGTCTGAAACATGCCTTTGGAGGCCTGTGAGATGTAAAAAATACGTCTCTACAATGACTGAAAAACGACCAACAGTCATTCTAAAGACGACTTTAAGACAGACAGATTTGTAACAAACGACATTCCGGAGCCCTTCCAGAGACGCTCCGGAGACATTCGCCGACGGCTTTCGGACGTCTGAATGTCTTGCGGCAGACAGCTTTGAGCTCTCTTTGAGCTGTCTCTGTGCTGATTGGGGTGGATGAATTAATATGTAGGATGCGTGACGAGTGGATCGGTGATCAAACCAGGGAAAAAAGTCGTAACTCTTAAATTATGTAATTTTCGAGTAAAGTACCTTAATACTTTTTGAAATAAAATGCAAAGACGAATCCATTGGTAAATAAAAAAAATTTTTTTGATTACTTAAAGAAATTTTCTTTTAATTGCGATGACCTTGTTATTTATGTTTTTTTATTGAATAAAAAGTGGTTTACAATGCGTGTAAAGCGAGATCACGCGCGGGCCTGTGAACTGTGCCGGCGACGGCAACTGTCCGCGTCTCTTTCTTTTTTATTTCCTTGCGCCCGAAACGTCCATCGTCATTTAAACCACTACAGTCTAAATTCCATCGAAGGAAAACCATCGAATTGGAGCGTTTGCATCCCCCAGTAAAAGACACAATTTTTGTAGTTTTTTAACCGGTTTAAGTAACTACTTAAGATTTATTTAAGATTTACTTAATTTTATTTCTTACCAAAAAGTAATGGATTTTCATCGTCGATTAAACCACTGAAATTATATCGTGTTTGGTATCATTTTGCATTAGAAAAATGTCAGGAATATGTTGTTGAAAGTTGCATAAAAAAATAATGAAAAATAAAGAAGATTAAATATTGGTGTTACATTGTAATGACGCACGGGCGTTTGAACCGTGCCGACGACTGCGACTCTCCGTGTCGCGTTAGTAGTGGTTCACACCGATATACCGAGCCGAGATCAGATTACTAAGTTGGAGGGGATATTTTTTTCGCATCTATCGTATATAACTTTTCACGTCTATCGAACATTTACTGTATTATTGTATACATTATTTACGTAAATCTTCACAAGGACGAATTAAAACTTAGTAGTCCTTAAGAATTCCCAATAACAAAAATACTACTACAGAATATTATAATTTTAATATGTAGAATAAATATAAATACTGTAGGAAATGTATTTACAGATTATTAATAACTTGAACGCGTGTGCAATTGATTATGTTCAGCTTCTGTTTCACATCTGATACGTCTGTCCACGACGGATATAGTATTATAGACAATTGAAAATAAGGAACTGTATATTTAATATGTATAACATAATGAATAAATATAGTGTCTTATCGTTTCGCGCGGTAAGATTGTAAATATTTAAACAATTTTAAAACTAAATATACAGGGTGTCCCAAAACTCCTGCAGAACCCGGAAATGGAAGGTTCCTGAGGTCATTTCTGGGTTCTGCAGGAGTTTTTGGACACTCTGTATAATTTATAAGAACTTATAAGTACTTATCAAATGTTTAAAAATAGCTTAAAAAAATGTTAAATGTTAAAAAAATATTAAATTGCTTAAAAACTGTTAAAAATGTTTAAAAAAGCGTTTAAAAATAATTGCCTTCGAAAGACTACGTAGAAAACCGCCGTTCGCGAGCTTCTTAATATGGATTTTTATTATTTTCTCCATTTTGTGCAAATATGTGCTAATTAAAACCAACGCGAAATTAAAGTTTAATATGCCACCAGTTATTGTAAAAAAATTCACCGGGGTACTCTCTGGTACTTTCTTTAAAACTCGAATTAAAGTTGGTAAATGTTAAACATAAAAAATTAGGACAAATTGCGATTATTTCAGAAGAAATTTTTGACAGAAGGACGGTCTTATAATAGTTATAATACTAAACACACAATGTGAAAATCAACTTAAAAAACCAAATAGCTTGCGGGGAACGCATGTTTAAAAAAATGCACTGAATTTGACAGTAAAGTTTGAGCCTCAATTTTAATAACAAATTGATTTATTCAATTACAATTGAAGGTAGTTTTAGAAAGTACGTTTTGTTACGAACGTTTTAAGATGCATAAATTTGCAGATCTTAAACTTTGATTTTCGGACTTTTTTCCATTGGACGACACACTGTGCGCGGTGGAAAACATCTTTGGAAAAATAGGGGGAGTCCCAAGTGGACGTGCCCAAAGCATTTCCTCGCATTTCGTTCCGCTTAGCCTCTTCGCGAAGAAAACATATGTATATTGTATATGTACAACCGTCGCCTCACGAAGAGGAAAAGTGTAGGAATGTCTAGAAATTCGAATCGCTGATAAATATAATATAATTGTAGGAGCAGAGTGTGGTGCTCTTAATGTCTTTATTCGCGGAAACGTCCGTACAATTCGATGGCTCTCGTTAATCTGAATCTCTCGCGCAATTACCGCTGTAACCCACATACAATTTGGCTAGGTGTCGCTAATCGCCTCTCTTGCTCACACTCTCTCACTCACACTCTCTTGCTCACACTCTCTCACTCACCCATACGACATATGGTTACATGGTGACCATAAGAGATAGACAAGTTTTCATTGAATTAAAAATTTCAGATATCGAATAAAAGATAAAAAAAATTATTTGTCACGCGTCAAATAAAAATAATTTTGGTAATCTCTATTCTCTATTCAACGCATGAAGAATAATGTTTTATTCAATGAAAATTTATCTTTAGCGTTGAATAAACGTTTCCTTTTCATTTTTTCATTCGACGGTTTATTCGACTTCGAATACTCTTCCGAGCCGCGTTCGAATGCTGTAGAAAGGACCGAGCAGACAAAGACTGAAACGCGCGTTACAATGTATAGTATGTATCGCCCAAAGACGAATGCAGGGATCGAATAAGACTGTGGATTCTTCTAAATTCTAAATCGTAGTTCTTTTTAGACTTTTTAACTCTTGCATCATTTCATTTTTGGTTTAATTTAACTTTCTACATTAATATATTGACTCTATTGTAAAAATTTATTTCATAATAGTTATTTTTTTCCGATTAAAAAAAGTTCTAATGATATGTTGATAGTGTAAAAATATAATCAATGCTCTTTTCAATTTCTATAGAAAAACTGCATTTGTCGATTTTTTACGTGTTTACAATTTTTCGTAAATAAGATTTTGAAACGAAAAATCGGAAAAAATCTCAAATGTCAATAAAGCATATTATCGATAATTATCCCCAACCAGCGTTGGGCTTTTATTTCGAATGAAGAAGAAAGAATAACGAATAAAGTCCCAGGATTTATTCACGAATAACGAATACCGATTTCATTCGCCGAGAAATTATTCGTAGCCTGCGAATAACGCTTTATTCGTTATTCGTTATTCACGAATAAATCCTCGGACTTTCATTCGTTATTCGTTATTCTAAATGACGCTCAACGAATAAAGGCCGAGAATAAGCGCAGCCGGCAGCAATGATATTTCATTCGAATAACCCAGCGAATAAAAATTGCGAAAATAATTTTATTCGAAGAAAAGTTCGAATGAAAGTTGTGAATAAAGTGACTTTATTCGAAATAACGAATAAACTTTTGAATAAAAACAGTGAATAAAAATTTCGACTCGATTCGACACTCGACACGCACCAGCGACGTGTGTGTGTATGAATAAATGTGTTGGTGCAGTCTAGGCAGTGAAGCCAAGAATCGTGACAGTAAATGTGTGTTTGTGTCCCGAAATTATTTCGAATAATGAATAACGTTACAGATTTATTCGATCCTACTACTGAATAATTGTTTACCGAATAAAATCATTATTACATTCACGAATAAATCCTCATATTTTATTTATTACTTTTTATTTCTTATTGCAAATAAAACGTGCTCAAAATCTAGGGACGGTTGCCATTAGGAACATTTAGGCAGTTGCTTAGATAAAATTAATTACAATATGTCGCAGTAACGCTTTTTTCATATTATTCTACTTAAAAAAGAAATTTCATAAAATGAAGACTTAATATTATAAAATTATTAACAACATTGTATTAATATTTAGGTACCCATAGTTACGATAGAATAGCAAAATTATAACAAATACTCATATAATGTTTTTTGTTCATCAAAAAAAGGTCGATGGTATTTTACTGCTTGTGTTAAAAGAACCACTGTTTAGTTATGTATTGTATATGTCATCAATCGTCAACCCATATCTCGTCTCGAGAAGCCTCAGCCTCAGGATCGCGAGTGTCGGTGTCGGGTTCTTACTTCCTACCCATAAAGGCTGCCGTCGCGGCGTGTGCCGTGCCGCCGCACAGTGTGCCAAATGGGCATTTTAGCTGGACAAAAGTCTAAATCGGCTATTTTTCTATATTTATCAATTAATATGTTTACAGTTGTATAAATTATGAATAATTATTAAATTCGTATCACAGTTAGTTGGTTTTTGTTAATTAAACAATATATTTTAAGTTATTTATAATTAAATATAAATTACAACAAAGTTAGTGATGGACCTATGTAGCACAGAATGATTTAACAAATAGTAGATATTATCAAAGAAGACGTAATTTTTAATTATGGACAAACAGAATGTAAATATAATTTACTTATTTGTTTTTTGGAGATTCAGACATATTCTAACGGGAAAAAATTATTCTTTGGTTTAGTGTAAGGTTTCAATTTATAAATAACAAATCTGCTTTATATTATAGTTTATTATGTTAATAAAAATATAATTTTTTTTTTATGTTCTATTGTAAACATTTGTATAAAAGGACTTGGGCCGTAGATAATAAATATAATAATAATAACAAAAATAATAACAATAAAAACAACAACAACAACAACAACAATAACAACAACAACAACAATAAAAATAACGAAACTGAAAGATGTAGGAAAAACGCAAGGGAGATGTAGACTGCACGCTGATCGCTTTGAGACTGAAGAAACGAATTATATCATAGTGTCACTAAAAAACCGCGAGAAACACCTGCGACCGGACACGCGACCGGGCACGCGACCGAAGACGAGCGGTTACCACGGTAACGCCCCTCGAAGATAAAGATTTCCGCGATAAGCTAGAAATAGATCTAGAAAAAACTCCAAATACGAGGATCCTAAATATAGATAGAAGCTAAACTCCCCTTCACAGGTGCGGACCTCAGCACTGTGAAAACTAGATCGGTGCGTATCATCTGTGACGGTCTAGCAACAGTAGTATTTATCCCGGTGCATGGAAGATGACACGGGATAAATTTTTGTTATACACACAATGTAATTAACACACACATATATATATATATATATTTGTAATTGTAAATAATTTTATTATATTATATTTTCTTTTACCAAATTTAAAAACACCTCTCACATTTTTCTCCTTCCAAGGAAAACCCCTCCTCTCCTCGCGAATTAAAAAGAACCCAAAAATAACGTAACAATAGGAAGAAAGTTCAGAGGAAATCTTGGAGATATCATCCTTGTTTATTCCTTATATATACAATGAATGAGACCAATCCATAGGTTTCGAGTAGACTAAACAAACCGCTAAGTGGCGACGGCATCGGCTTCGTTCCGAACGCGCGCCCGAGCTGTGATTGTCACGAGCGTGAACGTCAAACGACGCAACTTCAATGTAACAATTCATATCGTTTTGCAACGTTTTGCAAGTCAATTTTGGTATAAAAATAAAGTAGAAAGTCTCTCCTTTTACATACTTGTAAAGTCATCATTGAGATCGACTGAGATCATATAATAATTCATTAACGAAGAGGAGTTACATTGACGTTTCTGTGGAAAAATACATGTCATCTTTGACAATTTATTTACAAAAATAGAGAAAAGTTATCGATAATTTGGAATTACCAAAGTTAAAATACATGGTTTGAGATGCTATATCCGTCATATAAAGGAAATTTAGATACTCCTTAGTAAGTTTTTAGCTATTTCTAGCGCGCATGGAAATGTGGCTATTCATTTATAGGTTAACCGTTCGTCTTTAAGGTGAAGTTTACACGCTCTGTAAACATATAACGAAACAATTTTAAGTTTTAATATTCAAGGGTTTTAATACATGGTTATTTTAGATTATATTGGCCCAGTTAGTTTTTGTTGATTTGAAAGTGACTTTTGTCCAGCTAAAATGCCCATTTGGCACACTGTGCGCCGCGCCGCGCCGCGCGCCGCACAGTGGGCCAGATCGTCGCGCTAGCTGTTCATGGGCTAAAAAATCAAAGTCATCATATCGATTTTTAACGTATATATAATGATTCTTAAATGTCCATTACATTCGAAAACGATAATATTAATTAAAATTGTTAAAAACTCTCGTTACAATAATTTAAAAAAAGGGTGGATGTAATCTAAAACGGTACAAACATTAAGACGATTTAAGAACCTGCATATGCTATTTTCGGTATGCTATTTTATGTGGTTCGTGCGTCTTGTAATCGACGAAGACAATTTTTATTTTGCATGAAGATCCGCAGTCTAATTATTATTACATAGGAATAAAAAAAAAATTAATCAAAAAAATAAGTAGGTATATGACGGGGCGCGAAACCTAGTACATACACGCAGGTTGAGGGACGAGCGCCTACCGTGCTAACCCAACCGAGTTGTTGGAAACAACGTTAATATTTTCTGATGCTATGCGCTGACGCAGTAAAATACTAATCAAGTTAACTGCATTTTCTAATTATTTCTGTGAAATGTTCAAGGTTTATCAGTGTCTAATAGGCTTAACTTAGCTTTTCGCGGAAAAAACGTCGAAAAAATCAGTTGCTATTTTTTTTAACAACGGCGCACCTCTCTTAAAAATCTGAAAAAATTCATTACTATATTAGAAGCCTGACAGGCAAAATCTCGGTATGCGCATACCTTTATTCGGCTATACCCTTTTGCCCAACTCTGCGTGGCGAGAGTCGAGCTCCGAACGTCGAGCTCTGAACGCCGAAGATCCAGCGACTGACAAATGGCATACAATGTAAGCAGGTGGGGAATCACGCACGAATGAAACTTTAAACTTTTAGATTTTTCAATATACCTTCATAAAATTATTACGGGTGAATTGAGGTGCTTTTCCTGATGAAAATGAGTCCAAATTCGGATGTAATCAAACAATTTTTATTGATACGTAATGTAATGATAAAAATTATAATCTTATTAAAGATAGTCCAAATGATGTCGTGTTTGCACTCATTTTCATCGGGATGATCTTTACAACTCATTCGTATTAAAAATATTATTCGTATTATACAATTATGAAAGTTTAAATTATCAATAATGCTTGATTCCCCAGGTGTTTACAATGTATGTACATATGCTGTTGGTCGGTCGCTGTCGCTGGTCTTTCAAGTTCAGCGCTCGTCGGGCCTCGTCGCCGTTTATTCGAGCTGGCAAAAGTTATTTGAAGACTTATTCAAAGCTTATTCAAAGCTTTATTCGTCGGACAAATTTTCGTCGAATAAAATTATTTATTCGAACCTCGACGAACAAAGATAATTTTTTCATCCGTCTAGCGATTCATCTTTAACGTTGAATAAAGTTTTCATTTTCATCTGTATCTTTATTCGACTTTGAATAATTTTCTGAGAATGAGCCGCATTCGAATGCTGTAGCAAGGATCGAGCAGTCAAAGACTGGAGAGCGCGTTACAATGTAGTATCGCCCAATAACCAAAGCAGGGATCGACGTATGAAAACCTGTATTGAACGAAACTGGGTATCGTTAAGTACAAATGAGATTAAAAAATTATATAAATCTATACCAAAACGTTTTTCCCAAGTTCTACAAACAAAAAGAGGAGTTACAAAATATTAAGACATTATTGTTTTATACATATACTTTATTTTTTAGTTATTCTAAGGTCACAAAATACAAACTACAAAATATAAAATACAAAAACTATTGTTCGCGATTGGAACAAAATGAATTTATAACTGATACTGACGCGTGCACTTTCTCGCGTCCACTTGAAATGTGGATTCGTATTAAAACTGTTGTTTAAGAACACGTGAATGATTACAATTTTTGTTTAAAACCTTCCCACTAATTTTCCTCTCCTGGGAGAGTCGTTTATTTAAACAGCGGTTATATTCGCTTAGCCGTGCGGATAGAATTCTGTTTTCTGTTAATTTAAAGGAAACAAGATTGCGTTCTAGCGGTTGCAAAAGGACGGAACGCTAAAGAGAAGCGAGAATTTTATATAGCGCGCTCGCAGAGAGAGAGTACCTTGCCGGAGAAGAAAAGGACTGAGAACGAGCATGCGGCTGATCTAGATTTATTAGCCAACAGAGTAGAAAAAACGACTTCCTGCAGAACGACGAGATCCTTCTAGATTGATCTAGATACTCTGTTAGCCAATAATTCGATCGATCCACCGAATGCTCCTTCCGCGAGCGCCGCGATTGGTTATCGCCTCTACCGCGAAGCGTGGTTAGCTAATGGATATGAGCGCGGCGGCAGGTGTCTTACGTCACAAACCGCGCGCATCTTGAACAACTATAAAACAAAAAATATAAAATAAAAAATATAAAATACAAAACTATAAAACAAAAAATATAAAATACAAAAACTATTAAACAAAAAATATAAAATGTAGATTACAAAAACTATGAAATATATAAAATACATAAAACTACTTAATTAATAAAAACGGGGTGGATAGTAGATGGAGGGTGGTGGGTAGGTGGGATAAGTGGGGGTGGGATATGCCGCGATAGAATACGTTGAGGGAGGGTACGTGGGGGGAGGATACATGGGAGGAGGGTACGATGGGGGTGGGTATGCGGGGGGAGGATACGCGGGGAGAGGGTACGCGGGTGGAGGGTACGTAGGTGGAGGGCACGTAGGTGGAGGGCACGCAGGTGGAGGGTAGGTGTGGGGAGGGTACGCGGGCGAAAAATTTGTGGGGGGAAGATAGGCTAGTCGTCTCCGCTGGGCCTCCTGCCTTTTCATTTTTTTTTTTTTTTTTTTCTCAAGTGATTCATACTGTAGCCGCCCAGGTGGTTCGGAACCCACCTTAATAAACTGTAGGTCCTAAAGCTAAGTTAGTTATAGATTATAGTTATAAGTTATAGTTATAAGCTATAGTTATAAGCTATATATAAGTCGTCGCTAATGACCAAAGTAGTCGATGCGACGTAAAAACACAATACATATAACTAACTTTTCATTTTTTTAAAATGGGTGTTTACTGCCCTCCGTGCAGCTTCATTGATTCTCTGAAATTCATACAAAATTACATTATTAATATAATACATATACATATGATACAGAACAAGTTAATTATAAGATATATAATACGGTGATTAGCAAAACAAGCAGTTTCCGAAAAAATTGAGACAAAGGTTAGAACAAAATAAAAATTTTTTTTTCGAAATTTGTGAACTGAAGTGTGTTTTGATTATCTTCTATTAATAAACATTAACGAAAAATGAATAAAAAAAAATTTTTTAATTGCATATTATTTTACAGGAAATTGCCTACATTTCTTTTATTAGAATAAAATTTTCAGGTTCGACTTTATCAAGGGTAAAGGTCTTATAATAATAATAATACTTTATTTCAGCCTTACAGCTAAGAAATTTGACTTGGTTTACAATATCCTATCTTTACATTTCTATCTTATCCACACATTCTTCATTCCTTATCTCTCTCTCTCATTCACTCTCTCTCTGTAACACTCATTCCTACTCTATCCTAGTCTATTCTTACCCTAAATTATTGCACCCTACCCCCTTCCCTGACTTTATTTGTTATTTGGTAGGCTTTTGTTTTCTTTTCTCTTTCTTCTCAGCTTCTCCAGCCACGCTTCGACATTTCTATCCCTCCTCCCACTCACTACATCCTCAATCCTGATTCTTTCCTCCATTACCCTGCATTCTCTAGTTAGGTGTTCCAGAGTACCATATCTGTCTCCGCAGAGATCGCACCTTCTCGCTTCGTCATCCAGCCAGTATTTGCTCCAATTCTCTGCATTTCCGCATCTTACTCGGGCTAGGAGCTTTTGACTGTCCCCTCTACCCTCTTTACTTAGATATTCTGGTAACACTTCCACTCTTGTAAACTTATACCTCTTATTGTATGTTGACCGTTCTATCCTTGTATGTTGTTCTTGCCTTTGTACCTCTATGTCTCTCTCCCTTAACCTCTCTGTTAGCTCTAACTCTTGCCTTCTCATCTCTTCCACCCCTGCATGGCTCCATCCGTTTCTCTTTAAAAATTCCTCCCTTTCTTTCCCGCTTTCTCCCTGCACATTCCCTGATTCCTTTTCCTTCAGACATTCCTTGACTATCTTCCTCCCTTCGCTATTTCTTACTCCTTCCGTGTATTTCCAGGCCCTAATTCCTGCTTTTACTCTAAGCTTCGTTCTTTTCGTCTCTTCCAGTACCAAGTATCCTGGAGTACGCATGTCCAAACCAAGTGTCCACTTTATATACTTTAGCTGTATCCTTTCTACTTCCTCTCTCTCCTTGAAGCCCCATAATTCTACCCCATATAGCAATACCCCCAATACTAGCATGTCAAACAGGAACATTCTCATTTTAAAATCGCTTTTAAATTTTCTTTCCCCAATTCCCCATACTTGGTTTAGAACTACGTTCGCTCTCTTTATCCTTTCCTTTACATGACCTGCTATCTTTCCGTTACTTTCAAACTTTACTCCTAAATAGCTGAATTCCTTGACTTCTTCCATTGTTTCCCTCTTCCATTCCCATACCGCTTTTCTCTTTTTTCCTCTCCCTCTCTTAAATATCATTATTTTCGATTTCTCCACATTTAGTACCAATTCCTTTTTATCTAAGTATTTTTCCAGCCTCTTCATCATGCATTTCAGCCCTTCCTCCTTGCTTGCCACCGCCACTACGTCGTCTGCATAGGCTAGGGACCAGAATCTTTCTTTTCCCACTCTTATTCCTCCCACTATTCCTTTCCTAAACTCTTCCTCCATGTCTGCTATATATATCGTGAACAGGGTCGGACTGAGCGGACAACCCTGCCTGAGTCCCTCCCTGCCTTGTCCAAAATTTCTCTGATTGCCCCTTCCCTGTCCTGACTACATTCATGGTTTCCTCATACACCTCCTTCACTCTTTCAGTTAATCCCCTTCTTACTCCGCACTTCTCCATAGTTTCCCACATCTTACTCCTCTTTACTGTGTCGAAGGCCACTTTCAGATCCACGAACATGGCGTAGACTTTACCTTTCTTTTTCTTAAGTTCCCTCTCCACTACGTGCTGCAGGATGTATGCGTTATCTATAGTGCCCCTTTGCCTCCTAAATCCGGCTTGCGTATCTGGAAGAATTCCTTTATCCTCTATGTCCTTTTTCACTCTTTCGTTTAACAGTGAAACATATATCTTATATGCAGTGCATAATAAACTTATTCCTCTGTAGTTGCTAGGGTTGTTTTCATCTCCTTTTTTGTATAGAGGGGTTATTTCCGCCTTCTTCCAGTCCTCCGGGAAGCCTTCCCCTGCCCATACTTTCCTGATTACCTCTTTTAATTTTGACCTTGTAGCACCCTCACTGTACACCCATGCTTCGTTCGGAATCCTGTCTCCTCCCGCGGCTTTTTCCTTCTTCAGTTCTCTTATTTGTTTCTCCAACTCCTCCTCTGACAGGCTCTCTTCGTCTTCTTCCGCAGGTATCTGCACTCTCATGGCCCCTGTTATTTTCCCATTTGAGCCCCCCAACAGTTCCTTGAAATGTTTTCTCCAAGTTTCTATTTTTATCTTGTTTTCGTTCCTCATTTTTCTTTTCCTTTCTTTATTGATATATTTCCAAATTTGTCTCTCCTCCTTTGCCTTGCTAACTTTTTCTTTCTCTTCTTGTTTCCTAGTTGCTTCCTTACTTTCGCACAATTTCTTAAAATCCGCTTTTTCCTGCAAGTAATCCTCCTTATTAACTTTACCCTCTTTCCACCTTCTGTAACATCTACCCACTTTCCTTTTCTCTCTTGTACAATCCCTATCCCACCAATATTTGCATCCTATCTTCCATTTCCTCATTCTTACCCTTCTTGATTCCATCGACACCCCCACCTCTGTCTTTAGCTCATCCCAGTCTTCCGTCGTCTTTTTATTCTGTCTATATATCTTTTCGCTTGTCTTTTGTTTATATCTCTCTATTGCGCTTCTGTCCCAGCTTATTACAACTTTCTCCCCTTGTTCCTCCTCCTTATACTTTCCTCCTTCTGCTGTCACCTCTACTTCTAGCGGTAGGTGGTCGGATTCCGTCCTACTTCCTACCACCAGCTTTTCTATCCTATCCCATCCTTTCCAGTTGGCAACAACATAGTCTACAACCGACACCCCTTTCCTGTCTATATAGGTGAGCTCTCCCTTTTCGTCTCCTCTTTTATTTCCATTCAGAATATGTAACCCTCTTTCCTCTGTCATTCGCAACATTTTTTCTCCCTGTCCGTTTTTCACCTTGTCTTTCGATTTCCTACCTTCCTGTTCATCTTCCCCCTCTCCGTTATATAAGCTTCCTTGTTCTCCTATCCTCGCATTGAAGTCGCCGCCTATAATTACCACTTCTCCCGCTGCTTGATCCTCTTGTTCCTCCACAGCTTTTGCTATTCTGTCCATCTCCTGATTACTGTACACCGCCCATACGTTCCATATTTCTTCTCCAACTCCTATTTTTCTTCCTACCAGGCCTTCTATTTTATCAATTACCTCCAATGTCTTCCAGTACTCTCTTACTCCAGTTATAATTCCCCCCCGCGCTCTCCCCTTCTTTTTCTCCCTAATTGCCGCTTGACAATTCCACGCATATCCTTTTGGCAGATTTTTCTTGAGTGTTTCCCATTTTCTCTGGTCCACCCAGGTTTCTAATAATCCTACATAGTCGAATCCTTGCACAAATCTCCAGAATCCTCTATCCTTGTTAATTATACCCGCTACGTTCCAGAATAAAATTTTACCCTTGTTATTTTTCTCTGTACCTTTTTCTTCGTTTATCCTATATTCTGTCTCATCTCTCCCTATATCTTGCCCAATTTCTATTTTGTTTCTGCTTCGTTTGCTCCCCGTCTCCTTGTCCTTTTTTCCCCTCCCTTCCTTTTCTTCCTGTAAGACTATTTTCGAAAAACCTTACTTTCCTCTAGCACCTCCCTCTCCTCGTTCCAGCTGTACCATTTTCCCTGGATGCATATCTTCCTGTAACCTACCTTCGCTTCTTTTCCCTCTGATCTTTCTTTCCTTGCTCTCTCTCTTAGTATACCCTGAACTTTCCTCTCCTCTTCAGTCAAATCATGATCTATGTATATTTTCTTATTTCGTAACTTATTCTTGTTCTTCATTATGTCCTGTTTTATCTCCCAACTTTTCATTTCCACAATCAGTATTTTTGCCTCCTCTTTTCCTCTGGGTTCCACAGTTTTCACACCTCCTTCAATCTGAAATTCCTCTTTTAAATATGTTTCAACCCCTCCCTTTGTATCCTCCTTCGATACTTTTAACCCTCTAATAACTATATTATTTTTCCTTGCCCTTCTATCTTGCTCTGACATTTTCCTCTTAATTTTGTTTATTTCTTCCCATGTTGAGGCGTTCTCGCTCTTCGTGTTAATTCCCTCTCCCTCCTTTACCACTTTCTCTATCCTCTCTTCCACTCTCTGTAGGACTTCCCCCATGAATTCCGTCTTTTCTTTCTCCCTTTTCTGCCTTTGTTCCCGCTCTTGCTCCTCCCATTTCCTCATCATTTCTTCTATCTTCATACATATTTCCTGTTCCTTATTTTTCCAACGGCATTCCATTGCATCTATTCTGTCAGCCAGACTCTTTATCTCCTGCTTAATTTCTTTCTCCAATCCTTCTCTTCCTTGTATTATTTCATTTTTTAGACTCTCCATTCTTGTCACTATTATATCCACCATTCCTTGTGTTTGTTCTCCTTCCCCTTTTCCTACTTCCTTCTGAGGTGTTTTTTTCGAGTCTACCTTTTTTGTTACCTGGCTCTCCTCGTTAATTTCCTTTTCTGTCTCTTCCTGTTTTTCTCTCCCCCATAGATCAGTTATCTTTCTATTACTGTAACTTTCTCCCATTCTGTCATCTTCCAGGGGCGGCCTGCCTCTTTTCCTTTTCTCTATTTTCTGCATCTCTTCAGTCTTGTCTCCTAATCTCTTTTCCCTGCCTGGGTCTTCCTCCCTTTCCCCGTATTTTCTTACCTCTCCTTCCTTACCTTCCATATCTTCCTTCTCTCTCACTTCTCTTTTCTCGCTTTACCCTACTTACCGCTGCCTACCTTATCGACCTGACTTTACCGATCACGTTGTCTCGTGCCCTAACCTCACTTCTTTGCACTTACCTACAATCGCCCCGCTCTCGCTTCACCTAATGCCTATTCCGAAACCCTTCTTCACCCGCTACCTACTCTGCCTCTAAATACTACCCACCGCAGTGGCTACTTATTTAGAAACGTTTTCTCTATATTTCGCACAAAAATTCTCACGCTGTATTTCACTCCTTTCACATACATACACGCCCTCTAACCAAGTCCAGTAAAGGTCTTATAAAAAGAATTATGTTTCGGAAAGTTGCTTGAGGATGAACAAGTTGCGTGGACCACCCTGTATCTGTTTAACAATATCATTACATACCTTTAAATTCGGACTAGCCATAATCGGCGTCAACACCGATGTCGTTGTCGTTGACGACGGCGGCGACGGCGATGTCGTCGTCGTTGTCGTCGTGGACGTCGTCGTCGACGAACCAATAGTTGTGGTCGCCATTGTATTTTAGTCTTTGTGTAAAAACATAAATTATTATAAAATTATTAAAACAGTATAATAATGAATTAATATGTATTGTTTATAACGTATGACTATGTTTATAGACTATAGTAATTTAGAATAGATTATAGAATTATTCAGGTAAAGATACATACTTACATTTCTGATTGCGAACAAAGTTTCCCGCTGTCATCCGTCTTCTGCGGATGGAGAAACAGATAACAGATCTGACTGCTCGTTCCGTCAATTTCGGACGGCCCGAGCGTTTCGAACGGCCCGAGCGTTTCGGGCGGCTGGTGACTCGACTTCGTAGCTCGTCGGCCGGGTTCGGAAAGAATGGGACAAGTTCGGGCGAGCGAGCAATCGCAATACCCGAGATTTACCTCTGCGTTCTTATGTTCTTAGTTCTTATGAAATAGAAATAGGTAATGGTAATAAGTAATAATAGTATTTCTTTCATAGCTTATAATTTATAACGTAATTTTTAATATACTTGGTTTTTTTATAATTACATTAGGTATATTAATTAACAATCATTAAACTTACAGAAATTCTTAAAAGATAATATACAATAAAATAACAAAATAGAAGTGAACTGAAAATAAAATCATATAAATTCTATGATTTTATTGTATATTATCTTTTAAGAATTTATGTAAGTTTAATGATTGTTAATTAATAAGTTATGTAACAGTTAATAAAAACAGCAATCCCTAAAAATTTTTAAACTTTCTAGGCGTATGTAACTGCGTAAGGATATTTTTATGATATTATCGTACATATGCAAGTTCATTCGGAACAAATTGGTTTTTTGAGCTTTTTCACGTGTAAGGTGCTTCATTTCAAATTTTAATACGAGTAAAGATTATGCGAATGTTTGCCGAATATATATAACTAATGTAATTATAAAAAACCAAGCATATTAAATATTACGTTATAATTTATAAGCTATGAAAGAAATACTATTATTACTTATTACCATTACCTATTTCTATTTCATAAGAACTGTAGGGGAAAAATAATCACTTATTAATAATTAGGAAATACTTCGGTGTTAGGAACTAAATAGTTTCTTTATTTCGACCGTAACTCGCACAAATAAATACGTCCGTTGCCTTCTTCGACCGCACACAGAATGCCCTCGAGGACCGCCACCGATCGGCAGGACGGTTACCAACGGTCACTCGCCGTGTGTTGTTTTAGGCGATAGAACTTTCGCGAACCTTCTCGCCGTCTATAGAAACCGGTGATCTATATATTCCGCCGACACAGTCTCTTACAATGTTGCAATACCATCTGACTCTGCCGGCAGTTTCTTACAGAACTAAGAACATAAGAACGCAGAGTTGAATCTCGGGTATTGCGATAGCTCGCTCGCCCGAACTTGTTCGATTCTTTCCGAACCCAGCCGACGAGCGACAAAGTCGAGTCACCAGCCGCCCGAAACTCTCGGGCCGTTCGAAACGCTCGGGCCGCTCGACGTGTCAGAAATCGCGCACCCGAATCGAGCCCGCCCGACTTTCAGCGGTTCGACCCGAACCCGACTATCGGGCGGCCCGCACTCCCTACTCAACGCATATTCCAGATCAAAATTTGTGTTGGACAGTGTAATTTATACAATGTAGTAGTCTTCCACACCACCTCTGAGGTTCCACTAATGGCGCGTTAGATTTTTTTTTAAGTGGATCTTCGCCTGGAGCCCTATCATACCACTTGTTATAATTATGTTAATCGTAACAGGAAAGTCGAAAAATCGGCGTGTATCAGTCGTCGATGTTCCTTTGTCCCAGGATCGTTGTCTTTCCCTGGAAAAGTCAACCTGGGAGTGCATATGTCCGCGCCAATTGCTCATCCCTCGTTACAACCCCAACATCTGCAAGCCATCAACGAGGTATCGGCGCCGTGATCCAAGGACACTGCATCTCAGCAGTGTCATAATTTTCCGTGACTCGACCACCCTCGCTTCAGCCGATCCTTGGGATGTCGATGTTGCGAGAGAAAGCTCTCACTTTGTCCCCCACTTTTTGTGCAAGAAATTCTCTCGAGAGCACGAACGATGCTCTCTTCGCTCATATCACAGCTCCACTATAAAGTTATAAATTAAAAATTGTCAGCTCACGTTAGATCGCCTCTGACTGTATACATGTATATACTATATGTAAATATAAATTGTCAGATCACGTTAGATCGCCTCTGACTGTATACATGTATATACTATATGTAAATATAAATTGTCAGCTCACGTTAGATCGCCTCTGACTGTATACATGTATATACTATATGTAAATATAAATTGTCAGCTCACGTTAGATCGCCTCTGACTGTATACATGTATATACTATATGTAAATATAAATTGTCAGCTCACGTTAGATCGCCTCTGACTGTATTGAGTATACATTTATTAAAAATTGCTTACTCAGTATGTATGTCTAAAATTGTTTCACATACTTTGTACATTTCTTAATTTTTGTACAGGTTTATGGCGATAATCTGTTTTTTTTATTTTATTTCCTAACCATATTACATCTTTATGAATTTTGACTTTCATCATATAGTATGCAAGATCCTTCCGATGGAGCCCACAAGTTTCATGTTGAAACCAACCTGGATATTTCATATCCACGGCTTCACCGTTCCAGCGGTTAGAAGAGCTGCTGAAACTCTGCGACTAAATACTTGCAGAGCTAACCGACATTTCATTTTTTCAAAATTATTTGGATAAATGTGCTTTTTCGATCATTTGCAAGCAGCTCTCGTTGCTTTACCATCTTCCAATTGCCATAACGAACGTACGTCTTTCCACGATGCAATTTTATTATCATCAAACATAATATCATATTTCAAAAGTTGATTCCTTATAGACTTATAAATATGCGGTATATCAAAAATTGTGTATATTTTTTGATTTTCATGTATGAAATATGGATGGTCAACAGAAATTCTATTTTTAATGGTACTTCGATTATTAGCACCTTGATCACAAACAACAGCACGTATTTTTAATCCTGTGCTCAAAATTGCTTCTACAGGGTGTCCCAAAATGTCTTAAGAATCTCGAAATGGGAGGTTCCTGAGGTCATTTCAAGCGCCATTTTCCTTTTGAAAAATGTTGTCCGAGGCTTCGTTTGGGAGTTATTAACGAAAAACACGGACCAATGAGAGCGCTCCCTGTCGCTCGGTGGCACGGTCAGCGCGGCGAGCCGGGGGGGGAAGATAGTGTTGTCGGTACGGCGCGATGTAGTAAGAAGTAGCAGTTTCTCGATTATGTCCCGATTTCGATGAGCTTTGGATATGTTGTTAAGACAATGATTCTGAACAACATTTCCCTTTAGACTTTTTGCCTCGAGGCTTTAGTTTTCGAGATATTTGTAAAAACTTGTAATTGAAAATCGATCGATGTTCATACTACTATCTCCTCTCCGATTTCGATGAGCTTTGGATATGTTGTCAAGACCACGATTGAATAACCATTGTTGTATAACCATATCAAACTTATTTGAAGGTCATTGAAATCGGTGAGGATCCACATAATCTTTACCCGACTTATGGCAACTTTACCCGAACGAGAGAAGAAGCAGAAACTGATTAAATTAAAAACTCACTTATTCAGCCGTAAATCCATTTGCTGCTTCGAAATGTGTATCACTGGGTCATTCGGTGACGAACTGCACAGATGTCTTCAGGTGTACGACAGTACCGAAAGCTAAGGGCCGTACGGTCAGGTCAACGAACTGCACAGCTGGTGGTAAAACGACAACCGAAGGGATGCGCGGTCAAGTAAACGATCCTGGCTTTCACTTTCACTTTATAAACGATAAATAAATCGTATGTTTCATACAGATGCCACGAAATTTTTACACACTCACGATCACTGTTCACATTTGTCAACACATAACTATGCACTATGCACTAATAATATTTGCAATATCTTTTGCATTGCAGCACAAATCACAATAAATGTCCTTTTCCCCAGAAACAGGTAGAAATCCAGGTGCGCATAGCGGGTATACGGTGTTGTCCCTCCCGTTCGTTGTCCATAAATTAGTCCTGTGGTCAGGCCGGGAATTGCAGCACTGGTGATTGGTGGCAGGTACGCGATCGCAGAAAAATCCAAGGGGCACACTCCACAAAGAATGATGTTGAAGACTGACTGCAGTTTTCGGAAGATGCTTCGACCTCCCCCAAATAACCCCACCACGAAGCAAAACTGAGCTGGAGGAAAAGTTCAAAACACAACACGTGTTTTGCAGACATAGAAAGTAAGAATCTGCGTGCATTGTCACTCTTGCCTTTCCTCCGGAACAAAAAACAGAGATCCACGTCTCCAAGGGGTTGTGCCATAAATCGAAACTGGGCAGTTACACGAAGGTCTTCACAGAGTACGGGGACGGAAAGATTTCCTTCCGCACGTGTCGTATTTGGACACCTCTTTCTAAGCTGTGCAATTAAGCCATAAAAAAACTTTCGGCGGGCGCCGCTTGACCCTTGCTGAGGCAGTCACGGTTCAGGAGAAGATTTGGCGCCCGCCGGAAGTTTTTTGTTCCGGAGGAAAGGCAAGAGTGACAATGCACGCAGATTCTTACTTTCTATGTCTGCAAAACACGTGTTGTGTTTTGAACTTTTCCTCCAGCTCAGTTTTGCTTCGTGGTGGGGTTATTTGGGGGTGGTCGAAGCATCTTCCGAAAACTGCAGTCAGTCTTCAACATCATTCTTTGTGGAGTGTGCCCCTTGGATTTTTCTGCGATCGCGTACCTACCACCAATCACCAATGCTGCAATTCCCGGCCTGACCACAGGACTAATTTATGGACAACGAACGGGAGGGACAACACCGTATACCCGCTATGCGCACCTGGATTTCTACCTGTTTCTGGGGAAAAGGACATTTATTGTGATTTGTGCTGCAATGCAAAAGATATTGCAAATATTATTAGTGCATAGTGCATAGTTATGTGTTGACAAATGTGAACAGTGATCGTGAGTGTGTAAAAATTTCGTGGCATCTGTGTGAAACATACGATTTATTTATCGTTTATAAAGTGAAAGTGAAAGCCAGGATCGTTTACTTGACCGCGCATCCCTTCGGTTGTCGTTTTACCACCAGCTGTGCAGTTCGTTGACCTGACCGTACGGCCCTTAGCTTTCGGTACTGTCGTACACCTGAAGACATCTGTGCAGTTCGTCACCGAATGACCCAGTGATACACATTTCGAAGCAGCAAATGGATTTACGGTTGAATAAGTGAGTTTTTAATTTAATCAGTTTCTGCTTCTTCTCTCGTTCGGGTAAAGTTGCCATAAGTCGGGTAAAGATTATGTGGATCCTCACCGATTTCAATGAACTTCAAATAAGTTTGATATGGTTATACAACAATGGTTATTCAATCGTGGTCTTGACAACATATCCAAAGCTCATCGAAATCGGAGAGGAGATAGTAGTATGAACATCGATCGATTTTCAATTACAAGTTTTTACAAATATCTCGAAAACTAAAGCCTCGAGGCAAAAAGTCTAAAGGGAAATGTTGTTCAGAATCATTGTCTTAACAACATATCCAAAGCTCATCGAAATCGGAGAGGAGATAGTAGTATGAACATCGATCGATTTTCAATTACAAGTTTTTACAAATATCTCGTAAACTAAAGCCTCGAGGCAAAAAGTCTAAAGGGAAATGTTGTTCAGAATCATTGTCTTAACAACATATCCAAAGCTCATCGAAATCGGGACATAATCGAGAAACTGCTACTTCTTACTACAGGGCTGCCGTTTAATGGCTCGCGACGGCCGATTTTCGAAGGCTACGCCCCTCGACCCGGCCGCGCGTCTCGCCCCCCCGTGATGGTCCTAGTACTCGGAGCTGCTCAGGCACGTACCATAGCGTAGGCGCTATTCGTGGCGCTTCAGACCTACACGCGTGTCAATATATTTCCACATTACCATCGAGGTACTATTGCCAATGCGTTTTTTTTTGTTAGTGGTGTCCCCTGTAGGCCTATTCCACTATATCGCACAATAATTTCGGACAACAGCTGTAGAAAATTAATTAGAAAAATAAATTCGTAAAATAAATTTAAAAAATAATTATTAATTTTATTGTTCAAATTTTAATACCATCTGGAATAGCATGATTTTTGCGCATGTTTAGACGTGCTTGGCAAATTGGTCAAATCTACTGGAAGTTTAGATGTGACTAATTAATTTTTTTAATTAATTTTCTACAGCTGTTGTCCGAAATTATTGTGCGATATAGTGGAATAGGCCTACAGGGGACACCACTAACAAAAAAAAACGCATTGGCAATAGTACCTCGATGGTAATGTGGAAATATATTGACACGCGTGTAGGTCTGAAGCGCCACGAATAGCGCCTACGCTATGGTACGCGCCTGAGCGGCTCCGAGTACTAGGACCATCACGGGGGGGCGAGACGCGCGGCCGGGTTGAGGGGCGTAGCCTTCGAAAATCGGCCGTCGCGAGCCATTAAACGGCAGCCCTGTCTTACTACATCGCGCCGTACCGACAACACTATCTTCCCCCCCGGCTCGCCGCGCTGACCGTGCCACCGAGCGACAGGGAGCGCTCTCATTGGTCCGTGTTTTTCGTTAATAACTCCCAAACGAAGCCTCGGACAACATTTTTCAAAAGGAAAATGGCGCTTGAAATGACCTCAGGAACCTCCCATTTCGAGAGTCTTAAGACATTTTGGGACACCCTGTATAACTTCATTTAACAAGGATGCTAAATGAATATTTTTGACTGCATTACTAGTCAAGAAGTATGCTACAGGTTGTTTCCAATTATGTAACAAGCCTCTGACCATAAAAACTAATACATTAGTCGCTACTTTCTTAGTACATCCTAGTGATCCTAAATCTTCAAAACCTTCAACTTTCTGTCGACGTTCATGGAAATCAAAACATTTCTTTATCCGGATTTCATCTATTAATAAAACACAGTTGCGTTCGCTAATGTCCATACAATCAACTTTTGATTTAAGTTGTAAAAACAAATTATTGCAAATTCCTGGCCATAGATTTACAATGTTAAACCATTTGCTGATTATACTTCTCCCAGGTAATATAAAATTAAATTCTTTACGCATTTTTGCATACAAACTGGGCGAAGTATAATGCATTTTTTTTGCTAATTGCTGCTCTTCTTCAGTATCAGAAGATTGCTTGTTGTGAAATAATTGCATCGTGATAAATGTCAATAAAAATCCTTGGACTCGACGTCGTATAGCATTTAAAAGTGTTTTATCCAACAAATTACCGTCTGTCAATATTTGTAATTTTTGTTGCAAACGTGAAATAATTTGCTTCTTATTTCGACATTCCCGTATTAGTCTAATATTTTTATTTTTTAATGTTTTCATAGCAGAATTTTTTCGCTTTAGTTTTATTTCCAAAATACGTATTTGCTCGCGGTAATGACTGTCAGTATCACTGTCAAAATCTTCATCCTCATCATTAGATTCAATATCATAAAGAAGAGGTTCCGCATTTCTTTTCAATCTACCATTTGGAAACACTACATTTGCGGAAAAATGTCTGCTGCATATTGAAAATTTCCGCAATTCTGCATCTGATTCTTCTATTAGATGATCGCAACCACTATTTACTAACCATGTGATTAACCGATCTCTATCAGAAACAGGCAGACCATAAAATCGGGCATTTAATATATTGTCCCTACTTCTAATTCCACAATTTTTATAAATACAAAAGGTACTATGAGTTTCTTTACTCACCATTTTGTTGACCTTTTTGTACGATTATAAATCCAAAATTGTACTCTATATCCTTACACTTCACACGTGATTACTTAACAATTTCACTGCACTACAAAAGCACACGCGGGAAATATTTTACACGCGTGGGCATTCGATCGCACGGTATCGCAAAGTGAACGAACGCTTCTCGTGACGCGATGCGCGCGCGACGATGATTCGGTTTCGGTGGTGAGATGCTATGAAGAAATCGCAACAATGTATGGCTTTTGTGAAAAAATCGCGCCATCCTGGAAGTTATTTGAATCCTTCAATTAAATAACGGCTCCTATATCCTATAACGGATACATAGAGATATATGTATAATGCTTATTTTAATTATGTTGTCAGAATGAAGATTTTGTAAAATTTTTCCCTATAAGTGTGGTTCTGCAGATATTACCAACTCGATTTACGCCATTACTATTATTTACAGCGAGAACTATGTACATGGTGATTAAATGGTTCCAAGAGATGCACAGAATGGTGTTATTCTTTCTTTTTGTAGGTGAACGCGTCAAGGACTTATGAAGGTCAACTTTGATTTTTGAAACGGAACCGTGTGGTTTTATGTATCAATCGATGCAGCATTTTGCTTTCTCTAAAAAGATTAGTTTAGTAAAAAATTATTAGTTTTATAGATATATTAATGTAAATATTGCAAAGAAAACCTCGGATAAAGAATACAGTTTATGCAGAAGATTTTCTCGATATGAAGGAACGTATCCTAAACGATTGTTGTAAAATATCGACCGAGATCTTGAAGGTGGAGATGTAAGTAGACGTTGCATTAAACCCTTTTTGTAAATAGATATTTAAAAAATAAAGTGTAGGAAGCGAAGGTGATTCGAAAACAGATTCTATATCAGTGCACTTTATTTGTCCTAAGGATATTTCGGTATCTACAGATTCGTAAGACTGAAGAGGCCCTGGATAGGGTCTCGTATTTATAGTAGAAGTTAAAGGAAAAAGGCGTTGCACGGGGGTGGACCTTGTTCCTTTGACAAAGTCAGAGTTGAGCTTCGATAGGTTCAAGATCTACTCCCCGTTCGGCGGGGAAAGGGAAACCCCCGCGACCGGGTAGTCCCGTAACGGTACACGGCTGGCGGTGCATCTGGCAGAAAGGTATGCACGTGAAAGTGATAAAAGAATAGTCATTTTTCGGGCCTTGCAAATGTCAGGAAAGGTTTTACAGCCTATTCCTTGACATCTGCAAGGGGATAGTTTTAATGGTTATTACGGTCGCCAACCGTGTGCCGCTACAAAAGTTATTATTAGCAAGAAAAAGTGAGGGTTTCTTAGCAATATTTAAATTAAAATAACTTTTAAACTAATGATTTTTCGACATATACATATACGTTAATACCTTTTTTTATAGATAATGAAAAACTGCATCGATTGGTGCATAAAAACATGTGGTTTCATTAAAAAAATCAAAGTTGACCTTCCTAAGTCTTTTGACGCGTCCACCTACAAAAAAGCTCATAACACCACTACGTGCATCTCTTGAAACCATTTAATCTCTATCTAAACATTTCGCGCTGTGAATAATAATAATGGCGTAATATATGGTGGTTACCGCCTTTTTGGCTCAAGTTTTGGTTAGTTTTCAGTTATTTTTATATCGTTATGGGTCATTTAAAAAAAGCTATTATTTGCGCAAGCGTAACCACAACCTAATCTAAAACCTAACCCAAACCTAAACCAACTGACTAGGTCTGGTGTAAAAAATCAAACTTTCATTATCATTTGTAGTAAAAAGTTCACGCGGTATATGTATAGATCGTTTGCTGCTCGTCGTGATGTATCTGTAGAAACAGTTGACTCTTGATGCATACGCGCGCTACAGACAGTTTTTCGCGAATATCTCAGAAACGAAAAAGTTGTTCGAAATGTTGAGTTTTACAACATATTTAAATTTTATCAAAATCAGCAAGATGTTACCTTTTATGCACAATTACCATAATTTTATGATTTTATTTTTAAAGTCTTGTTCAAACTGACGGACAATTGTCCGCAGACAGTCCGCGTACAGCCCGGATACCCTTTTTAAAATTGTACATTGATTTACTAAATGACGTGTACAACAGATTTTATAAAAATTACAATTGGTAGGAATTACATGAAAAAATAAAAGACTTTTTAAAAATTTTTTATTTCAATTCGCAATGAAAATTTAAAATGTGTCTGTACATCTACGAATCTACGTTAATGATACACGTACTGAAAATTTCATTAAAATCGGTTGACGCAGAAGAAAACAACACGCATTGAAATTGAAAGCTGGGATTGAAAACTGTTATGAAAACCGAGATAATGTTATAACTGTTACGAGAATATCGGTTCTGGCTTATATCGGTTACGGTTCCGGTTTCGATTCTGTCATTTTGAAGTCCGTATTGTATTCGGCCTTATATATTTATTATTTAAGTAGTTATTTATTGTTATTTATAATGTAAACAATTTTTAAATAAATAAATGTTTATAATTTGTTTCTATACAGCAAATGTTCGATAGACGCGAACGCCTCGGGGGGATTTCTTCGCATCTATCGTATAGGGGAGCTATTTTGTGGAACTTCAAAGGCCGATCCGAACGTAGAGAAGGACTGCGCGTGTAAAGCGAGACAACGCACGGTCCTTTCAACTGCGCCGGCGCGGGCCTTTCAACTGTGCCGGCGACTGCGACTCTCCGCGTCTCTTTCTTTTCATCGTCAATTAAACCACTGAAATTATATCGTGTTTGGTATCATTTTGCATTAGAAAAATGCCAGGAATATGTTGCTGAAAGTTCCATAAAAAAATAATGAAAAATAAAGAAGATTAAATATTGGTGTTACATTGTGATGACGCACGGGCGTTTGAACTGTGCCGACGACTGCGATTCTCCGCGTCGCATTAGTAGTGGTTCACACCGATATACCGAGTCGAGATCAGTGTATTAAGTTGGAGGGGATATTTTTTTCGCATCTATCGTATAGAACTTTTCGCGTCTATCGAACATTTACTGTATTCACTATCTGAATTATTATTTCAATGATAATTTATTGTTAAAATAATTGTTTAAATAAATTATTATGGAAATTATTATGGAAATAATAATTCAAATAATAAATATAGAGGTAAGCCTAGGCGTGACACCTCGGATGACCTTGAGGTTGACATATGTTGTCAAGGACAACATTCTGAGTAACCCTCAAGAAGTTTTAGCCGGTGTTAGTTGTTTATTAAAAAGTTATAAACAAAAGAAGTTTTCAAAATATAGCAGTTATTTTAAGTAATAAAGGCTACAACGATATACTGAATTGACATATGATATCAAGGTCACCTTTCTAAGTAACCTCCAAGAGGTTTTAGCCGTCAGCTCGTTTTTTATTAAAAAGTTATAAACAAGAGAAGTTTTGGTAATTATTTAGAAAGAGGGATACTCCTCTCCGATTTTGATAAAATTTAAATATGTTATAGTGTGCAAGACCTTAATTGCGAGCAAAACAAGGCAGCGGTTTTGCTGAGACGCTAGGAAATGCAAAGGATGGGACGCTTGTGAGTGAGAGAGATGAGATCGGTGGAATGAGCGAGAGAATGGTGAATGCAAGGACTGGATGACTGGTAAACGGTTGAATTTAAATGAAAACGGAGTGGACTGTATAAATCTGGGAATTATGAGCACGAATCTATGAATAAATAACTATATTTTCACTTTAAAGAGAAGAATAAGAATAAAGAGAAGAATAAAGATAGCGCATGGGAGACTTTAAAGAGACAGAGTTGAAACAGCTGTTCGCACGTGGTCGATTTTCTGAAAAGAGAGCGAGACGGTCCCTCTCTCCTTCTTTTATTATCTCGATCCTTCTGGAAGTTCGTCATGCATCAATGCTTCCGGTTGAGCAATCAGGAGCCTTCCAGAAGGATCGAGAAGATGTTTAGCCAATCGTAAGCGCGATCGCTCGCCCGCGCAAGTCTCGACGGCAGGCGCTCTCGTTGCGGTTATGGCAGAATTGCGTGAGGCGTTGGTGGGAGAGCGCTGTGTCTTGAGACAAACATGGCGCTCACACGCGCCAATCTCAAACATTCCGCCCGCCTCGACTGGTCGAATTTTCTGAAACTGCTAGAAGGTTATCGCGTGCATTTTGTGAGTTTGGTGATTTACACGGTGATAACGACGATAGTTGTGAAATAATGCGAACTGCATAAGACATTCGCGGGTGAGATGGTCCGTGACGTCACCGAGGATTTCATTAATGAGTCGCGTCTGTACTGGCTGAGTGACTTCGCGTACTACGCAGTTGCATTCGATCAGCAACGGTGAATGACGCGTGCGCAATATGGCGGATAGGCCCGGTTGTCAATTGTTCGTGTTATTTGGCAAGTCGGTGTGTTTTGCAAGTGCTAGAAATTGCTGACAGAGTGTAATGTGAAATACGCGGTTGACTCTACGAGTGAGGTTAGATGCGAGTCCGAGTTGTAAATGAATGCGCCGGCGCATTGGTGATCCGCGTCGTGTACTACGCGGTAGTGATGCTGCGCAACGTGTGTGCGCGTTAATGAATCGACGCGGTTATCGATCATTGTCGTTGATCGGCAAAACTACGAGCTTGTGAATGGGTCTTACAAACTCTGAAGTCGCGGTGACCACCTTCACAATTCGTACTTTACCGTCGGTTCCGGGATGCACTTCCTTCACGCGAGCAAGTGGCCATCGAGAAGGGGCATCGATTCTCCAACGATGAGGCAGAGCTGACCAGGCTGAATATTCTCTTGGGCGGTGCGCCATTTTGGCCGCGTGGTGAGTCCCTGCAGATATTCACGCTGCCATCTGGACCAAAACTGATCACGCATCTGTGTTAGAAGTTGCCAGCGAGTGAGCCTGTTGACCTCTTCGTTATGCAGGGACGGTTCCGGTAGCGCGTTCAAGGGTGAGCCTATAAGGAAGTGACCAGGAGTTAGTGCCGATAAATCTGCAGGGTCATCTGAAAGTGGAGCTAAAGGCCTTGAATTGAGGCAAGCTTCCACTTGAGCGAGAAGTGTGCTCATCTCCTCAAAGGTGAGTCGAGCCTCGCCAATTGGTGCTTGGTGGACTTCACCGCTGCCTCCCACAATCCACCGAAGTGAGGCGCTGCAGGTGGATTAAAATGCCATTGTGTTTGCAGGTCGCTCATCTGGCTTCTGAGACAACGGTTCTCCTTGCTGCTGGCGGCGAAGAGACGACGCAGCTCACTGTCGGCCCCCAGGAAGTTGGTTCCGCAGTCACTGTAAAGATGAGCACAGAGACCTCTGCGTGAAATAAACCGCCGGAACGCAGCAAGAAAGGCCTCGGAGCTGTAGTCGGAGACGACCTCCAGGTGCACTGCCTTTGTCACCATGCAGACGAAGACTGCCAGGAATCCCTTGAACGCTTTGTGACCGCGTCCTGGTGAGGTTCGCAGCCAGATTGGGCCGGCATAGTCCACGCCGCTGGAGTGGAATGGTCGCGCCGGGGTCACTCTATGTTCTGGCAGCTCTCCCATGAGTTGACGTGCTGGCTCCGCCCGCCATCGCAAGCAAGTTACGCACCTGTGAATGACCCTTTTGACAATGGACCGGCCCTTGGGTATCCAATATCGCTGACGAGTGGCTCCTAGGGTCGCTTGAACTCCTCCATGCATCGTTCTCCTGTGGCTAAGAGCAACAAAAAGGTGCGTGAGATGTGATTCAGGAGGAAGGATCACGCGGTGCGCCTCGTCCGGACTCAGCGGGGCCTTGCTCAGTCGCCCCCCAATTCTCAACAGGCCATCACTGTCCAGTGTAGGCGTCAGAGGTAAGAGTGTGCTGCTTGGAGGTGTGCTGTTTGACAGCCAGTGCTCCGATGGGGTATCGGCTACCCTCGTCCTCTGCCAGCTGGTGCAACGTCCGGACTGCTAGGTAGGGAGCACACGACAAACCATAAGTGACGGTATTGAGCCGATACTCACTCATATGTTGTCCCTCTGCTTGTCTCCAGAGAATTCTTTGGAAATCTCGGTCGCTCGGATGTACCAGGATTTGTCTGTACATTTTAGTTACGTCAGCTGTCACGACGTACTGGTGTCTGCGCCACCGCAACAAGACATCTGCAAGAAGTGGCAGCAGGTTTGGACCGACGTGTAAGCAGTCATTCAGAGAGAGTTGCGAGGCTTCGCACCAGGATCCATTAAACACCACTCTTAGTTTGGTTGTGGTGCTGCTTGGTTTCAGGACTCCGTGGTGCGGCAGATAGTGGACCTGCTCCTGCGTGGTTGGTGCCGTTGCCAAAGACATGTGCCCGAGCTCCTCATATTGCTTGACGAAGTCGCAGTAGAGAGCTTTAAACGTTTCATCATGGCTGAAACGATGCTCCATCCGTTTGAGCGCGTGCATCGAGCCCTTTCTGGAACCTGACGAAATAGAGTCGCTTTGGCGGAATGGAAGCCTCACCTGATAACGGCCTTCAGGAGTGCGGGAGTGAGTGGCGAGGTAGTGGCTCTCGCACTCTTGCTCCTCTGTCGTCCATGGTGAGGCAGTATCCGGAAGGTCCTCCTGCTCCCAGAATCTCCGCACCAGTGAGTTCAAGGACTCACCGGCAGTTGCTTGGTGCACTTGAACGTGCATGGAGTTGGATGCTGAACCTGTCATCCCTGTCACGATCCAGCCGAACATTGTGAGTTGCCCCACTGGTTCAATTGCGGTTCCTTTCCTAATACCATCTTTAATGATAGCTGGATACACGTCTGCACCCAGCAGAATTTCAACCGGCGCTGTGTCAGCAGGACGGGGATCTGCCAGGCATAGTCCCTGCAGGTGCTTCCATGACTGGTGCGGCATGTTGCAGCTGTGCAAGTACGATGTGAGCTTCGGCAGGACGACTGCTGAGACCTTGATGACATCGTCTGTTCTGCTCGCGGAGATGTTCAGGGTGACCCTTCCTCGTGCTCTTGCAAGCTGCTGTCCTCCTACTCCTAAGATGTCGACCGGAGATGCCAGCCGTGGTAGTTGGAGGCGCTGCGCCAGTCCCTCAGTCATCATCGTTATTTCTGAGCCCTGGTCGATGAGAGCTCGCACCGCATGCCGTCTGCCGAAGCGATCTGCAACATTGACCACAGCCGTGGCAAGTAGCACCTTACCGGAAATATTGCTGCAATCCTGCGCATGATGAGCTACCTTCCGCTGGTCCGTGCTGTTCCGGAAGACATCGTGGAGTGATGTGTGGTGCCTCCCCCCGCATGCGTAGCAGCCCTTTGTTGAAGGGCAATTAACACTGGCATGTCGACCAAGGCAATTGTCGCACAGCTGGTGAGTGTCCACCGTCTTTCTACGCTCTTCTGGCGAGGCTTCCTTGAAGTCGGGGCAATACATAATAAAGTGGTCCTTGGAGCACAGAGAACACGTGACTTTCGGTTGACTTTTCTGTACATGGTTGATGTTGACAGAACGAGAAGCCCCCTTGAATTTGGACCGTCCTATGTCGAACTGTGCCTTGGACGGCTGGCTGCGACAGGGAGTCTCAACTGCCAATTCCGGTGATGCTTGCATCTGATGGAGCCGATTGAGCATGAAGCCCTTCAAGGTCGTGAAGGAAGGTGGATCGCTGCTTGGGGCCACCTTCTCCTCCCACTTATCACGTGTAATGGGGTCGAATAAATTGACGATCGAGTACACAAGCCAGTCTTCCGTCGTGTCAATTGGCCTTCCCAGTCCTTCCAACGCATTAGCGACTCTGGAGACGCCGTGCTGTATCTCGGACATCGCCAGAATGGAGCTCTCTTGCATCTTAGGGAGCGACGCTAGTTTTTCCAAGCACGAGCGGACGATAATGCGCTTGTTTTCATAGTGTTCCTTGAGGATGTTCCAGGTACGCTGATAGTTCTCGTTCGTGGTTGGAAGGTCCTTGACGAGGTCAGCTGCTGGTCCTTGAAGGCTGCTCTTAAGGTAGTGGAGGCGGTCCACGTCGCTCAGGCCCTTTCTCTTTTCAATGATGGACATGAAGAGGTCCTTGAAGGAGGGCCAATCCACGTATTCTCCATGGAACTGGGGAAACTGCATCCTCGGAAGAGACACGGCTTCCGATCTCGAGTCGTTCTGCTGGTCTTCCGGCATCTTAGATCCTCTTGCTTGTCGTGGTTCTGCTTTGCACTCCAGCAGCATATCCTCAAGGATCGTCCTCTGCTGAGCGTAAGTCTCCTCGGCTGTCTCGACGAATCGTTTGGTCACGTATTCGCATTCTTGGTACGTATCGCGCTTCTGATACATGATAACGTCATGATTTTTCTGGAACTCACACCAATGTTTCTCTAGGATGTTGATGCGGATGTTGATGGCTCCTTCAGTGATCGAGGGTTTGGGGACAGACTTTCTGAAGTTGTCCATAGTCCGGCTCATCAGCCCCACGATATCCAGCTGTTTCTGTAGTAGTATGCTTTCCGGTGAAATTTTCTCCATATTGGTGCGAGGCAGGATCGCTGGATGGACTCGGTTGAAATTTCACTGGTTCACTTTAACGCACTGCTTCACTTGTAGATCCGGCTCGAAGGACCAAAAAATGTGCAAGACCTTAATTGCGAGCAAAACAAGGCAGCGGTTTTGCTGAGACGCTAGGAAATGCAAAGGATGGGACGCTTGTGAGTGAGAGAGATGAGATCGGTGGAATGAGCGAGAGAATGGTGAATGCAAGGACTGGATGACTGGTAAACGGTTGAATTTAAATGAAAACGGAGTGGACTGTATAAATCTGGGAATTATGAGCACGAATCTATGAATAAATAACTATATTTTCACTTTAAAGAGAAGAATAAGAATAAAGAGAAGAATAAAGATAGCGCATGGGAGACTTTAAAGAGACAGAGTTGAAACAGCTGTTCGCACGTGGTCGATTTTCTGAAAAGAGAGCGAGACGGTCCCTCTCTCCTTCTTTTATTATCTCGATCCTTCTGGAAGTTCGTCATGCATCAATGCTTCCGGTTGAGCAATCAGGAGCCTTCCAGAAGGATCGAGAAGATGTTTAGCCAATCGTAAGCGCGATCGCTCGCCCGCGCAAGTCTCGACGGCAGGCGCTCTCGTTGCGGTTATGGCAGAATTGCGTGAGGCGTTGGTGGGAGAGCGCTGTGTCTTGAGACAAACATGGCGCTCACACGCGCCAATCTCAAACATATAGATTTCGACATTTTGAACAACTTTTTCCTTTTTACATATAGGATATTCGCAAAAAACTATTGCTAATACTGTATAGAATTTTTCGTATTCTTGCACGCTCCGTGGCAACATTATTATACTCAGAATTTGATACTCTATCGATCTATAAAAAACAGTACAGTTGCATTTTTCTGATGCACCGATGCACAAGAGTGCATACAATTAGTTGCATATTATGCACCGTCTGATACCATTCAATTTTTACTTATAACATCTTCTTCTATTCCCGACCGTTTAGCAGTTCCAGTTGCGTGGGACACCCTGTATAAGGTGAGCTTTCAATTTTGAGAGTCTACTCCTGGATTTTCGTCTGCATGCCCTAACGGCCGTCCCTCTCCGCCCCTCCCACTAGCAGTTCCATTACTCCTAGTAATGGAAAAATTGGTCAACCGACCATGCAGACGAAAATCCAGGAGTAGTCTCTCAAAATTAAAAGCTCATCTTATAAATGTATTACCAGAGTGAGACCTTGTTTTCTGTCGGATCTCCACAACGTGTTTACAAAAACAGTAAACTGACTCCGCGCCGGAGCAGGCTTACATTGCCACGGAGTGTGCACGAATAGGGAAAATTCATTTCAGTACTAGCACTAGTTTTGTGCAATTATCTCGGAAACTAAGACTGAGCGCCGGGTAGTGTCAAGGTCATCCGAGATGCCTCCGCTTAACGTAAGGTTACAATACATTGGTATGTATTGAAATAATAATTTAAACTAGAGGGGGGTTGTTGCTCGCTCGCTTCGCGAGCTTCGCGGGTGGGGATGTTGTAGCTCGCTCGCTTTGCGAGCTCGGGAGAGGGTTGGTGGTACGGATGTTATTTTGTGTGTGACACTCCACGAGCCACAGAAAGAACTTCCCGATTCGTTAGTTGCAGTATATTATTATCATTATTTATTGAACGTTTTAAGAAGATTATACATTCTCAGGGAAGTTCAATAGTTTTCTACTTATCAAAATGTTTGCTATATGGCGTCGCATTAAACCAACATCGTATGCTCGTTGCTCTCTTGGTTCCTTGTTATAGCATAGTAATGTTGCAAAATAAATTGCAAATGCTCCACAATCAAACGCATTGTTTTGATATTGTACTCTGTGAAATATATACTTCTTCTTATATTTATAAAGGGCATTCAAATAATCTATTACATCATGGTTCAAATGATTAGCATTAAAACTATCATAAATGTGTACATTTCCGTTACCATCAGATCTTGTGCAAATCCAATGTCCTACTACCTTTTTTCCAATTTCACCAGTGTATATTATCTGAATATTCGTCTCATGTTCTGGGATCTCTTGTAAATTACTCAAAAAAGCTCGAACGTAACCAGTATCTTGAGCAAAGTTGTATATTCCACGCTCGTTTAGATTTCTGTTCATAATTTCGTGAAATAAATTAATATGTTTATCTTGTAAATAACAATCAGGTTTTATGACTTCTTTACATTCGGCTGTTTCTAAAGCATATAGTTATAACCATCATTGAGGAAACAGTCTGCAGGCACTGCGTATTCATGATTATGTTGCTCGATATGCTGGTCCGAGATCATTAAACATTCATCAAAAATTGTAAAATTTTCAGGATTCATTTGTTGATTTGTGATTGTTACATCTGTTTTCTCTACATTCTCTTCTTTTTTATATTTGACAACCTTCTTATCGAGGATTGCATAAATTGGCTTATGATAGCTGAAATATGTTTCATAAACACCGCAATCTATATCATCAACATTTGAGAAAATGACATCTATTTGCGTATTCAAATTGGTCGTTATACTTTTGGAAGGTAATTTAGTTTTTAAATTGTACTTGTTCAAAAGGTTAATCAAATAATTATTACCATTATCCTTGCAATTTAATATATTGTAATTGAAATCACCTATCAAAATCTTTTCACTTTCAATTGTAATTTTATTCATTATTCGCTGTACAACGCTACCAAACATAGAATTAGTTGCTTTTTTTAAAAAAAATTTTTTATGTAATTGCGTTTGTTTCTTTGGTGGAAAATTTCCGTCCTCTCGTATAATTTGCATTGTTGAATGAACTTCTTTCGAAAAAAACTAAAAAAACTAAAAAACTACTTGACCAATATGGACCAAAATCTAATCAGCTCTAAGTTACAGCGGGGCACATCGATTGCATCATTCATCATTCCGATCGCGTAGTTACTTTTTCTGAAAACGTTAACGAAAAATTTGATACCATAGAAACGGACATACGCACACACACACACACACACACATACCGACATTTTGATAAAAATAGTCTAAAATGACTCCAATGACCATGAAACGTGAAGATCTGCTAAAAATTCGATTTTCGATTTTCGGGGTAATTACAGTAACTTCTAAATTTAAACTTATAAATAACGATTATTACAGAATATTTTCCAAATTAATTTTAAATTCCGATACTTTTTTGGAATATTGCGTAGTAATTACTTTCATTTTTCCTATATCTATTCACTGTCGATTATAAAACAATAATTACAATGGTGAACAATAAGGGAAATAAGAAAGGAATAAGAGTATAATGAAATTATAGAATAAAAAGTCATTTTTTTCCAAACAGTTACAGAATGGGTAATGTCAGCATTCTACATTTATTTATTACCTGCGGTACTAAATCTATTTACCTACGCCACTGACGCAGTCTTACGTGGTTCACGAATAAATGTCTTATTTAGGTAGAGAGCGCGGAATCACCAACTGTATCTCGTCGGTCGTGGAACTTTTAGCTATGTGGTATATCAGATCACTGTAAGTTCCACGTTATCCCCGCGCCCGGTCGCGCCCGGTTACTGGTCTCGCTGAATAGCACAGGGGCTGGCGGTCTTTAATAGTATCTCGTCGGTGCACAAACTTAGTAGTATCACAGACGAGATATAGGAATAGACATGACACCTTATGGGACTTGGCGGCAACAGGAATCTGTAGTAACGTTGTACCACCGCGATAAAGTAGAGTGACAAAATACCGACGAAATTACCGACATTTTAGGGGTTAACGCGGTACCACTTTTCGTCCTTATAAGACCATATTTTGTGCTGGACAAGGGCTCATTCGAAAGAGGAAGGTTAAATCTGTGCTGCTCAACTCGTCTCTTATATGTATTAAGCATATATTTGCTAATATAAGTGTTGGAAGTAGGCCAAAATTGATTCGATGTTCAGCAATGTAGAGCGACCCATTTTTATGCCATTGCATGAGTTTTTTGGATGCTATCGTGAGTTGAGCAGCACAGATTATATCTCCAGCTACAAAATGAGCTATATTACGTTTTGATTCTCTGAGTAATAAGGGAGAAAAGTGGTACCGCGTCTTAGCCTGATTTTCTGGCGTCAGAATTCATGATGTGCGATAATAGAGAGCAAAAATGTGACAAGTTTAGTTCGACTGATGCGCGTCAGGTGGCGCCTAAGCAGAAGTACTGTCGACCTGGAATCTGAGGAAGATGCAAGCGTAGATCGTGACGTGACCATGACGTGACAGATTATGGTTATGTTGGATGCCTATTCGCTCATCAGCTGTATACGACTGTATATGTGTTTACATATAACTTTTCTACACATGCGAATCCTCTAACTTGATATTTCGGACGCATGCAAGCGAAGAGCAGCTGTCAATACATATACGCTATAATTGCAATCAAAATACTAAGTAACCGTTGAGATTTCATACAGTATCATGTTATACAAAAAAGGAAAGGAAATTGGCTTGGAACTATGATAATATAACCCATTATATTTGGAGAAGTTACTAAATGTTATTATACCAAACTTTCTAACTAAATTTTCGCACTACATTTTCTTCTTTCAACCTATCCTTATATTATATTAGCTTAGAAGCAAAAATTTAAAAACTTATATTCAGTTTTATAATGTAATGTACAATAGAATGTGTAGAATGTGTAACATCAACGGTACCAAACCTACATTGAATATTGTCTGTGTGTGCATGCTCAGGAGAACATATATGCTAGAAAAGAAAATTCCACAGAATTTCATACGATTTTTATTTATTTCAGATCTACAAAAATTGAAAAATGCAATGAAATAATGAACATCCAAATATTTTTTTATTGAGTATACATTTTTTAAATAACTAAACTGGTTTTGGAAGGAAGGGCGAAAGTGATGATATTTACTTGTGTAATGAATGAAAGTTTCGGACGCAAGGAAGGACACCGTATGGCGTATGGGAAAGAAAGAATAGCGGAGGAGTCGCAGCGCGACGACACAATTCAAAGGCTTTCGCTTGCGTCCGATGTTCTTCCTTGCGTTCGCAACTTCCATTCATTACACAAGTAAATATCATCGGTATTATATCATATTTGGTATCATTTTCATTACAAAAATTCTACGAACATGATGGTGAAATTTCCATAGAAAAATAATGAAAAATAAAGAAGTTTTGTTAGTGATTTCCTGGTCTCACACCGATATACCCGACCCGTATAATGTTACATTGCTCGGTGACCGAGGCTATCAAGCTTCGCTGTCCTTTTCCACGTTCGACAGAATTCAAACAGTAGTATTTCTGGCCGATAATTATCCCATTTAGATCAGTGATATATATACTATAAAAATAGTTGACGAGCGGTCCCACATGCTGACGCATCCGCACGCCACGGACGTGCACGTATAGACAAAATTCAATATTCATACATACATACATAGCAGTAGTTGCAGTTTTTCGCGAATATCTCAAAAACTCAGACCGAGCGGCGGTTACATGTATAGGAAACAGTTGTTCACAATCTTCACCCTGACGACACATTAAAAAATTATCTCATATTATCTTATCGGAGAATGGTATTTTCTCTATTTCTATGCAAAATTAACATTTCATCGATTATTTTGCTTTCTCATTATTTTAATTACTATCGAAAATAGAATACGATGGCCCACGCGGCAATAATCGCGAGGTTAACGCACCTTCGATGCAGCGAGGTTTACAAACTCGATCGTTCACCCGGTCGGTTGTTGTCGAACACAAACAGCTGAGCTCGCCGTTGACAAGCAGTGGAGTGGGTAGGCACTGGACAGGAATCGTACTCACGACCTCGGACAAGAATCAAGCATTTACTATGTACTGTGTAACTTGTCGGATTTTATTTCTTTCATGAAACCATTTTTAAATAAACGCTAGGCCTTTTCTGATATATTACAGAATTTTGTCTGTTTTGTTTCAAACTGTGGTTGAAAATATTGAGATATTGCCGTTTAAAGTTTTGATCACTAATGCTTTGTATAGGACGTCGGTTAAATTGCGTTATATTTTGAACCTTTCGAATTTGATTTCATGACTTTTTTTTCTGGTAAATACGTAAATCCTATACTCTAAAGCTCAGCATAAACTCAAATTGTTTGAAATTGTGACATGCTGCGTTTTTTCTGACAACCACAGAACTTTTGCTAGCTCGAATAATCGCGTTACCGAGCGTCGAGCTCTGAACGTCGAAGAGCCAGCGACTGAAAAAACGGCATTGTACAATGTAAACAGATGGAGAATCACGCACGAATGAAAGTTTAAACTTTTAGATTTTTCAATATACCTTCATAAAATTATTACGAGTGAATTGAGGTACGTTTCCTGATGAAAATGAGTTCAAACTCGAGTGTAATCGAACAATTTTTATTGATACGTAATGTTACGATAAAAATTATATGCGTATTGAAGATAGTCCAAATGATGTCGTGTTTAGACTCATTTTCATCGGAATAATCTCTACAACTTATTCGTATTAAAAATATTATGTGTATTAAAAATATAAAAGTTTAAATTGTGAATAATGCTTGATTCACCATCTGTTTACATTGTACGCCAGGTATGCCCAAGTCGACGGCTGGCGAGCACGAGCTCTCGCTTCAGCTCGTGACTATAGAAATTTATATATACAAATAAAATGTATTAATTATTTATATATATTTAATTCATATATAATTAATTATTTTATTATATCTGTAATATAATTATTTATTAATGTATAAATTATTTATATATATATATATATATATATATATATATATTTTCTTTTGTAGCACTATATGTATGTTCTCCTGAGCATGTACGGACAGACAATATTCAATGTAAGTATTGGTACCGTTGATGTTGATTTCTATGACATATCCAAACATTCTATTTTATATTACATTTTAAAACTGAATTTATATTTTTAAAATTTTGCTTCTTCGATTTTGTTCTAATTGAAATATGTTGTAGTCCGTGTGTTAAGTCATCATTTTGCCGATTTCGAATTTTTTTAACATGCTGATTGTTTACAAGCTCGCTTTGCAACAGCATTACCTATTATAGGCACTAGAAGCTTTCATAGCTTTACCCCATTATCAAATAATAAACTGCTATGTAAAACTTGCTCGTGGCTCTGTTTTCAGTGTAATGAAATAGTTTTCAGTGATCCTACCAATAAATACATACTTCTGACACTTCCTTATCCCTTCCTGATGGAAGAAAACCGCCACCTTCTCGTGGTTTCCATTGAGCAACGACACCTTTCTTGTAAAACATATACAATTCGTATAGAAACTACATATCTATAAATGAAGTTATGATTAGAAAGGTGTCGTTGGCCAAGAGTGGTTACTAATATTGTTCTCGAGGTACAAATAGAGACCACCGGAAAAGAAAACTGAACATAATAGCGGTGCGCTCGACTCGCCTTTACCTGAAACGCGGGTACACCGCGTCCTTTTCCAGGATATTGTGACGATTACAGGAAAAACGCCATTTTGTAAAAGGTTTTATTTTGAAGAGGAAACTTCAAGGAATATAACCATATTTTTTTCAAAATTTACATTACTGTCCAAAATTGAAAAAAATATAAAAAAAGAATTTGTTTAAATTGTTTGACATTATAAAGTAAATTATCGAGGATGAAAAAATTATTTTACAATAGCCCAATCCTTCCGGAATAAAACAAAAAAAAGTATAGGTCAATCGGACAAACAGTTCCTGAGATAAAAATTTGTAAGTGAAGCCTACTTTCGCAAAAATGGGTAAAAATCGCAAACTTTGAAGGCCTGCCATTTCTAAAAAAATTCGAAATCGGCAAAATGTTGACTTAAACTCCCCCCCCCTAATTTCACATGGACTACAACATATTTCAATTAGAACAAAATCGAAGATGGTGACCGCAAAAAGTGTTTGTTTCGGCATGGAATGAACCTCGAACGTTTTCGATGCGAACATCGACGGTGTTTGTGCGAATATAATTCGGCAACATTGCACTTTTAAAGCTGGCAATACTGTAACTTCTAGCTTCCACAGACACACACACACACTTGTGAAGTAACGTCAATTCAGTTCCTTTTTCTCTCATAATAGCACACGCCGATGGCTCCATCTCGTATTCATCAGGCAGCTAAACATCTTTAGTTAATACAATCGCCGACCAGATGTCTCGTCGGAAATACTATTTCTACAATGCAGCAGTTACCGGCAGTTACCGACCTGCTGTGTCTGCCAAAGTCACGTGACTACCCTAGCACCTTAAATGCCAGTGATTTTAGCGTCCTCTACGTTTTAAGAACGGTGAATTCGAGAACTAGATCCAGTGCGATTCGGGTTCGACTGGTCAAACTTCTACAGCGTTGTCAAGTCTACAGTACGCAACGTTGTCAGATTATGAGTTTTGAATACATCCGAAAATCATCGGAGAGCGCGATCGCGATCGCGAAGAGGCTCTCTTTTGCCCATTCGCCGCGCCGTAATGAAGAATCTCCTCACGTTAACAACCTTACGCTAGCTTATATTGAACTTAATTTCTTTCCACTTAACATTGTACAACATTTGTAATGTTTCTATTTCTATCTATTATAAAACTTTTTATTGCATTATTCAAAATTTGATGCTTAACTTAATTGAATCTCAAATTTATTTTTGTTCCTGTATTTGACAATGGTTAACCTGTGTTCTTAAATAATACAAATCGAACTTGAATATGTATAAATGCATTATATTAGTCGTATTAAGTTAACAAAATGGAAGAAGTGCTTTTTTTCATCTTAGTTCCATTACTACCATATATATATATATTCATATAAACATATATTTAGTAATGTTAACAGGATTGGCCACGTGAAGGCGTGAACAAAGGGCTTTGCAATCCCAGAATACACTTAACGTTCATAAAATTATAAAGCAATATAAAAAAATAATAGTAAAAGCATCAGCGTGATAAATATATACAACACAACTTCTATACTCCATCAAATTCCCGATTGAAACCCAAGACGTTGAATGTATTCAAACTTTAAACAGTATATTTGTATGTACAGCGTGTATGTACAGTAAAATACAGAATTATACGCATATACATACAGTGACTCTCATGAGTATTCGTACGCTCTTTAAAACAGAATAACTTTTTTATAATTGTACCAAACCACCGTGTTTTTTTGTAAGCAATTAGAAGCATTGGTTTATAAAATGATTTAAAAAAAAGATTCACTAACCACGTAAACCATTTCTCGATGTTATTAATAGGAAAAGAATAAAAAGTGCTACCATCAGCAGATTGTCTGCTGTTAATACAACAGTTACTGTGAGAACACTTTTTATAGCGAATTCTTTTATCTTTATGATGCTCCATTGTATCAGATAAGCGCTTTTCTAACTACTATGTTTGACACAAAGAATTTATTATTTTGGTTACCTGTGTTCACTGTTCAGCGCACAACACTCACACTTTTTATTAAAAACAAAAAGATATTTATGAAAAATTAAAAGCCCCGCACATCTAACAGTAAATTAACCCTACGCTACAATCGTCACGAAAGCACTATCCCTGTTGAGACTTAGGCCGCAACTGTGCCGTAGAAATGCAAAAATTATAAAAACGTAAAATTGTAGCACCAATCGCCGCCAGAATAATAGCGGATTTCCCCGTAATATGGAAATTCCGTCACCATGCTGTAAGGTAGCCTCGCGCATCAACCCCAAGCAGGTACCCCTCGAGCGTACCCCTTCGATTTCGCGACGTAACAATAGCCGTCGATCGTCAATTCATTGTCGCTCGATCGTGGGCTGACCGGGAAAACATTTATGCCGAGAACCTGTGTTCCAAGATACACAAGAACACAACTTTGTGTTCGCAATAAATTAAAATTAAAAAATAGTCCGGAAAATTGTGTATAACATTGCAAATTATTGTTAAATTTTTTAATTTTATACATCACTGCATTCTACGCATTGAAAACAGAAAAAGTTTCAAAGGAACCGTACGCCGTACACGAACCGTTTAATTACGAAAAATTGTAAACAATTTCATTATGTTTTCAGGTACAAATGCACCTTGCTAGATTTTCTGTCCCTTTAAACGTCGTATTGTGTTCATGTAAGGATACGCACGCAAACCATTGGGCCAAGCCTCACCGTCCAGGTAGCTCCTACCCAAGCAGCAGAGTGTGGTAGGCCTATGCCTCTGTGTAACTCTACACTCTACACAATCAAAACGTTATGAAATCCTTAACAATTTTTCCTGATTAAACGGTTCGTTTGCAGAATATAATTTCTCCCACACTTTTTCTGTTCTCAATGCGTAGAATGGGTTAATGTAAAAAAAAAATTAACATTACTTATCAATGTTATAAACAATTATGCATATATTTTTTTTTAAATATCCAACGGCCCAAAGGTGTAGAAACCCACTGTGGCGGTCTTTAGGTATAACTTTTATATGTGCAGCTCCGAAATCAAGTATTAATTCGATTATATACAGCTGAGTAGTGAAACCAGTTGTAACAATAAACATTATACTGTAAATAAAACTGCCCCGCGATGAAATCAGTTACATGATCTCAAAGTTGATTATTCATTTTTAAATCTGCATGAGAACGTGCTGTGTCGAATTGAAATTCCAACGTTTTACCTTTCTGTCATTATTTAATAAAGTTATTTGCATACCAGCGCTTAATTAAAAAAAATAGAATTCACGTAACTTTCTTATTTTGTAAGTAAAGTATTAACATACTTGCTTATAATTTAGTTTATTACTTAATATCTCACAATAAATAATAAAGTTATTGTAAATAATCTGTGCGTATTATATATATATATATATATATATATATATATATATATATATATATATATATCTGTTTATTACATTTTGATGTAATTATATATATATGCATTACTAGATCGAAATGTAATAAAAAAACCTATAAAATATGCATATTATATCAAACTGTAATAAGAAAATTATAAAAACAAATACATTAGGAAGGCGTAAAACGTAACATTAATAAATTGTTCGTTAACGATGCATAGAGAATAAGTAATTTTTGCAATAAGTAAAAAAAGGCTTTAAATGTCATATTCAACATTTAAACCGAAGAATCACGTATGTTTGTTCCCACCAAATCATATTAAATACACGTAATGCGAATGGAGTATAAAATTTTCTCTACGAGCTAACAGACATAATTTCTGGTGCTAATAATGTTCAGAAATCGTGTTTTATCGGTAACGTTGGGTGTTGACACTGAGTGGTAATGGGGTCACTCTGGGGTGCTAGTGTTACGTCCCGCGGTTGATTTCGATCCGGTGATCGATTATTACGCGGTCTAGGGACGGTTGACAATTATGACTCAACCTTTGAGTCCACGCGGCAAGCTCGTCCGTCGTCTGACTCGGGATCACGACGCCTAATCCCCCGATTTACGCTTAGTGGTATTTACTACAGGAGGGTTGTACACCGAATTGCCGTCAATACCGGCGTAGAGCTGTTTCCTCGCGGCCAACTTCTTCAGACTTTCGTCGTACGCGGTGACCGGAGGTAGAGTCAGGGCAATAGGAGCCCTCCAAGTAGTCTCGGATAGAACTCGTACCTTCCCGGTAAATGGGGTGTTGGACACGATGGTTGGCACCGTGTGGACGCCCAGCAGGTCGGTCCAATATGGGACGAGGTGTTCAGCCTGGTTCGCGAACGCTTTCCGCAGCTGATATCGTCGTCCGGCGCGACGCGGCATGTAATACCAATCACCAGGTAATCGAAATAATAATTAATAGTGCCAAGCTACGTATTCCGGTGGATCTCAGAGAACGCATCGAGCCCTGGTAGGCTTCGGACATGCAGTGGTGAATACGTAGGTCGAATGCTGTAACTAGTATTACTGGTGGTGTGTATTGGTATGACACGCAACGTTAGGAAATGGAAATGTAATTGAATATAGACTCTGGTATGATGATATATATATATATATATATATATATATATATATATATATATATGTGAATAAGGAACAAGGTTATGTCTAATACTAACTTAACTGAATATAACCTATGCTAACGGATTTAAGTACGCGTGATTTAAGAAGTAATGGGAATTAGTAACGCTCGATATAGTAACGCTTGAGATAGTAACGCAAGAGAGCTACCAGGAGAAGAAGTCTCGCTGGAGTCAGGAACCGAAGTGGTTAATTAATGAGCCGCTCTGAGGTCCTTCGATCTAGATCGGCCGCAGAGTGGGGATAGTTCTATAGTGGGAGTGATAAGCGAGGACGCAAAGGTAGGGGTCGCTAGGGCGCGACACGTAATGCTTTCGGCTTCGCGCGTCGTTGACCGTTATGCGTGAGGTATACGTGCGAGGTTATGTATAAGATCTCTAATGCTAACTTAATACTAATGTAACACATCGGTGGATGTGGTGACATCGACCGATGTGACACCTCCCATCCACGGAGAAAAATGATTTGTACAGGAAATCATTTTTCCGTATAGTAGGTAGGCTAGGGGGATTCTGGATCAAGTTCATTGACCTTTCGAGGCAGACCTAACCCGGGGGGGGCTCCCCCCCCTTTGGGAGGGGGCTTGCCCCCTCCCCCTCCCCCTCCCCTCCCCCTCCCTCCCCCCTCCCCTGTGGGTAGGGGTTTTTTCGGGGGTCACCCCCAGACCGAACCGAGCGGTCTTTTTCGGGGGTCACCCCCAGACCGAACCGAGCGGTCTTTTTCGGGAGTCACCCCCAGACTTAACCGGGGCGGTCTTTTTCGGGAGTCACCCCCAGACCTAACCGGGGCGGTCTTTTTCGGGAGTCACCCCCAGACCTAACCGGGGCGGTCTTTTTCGGGAGTCACCCCCAGACCTAACCGGGGCGGTCTTTTTCGGGAGTCACCCCCAGACCTAACCGGGGCGATCTTTTTCGGGGCTCACCCCCCAGACCGAACCGAGCGGTCTTTTTCGGGGGTCACCCCCAGACGCGGTTTTTTTTCGGGGGGGTCCGCGGGGGATCGCGAATTTTTTGGGGGTCAAGGCCTGATTTTTTCGCGAATGTTTTTCGGGAGAGTGACGTCACAAAGGATAGGAGTGGAGGTAGGTGGATTTTTGTGACGTCACAGCGGTATCCTCTCGCGCACGAACCGCATACTTTGGCGATCTAACCGAGAATGATGGAACAGACGCCTCTCAGACCCCGCCCGTTCTTTCCTGCAGTGGTGGTGGGGGTAGTCGTTTTGCTGAGTAATCAATTGTAATGTTATGCCCCTTTGACATCAGGGAATCTCGCATTTTTGCAACCGAGCACTTTGCTGAGTAATCAGTTTGTTGTAATGTTATACCCCCCTTTGAAATCTCGGCAAACACACCCGACCAAATATTATAACTTCTTTTAAGACGCTATTTGATTGACCCTGACATTTTTTTATGTAATATGATACCCCTTGGGAACGAACAGGAATCTCGGGGACAGGAAATGTAAATCATGCATTAAATGTCAGAGAAATATCCTTTTGAAATTATTATAACTTCTTTTAAGACGTTATAAATATATTTACATATGTTTAAAGATGTCAGTCTCTAGCGAGAATGTATTCACGAGAAACCAATCGCAGATCGTGATTTTGTTTAATACAATTTTAAATCTCTTTTGTTCAAATCCTGAACATGAGCAAAGAGAAGACGCAATTAGTGGAGGAACTGCATGCTCCCGCCAGACGGATTTTTCCACGACGTCGAGTTTTAGTGCATGGGTATGACGATCTGTGGCAAGCCGATCTCGTAGATATGCAGCCTCATGCGCGTATAAATGGCGGTAACAAGTACATATTAACGGTTATCGATGTGCTATCCAAATATGCTTGGGGCATGCCACTCAAGACTAAAAGTGGAGGTGTCCAAAAAATTTGCAAACCGATCAAGGAAAGGAATTTTATAACAATGAGGTGCAAAAACTCTTGACGAAACACGGTATTAGGCATTATTCTACGTATTCGATTATGAAGGCTTCCATCGTAGAACGGTTCAATCGTACATTGAAGAATACCATGTGGAAAGAGTTTACACTTAATGGAACCTATAAATGGGTCGATGCGCTACCGCGACTAGTTGCAAAGTACAATGCGCAAAAGCACAGAACTATTGGAATGCGACCGTGTGATGTCACCCCTGCCATTTCCGACAGGCTCTTAGACACCGTATATAACAACATAAAGATTGCCGCGCCGGCGAAATTCAGTGTGGGTCAGTCTGTACGCGTCAGCAAATTTAAAACCGTTTTTGATAAAGGTTACACACCAAATTGGACCACTGAGGTGTTTAAGATAGTCAAGGTACAAGCAACTAATCCGACGACATATCTGCTGCAAGATTCCCGTGGAAACCCCGTTGCTGGAGGATTCTACGAATATGAGCTGCATCGCGTTGCCGATCCAGATGTATACTTAGTGGAGAAAGTGTTGCGCAGAAAAGGAAATAAGGTGTATGTAAAATGGCTAGGATTGAGTAATGTGAACAATTCGTGGATAAACAAAGACAATTTATTATAAACAACTTAGCCTGTTCAAATAAAAACACAATCTTCTATTTACATTGAATATTAACAATTTTTATAGTTACAAAGGAATCCGATAATGACCCCATGGTAGCGTTTCCGTCGAGTTGGGTATGATATACCGTTTGTCATCGTATGGACTCAGAGCAATTTTTCGTTCTGATACTTATTTTTACAAGACAATTGGTAAAAAATTAAAATAATACTTTTTCCAGTGGTGCGGTCTCCTTTTTTATCCTGTTTAAAAAATATTTTCAATTAATAAATATTACAAAAACGTTTTTATTCATTTTTTCTTTAAAAAAATTTTTTTACCTCGATTTCCGCACACGTCTGTATCTCATTGATGAAAATATTGATCAGCATGTATCTTTTAAATAATCGATTAACCATGTACGAAATGTTTGGATTTCGCGGAGACAACAATGGCGTGGTTTTGTAGTGTGTCGTTTTGCGTAACAGTGAAGTCGACACGGTATGTCAGCAATTTGGTACACGGGATCGCGAACTAATACATCATATTTTGGACAGCCAAAATTTTCTAAATTTATTGATGTTATGTCTAATTTTCCAAGAATGTCTCTCTCGAAACACCCGCCTTTGTACGCTACGACGGGGTTCGATTGATCGCGCACAAAATTTTTTATGACATTGACTACGTCGTCCTGTTGATATCTTTCAAAACCAAAATCCGTAAATGGAATCCCATGTACGAAATTGCTGACATACCATGCCGACTTTTTGTCCGCCTCGCTTAAACGATGAAAGTTTTTCCCCAGATGAAATTCGGCGAGTTCGAATTGGGGGAAAAATTTCTTTTCGACAACGAATCCATCCATATCGATTATTTGTGTGATTTGATGAGCCATCTAAAAAAATGTTTCCAACCATTGATTTCGTTTTAAAAAATTTTTTAAAATTTATTGTACTTACGATTGAGTGTACTATAAATCCGCAGACGGTGATATAACTTAGCATGGGACTGCGAAGAGCATTTTATAACAAACTTCACATCCCTACTCGATACAATTACTACCACAGCGACTCTGTTAAAAGTGCAAACATTGTTGTCCGGATAGATTTCGGTAGCAGAGATATTGTGCCAGTCGACACATCTGCATACGATATATTTCATTACATAAAAAAATGTCAGGGTCAATCAAATAACGTCTTAAATGCTGTTTTAAAAGAAGTTATAATATTTCGCCGGATGTGTCGAGATTCCCTGACTCCTATCATTACAAAAACTGATTACTCAGCAAACTTATTTCTTCGTCTTAAAAGAAGTTATAATATTTAACCCGCAAGTACTCCGGCTAAAAAAGTAAAAAAACTGGTTTTGGAATTAAAAAATTGTATATTTTTTCATTTATTTATTAAAAATCTTAATTGTCATTTCCATGCACAATATAATCATGTAATAATATTGATATTCGGGTCTTGCGCGCATCACTGACGAGTAAAATTTAATTCGACGTAACCTTGCAATTTATGGACTTCAGCCATTATTTCTCGCCGCAGCTTCGAACACATGATGTCGCATTTTTTTTCTGCTTCATTAGACATTTTTAAAATTGTTTTACGTGTTTCCTTGAAGATGCGCTCCTCCAATCGATTTAATGTTTTCAGAATATGCGCCATTTCCTTGTCCAAGCATGTCTTATTCACTGCATCGGCATCGTTCGTCGGGTATGCCAAACCTCCAAGCTTTCGGTCTCTCGCGTCGAAAGCGTCGCCATTGAGACAAAGCGCACTCCGTCTCACGTAATTCTTGCATGTTACATCATCCTTATTTGACTCGTTTCGCAACGTAACACCGAACTTGTTGATTGACATCGTGAAACTGTTGAACACGTTCAAAACCATCTTTAATTTATAATCAGACCCGCTTCTCGGAGCTCCTCTATGATTAACATGATTTCGTTATCATGGCCTGTATGTCCAGCAGCTCGCGATGACGCAAGCAATCTTATTCTATCCACTAACTCGTTGGGATCATCCCAATGTACATAATCAATCGCATTATCGGTAACCATCATGTTCTCCGGTAATGTATTCATCAAAGTTGACTTGGGGGCAAACCCTCTTCCAGTGCGAGGTCGTGTTTCAAGCAGTGATGCAATTACATGTTTATACTTGTATCCTTTGTTACTCAATGGGGGATTTGCAGCACTATGGTTGCGCCTGTGCGCATTTGTCGTCAGCAGAATACTCTTATATTTCTGTTTGTCAGTATCGGTGTATATCGTATCGTCGGGCATTCTCTTGAAAATTAGTTCGAAAAGGCCAGGCGTTCCTCTGTATTTTACATTATCGATGATTATATTATCTTCCATGTCTACGTCGAAATTCTTATCCCCAAGCATCAATGTATTTTTATCATAGTACACACCATACACGTGGTCAACCTGTTTTTTCTTATCCGTGATAAATAAGTTCAAATATTCCTGCGACAGCGGTCCTAGATTCTGAGTCAAATATGTAGTGGCTTCATCATGCTGTTCGGGATTCTCAACAATCTCACGCATTGTCGTTTCGAGAATATTTTGTTCAAGTGTTTCTGCTTCGTCTGTCCATACTTCTTCTGCAGGAGGTTCGGAATCTGGGCAAAGTCGTTTCGATAATCGATGAGGTGTTGGTTTTAAAGGTGTTTCCGCACGTAATCTTTTCAATCCGCGATACCGAGGCGTAGCGTTTAGCGGCTTTAATCCGCAATATTGGAGTGCAGCGTTAAGCACGGGCGGCTGATGCAATGGGGACTCTGAAGAGGTCTCCCCATGATATTCAGGTGTAACGTTAATCACGGGCAATTGCTGTTTGGATGTCGACTCTGAAGATGTCTCTTCAGGAATTGGGCTGGGAAATGGTTTTGTGTTTTCAATCAATTCTTTCAAGGGTCTTATCACAGGTTGCAAGCTATGTTCCAACACCGCATCGGTATCCATTTTTCCGACCTTTAGCGCTAAGTATTTTTTTCGTATAGCTTCGCTCGTCTTGGCAATCTCTTTTGTTAACACTTCTTTTTCCATCTTTTGTTCAACAGAATTTCGACCCATGCTCGATTAGAAACGTTTTAACACTGTTCTACAACCGTTCGATCTCGTTCAATGCCCGTTCGACAACCGTTCGACAACCGTTCGATGCAGTGTCGCCAGTTGAGTCCGAATCCGGACTCATTTACTCCCCTACTTTTCCCCTTCCACTATCCCATTCCAGCACCACGTCCCACTCAATCCCCGTCTCGCACGCGCAACGTGTCACATATTACGACTCTGGCCATCAGAGAGGGGGTACCTGTATTCCCCTCGATTTTCTCGACCTGGCGACACTGGTTCGATGTCGTTCAATGCCCGTTCGACAACCGTTCTACGTTGAACGTGCACGTTCAACACCCCGTTCGACAACCGTTCAATGCCTGTTCAATGCCCGTTCATTGCCGTTCGACAACCGTTCGACAACCGTTCGACACCCGTTCAATGTCGTTCAATGTCCGTTCAATGCCCGTTCGATGCCGTTCGACAACTGTTCGACACCCGTTCGATGCCGTTCGACACCGCGTTCTACACCCGTTCAATGTCGTTCGACACCCGTTCGACAACCGTTCGACAACCGTTCAATGCCCGTTCAATGTTGTTCGACAACCGTTCGACACCCGTTCAATCACGTCACAGGTTGGCAGCCGAATGATGTAGTTATAATACGACATAGTCATTAAATCCTCGTCGATAGCGACCTCTATGCATAGGACTATCCTTGTCTATAACCACAAATCCATAGTTTTGTTGCCAACATTTTGCACACAGTTTGTTAAATTGTCCAAACGTCATATCGGTATTTACGTGATCGTCATACACATGGCGTAAATTCATGTTGTCCTGTTTGAATAGTAGTAAGAGATTGGTATTATCGCGAATCAGGTGCTTTGGAATTCTTGCATACGATTGGCATAGATACAGACTGTCCACTTTTGAATGTCTACCCATGGAAAAGTACTCTCTAATCATATCCTGCTTATCGCACGCCACATCATCAAATATAAATATAGAATTTGGTAGAGCTTCATTAGGTGGAACGACGTCGCTATTGTTTGAAAAAGGAAAGTAGCCAACATTCTCTACGGATGAGAGCAGCTTTTCCAAATATTGGTATTTTGGCTGTTGCAGCGATTTTGAATGTACATACACGTTTTCGAATCGCATACCATTAGGGCTTTCCAACAAGCTAATGACAACATTAGTTTTCCCACAATTGGAAGGGCCACACACTATACCGCGTACAGTGTTAGGTAATAATGGTCCATGTCTCAGAACATGATGCATAATATTATCAAACTTTCTGTCTGAAAACACTCGAATTTTCACAGGCTGCCTTACGAACCGCATCGCAGCTGTTGCAACAATAACATATAAGCGGGGTATGGGAAATATTTATACAAACGCGATCCAGAGATATCAATCAGTCCATAAATGACTTTCGTACTGGCGACACATTGACGGACCACCTATGAAAAAGGATCGTTACTCGCGCATACGGCGGCAGGGAGCAGGACTTCTAAATACCCTAATAAATAAATTGCCGTTTGAGTTACATATACCAGGATATCAATTTTGTGGACCCGGCACACGTTTGCAGGAACGCTTGGCTCGCGGCGATCGTGGCATAAATCCATTAGACTCGGCCTGTAGAGAACACGACATTGCATACTCTCAAAACAAAGATTTGACGAATCGTCACAAGGCAGATCAAATTTTAGCTGATCGAGCACGTCAACGCATAACTGCGAAGGACGCTACGTTAGGCGAGAAGACTGTTGCGACAGCTGTTTGGGCCGCGATGAAAGCTAAGTCGAAGCTTGGGATGGGGCTCAAGAAAAAAAAGGACAGTGGTAAGAAGAAGAAGACGCGAGTTCTACCGATAGCAAAGCGAGGTGGTTTCCTACCGTTCCTCTTACCTGCATTGTCAGCTATAGGGGCGTTGACGGGCGGTGCTGCTGGCGTAGCGAAGGCTGTGAACGATGCCAAGGCTGCGCGAAAACAGTTGGAGGAATTGCAACGTCATAACCATGCTATGGAAGGTCGCGGAATTTATCTCGCACCCTACAAGAAGGGTACCGGTTTAAGGAAAAAAAAAGTTCAATCCATGAAAAACTAGGGACACAGCCGATGACAAATGTTCAGCTTGAGGATATAGGAAGAAAGAATATACCATATTTTCGCGGAGTATACATGCGCGATAGTCTTCCGGCGAGAGCAAATGTAAATGAGAGCGGTATAGTAAACTTGGACGATAGTATCGGTCCGGGAACACATTGGGTCGCATACGTGAAACGCAATCGTACCGTAAAATATTTTGATAGCTTTGGTAATCTACGTCCACCTGTGGAACTTATTGCATACTTTGGATCATCCGCAACAATTACTTACAATCATGCACGTTTTCAAAATTTCGATCAAACCATATGCGGGCAACTGTGTGTAAAATTTCTCGAGGAAAACTCATTATAAATGTACATTACCGACAAGTACAATTTCATTACATTCTTTACCCCTTTCGCATAAACATGACGCCCTCGTCGTTGACACTGACGTTAACGGGTAAGAGCAGCATGCTCGCAGTCCAATACTTTCCCGCGATAGATTTGAGTGGTCATGAATACGAACTAGGTCTCGTGGATTTTGAAACGTTTAACACGATAGCGAACGTCGATGCTCGCAACAATAAATTTTATTTTGGTGAAAATGACGAAGAAATTGTCATTCCCGAAGGATCTTACGAACTGGATGCAATCGATAAGTACTTGAAACGGGAAATACTGCGAAGATATCCCAACAGGCATGATTCGGGGAACGATGAATACCCTCTCGTCATACGTGCTAACAATAATACGATGAAGAGTGAAATATACTGCTCCTATAAGATTAATTTTGAGAAACCTAATAACATAGGATCGCTACTTGATTTTCTGCAAACCGTATTCTCCCACGTAAAATGTGGCATGAGTCTAACGCTCCTGTGAACATCATAAGCATCAACGTGATCAGAGTGGAATGCAGCATAACAGCTGGTTCGTACAGTAATGACAAACCTGTACACATTATTCACGAATTTTCACCTAGGGTTCCTCCAGGATATAAGATCTCAGAAACGCCGCCGCGAGTCATTTACCTTCCTATCGTCGTGCGGATAATAGACGATTTAGAAATACGTCTGCTTGACCAAAATAATCGTCTGATCGATTTTCGTGGAGAAGAAATCACTGTTAGACTACATGTAAGACGGCGAGATCTCCGCTCCTACGAATAAGTGTTGTATTATGCTTGTGTATAACAAAGCAAACGAACCTCTAATTCCGACTGCTGCAACAAATACATTCATCGACACAGTAAGTCGGGCAAATTATCGTGTCACACCATCGTCGAGGAGGAACCTGCTGAGCTTGCAGAACGTGCGTTTTCTACAATCGTTGGGATTTGTTGTAAAGCAATAATGTCTGACATTCTGGCCATTGGCAATACACCGACCTCCGATAATCGTATAACCAAGATAGAAGTGCACACGTATAATCCCTATGCAAATACTACTCTCGGAAATAGCGATGAAATAAGAATACCGATACAGCAGCAAGATCTGTATACGCTACCGTGCGAGAGTTTCTTGTACATTGAAGGAAAAGTTATTTTAGCAGAGGCTCCACCTGAAGGAACAAGCAACAATGTTACTCTCGATACCAATTGTGCTGCTTTCATGTTTGATGAAATTCGATATGAACTAAATGGCGTTGAAATAGATCGCTGTAAAAATCCTGGAATAACGACTGCGTTAAAAACACACGTGTCCATCTCCCCCGGAAGAAGTAAAGCATTGGCCACCGCTGGCTGGTATCGTAAACTGGATGGCGCAGATTTCAATTTCTGTATACCATTCAATATGCTCTTTGGCTTCGGTGAAGATTATAACAAGATAACCGTTAATGTGCGTCAAGAGTTGGTCTTAATTCGATCACGAAACGATCTAAACGCGTTGAATGGTTCTAGTATTTTAAGACCTAAAATCGAATTATTCAAAGTTCAGTGGCGAATGCCGCACATAAGTCTTGAAGAAGTAACCAAATTGTCGTTACTACGCATTCTCGAGAGAGGACAAATGATACCTATGAGTTTTCGCTCTTGGGATCTATACGAATATCCACATTTACAAACAACGACGATGCATACGTGGGCCATCAAGACTGTAACACAACTGGAGAAACCTCGCTTCATCATATTCGCATTGCAGAATGATAGGAAGAATCAATTGCACAAGACTGCTAATCAATTCGACGATTGTAAACTGTCAAACATACGTTTGTACCTAAATTCGGAATCATACCCATACGATGACCTAAACTTGGACTTTGAAAAAAATAAGTATGCGGTACTTTACGATATGTACGCAAAATTTCAAAACTCGTATTATGGTGATCGATGCAGTGAGCCGCTATTGGACGAATTAGAGTTCTTATCACGTGGCCCATTTGTGGTCATAGACTGCTCTCGTCAAAACGAGTCTGTTAAAAGTGCTACAATTGATGTCCGCATAGATTTCGAATGCAGAGATAATGTGCCAGTCAACACAGCTGCATACTGCTTGATTATACATGATCGTATAGTCGAGTACAGCCCGTTGACCAACGTAGTGCACAGAATACTTTAACAAGCGGCGATGGTTCATCTAACGTTTGTCGATGTACAAGGGTTCAAGATCGAGTCAAACGAATTCATTGTAAAAGAAGCGGCCATTTTACGGGATGGAAATAAGCTATTGCACTGGATATTCGAGCCACCATTTGGGTTCCACCGATTGACTGCTGCCGAAACACGTCAGGTTCGATGGCTAACGAGAAAACATCATGGAATCGGGTGGATGGACGGATATGTTCCATACAAAGAAGCTGGAAGCTGTTTGAAACTAGCCCTGGAAAATACGCAGCAGGTCATTGTCAAGGGATTGGAAAAGAAAAAATGGCTGTGGAAATTAACTGGAATCGAGGCTCTTGATGTGGATCTAGAGGATGTTCCAAGATTGTCGATGTTGCAAAAGGGGCTGCATAGATGTGCATTCCGTACTGGCGTATGTGCCGTTGAAAATGTATTTAAACTGTGTAAAATATATAATGATCAATAAGAACCATATTTTTGAATAAAGAATATTATTTAACAAAGTTTTTTCCGTATTTCTTAAAATGGTATAATATTTCACCCAATGTTGCCGACAAAATGCGAAGTTTGTGGTATAACATTACAAAAAATGATTACTCGGCAAACTTATTTCTAAGAATTTATCATATTTCACCGGATGTGTTTGCCTCGTGCCGAGATTCCTTGCTGTGTTTGCATTTTTTCAAAAAGGGAGGGGGGGGGGGGGTAGAGAGAGGCTATAAAACGCCATTGTTGGTTGGATCGACAAAGTATCAACTATGTGGTCCGCAACCGTCAACTCTCGAGCTACGCTGCAGAATAATGAGTTCAATCCTCCGCAATTACACACACAGTAAGTACTCTGGCTACCGCTAAAAATGCTATTCAGTATTGTTTCTTTGCAACTGAAAAAAAAATGCATTTCATAATTGCTTCTTTTCTTATCAGCGCTGATAATTCGGAACAGAGGATCGTGCGCGCGGTGCGTATATTGGGTAGGAGATATCCCTTGACGAATACATTCTACAAATACCTTGACATTGGAGTCCGAATTGGTGGTTGCTGTCACGTCGAGTTGGCTATAGGAGACAATCACGGCAATGAAATTCAACTGTCTATGGCTACCTGGAAAGATCTTCTTCGAAAGAAGGAAGACATTCTGCGGAACATTGTCAACTCAGGGAATGCTGTGCATGTTGGTGATATAACTGTGGAGTTCTGTCTGTTAAACGATGATGTAAAGCTTGTAAAATTATCAAATTCGACTAAGTGCATACAGATTGCCCAGAAAACGATGAGAAGATTGTTTGATTTAGAATTTTGTATCGATCACATGTACTCTTGGCTATCCGAGAATCTATTCTGTGTACAAACTAAATATTGTAAGTTTATGCAAATAATATCTAATATTACCGATGATTTTGCAAAAGCCATTGCAGAACATGACGATTTTGAACGCAATTCATTAATAGACACTGAATTGTTAGCTTTAGGCTTAGATGTAATGCTAATAAAATAAAATCAAAAGGATATTTCTCTGACATTTAATGCATGATTTACATTTCCTGTCCCCGAGATTCCTGTTCGTTCCCAAGGGGTATCATATTACATAAGAAAATGTCAGGGTCAATCAAATAGCGTCTTAAAAGAAGTTATAATATTTGGTCGGGTGTGTTTGCCGAGATTTCAAAGGGGGGTATAACATTACAACAAACTGATTACTCAGCAAAGTGCCCGGTTGCAAAAATGCGAGATTCCCTGATGTCAAAGGGGCATAACATTACAACTGATTACTCAGCAAAACGACTTCCCCCACCATCACTGCAGGAAAGAACGGGCGGGGTCTGAGAGGCGTCTGTTCCATCATTCTCGGTTAGATCGCCAAAGTATGCGGTTCGTGCGCGAGAGGATACCGCTGTGACGTCACAAAAATCCACCTACCTCCACTCCTATCCTTTGTGACGTCACTCTCCCGAAAAACATTCGCGAAAAAATCAGGCCTTGACCCCCCCAAAAAATTCGCGATCCCCCGCGGACCCCCCCCGAAAAAAAACCGCGTCTGGGGGTGACCCCCGAAAAAGACCGCGGGTGACCCCGAAAAAATACCGCCCCGGTTAGGTCTGGGGGTGACCCCTGAAAAAGATCGCCCCGGTTAGGTCTGGGGGTGACTCCCGAAAAAGACCGCCCCGGTTAGGTCTGGGGGTGACTCCCGAAAAAGACCGCTCGGTTCGGTCTGGGGGGTGACCCCCGAAAAAGATCGCCCCGGTTAGGTCTGGGGGTGACTCCCGAAAAAGACCGCTCGGTTCGGTCTGGGGGGTGACCCCCGAAAAAGATCGCCCCGGTTAGGTCTGGGGGTGACTCCCGAAAAAGACCGCCCCGGTTAGGTCTGGGGGTGACTCCCGAAAAAGACCGCCCCGGTTAGGTCTGGGGGTGACTCCCGAAAAAGACCGCCCCGGTTAGGTCTGGGGTAACTCCCGAAAAAGACCGCTCGGTTCGGTCTGGGGGTGACCCCCGAAAAAGACCGCTCGGTTCGGTCTGGGGGTGACCCCCGAAAAAACCCCTCCCCACAGGGGAGGGGGGAGGGGGAGGGGGCAAGCCCCCTCCCAAAGGGGGGGGGGGGAGCCCCCCCCCGGGTTAGGTCTGCCTCGAAAGGTCAATGAACTTGATCCAGAATCCCCCTAGCCTACCTACTCCGTATCATGCACATTCTTCATTTCTCATCATCGCTTGTATATAATGTCTTACGGTAACTTACGAATTTAGGCGGATTACTTATAACTATGTCACTCAGTCTTTTGCTGTCTTTGTTTTGCGTTTTATTGTCTGAACTCGTGGACGCGACGCACTCGAGGGGGCTCACTGGGGGGGTCACTTGGGGAGTCACTTGGGGAGTCACTTGGGGAGTTCTTCATTTTGAGGAATAAGCAGAAGTGTGTCAGCCCGCTCAATGTGGCTGCCAATAGCTGTATTCCACATCCAAATTCGTTGTGGAGTGCGAGTCCGTTAAGTATGGTGTTCACCGCAAGTTTGATAAATCTTAGAGCCATGTAGATGCCTATGACCCCTGCTATAACCGTGCCGAAATCAGTGAATCCTTCCCAGATTCTCTTCCCCGTGCTGTCAGCTATCTTTTCTAGTGTTTTTTCGTCGAGGAGGTTAAACATTGACACAGAGTCCTCCGCATATGAGTGGCCCGATGCTCCTTGGGCCATTGAGTTTATTACTGCGGTCTTCTCTACCGGGAACATGATTCTCTCGTTTAGCTTGGAGATGTCCTCTGGTGAGTAAATTCCTCCGTTGGCCAGATTTTTGGGGTCGATGTATTTCCAGGTGGCCTTGGTGAGTGACTGGATCGGGGGTGGCGGCATACTTTCCACTGGGCGTGGTAGCATTTTATACCAAGTCGCCTGTAGTTTATACCATCTTGGTTCCTGTCTTGACCAGGATGTGGTTCCTCGGCGTGAGGAAGTACGATGTGTTGCGGTAGGTCACCGGGAGCTCGTCATAGCAGGCCTCGGTTTTTCGTAGTGCACAATTGACTGGAATGCATCTGATGATATGAATCACTTCACCGGCTTGGATTGCCATGTGCCCTGGCTCCTTTGTTAATAGCGCAGCGACATCGGTTGGCTCGTTATGAATTATGGCGAGAGCGTTTCGCAATATTTGCCGTTCCATCTGGCATTTTTGCTGCATGATATCGCGGTACATGGACAGTATCTGGGTTTTGATGTGTTTCTCCAGGAAGACGAACTTGGTGTTGGTGTAGGTGAAGATGTCCAGATTGTTAATTTGGATTTCTTCTTGTGTTTTAAATTTTCCCTCCGTTTGGGTTTCCAGGATTAGCAGTTTGGGGTGCTCCGTTTTAATTAGCGTGTAACCGCAAATAGAGGTTCTGCCGGTAGAAGTCAGGGCGAACGCTGTGTTTCCTGACGTCACGGTGTATATGGTGGCCGTATGTGATTCCTCGGTTCGAGTCCGGATGGCTTTCCCATCAAAGAGGACATTATACCTGTTGAATCTGCAATGGTCGGTAGGGAGGCTTGTCCAGAAGGTAAAGCCGTCTTCGGAATCCAGGCAAGTTTCTTGCTGTAGGCTGCAGTGCTGACCAGACGGTAGGTGAATTTCGTTGGCCGAGAGTTTAATTGCGGCATGGGGGTTCTTGAGTGTGACCCTTATCACGGCCTGGACAACCACGCTAGACCATGTTCCAAATGGATCGCTATAGGTCGCTCCGTTGCAGGTTCCGTCCTGTTGGACGTTGCGCGACGTTGTGGCATTGCGTTCGAGTCCAGTGATCTGGGTGGCGGGTGGCAGGTATAATATTCCGGAGTTTTGCATTTGGAGGCAGATGTCCTTTGGAGTGTTTAGTATGTATTGCTGTCGTCCGTTTTGTACGATCGATACATGCGAATGCATCCCGCAGTAATATATTGTTCGGTCTACTTCTACTCGACATTGTATTGTGGGTGTGTCCTTGAATTCTGTCAGCTGTAAAAGCTGAATTTCGGTTTCTTCGTTAACCGGGGAGGTGTCGATCGCGTCGCACCGTGGTTCATCCACTGTTGAGAACGTTGTCACGTTCAACGTTGACCCTCCGCAATCGTAACCGATGAGGCCGGATGCCACTTGGGTGATGGCGAGGATGAAGAATGTTGTCGCGTGCATGGTGTCGCTTGACTGTCGGGACCGGGGCACTCGCGCGGGTTTATACCGTTCGTTATCGCGGTTGTTATCTTGCGAATCACCTTTGGGGCTAGGGGGGGGGGGGGGGAGTGGTGTGTTGTTGTGCGTATTGTGAACTGTCTGTGTTGCTTCGCATGCTTAATCTTGTTGCTATGCACGATACGCGATCCTCCTTTATAAGCTAGTTTTACATTCTTATCGCTTAGACATTCTATGATGCGAAAGGGGCCCGTGTACTCGTCGTCAAATTTGTTTTTGCGAGGTTCCTTGAGGAGATATACCTCGTCTCCCGCGGTAAAAGATTGATTGTTGACCTTCCTGTCGTAGTATGATTTTGATTTTTGCTTTGCTAGTCCTAGATTCTCCCTAGCTTTATCGATGGTACCGTGAATTTTGTCCTGGAGGGTTTCGAGGTAACTGTTATATGTTTCATTCGTTACGTTGTTGAATTGAGCATTCGCGGAAGGCGTACGAGCTAGAGTTCCAAATATTAACTCATGCGGGGTGAAAAGAGATTTTTGTATATATTGCTTTAAGTACTCAGTTAACACATGGTGTGACCGTTCGATGGAACCGTTGCTCTGCGGTCGGAAGGCAGTTGTTTTGAATTGAGTTATTTTAAACCTTTTTGCCACGGTTTTCATTAAAGAGCTCAGAAAATTGGCTCCTTGGTCTGTAAGGATTGCCTTAGGGGCACCGAATCGGCAAATGAAATTTTGTATGAAAGCATCGGCTATGCTTACTGCTGTAGATGATTTCAACGGAATCGCAAGAGAATACTTGGTCAATAAATCTTGAATGGTTAAGATGTACACGAATCCGTTCGGCGAAACGGGCAAAGGTCCTACGATGTCCATTGAAACTTTGTCAAAGGCTCTTCCCGGGGTATCTGTGATGACCATTGGTTGTCTGGTCTTGACTCGAGTTAGTTTTTTGGTTTGGCAAGATCGGCAAGAGTTTACGAATTCTTGGACTTCTTTTTTCAATGTAGGCCAAAAGTATCTTTCACGTATTCTCCTGTGGGTCTTAGTGATTCCTTTATGCCCGGCAAAGGCTGAACAATGATTTTCAATAATAATATCTGTCCGTTGTTCTGGAGGGGGAATGGTGACTTCGTGAGAGCAAACGAAGATTTGTGTTTGCGTTGTGGAAAATAAATTGATTAAAATTTCCTGTATGTCTGGCCAGGATACATCATCAACGTACGTTCTCGAGATGCTAAATGAATTAAGTTGGAGCTCTGTCGTCACGTCGAGTAAGGATCTCAGGGAGTCCAGGACGTCTTCGTATGGAGCTGTATGGAGTTGAGAGGACTTCACGGGAAGTATGATGATCTTCCGGTTTCCGGAATCGATTACTTTGGATCGGCAGATTGAGATGTTCGATAGGGGAGGTATTTTCGATTATCGCTCCTCATGATGAGCCTGTCTCGAGTGTGAATCAATGTACGTCTGTTTTGGGATAATGGGGTAGTGGTAATTGGCTCAAATTCTGAAAGTGAAGTAGCAGGAGATTCGGGGGATAATGGAGGTCTCCCCGTAGGAATAGTTGGGCTAGCCTGCAATGGGCTGGAGTAGGAGGGGCCCGGAGAGAAAAGAGGTACTGGAGAGGGAGGGCGCGATGGTGGCTGCTCGAGAATCGGAGCGCGCGGTGGCGACCGTCTCGAGGAGGAGGAGCTTCGATGAAGGCGCGATGGCGACCGTTTGGGAGTAGGTGATCGCGGCGGCGACCGTCCCGGGGGGGAGGAATGCGTTGGTGACCGTATGGAAGTCGGTGATGGGCATCTAGGTGGACTTGGTGGTGATAGACTAAAGTACGAGGGACATTTAGTGGGAACTGGTCCTGGGGAGGGGGAACGTTGCTGTGTGGCTGTTGGCGGGTTGGCGTGTTGGGAAGTGGTAGAAGATAGCGTCGTCTCCGTAGGGTCGTAAAAGATGGCGAATGGGTCGGAGTCAGAGGAAATTGGTAACGTTTGGACAGGATTCCGGGAGAGTGCGTCTGCGTTTAGATTTGTTTTACCTGTCTTGTACGTTATTTTGTAATTGAATTCGGCCAATTTTAATCTCCACCGGAGGAGCCTTGACGTAGGATCTTTGACCGAATTCATCCATACTAATGGCTGGCGTAAATGTACGGGCGGAAATGTTGAACGCAGTAGATTATTGCCAAGCATTCTTTCTCAATCGTTGAATAGTTCAATTCCGCGCCATGGAGCAATCTGGATGCGTACGCTATCGGTCGGTCTTTCCCTGGTTCATCTTGACTGAGTATCCCGCCAATAGCATATCCCGAGGCATCGGTTGTGATATTGAATTCTTTCGCGAAATCTGGGTACTGAAGTAAAGGTTCCGTTGTCAATATTTCGCGAAGCGTGCAGAAAGCTATCTCTTGGTCCCGCTTCCATTCGAATTTGGTATCCTTTTTAAGAAGGATGGTAAGTGGTTTTGAAATTTGGGAAAATTTTCCTATAAATCGCCTGTAATAACCTGCCAAGCCAAGGAATTCACGAACACCTTTAATGTTACGCGGCCTGGGAAGATCGCGGACTGCCTCTATTTTTTTAGGACATGGACGAACGCCGTCCTCGCCAATGATATGGCCGAGGTATGCGACTTCGCGATGTAGAAATCCGCATTTAGACGGTTGTAGTTTTAGGTTTGCGTCTCGCAACCTCCAAGCGAGTTTGTTGAACTTCGCGCGATGTTCCGCGAGACTGCGTGAATATATAACGATATCGTCTAAATAGACGAAGAGTTCTGTGCCCTGAAGGCCTGAAAGAATGTTGTCCATTAATCGCTGGAACGTTGCGGGAGCATTTCGTAGGCCAAATGGCATGCGCTTATACTCATAATGACCATATGGGGTCGAAAAGGCGGTTTTCGCGGCGTCGTCTTTGTGCATACCAATTTGGTGGAAACCATTCGCGAGATCAAAAACGCTAAAATATTTCGCGCTGCCGAGTTGGTCGAGTATTTCCAATATGCTCGGCAGAGGATACGCGTCCGGAACGGTTTTCTCGCTCAGAGCACGGAAATCTATGACCATGCGCCATTTTTTATTTCCATGCTCATCCGATTTTTTGGGCACAATCAACAAGGGGCTATTGAAGGGCGAGCTCGACGGAGAAACAATATTTTGTTCTAATAACTCCTTCATTTGACGATTGATTTCGTCCTTGTGGATTGGCGGGTAGCGATATTGCTTAACATGTACCGGCATCTCGTCGGTCGTTAGAATTCGGTGTTCCACCTTATTTGTTTTACCTAGGCAGTCGCCAGGGAGGTGGAAAAGATCCGAATGTTCAGCGACGGTTTCGTGAACATGCTGTCTCTCTTCCTCGCTGAGATGATCGGTGCTGATTATGCCCATGATCTCTTCACACCGCGAGGCAAGAGAGCGTGAATTAGAAATTGAAGATATTGATTTACGGTCCCCGAAAGACTTGGGGCTGGATTTAGAACTTGAAGTAGTAGAACTTGAATTGGAGATAGTAAGTTTAGTTTCCGGCTCTGAAGGATTCACGACCCTTTCCACCTCCTCTAGCTCCATGAACGGCATAGGAAGGTCAACGGTTTCGGAAGTCGTATTTACGCATTGTATCAATGCCTTACCGCCGGAGATTTTTGCTAAACAATGGGGTATCAGGACCCCTGGCGCGATTTCACACTTCGGTATGTAGCCACATTCCGACCCGGTAGCGCTAACTGCTACGTACGTAGAGGTGCGTGGTTTAAGAATCAGGCGTTCTATTGAAACGAAAGGGAACTCGTTCCCTCGCCATGTCATGCACCGTTTGAGATATGAGATCTCTGCGCCATTAGAAAAGAACGCAGAGCCTAGAATTCCGTCGGATGGAATTGGGAATGAGTCCGGGACTACCTGGAACTCGACGGCGGCGCACGCGAGCGTCAGCTTAGTGGACCCGAGGGTTGAGACGGTTTCGGCGGTGATCCCGGAGATGCTGGTTTTGTTTCCCGTATCTATCAACACGTCGGGCCTGAGATGGGAGGCCTTAATTAAGTTCAGCTCGGCTTCGGTATCCACCATCATTTGTACGGCATTAAGCAATTCAGGAATTGCGATTATAATATGAGGTACAGTGGTGTCGGGCCGCAAAGTTATTCGTGAGACTCGTCGTTCTCCTCCGACTTCGTTCCGGTCGCGATGGCCCTGACTGACTTGAGGCTTGTCTCCTCCCGTCGGTGATTCGGTGTTGACGGGAGGGTTGAGCCGTTTCCCGCCTGTTGATTGCGCATTTTATTGTTATATTCGCGTTTTCGACACTCGTGTATGTCGTGACCCGGTGTCTTGCAGTAGTTGCAGTGTTTAGTGAGAGAGCGGGGGGTTGCTGTATTAACTTCGCGATGCTGTGGCGGCGTATACGGTCTTTGCGACGGGGTGTGAGAGTCGCGGTTCTGTCCGAAAAAGTTATCGTTCCTGGCAGGTGGGGAACGAGCTGTATCGCGATATATGGACAGCGCTTGGTTATCGGTATACCTATCACCGCGAGGTTTGTTATTGAGGGATCCAGTATATCTATCATCCTGTGATACGAAGTTGTTTAGGCCGCGCGGTTGATATGAGGTGTCTGTCTGGCGTGACTCGTATCTGTTACTGTCTCGTGTTTGGTCGTACCGGGGGTCATATCTAGTGTTTATTTGAAATGGAGACGGCGATCTGGCATACCGGGAGTCGCATCTGTTATTCATTTGAGACGGAGACGACGACCTGGCGTATCGCGATTCATTCCGGAAGCTATTTTGATAATCGGAACGCGGAAATCGAACCTGTTTATCGTCACGTTCGTATCTTGTCTGGTCAAGCTCAAGTTCCTTATAACAGTAGGTAGCTTCGTCATAAACTTTATGCAAGGGTTCGTGACGTACATGACGTACTTCCGCTCGGAGGTTAGTCGCGAGGCCGCGAAGGAAACTTTCTTTTGTTAGTTTATTAATGCTATCCATGTTCGCTCTCTCTCTATCACACTCTATAATCGCGACACGTAGATCCTTGACGCGACTTATATATTTCAATATGTGTTCGTTCTTTTTCATATAGATGTTGGACATTTCACCCTGATAGTGTTCTACGGTATGATGAGGTCCTAGGACATCTTTTAAACGATTACAGAGTTCGGCTACTGAATCGAAATGTTTGTCTTCAACGGCTGCGTAAGCTCCTCCGCGCAACTTGCTTACGATTAGCTTCACGAGCGTGCGTTCCGTCTGCGCGGGCACAATGTCACGGGCACGCTGGCAGGCTCGAGTAAACTGGAGGACCGTAATATTTTCCCCATCGAAGATGGGTACGGAATCGATTGCGGCTTTGATAGTGTACCGCGCGCTTTCTTGCTCAAAATCGCCCGGTAGTAGATGTGATCCCGAACCTCCATATGAGGCAGCTACGCGCGGGGTTTGTCGCGGAATTGGTTCGATGTCTTCTGCGTGATTTCGCGAATGACGCGGCGTCGCGGATATCGGTATATTATTTCTCGCGGCGAGAATTTCTTTACGCAGGCTATCGTTTTCTTTGAGCAAGGCGTCGCGTTCGGAATCCGAACTATGAGTTGACATTTCGCGTGATCTCTGCATGATTCTAGCCTTTTCTCGTTCGATATCGGCTTGCGCGTCGTCGCACTGTTGCTTAAAGGCGGCTTGATTGGCTTCTAGTCGCGAAGTTTCCTCGCGAAGTCGGAGTTCTTTGTTTCTCAATTGATTTTGCAAGAGCGAGAGTTCGTCGGCGGACAATTCTGCGGTGTCAGCCCCCGATTTCTTCGATCGCGTGTTTTCAGCAGGATTATTCGGCATTGTGACGGTTGAAGCTATCCCACCGCTGCCACCAAATTGTTACGTCCCGCGGTTGATTTCGATCCGGTGATCGATTATTACGCGGTCTAGGGACGGTTGACAATTATGACTCAACCTTTGAGTCCACGCGGCAAGCTCGTCCGTCGTCTGACTCGGGATCACGACGCCTAATCCCCCGATTTACGCTTAGTGGTATTTACTACAGGAGGGTTGTACACCGAATTGCCGTCAATACCGGCGTAGAGCTGTTTCCTCGCGGCCAACTTCTTCAGACTTTCGTCGTACGCGGTGACCGGAGGTAGAGTCAGGGCAATAGGAGCCCTCCAAGTAGTCTCGGATAGAACTCGTACCTTCCCGGTAAATGGGGTGTTGGACACGATGGTTGGCACCGTGTGGACGCCCAGCAGGTCGGTCCAATATGGGACGAGGTGTTCAGCCTGGTTCGCGAACGCTTTCCGCAGCTGATATCGTCGTCCGGCGCGACGCGGCATGTAATACCAATCACCAGGTAATCGAAATAATAATTAATAGTGCCAAGCTACGTATTCCGGTGGATCTCAGAGAACGCATCGAGCCCTGGTAGGCTTCGGACATGCAGTGGTGATTACGTAGGTCGAATGCTGTAACTAGTATTACTGGTGGTGTGTATTGGTATGACACGCAACGTTAGGAAATGGAAATGTAATTGAATATAGACTCTGGTATGATGATATATATATATATATATATATATATATATATATATATATATGTGAATAAGGAACAAGGTTATGTCTAATACTAACTTAACTGAATATAACCTATGCTAACGGATTTAAGTACGCGTGATTTAAGAAGTAATGGGAATTAGTAACGCTCGATATAGTAACGCTTGAGATAGTAACGCAAGAGAGCTACCAGGAGAAGAAGTCTCGCTGGAGTCAGGAACCGAAGTGGTTAATTAAGGGTGTAGATCTCTCTCACACACTCGAACTCACACACCGCTAGCGACTGTATACGTACACGAGATTGCAAGGGTTCAGTTCCTGACGTTATTCGTCTCGCTAATGTACATTTGGGACCCCTACGTAGTCACAATCGCTAGATAAAAGATCAATCTAGTTCGCGAGCTCTCCCAAGTGGCCTACTATTGCGTTTTCGAGGCGTAATTTACATTATTCGGCAGCATGTAGCCGAGCCGCGAGAAGCATCGGGCGGCGCGACAGTGCTGCCACTGTCAAGAGACACACATTTTCTTAAATATCGAGAGAAGTAGGATTTTTATAGAAACGATCGATAGCTCGCGCAATGCGGGGGACACATACAATGTCAATGCAACGTTTATTATGTTAAATCAAACGAATTTAAACCCACCTAACGTCAGGAACTGAAGCATATCTCAGAAGGGACGGTCCTCTGAAACTACAGCTCCGGCATTTTTCCGCTACGAGCGCTGATGTCGGTTCTTAGCATTCGGTCACCCGGCAATTCCATCATTGTATCGGTAAAACGGAGGATGACAAGTGTTGCCGGTAAGTTAGGCTTACACGCACACGTGACGTCACTACGTTGATGCTCGTTGGTGTGCTCGAGTGAGAGTGTGTGGCACAGCTCACCGCTCGGGAAGCGTGTAGGTACGTGCGCCTGCTGTGCCTCCGAACCATTCTGTAAAAACTGTACCCAGCTCCCCTACTGGACGGAGCTCAAACTAATTTCGAGGTCAAATCCAGATCTACACCCTTAATGAGCCGCTCTGAGGTCCTTCGATCTAGATCGGCCGCAGAGTGGGGATAGTTCTATAGTGGGAGTGATAAGCGAGGACGCAAAGGTAGGGGTCGCTAGGGCGCGACACGTAATGCTTTCGGCTTCGCGCGTCGTTGACCGTTATGCGTGAGGTATACGTGCGAGGTTGTGTATAAGATCTCTAATGCTAACTTAATACTAATGTAACACATCGGTGGATGTGGTGACATCGACCGATGTGACACTAGCACCCCAAACCGACGGCCGCCAAAATACATTGGGTGTCAGGTCTATTCCTATATCTCGTCGGTGGTAGTATATAGCATTATATAGGTTCTGCGAGAGAGGGCAGGTCAGGCAGGTTGAACTTATTTTGAGGTTCTTGTCCGAGACAGAGTGGGTGTAGGAGCTGTTCCGGGCTAAGGAATGGGACCAGTGGCAGCACCATAGCGTGTCCACCTTCTAACAATGGGGTGATAACTCTCTTATTCCCCTCTGACTATACCTATGCCGGGTCTATAGGTATATACCTTAGACCATATATACCTATAGACCCGGTGCAGATAAGTTTGCCATGTTCCAAGATAAAACCGGCTAGCAGACGATTTATGTGGACAAAGTGCTATAGTATATTAAGAAATCACAGTACCACGAAGCTGAAGTTGGAGAGGGGAAAGGGGAATCGTCATCGCATCTCATTCTGTATAAATATTTATGGAAATTGTAACTGTAATATACATATATACATGTATTTTATTTTATTACTCGTTCATTTTTACTTTACTCTTATTATTTGAAATATGGCTAACACTATTAAATTAAATTAAATTTTAATGTAGAAGTTGATAATATAAAATCTGTATTTACTTCTTCACAACTTATTTTATTTAAAAAAAGAATAGTAAGAACAATATACATGTATATGTCGCATACAATACATATATTATATATAATGTATGCAAGGTAATATAAAACAATAATAATAAAATCAATAATATTTATTAACGGAGTAATATGTACATATAATACATATAGTACATATAACACATATAATATATATAATACATATAATAGACATAATACAATTTGAATATTTCTCATTACTGATTACTAAACAAAATAGTTTTTGTTAATTTATTTCTTATCCTATTACTATCATGATCTTTTTTATTACCTATATAGAATAAACGTATATTACAATAATTGTAGCTTATAATTTTAATTAAGTGTATAAGATGGTTAGATTCAACATTATGATCGTACATATGCCAGTCGTATTCTTTAAAAACAGTCGTTTTCACATTTCCCATTATCTTTAAAATTAATATTTCTAGTAAATTTTTTTGATTTAATCTATTAGTTTTTTCTACAATTCTTATTTGTGCCTCTGCTAGTTTACAAATGTGAAACACATCGCTGGATGGTACAGTCAAGGCTTGCTTAATATTACTATAATTTTTTATATTGATAAAATTGTTTTGAGAATTCTGCGACTGAATAATTTCTATGCATGTTTTGCACTGCAGTGTTCTCTTCATTTTTTTTTACGACAAATCCCGCTATGTATTCTACAATATCGGATACATATGAAGATAAATTGTTTGAATAACTTTCGCTCGTGCAAAAATAATTGTGGTCTATGTCTATATGATTATTCTCTTGTTCTACAAGTGATGCATCTTCCTCTATGAATAAGTTGTCAATTGTTCTTACTTTACATGCATTTCTACTGCTAGTGGCTAATATAATTGTGGGTACTTGCTCTATACAATTAGCCTGTAAAGAGCCAGTAACCCCAGTGTGTAATAATAATTTCTTGTAAGCATCTTAAAATTGCCGTGCGGTGGGATTGTTATTATGCCCTCCCATACTCCGAATGGCACTAAAAAACACTTCAAGGTGATCTTGACAAATTTTGTATGATAGTAAGTATTTCAACTTACTATCAATTTCACTGTCCACATACTGATTAAATATATGCACGAGTGAGCGCAAACCGGTTATGAGTCCTACAAAACCAGTTTTCTTTTGACTCAAGTGCAATGGTTCATTGTATGGTCCATAAGATAAAGATGTGAGATATTCTATTATTTCCGTAATCCTATTGTATACTATAAATTTGTTGTACTGTTGCAAACCTCCTTTGAAACCTTTGCCATTCTATTTTTTTATGAATTGACATTTCGTCAATCATAAGTGCACAAACACAAACTCTACCTTTACCTTCACACTCTGCCACCTTCAGTTTTAGGGAATTTATGGATTCAGTGTGAAATCCAGGTTGACATGCAACAGACGCATACCACTTTTGTATCGTTCTAGGGTGTGGCAGTGTTTGTGGCGATTTATCAATGGTGTTTGTCAATCGTATCATCATGAAGGAAGACGATAATCTCGTCATGCAGATATATACGCGAGTGAAGGGAGCGATTGACAGCGGTCGCGATTGACAAGAGAGAGTTTAGGAAGGCTTTGACGTGTGCAGACGCGTGTTTGATTCTGCGATAAATTTGTAAAACGAAATTATTAACTTTTGTAGCATGTACGAAAAACGTTAGAGACAAAAACGCGGAGCGACAAGCTTCGCGAAGCTTCCAGAAGCTTCCCGAAGAAAGTTGATAGACGATTACGGGGGGAACGACGCGAGGGGAGCGCGCGAAACAACGAATTGTGCTTACCAACCCGGCTGTTGATTTCGCGTCCGCGGATAACAACGAATGGGTATAAATCACGGGCTCACAGAGGCCACGGTCCTTTTTGCTATTCCGAGAGAGAGGACGAGGTAAGACCACGGCCGCTCTTGGTTAGTAAATTTGGCCCCCGGCAGGAGAGTACGGCGATAATACCTGGACGCCTGCCGGGAGGATCAGAGGGTACAGGAGTCTGTTCCTGGCCGTTCGTTCGACATGGAGAGTACGGCGATAATACCTGGACGCCTGTCGAACGAAATAGGTCAGGGCACCTCCTGGACGCCCAGGACTCGGCAGGAGAGTACGGCGACAATACCTGGACGCCTGCCGAGAGTACGGGAGAGTACGGGAGTTTGTTCCCGGCCGCTCGTTCGACATGGAGAGTACGGCGACAATACCTGGACGCCTGTCGAACGAGAGAGGACAGGATAACTCCTGGACGCCCGAGATACGGTGCAGGAGAGTACGGGAGAGTATTCCTGGTCACCCGTTCGGTATGGAAAGTACGGCGATAATACCTGGACGCCATCCGAACGGTAGTGTGGGGAATATCTCCTGGACACCTGTTTATACCACGGAACCTAGAGTACACGTGTAATTTTTCTCGAGAAAATTTGTATGCGCAGTAAACTTAGAGCGTTCGAACGATTGAATTATTTCCACATTTCCATGTATCCGTGACCTAATCCTGAATAAACCTTGTTTGTCCAGCAATTCCCTGAGAATCCTTTATTGAAATGGCTACACTTTGTAAATTCCGCGAGTGATCGGGTTTTGATTGTGACGGACGTTGAGTCCTTGTTCACTCGGTTCAGCAAGACTTGGATTCTATCAGGCCGGTTGTACCTTTGAGGTTTGAGAGCATTGGAAGCATTGAGGCTCCTTTGCAGTGCATACCGAAGCTGAGACGGATCGCAAGGCTAACCGTAGTGCTGCCGGCATGGGTTGTCTTAGGGGCATGCCGGCAATTGGACATGGAGTTCCAATTGGAACTCTGCTGTTGATCACTCGCGATGAGGTTTGATTATAAAAGGTAAGAGAGCTTTCTTAGTTTTAAGGTTTAGAATGTATTTTAATGATATTTGATGCGATTTACGTGCTGAGCCTTCCTATAGACGAAATTTATGTATTGCTTCCTTTGACTAATAAATCATTGTGTCTTGCTTTGGCTTTTCCTCGTAATTCGTCCAGGTTTTTATGCCGAAGCAAGAATTTGTTTAATCGGGAAATTGTTCGAACATTGTTTAATCTGAACTTTTATGAATCTTATCTTTTAAAATGACTGAAAAACATTTTGGTGCTCCGGGTGAGGAACAATGTTCGAGTTTATCGGGATTGAATGGTTATATGCACTGGATGCTTTCAATCAATTGTGAAGTCGAGTGTGTTTGAGGAGTCATTGCAAGAGCCGTTAATCATATACGATATTAGTTGACTGTCTTCATTTCGATGATTCCATGTTCACGTTGTGATGCATATTCAAGAGAGATTTCTTGTTGTTTTTCGATCGGCGATTTGTTTTCAGTTTCGTATTTTGTTAAAATGTCATTGGTGATACAATTTCATTTGGTCGAAGTTATTTTTTTGCTCAGTCGTGTTAAGAGAGGATAAGGTTAGTTTATATTTTATATTATTATATTTAAGCTTTCTTGAGAAGTATTTTAGCTGTATATTCTAATTTCCAGAGTTTTGGTTGCATTTGATAACAAAGTTTTCTTTTGCAATAGCTCCTACGTCGTTACGAAGGCTCATTGCGCTACAAAATTCTCGCTCAGCGGAAATTGAATTGACTAGTAGTCGATTGAGAGAGAGATCTCGCGATAGTTTGAATTCAAACATTATTTCATCACGAGTTAATTCACTGGCTGAGATTTGGAGCAAGGCGCGGGCCACACATGAAGAAATTGTCGTCCGTGAGGATGCCCTGAACGATGTCTACATCACGGAGAACGTGTTTGCTCGTTTACAAGCAATATACGAGGACGCGCTGGATTTTCTTCTCACCACAAGGTCGGAATTAGACAGCAGTTCAAGTAATACCGGAACTTCAAATACTGCTTCTGTAATCAATAATGATACACGCCCCGCGAAGTTACCAAAATTAGATTTACCGACGTTTGCGGGTCGTTACGAGGATTGGGAGAATTTTTGTGATTTGTTCACCACGTTAGTTCATAATGCGCCGCGTTTGTCTGATGCAACAAAGTTGCAATATCTCAAAAGTTGTTTGAAAGACTCTGCCGCGGATCTTGTAAAAGATGTTAGCACAACTAACGCGAACTATGCGACGACTTGGCGGGCTTTGAAGACGCGCTTTCATAATTCTCGACTAATAGTTTACAGTCATTTGCGAGCGTTAATGAATCTTTCTCATATGAAAAGGAAGTCTGCGGGTGAGATGCGTTTGCTCGCGGACGAATCTCAACGTATTGTACGTGCGTTATCAAATTTGAAAATGCCAGTTGATCATTGGGACGTTTGGTTAGTGTATATAGTAGCTTCACGTTTGGATCCCGATTCGCGAAAGGCTTGGGAAACAGAGTTAAGTAAGAAGGATCGTCAGGTAATTTTAAATTATGATGGGAACTCGACCGAGGAGGATGCTCTCGATAGATTTCCAAAGTTTTCCGATTTAACTGAGTTTTTAGAGAACCGTGCACAGACACTCTGTATGCTCACTTCTGAACAGGGTGATAATGTCAAGAAAGCAATTTTATCTAAACCAATATCAGGATCTCGAAAAGTATTTCATGCGTCTACGTCGTTCTCGACAGACGGTAAATTTTGAATGTATGATATGTTCTGGACCCCATCGCATTTTTAAGTGCAATAAATTCAAAGCAAAGAATGTTTCTGAACGTCGCGCTGAAGTACTTCGCTTGCGGCTTTGTTTTAATTGTCTCGGTGCTCATAGAGTTGCTAATTGCTCTTTTTCTACTAGATGTTCGAGCTGTAAGGGAAGGCATCATTCTTTGCTCCATTCTGACAAAGTTTTCACCAGCTTTACTAAGAATTCAATTCCGGAATCGAAATCAAGCAATTCGGACGAGTCTAAGACTGGAGTTTCACCAAAGGTCTCGAGTGTACATGTGCATACCGCGAATATGATATCTCGTAAGCGTTCAGTTTTATTAGCGACTGCTCAGATAATGCTGATAGGGCCACAAGGTTCATGGACGCGTGTTCGAGCTTTACTTGACCAAGGTTCGGAGGCTTCGTTTGTTTCTAGTTTTATCACGAATCTTTTAGGATTAGAGAAACGTCGTGTCAACATGTCGTTAGCCGGGCTCGGAGCCAGTTCAGCAGGAACAGCTAAGGCCGCAACGCAGCTAATATTTCAGTCTGTTGTCGATCCGTCAACTAAGTTTGAAGTCAATGCCTTTGTTTTATCAAAATTAACGTCGCAGCTTCCAACACGTAGGTTAATGGAGATCGATGTTGGAATGTTTGCTGATTTGTCTTTGGCAGATCCATTGTTTTATGTTCCTGATTCTGTAGATATTATTTTAGGCGCAGATGTTTACGGACAGCTATTGAAGTCAGGATTGAAAAGATTTTCTGATTCATCTTTAGTTGCACAAGATACAGCGTTAGGCTGGATAATTTCCGGTCCAGTGTCGGCGGATATTTCACGGCGGGCGGAAACTCCTGAGCATCTTCAGACGTTTCACAGTGTTTGGGAAAACGACTTAGATATATCGTTACAGCGTTTTTGGATCCTCGAAGATTTACCACCAATAATTGCGACTCTTGATTCTAAAGATGATGCGTGCGAAAAATTGTTTAGGGATACACACTTTCGAGATATCAATGGACGTTATGTTGTACGTCTACCTTTCAATTCAGATCCTCCAGAAGTCGGAGTCGAGACTCGATTTATGGCTTTGAAATGTTTAGCTTCAATACATCGACGCTTTGATCGTGATCTTGACTTAGCAATCGCCTATCGGAAGTTCATGAGCATTTATGAGGAGCTTGGTCACATGGAACGCGTCCCGTTTGATGAAATTAACAACTCGAAGGCGTGGTATCTTCCGCATCATGCGGTGGTGCGATCAAAGATCCGAGTTGTTTTTGACGCATCTCGGAAGAATAAAGAAGGACGTTGTCCAAACGATTTCCTTATGAAAGGGCCTGCTCTTCAACGCGATTTGTGTTTAATTTTATTGAATTGGCGTCGGTACCGGTTCGTATTCACGACCGATGTTGTTAAGATGTTTCGTCAGATTTATGTGGCGTCGGAACAAAGAGATTTCCAACGAATCGTATGGTCTCCTAGTCATTCGGATTCCCCTGTCGATTATCGTCTCACAACAGTGACTTATGGCACAGCATGTGCTCCTTACCTTGCGATTCGCATACTTCAGCAAGTAGCAATTGATGAAGGTGCTCGATTTCCACTCGGTGCTTCTTGCCTAAATTTTAACACGTATGTAGACGATATATTTGCCGGAGCAGATGATCTCTCTGATGCGTTGAAAACGCGTCAAGAACTAGTCGATATGCTACGTACAGCAGGAATTGAACTCGACAAGTGGGCTGCGAATCATAATGATTTGTTGCCTACAAAATCTTCGCAATATGAGAACATTGACCAAAAAAGCATCGCAGATGACGAATTAGTGAAAACTCTCGGTATCCGTTGGAATCCAACGTCTGATGAATTCAGTTTTGTCGCTGTAAAATTCGAAGAGTTGGTCAGAGCAATGACGAAACGAACTGTTTTATCAAACATCGCGCGTTTATTCGACCCTTTCGGGTGGCTAGCGCCGTTAACGGTTATAGCTAAAATTTTAATGCAGGATCTTTGGATAATGAAATGCGATTGGGACGAAACGTTACCTATAGACCTTCGAGAACGATGGCTCCAGTATTGCAGTTCGCTTTCTGAGCTATCGAAGTTAACAATTAACCGATGGTTAGGTGCATCTTTAAATTCACATGCACAGATTCACGGATTTTCTGACGCTTCATCGCGGGCTTTCGCTGCAGTTGTCTATATTCGAACGATTGACGATAACAATCGCGTACATGTTTCTTTGTTAACTGCCAAATGCAAGGTATCGCCTGTCAAAACTGTGAGCATTCCGAATCTTGAGTTATGCGGAGCAGTGTTGCTCGTAAAACTTTTGCGTTATGTTAAAGGTTTCCCAATGTTTGCGTGGACCGATCGTCAAATTGTTTTGACTTGGCTTAGAAAACATCCGTGTAGCTGGAAGACCTTCGTTGCGAATTGGATATCCTATATCCAGACTGAGTTACCTAATGTTATTTGGGCACATGTACCGACTCGTGAGAATCCGGTAGATTTGGCGACACGAGGTTGTAAACCCTCTGATTTGATTAATTGTAATTTATGGTGGAACGGGCCTGATTGGTTAATGAAAACTGACGAGCATTGGCCCAGGATGGCATCGTCTCCTCAAGTATTACATGTTAATCAAATTGTGAGTGAACCAGAACTTCTCTGTAGATTTTCCTCATTTTCTCTGTTAATTCGTGTTGTGGCATATTGTTTGCGTCCATTAAATGTTCTTAGGAGACGCAAAAGTAGTTTAATTCCATTGCCTGTTTATCTCACAGCCATAGAATTGAACGAGGCCCGAAATGTTGTGTTTAGATTAGCTCAAAATCATGCATTTGCATCAGAAATTGAACTCTTGTCACATGGGAAGTCGTTACCTAAACGCCACGTTTTATGTAGTTTAAATCCTATGTATAATGAGACGGATCGTTTATTACGGGTAGGAGGTCGTCTTGGAAATTCAAGTTTTCCTCACGAAAAGAAACATCCGCTGATTTTGCCGCGAGATTCGACACTTAGTCGTTTATTAGTACGGTACGCGCATCGGAAATGTTTTCACGGTGGACCAACACTTACTTCTAATACTGTGATGCAATATGCATGGATTTTGGGTCGAAATCGCTTAGTTAAGACTGCTATCAGGAACTGTATAGTTTGTCAACGCAACAAACCACGTCTAGCTCATCTGATGATGGGTAATCTGCCTGTGTCACGAGTGACTCCGGTTCGACCATTTTCGACGGCAGGACTAGATTATGCTGGTCCCTTTCAAATTAAAAGAGAGCCTCTTCACGATCGCGCTCTCCGATGATTTTCGGATGTTTTGAAAACTCATAATCTGACAACGTTGCGTACTGTAGACTTGACAACGCTGTAGAAGTTTGAACAGTCGAACCCGAATCGCACTGGATCTAGTTCTTGAATTCACCGTTCTCAAAACGTAGAGGACGCTAAAATCACTGGCATTTAAGGTAACCCCACGAAGTAGTATAAGGAGACTTATGTGCATGGTTTGAAAGTGGTTACGAAAACTGTTCCGTATGTGGCCAAGTTCGCCAAATGGAATAACTTGGACCTTTTCGCTGCCATCTTGAAATTGCAAATGGCAGACGTGACAGACGATGAGACGAATAGGCATCGAATAGGTTAGAAATACATGGTGTTATGTACGTCTAATTCGCGAAATGACGAAACTTGCCTGCAGATGGCACAACCGGTTAAATTTATCAATTTCGCGGCAGGGGTTCAAACGCCTTAAAGTACTAGGGTACTAAACTCCGAACGCGGCTCTATATGGGAAGGGAATTAATGAGAAAAATGTTAATATGTAACTAGTTAGAAAACTTTCTCTGTATTTCAAATAGGTTGAGTGTTGACAACGACATTGTACGAAACAGAGTGCTTGCTGCCTTTTACTCTGTTCCTTTTATCGGACCTCTGGTTCCAAGATGCGTGTTTGGTGGGGTGTCGTGATGTCCAATCAAGAGGGTAGTCTCCTCCCCTAAGTCGATGTCGCGTAGCAGTCTTGCGGGGGAAGATGTCGTGGACGTCCCAAATTTCCCACGCTCAGTGCGTAAGGCCTCGTAGGGGTGACCCAAAGGGAAACTGTCCCGGAGTGTGCACGTGTACTCAACGTGACGCGTACTTGACCGTCGCTGCTCGATATCTTCTAAAAAGGTCCTTTGTTTGGGACGGCAAATTTATGAGTCAATGTCCTTGACGAGAGTTGGAGAGCTGTCCTCGCGTCTTCGATTCCTCCTAAAAAGGTCCCTTGTTTAGGACGACAAATTTACGACTTGAAGTCCTTGAAGGGAGCTGGAGAGTTGTCCTCGGGTCTACTTTCCTTTGCTGTTCTTCATTTAAGGGGTCTTAATCCCGTCAAACTGTTCCCGTTCCTTTATGGGTTGCAGATGGCCTTCCTTTCCTGTTATTTTCCCTACTCGAGTGACCTTCTAACTTTATCGCAATATTCTCTAGCTGCGCTTTTACAAAAATTATCTTTGTAGAATGTGTACTTGTTCGAATACGCGCGGTACCATGTCTAGTAATTAACAAGATGGCGACCGTTTCGATTAGGGCGACATCACAATGGTTACGATAGGACGTGCAAATATGCAAAATTGGAAGAAAAATAATGCTATAAATTTTTGAAAAAAGATTTTCAAAACGTACAGTGTTGTGGAACAGAATAAATATGTAAGTAAAAGAAAAAGTATATACAGGGTGTCACCAAACGTTAGCACCTCAAATATCTTTGTTGTTTCTAAAGATACGTAAAATATGGTAAGGACAAAGTTAAATGGTACAATGGGGCTGACACGATGCAAAAAAAAAATTTTGTTTTTATGTCATTTTTTTGGAGATATCAAGGTCACCTTGACTTTTTTAAATGGAACCACCCTTTTTTAAACACCTACAATGATAGTCCCTTTCATTAGGAATTCAGTGACTATAATTAGTCCAAGGTCATTCAAGGTCAAGGACAGAAAAATCGTATAAAACTAAAATATGGAAGCAGAATACCTGTATTTTATAAATGTTCGAAATGATGGCCGTCTGCGTCGATTCATTGTTGTAAACGAGCTTTGAAGGAATGTTGAACTCTGATAAGTGTATCCGACGTGATATTCGTACATGCTGTGATGATACACTGACGCATATCTTCAACTGTTGTTGGAGCATCCGTGTACACGGTCTCTTTTAGCAGACCCCATAAAAAGAAATCCAGTGGATTTAAATCAGGCGAACGTGCTGGCCATGAAACTGTTCCGCCTCGTCCAATCCATCGGTTTGGATATCGAGAATCCAACGTTTCTCTTGCTACTCGTGCATAATGAGCAGGACAACCGGTATGTTGGTACCACATATCGTAGCGATTTTGTAAAGGGACATCTTCTAACAAAATTGGCAGATCTTCTTGCAAAAATTGAGCGTATTTCTGTCCCGTCATCATTCCGTTAACGAAATATGGTCCAATTACTTTGTCGTTCAAAATATCATGGCCAGCACGTTCGCCTGATTTAAATCCACTGGATTTCTTTTTATGGGGTCTGCTAAAAGAGACCGTGTACACGGATGCTCCAACAACAGTTGAAGATATGCGTCAGCGTATCATCACAGCATGTACGAATATCACGTCGGATACACTTATCAGAGTTCAACATTCCTTCAGAGCTCGTTTACAACAATGTATCGACGCAGACGGCCATCATTTCGAACATTTATAAAATACAGGTATTCTGCTTCCATATTTTAGTTTTATACGTTTTTTCTGTCCTTGACCTTGAATGACCTTGGACTAATTATAGCCACTGAATTCCTAATGAAAGGGACTATCATTGTAGGTGTTTAAAAAAGGGTGATTCCATTTAAAAAAGTCAAGGTGACCTTGATATCTCCAAAAAAATGACATAAAAACAAAATTTTTTTTTGCATCGTGTCAGCCCCATTGTACCATTTAACTTTGTCCTTACCATATTTTACGTATCTTTAGAAACAACAAAGATATTTGAGGTGCTAACGTTTGGTGACTCACCCTGTATATAAATTACAAAATTTCATTTAAAAGAAATAAATTCTATACTATAAACAACTATGTTTACATTAATTAATGTTAAGGGTGCGCAGGAGCCAAAGTGGTGCCTCTATCGGCAGTAGAGGTGTCATTCTATGTATTTCATAACTTTGTGCGACATCCTTGTCTCTCCTACAGAGCTGTGATAGAGAGGAAGATATGTCACTCGCAGGAGAGACAAAGACAGAGTAACCGCGCTGCTTGATTTTTCGATGAACTTTGGAACAATTTTCTGAAGCGAAGAAGCAATATTTTCTCACGATTTTTGTGTAGAAATATTCGTGGTATTACTGCGCAACGTATTACAGAGCCCTTTTTTGCAATTTGGCTCTTGAAATTTTATAAAAAATAAAAGTGTACGTTTTTATAGAAGAAATTTTTTTCTGTACACTTTTTCCAAAAAAGGACTCTATAATACGATGCGCAATAATACCACGAATATTTCTACATAAAAATCGTGAGAAAATATTGCTTCTTCGCTTCAGAAAATTGTTCTAAAGTTCAGTAACTTCATCGAAAAATAAGCCGCTTGGTTATCTTTCTGTCTTTGTCTCTCCTGCAAGTGACATATCTCCCTCTTTGTCTCAGCTCTGTAGGAGAAACAAGGATGTCGCACAAAGTTATGAAATACATAGAATGACAACCTCTACGCCGATAGAGGCACCACATTGGCTCTCACGCACCCTTAATATAATTAAATATATTACAGAGACAAGAATACTGGACCAGAGAATAATTTACATATCTATATATAGGTCTGGGTTAGGTATATATCTATATATAGGTAGATATATAATCAGTATTCAACAAATTTAAAATCGAAATGAATACCTGCAAGATAATTTAGAGTTAATTACACTTCCTACTACAGAATGGAGCTATAATATAATATAATATAAGAAAAAGAATTGCTTTTCTGCAAAATGGACAGGTTAATATTTATATAGATAATAACATTCATTCTGTAGGAAGTGTTATTGTTCAATAAAGGAAAGCCTCTTAGGACGAACTCTCTGTTTATTAAAATGATCTGATCGCTTAGATAGTTAGGACAAGACTGCAGTCTCCTAACATTCCAAAAACGCAAGGCGCAAAATACAATTCTGTTGCCGACAGGTGGGGTTAATTTGCACCCCCACTCTTATGAATACTTCTCTAAGGAGTGGGAAATTCACGAGAGTGACGTGTCGCGAGTTCGACCCTGTAGCGGAATTTTCACGGACCCAACACCCCAAGCGTGCTTTGAGCGTCTTCAGGTAACGGGTCCTTTCTATTTTAGCGGAGTCCCGTACCATCGACTTGGGCTTTCAGAAATTCGGTTTTCATGACTCTTCGCAAGAATTATTGAGACTGACGCTAATAAACCTAATGGCAACCCTAGCAGATGCCTTAATGAAACTACCTGACAGTTTCCTCAAAAATAGCTTCTATTGTCGCGTGAGTCCTAAAATCTCTCCAGCATTTGCACAGCAGATGTTAATTTTACTGTTTGCAGCTGGCCGCTACATCACCCCCTTACCAGTGTAACGCTATACTAACTTAAATACTACTTATTAACTACTTAATGCTAAGACCAGAAACGAATATAAACTATTGTATATCTTAACTAAATTGTTACACGGCTCAACCAACTTGAAAACGTTCTGGGAACCTTACATGTCTACCGGAACGCGTCCGTACCGGAGTCCGTGTATCTCCCGGAATGCTCACTGGAGTCGGCTGTTGAGGTTCAGTGCTATTCTTTTGTCTGTCGCAGACTGGTTTAAGACGGTCCACTGATACAACCGTGTCTTTACCCTTACATTTAACTACATAAGTCTTATCCGCTCGCGAGATAACTTCATACGGTCCCTCGTATGGGTTCTGCAAAGGCGTTTTTACAGAATCCGTGCGAATGAAAACATGTGAGGTCGTACTTAAGTCTTTAAACATAAAAATCTTTTTATTCCCGTGACGCGATCCTGCTACCGGTCTTATATCACGAAAATGCTCTCTCAATTCTTTAATTAAATCTAACGGCATCGGATTGTCATCCTGAGCGTTTACAAAAAATTCTAACGGTAGTCGCAAATTTTCGCCATAAACGAGCTCAGCCGCCGACGTCTTCAAATCCGGTCGACACGCTGCTCTAATACCTAATAATACCGTAGGTATTGCTTCAGTCCAACGTTTATCGCTATGACATTTTATCGCGGCTTTAAGCTGTCTATGCAAACGTTCTACCATACCATTTGCCTCTGGATGGTACGCGGTTGTACGAAAATGAGTTGCTCCAAGTAGTTTGTTTAATTGCTTAAACAAGTGAGACTCAAATTGGCGACCTTGGTCTGTGGTTATACGAATCGGCGTGCCAAACCTAGAAACCCATCCAGAGAAAAATGATCTAGCTACTGTGTCGGCTTCGATGTTTGGAAGTGGAAAAACTTCAGGCCATCGTGAGAATCTATCTACACACGTGAGACAGTACCTATAATTATCCGAAATTGGCAGCGGACCCACTAGATCGATATGCACATGATCGAATCTAGCGGATGGCGGCGAAAAATTTGATATTGGACTCGATACATGCCTCGTTATTTTTCCCCGTTGGCATTCTATACAACCACGCGTCCACTCCCAACAATCTCGATCTATACCCGGCCATGTAAAACGTTGCTTTACTAGTTTTACCGTAGATTTAATTCCGGAATGAGCTAAATTATGAATCGAGTAAAATACACGCTTACGAAACGACGGTGTAACATATGGTCTAGCTACATTCGTTGATACGTCGCAAATTAACTCGATATCTCTATCTACACATCTAATCTTTTTTAATACTAATGAAGTATCAGATGCTGTGAATAGTTCATTTAACTCTTCGTCTGTTTCTTGTGATCTCGCTAACTCTTTGTAGTTCAAAGACCCGGAAACCGTTTCTACACGAGACAAAGCATCCGCTACTTCGTTATCTTTACCACTAACATGCCTAATGTCGCTAGTAAATTGACTAATATAATCTAAATATCGAAATTGTCGTGGTGTGCTCTTTTCTGGTCTTTGCTTAAACGCGTAAATCAGTGGTTTATGATCGGTGTATACGGTAAATAATCGGCCTTCTACAAAGTATTTGAATTTTTTAATGGCAGCATAAACAGCTAGTAGCTCTCGGTCATATGCACTATACTTCTTTTGCGCAGGCGATAAAGTTTTTGTGTAAAAAGCTAGTGGCCTCCACGCATTTCCTTCTCGTTGTTGCAAAGCCGCGCCTAAAGCATAATCGGACGCATCCACCATATTTGCGATTTCTGCACAATTAGATGGGTGCGCTAACATCGCGGCGTTAACCAAACTATCTTTTGATCGGTGCGCTGCCTTTTACTTTCTTACCACTCAATAAATGATTCAGTGGTAACTGAATGTCTGCGGCGTTCGGAATAAATCTTCTATAAAAGTTAATCATACCCAAAAATCTACGAAGTTGTTTTATTACCGTTGGTTTTGAAAACTCTATTATTGCCTTGACTTTCTCTGCCAGTGGTTTTGTGCCATCTTTATTTACCGTATATCCCAAAAATTTTACTTCTTTCTTTATTTTGCAAATTTTACTGTTTGCAGCTGGCCGCTACAATTCTCTTTCAAAATTTATTGTAATTGGAAATATTGAGGAATTGAATGAATTTTTAAAAACTGTTGATAAATTATAAAAGTAATGAAATATTTATTAAGTCAGCAGCTTAAGTTTGATTGTACATGTTAAATTTTAAAATTTAATTGCTATTTATGCAATATAAACAGTGTTTGAGATTGGTTGACTGCGCCAGCAACGTCCGCTGATCTACCGGCTATTGGCTAGTCACTACGGGATCTGTGATCGATCGTCGGATCGCGAAGTCATTGGCCGTCACCGTCGAGATCGATTTCTATCGATTATCGACCGCTGAGCGCGACCCAGATTGGCTGATTCCGGGTGGACCAGGATTTGCCGGTACATCTTCTCGATGTCTGCCGAGAAGACAATGTTGTACCGTCGCCACTTCAGTAGAACGTCCGCCAGGTTTGGGAGCAGATTTGGACCCCGTAATAGAAAGTCGTTGATGGACTTTCCGTTGGAGGATGGCATTGACCCATTGAAAACCACCCTCAGCTTGGTGGTTTGGCTGGCCTCTCGCAGAACTCCGTGATGCGGGAGGTAGTACTCCCCGCTCGAGCTAGAACCCTGCGTAGCTGCCATGTGCCCCAACGACTCGTAAGAGCTCAAGAACTCGGTGTATGCTTGCTGAAATTCGACGGAGCGCCGAAACCTGGCGTTTAAAGACTCCAGCGTTCGAACCGCGATGCGCCGGGAGTCTCCAAGCTCTGGTGCTCTGCTGAATGGTAGTCGCACCATGAATCGCCCATCCTGACGCCGAAGGTGAGTTTGGAGGAAGTGCTCTTCCGCCCTCTGGTCATCTATGGTATACGGGATCGGAGCCTGGATTTCCTCCTGCTCCCAAAACCTGGTAAGAAATTCCATTAATTCGCGGTTTATGTTGCAGTGATGGACCTGCACTCCCGATCTTCCTGCGGCATCGTCGATGCTCTCCGAGTCGACTCCCCCGGTTAGAATCCAGCCGAGGGCTGTCTCCTGCGCGACAGGAATATGCGGTGGCCCCCGCTTGACTCCCTCTCGAAGGATTAGATTGTAGGAGTCGGCTCCCAGGAGGATCTCAACAGGATCTGGCCGATGGTATACGGGGTCGGCCAGCTTCAACCCTCGAACATGAGGCCACTCCACCACAGCAGGCAAATTCCGAGGTCTGTATTCAGAGAGTTCCGGGATGATGAAGACCTGCACCTGAAATTGAGCTTCTCCGTCGCCCTGAGGAGTGATCGAGCGCTTCTCCGAACTAACCCATCTTTTCAGAGTCCTGGCTTGGTGCAGACGGTGGGCACCTGGAAGAAAAAGGGTAGAGGACTACATCACCGCCTCCGAGGTAAACGAGGTGAAACTCACCCTTCTGCGGCTGGAGCAGGCAGCTGCTTTCGCGGAAGACATCCAGCATCTCAGGAAGGATCGACCCGTTGCAGGAAAAAGCAGGCTGACAAAACTCTGCCCATTCCTCGACAGGGACGGGGTACTGCGAGTCGGGGGCCGCCTACAGGCGGCCAATCTCGCATACGACAGAACGCACCAAGCGATACTGCCGGATGAGTCCCCGCTGGCTAGGTTATGGGTAGACGCTGCCCATAAACGTGCCTTCACGGGGGGACACAGCTCACTCTTGCCACACTGCGCCAGGAGTGTTGGATCCTCAGAGGACGGCCACTTGTAAAAGCCTGTATTCATCGGTGCACAGTGTGTATCCGGTGGAAGGGGCAAACCGCCCAACCTAAAATGGGAATTCTCCCGTCAGCACGAATTACTCCATGCCGTCCCTTTTTTAGAGCTGGAATCGATTATGCGGGACCGATACTTCTTCGATCCGGTCGGGGCCATGGTCAGCGCAACTCGAAGGGATATATTGCCGTATTTATCTGTCTCGTTACCAAGACGGTGCACTTGGAGGCTGTATCAGATGCGTCAACTGAAACCTTCATAGCGGCACTAAGAAGATTTGTATATCGTAGAGGGAAGTGCGCAGAATTGTATAGCGACTGTGGCCGCAACTTTGTAGGCGCAAACAACGAGCTGCGCGCTCTACTGCAACAATCCATCGGTCAAGGGGGCACGGGCAGTCCATTTGCTGCAGCCTCCAAGGAAGGTATCGCCTGGAAATTTAATCCTCCTGCTGCGCCACACTTTGGAGGGATCTGGGAAGCGGCGGTCAAATCGGTGAAGCATCACCTCCGCCGGATCATAGGCGAGCAGAAACTTTCCTTCGAGGAGCTGACCACGCTCCTGACAGGTATCGAGGCTTGCCTCAATTCCAGGCCGCTGCAACCTCTGTCCGATGACCCTGAGAATCCGGCAGCCCTAACGCCGGGGCACTTCTTGATCGGGGGACCACTAATTGCAATTCCAGAGCCCAGCCTCGAGGAGCTTCCCGTCGGCCGGTTATCTAGATGGCAATTGATCCAGCAGATGCAACAGCACTTCTGGAAACGCTGGTCTCGGGAGTATCTGAATACGCTGCAAACCAGAGGCAAGTGGAGAAAAAACAAAAATTTAGTCAAAACAGGCTTTCTTTGCCTAATCAAGAGCGAAGAATTGCCACCCACTCAATGGCCGCTCGCTCGCGTCGTTCACGTACACCCGGGGCCAGACGGTTCGACACGAGTTGTCACGGTACGCACCTCCACGTCGACATTTCAGCGACCAGTGCACAAACTCATCCCCTTGTTGGCGCCGGCCGACGAGGAGAAGGAGACGAGGGCTCACGAGGCTGGACGCTCCAGCGATCCTCGGCAAGACAACTACATCTAAATCCTGTGATCAACTGTTTATTCTCGTTTCAGAAATTGTTAGCAATAGCTCACTTCATTATCTACACTCACCTCTGTATCACTGTTCATCTCACTGTACGTACTCGTCATCAATTCACTTCACGATCACTTTCACACGCATTAACAAGCTTTCTCTTTTTTTTGTTACTACGCAGTACGTTGCTGGCCCATTCACCTCTGCCGTTCATGAATTCTTCTCGCTAACTGATTGGCACGGGAATTGCAATTTCGTCATTGGCCGACGAGGCGGGCGGAATGTTTCGGATTGGTTGACTGCGCCAGCAACGTCCGCTGATCTACCGGCTATTGGCTAGTCACTACGGGATCTGTGATCGATCGTCGGATCGCGAAGTCATTGGCCGTCACCGTCGAAATCGATTTCTATCGATTATCGACCGCTGAGCGCGACCCAGATTGGCTGAGCGCGCTAGCGGTCCTCCAATCACGCGGTCGACGGTGGCGTCAAACGGCCAGCTGATCGATCGATCGTCAGTTCTCGAACTGACTAGCGATCAACAGCATCGACATATCGAAATCTCTCTAACGAAAATCGAGCGTCTCTTGACCGGGTTTTCGTACGCAGCTAAGCTCTCGCTTATCTTAATCTCCGGAATAAAGCACCGCGTTCTTCAGTCATCGTCGCGCTTTATTGTAAAACCGAAACGTCCTGAAGTTATACAATTTTTGTACATAGTGTTGGGGAGTCGACGATCCCAGAGTTGGGGAAGAATAAAGTTGTGTTCCCCGTTACATTACGTTCTCGCCGGTCCCTGAATCCTTATCTAGTCTCTAACAAACAGTAACATATGAAGTACCATGCTAATTCATTATAAATTGTGTATAAAGGAAGGCATTGGAATGAAGATGACAAATTGTATCAAAAAGTAAAATTATATCTATTTTTTTCTGCAAAATAAACATTTTTAATACAAGCTGTATACTTATATATATACCGGGTGGTTCACGAGAAACATGCCACCTAAATGGCTCCGTTAAGATTAGAGATGGAAGAAAATGTTAGAGAGAAAAGTTGTATTGTTAAAAGGGACAAATATGGTGATATAAAAAAACGTTCCGATTATAGTCGTTTTCAAGGTCTTTTGAAGGTCATCGATGATTTTTAAATAGCACTGTAACCGTTATTTCCCGTTGTTCCGGCCGATCTTCTATCGACTGCTCCGTCTAACCGACGTCGCGTAGCCACGAGGATGACGTCACGTCATCCGCGCGGCCCCTCACCTCGCGACCCGCCGAACGCGTGATTTTCGGTTACGCTCGGGCGGATCGCGGGGCTCTCTTCGGTTGACGGGAGTCGCGTCTACACCGCCGATAGGTCGATCACGTTTTCTCTCTCTCTGTGCGTCTAACGACTACCTGCGTGCGTCAACCCGCCTGCGTGCGTTCCCTTGTTCGTCACCCCCGCTTTCGTTATCTGCATCGCGTCCTGCGTAAACTTATTGTTATATCGTTGTTATTCTGTGTCATTAAACGTGTGTTAAACGAGTGTACAAATATTCTTCATACCACGGCGAACTCCCACTGATTCGCGTATCCGATCTCTAACACCCGTACATATCTTTATGTTGTTACTTTTGGTCTATCCACATTAAATATGCTAAATATCTCTGGATGCGATTCGGGAGAGGTTAGGCGAAAGTCAGAGTACTAGAGTGTAATAACTGGTAAAAGGTGAGTATATTCTCGTTATGAATCTGATACAAATTCACAAAATCTAGACACGGTCTCTAACGAAATTTTACTAACATTGTCTTCCCGGAGCACCGGCTGTCACAATTTAAATCTACGTTATCCGCGGTTTGATGTGGTTTGCTCCACGTCTGGTTCGCGAAATCTTATTACGGTATGACTTTGTTCCACGTCTGGTTCGCGAGATCTTATTTACTGTATGACTTTATCACCCTTTTAATTATAACGTTCTCTATTGACCGTCCCTTGAATCACGTTGTTACCACTATATCGTGACTAAGTGACTCCCTTGACGAGTTTACCGACTCTTTATTTTACTATATATTTATCGCACGCGAAGAACAAACTGGCCGGTCTTACTACCCGTGCGCTCGGCTGTTTCCAGATGATACACACAGATAGAGACGCTCACCAAACCCTGTGGAGATTTGGTGACTAGAGTATCGAATGGCAGAGATGCACCGCGGTGACGACCGCATGTCTCGCCAACGAGGCACTAAGCCACGCTCGAACCATGGATGGTTCGCAGGGTCACCAGCTGCGTGATGGACAGCAAATAAGCGGAAGTCGATATCGACTTTCGTTGCGAGCGACTAGCTACGCGAATTCGAACCGAGGGTTCCACTTATCCCTCGGCCGAAACGTGTTCCGACATCGGAGAGCACGTGGAGGTGAGGTTAAGAAACTATGCGGAGCGTTTACGGTACGACCACACCGTTGCACGGTTCAGAGACGAAGGAGAGCGAGTGACGATGGTAATGGCGGACAACGCCACACCATCCCCACTACACCGGTATCGAGGAGTGGGGGAACAGATCCCCACAACCCCAGTCCCTCCGCTCCATCTAAGAGGTACTCCTCAGCACGTATGTGGACTTAGAGTAACCTCCGGCTTCGGTAGAGTGACCGTGATCGTGTTTAGTCAGTTTGCCAAATCGAACCGAGGCGAAATAGTAACGCGTACTGGTCCGGCCAGATTTCTCTGGATGGAAGCAGCTTACGCCTATTGCCTATGCCTCACAATAGCGAGTGGTACAATAACGAGATCCCAGCGGGGCACTCTTAGGTGATCCGAGTGAGCTCTCAATTGCCAAACGAAATTGTGAGGGTATTAATTACTACTTTTACGGATCTCGTGATGTGGTTCACGGAAATAGTAACAACAACCGGTCCGGCCGGAATTCCGGATGGACGTGGGTATTGCCTATTCGTGAACTTCTCCCGATCGATGTTCGCGGATTTCGTCAAGTCACTCACAAGAAATAGAACGATTATTGACTCGTTATAATCAGCTCACAAAGGCGAAAGGACACAATAATGAGACACCAGCGGGGCACCCAGAAGTGATCCGAGTGGAATCTCAATTGCCCTAACGGAGTTGTGAGAGTATTTATACTACAGCCATTCGCGGATTTGGTTTGCGATCGCATAAACAGTAACATTAACCGGTCCGGCCGAAACTCGGATGGACGTAGTCATTGCCTATCTGCGATTCGCTCACAAAAAACGAGAGGAAACAATAACGAGACACCAGCGGGGCACACAGAGGTGATCCGAGTGGAATCTCGATTGCCCTGACGGAGTTGTGAGAGTATTTACTCAACCAATATTCGCGAATTTGTCTATCTGTGATTACTCACAAAGGCGAGAGGAAGCAATAACGAGACACCAGCGGGGCACACAGAGGTGATCCGAGTGCAATCTCGATTGCCCTAACGAATTTGTGAGTGTATAATCGTATAAATATTGAATATGTTAAATATAAATATTGAATATGACAAGTTACAGAATCAAACGTTCTTTGACTGTGCCACGACGCGGTTTGCAATCGCGACTCCTCGGTTTGAGGCGCGCACGTACCGAGGTTGGATCGACGGTTTGTCGATTCCAACAGACCGGTTTGGCCTCCCGAATACGCGCCGATTTTCGTCGAACGGAACACTTCGCGAACGCGTGTTTACTTGATCGCTTCCAGACGTAGAGTAATCTCTCGACGATCCGCATCGACCTCCTTCGATCGCTATCGAAAGTGGGGATCGATGCGTACGCATACCTAATTAGTGGGGCGATCTCGCTGTCCTTTGTTAAGACAAGGACCGTGCGCGATATCGCGGATCGCCGTGGTGGGATCGATATTTACTATCGATACACGGGAGCATCTATATGTGACCGACACGGTTACATATACTCCCCCCTTCCCTTTCCAGATTACAGGTGCATTCGTGGTTCGTAGGCGGATGCACGAATGCATCTGGAATCTATGCAGGGACCACACGGCCACGATGAACAATAATGATAACTCTTTGGTAGTGCAACTGATAGTCTAAACTAAACGATTCATTGTCACACAGAATTAAACGATCGCTGTTGTATGCAAACGAACTAAACTATATTATTTTTCTTTTAAACATAACAAAATTAATAGAAATATCCGAAATTAACTTATGTTTTGCGCAAACGACGCTTTGATATCTATTAGAACTGAACTATATCACACAGAACTAAACGATCGCTGTTGTATGTAACAAATTAAACTATTATTTTTCTTTTAAACATAACAAAATTAATAGAAATATCCGAAATTAACTTCATATTTTGCACAAACGACGCTTTGATATTTATGAAAACTGAACTATATCACACAGAACTAAACGATCGCTGTTGTATATAACGAACTAAACTATATTATTTTTCTTTTGAACATAATAAAATTGATAGACATTTATGAAATTAACTTTACATTTTGCGCAAACGACGCTTTAATATTTACGAAAACTAAACTATATTATTTTTTTTTTTCTTTTTTTTTATACTTCCTCGTTTTCCGATGTCCCGAGGAGTTTGTCGATCATGCTGTCAGTCAGATCTGCTAGATCAAGCGGTATGGTTCCGCTATCAAGCGGGTCCTTTTTGTCGAGAGCTGGTGTGTCCGGCGACGGGGCCTCAACTTTTGTCCCTTCCTCAGCCGGCTTCTTTGCCTTGTCCCGGCACTGCATCCGGATGCTCTCGATGTCGGTCGGCTCCTGTATCACCTCCCAGGAGATGTCCAGGAGATCATCCTCGGCAGGTTGGACATCCGGTATAAAACCCACGTGTCCTTCAGCTTGGCTGCTCTGTCCTCGTGGCGTCGTACTTGGTCTCCGTTCTGGTGACACTGCTATTTCTCGCGGAGTCTGGGCCTGAACGCTTCTTTTTGTTGCGTGGGCCTGTGTCGCTACGCCGTTTTTATATCGTTGGCCTCGGTGGTATGTCGGCCTCCACGGCCCTGCCTTGACCGTTGTCAGTAATAGAGGCGGCATATCGTGGTACTTCAAATCTAACCCTGTCTGAGTTGCCCGGTTTACCATGGCCCAGGTCGCGTAGGCCTCGCCGCGCTTGCGCGGCTGCTGCCCAATATCGGGGGGCCGCAGTTGAAAGTCCGCCGCCTCTATGCAGAGGTGGTGCGGTCCATTGCCCTTTATGGGGCCCCCGTGTGGCACCGCTCGCTCGAGGCCGGCCGGCGCAGCCAAGCACTCATGGAAAGAGTGCGGCGCCGGCTGGCCCTGCGGGCCATACGGGGGTACCGCACCATCTCGACCGAGGTGGCGGGCCTCCTTGCCGTGTCTCCGCCCTTCGTTTTGGTGGCGGCGGAGCGGGCGACGCTATACCACGTCGCCTGCTCGATCCGCCGCCCCCCGGGGGTGGAACTCACGCGCGAGGAGGAAGAGGAGTTCGAGGAATCGAGGCGTCAGGCCCGGACGGAGACGTTTGCCGGATGGCGGCGACAGCTCGCCCCATCGGCGCGTCCGATTGTCCGGGCCCTCCTGCCCATATTTGATACGTGGTGCAGGAGGCGGGGAAGGTTGACCTTCCGCCTCACGCAGGTGCTCTCCGGCCATGGGTGCTTTGGGGAGTACCTGCATAGGATGGGGCGGGAGCCGACGGCGCAGTGCCACCACTGCGGCGAGGAGGTGGATACGGCGCGGCATACTCTCGAGGAGTGCCCAGCATGGGCAGAGCCGCGCCGTGTCCTTAGAGCCGCGGTGGAGGGGTGGGACCTCTCGCTCGCGGCCATGGTCGACCACATGGTCTCGAGCGAGGGGTCGTGGAAGGCGGCGGTCTCCTTCTGTGAAGATGTGATCTCGCAGAAGGAGGCCGCCGAGCGAGCCCGGGAGAGGGACCCGGGCTCGGCGAGGAGGGTCTGGGCGCGGGGGCGTCCCTCGCGCCGACGTGTGCCCCCCCCTCCACGGAGGAGGGGGGCGGAGTCGGACGGAGGCGCGGCGCGTGGGTCGTCTCCGCGCGGCGGATCGAGGCCCCCTCGAGCGGGGGGGGTTGCGGGCGCGGGTGAGGCCGGGGGTTCGCCCTCCGCGTCCGCGCGTGCCCCCGTAAGGGGGACGAGTGGGGGGAGGGCGCGGGGAGTGGTCCCCTCTCCGCGTCAATTGATGCCCCCTCCCAGCGGGGGGGCGGGTTGTCCCTTGGCGGTGCGAGGGGTTCGCTCCTCGCGCCACCGTGTGCCCCCATCCCGGGGGGCGGAGGAAGATGGGGGTCGGGGTGTGAGCTGACCCCGGCCCCCAGAGAGGGGCATGGCTCCTCTCGGGACGGGCCGGCTGATTTGAAGCCGGCCCGCCCCGTTTAGACCACCGGGTCGATCGGGGCGCGTGGGGGGTGGGGTGGGGAGGGTCGGGGCGTGCCGGATCACGCCTCCGACGACCCTTCCTTACCGGTGACGGCGTCCTCTTGCCCTAGCCTGAGGCGGGTACCTTCGGGTCACCCGGACCGGGCGGGGCACGAGGACGCCGAGGGGCCGTGGGTGGACCGAGCGGGGGCTCGGGAAGCCCATTCCGACGGCCCCAGGGATAGGGATGGGGACACCGGGCGGGTCCCTCCGCCCGGGGTCTTATAGAGTAGGTAGTGGGGGGAGGCTAACCCCTCCCCCCGGGATTTCATGATAGCTGGGAAGTGTCCTGTTGAGTACTCGCGTGATCCAGGCACTTCCCCTTTAGCTTAGGTGGGTGTGGGGTTTTAGTGGGTAGCCACTGGGGACGGGCGCGCCTTCGGCGCCCCCCTCCCCGGTGGTAGTCCCACATAACCTCGGTTCCCCCCCCCGGGGGCCGAGGTATGCGTAATGCATTTCCCCACAATAAAAAAAAAAAAAAAAAAAAAAAAGGTCGCGTAGGCCTGTGTGCCGACGTCTACCTTTTTCGCGTTTGCCATTCTTTTGCAAATATACGTTTGCGAGTAACTAAATTCCAAACTTTTGAACACTGTTTCGTTTGTGGTCGGAAACCAAGTGTTCCGGCCTCGCGTACCGCAGCCTTATATACTTGTAGTATTTGGTATTTTCCGAGAAACCCCTTTCTCGGTGTCCTAGGTGTTATGCCGCATAGACCCGTTGTTTACATCTTGGTCTTTTGTTTCTTCGTAATAGGGACGAAGACACGAGGTATGGAATGTTCCTCGGATGTCTCCGGAGTGGGGTTTTGTTAGAAGGTACTTGTATGGCCCTTTTTTTGTGTCAACACGTATGGTCCTTCATACAAATCGAAGAATTTGGCTATTTGGCGATCTGCGGCGTTCGACACTGGATTTGTTTTCACCAGCACTTGTTTACCCGTGTTAGCTCGATCGCACCTCTTTCGGGCTTTCCGTGTCATTTGCTGGAATGCGAGTTGTAGTTTTGTTTCATGTTGTCCGTCATTCCTTCGTTCTTGCGCCCATGTATGTTTAAACCATTTTGTCCATGGTCGCACAGGTTTCTCTTGTAACAGCAGTTCTGCTGGTGTGAAGCCTGTGCTGTCATGCACTACTTCATTACAGCATGTTTCTATTACATCGATCCATTTGGCCCATGAAGCATGTGCCTCCGATGCGAGTGTAGGGAAAATCCGTCCGATTTCCCGATTCACTCTTTCAACCGGATTGCTTTGCGGATGTCTAATCGACGACAGGATGTGGTGGATCCCTTCCGCCTGCAGGGCTTGCACCCATTTTTTTTAAGTAAATTGAGTTCCATGGTCTGTGATGATCTTTTTAGGCTTTCCATACACTGGGATGAATCACTGAGATGAAAGTATAGCTTTACGAATTTTGTAAACAGTTCTTCAATAACGAGAATATACTTCACTCCCCCCCTTGACGTAGGCAGCGGGCCATAGTAATCAACGGACAACACCTCCAGTGGACTCTTTGGTATTATACTTTGCATTTCGGCATGTGCCGCATGCGTGGGACATTTTACACGTTGGCATGTGTCGCATGTAGATATTAGCTTTCGTACACGTCGGTGTAGCTTTGACACGTAAAAGCCCTGTGATATGAGTTTTACGGTCTTGTCTCCACCGAGGTGTGTATACATTTCGTGTACCTCGCGTATTAAGATATCGCGTAATTGTGCAGGTATAACTGCCCGTTCTCTCCCGTCTTTATCTATATGGTACAGCGTGCCTTCCCGTAGGCGACATCGATTTGCGCTATTACTACTTGGTTCAACGTAATTTTTTATTATATTAGATAATTCTTTGTCGCTTTCCTGCCATTCGGAAAGCTGTTTAAGGGCTTTTGCTAGCGTTGGTGACATTGTTCGCGCAAGAGCCGTTAAAATCGGTACGCGTGTTTCCCTTTCTATTGTGTTCCCGACAGGCGAGTTGTACGAATTGTCGATGCGACTCATGACGTCAGCCGGAATATTTTCTTTTCCCGGTCTGTACTGGATTTCGATCTCGTAGTCCTGTATGGATAATATCCATCTTGTCAGACGTTGACTGAGTAGCTTGCTGCTCATTAGGAATGTTATGGCTTTGTGGTCGGTTAAAAGTATTATTTTAACCCCGTATAGGTACGTTCGGAATTTTCCTAACGCCCATACTATTGCCAGTAGTTCCTTTTCTGTGGTAAAGTACGCCAATTCTGGGCCATGTAATGTTCTGCTTGCAAAGGCAATTGGTCTCAGCACGCCTTGCGTGTCGTGTTGTTCGTGACTGCCCCGAGCGCGGAAAAGCTCGCATCCGTTGATAAGAAGAACGTTTCGCTCGGATTCGCGTATTGCAACGCAACCTCCTTGCAAAATGCGTCTTTGACTTCATTGAACGACTTTTGCAGGGTGTCGTTCCACGTCCAGCGGTTTCCCTTTTTTAGCAGTGCTAGTAATGGAGTGGTCGTTTCAGCTTGCTTGTTAGTAAATTTGCTATAGTAATTCACGAGGCCAAGGAATCCGCGTAGCTGTTTTATATTTTTAGGCGGCGGAAATTCTCTGATTGCGGCCAGCTTCTCCGGATCTTGTCGTATCCCTTCCGCGGACAGCACGTGTCCGAGGAACTTTATCTCCCGCCTCATAAATTTACATTTTTCTATGTTGATGGTGAGGTTATGTGACCGTAGCCGTTTCAGCAGCGCCCTGAGATGTTCAAGGTGTTCTTCGAACGTTGAAGAGAAACAGAGGATATCGTCTATGAAGTTAACGATAAATCCTTCCATTCCTTGTAGGACTTGCCGTAGCGCCCTTACCAAACTCGCGCTGCTTGTTTTTAATCCGGATGGAGTTACCACGTACTCGTAGCACCTTCCCCGGTACATGAATGCCGTGTACTTTCGTGATGCTTGGGTGAGTGGGACTTGCCAAAAACTGTTTGTTAGATCCAGGCTTGTAAGAAAGTCTACCTTCTTGAAGCGTTGGAAAATGGCATCAGGTGTTTCCGACATCTCGTGGTCTTCGACGAGGAATTCATTTAATTTTCTTGCGTCCAGGCACAATCTTATTGAGCCATTCTTCTTCAGTACTGGCACCACTGGGTTTATGTATGGGCTTGTGCTTGGGCGGATGATGTCATTATTCAACATTCTTTGTATTTCTGCATCCGCCGTTTCAATGTACTTTAATGGCGTTGGATAGGTTCTACTCCAATATGGAACGGTCGATTTCATGTGTAGGTGATGTTCATAACATGCGACCCGTCCAATTTCATCCCTCCACACCTCTGGGAACGTACTGGTGACCTTTTCCAGCGCTGCCTTCTGTGCTTGGGTCGCCGGCATCGATTCTAGGAGGGCCTTAATTTTTTCCTCTTGTAAACATGATGGTGTTGCACCGTTTTTTAAGTTCTCGTTCAGCCATCGTATGGTTGCTTCAGCACTCGCTTCTTTGGTCATTTTGATTGTAATTTGACCGTCTGTTGTTTTTAATGAAAGTGCCTCTTGTTCGAAGTCTACCGTGGCTTTGGTGCGTCGTAGAATATCCACGCCAAGGATGACTTCACATATCAATCCTGGTACTACGACTGCCGTTGTTTCGATGATCTGGCTATTGTAGCTGAGTCTTACCCAGATTTGCCTTTTCAATCGACCAGATTTACTTCCAGTGGCTCCAATAATAAATGTCCCCGTTACTGGTAGTGTTGGACATTTGTTTAATAGCGCTTGATGCGTGCAGTACCACGTTTCTGAAATTGCCGTGACCGTACTGCCTGTGTCCACGAGAGCCCTTACGGGGATGCCCTCGATTTTTAGCTGTACTTCAGGGCAGCGATCGACTCCTTTGGCCAGTAGTGGTGAGTTTGGTTCCTCTAATAATTCCCGACGGATATCTGGAAATATTGAACTTATTGGCAGCCGAATTTCTTCCCCGGGTTGCTCTGCGGAGGTACCGCCTGTCTGAGGGGGAAAGTTACTCAGACGTACTCCCGAGGCTCTCCTTAGTCGTTTCCCGTGTTTATTTCAGATTCTACGTCTTCCTGCCCGTTCCCTGGCGTTTCCTCTTCGAGGTGGGCCGTTCGGATGCGGTCATGTCCCCCTTCTCGTGGTCGATCTTGTTGTCTGCGATAGTCTTGCCAGGGGTGAGAATTTTCGTATTTCGGTCTTTGGTACTCGGCATTAGCCCGTTGATACTCATTCGTCGGGCGCTGATATTCCTTCTGCAAACGAGATTCCATGTTTGGTCGTGCTAGCGTAGAATTTGCTGCAGGTTGGCGTGGAGCGTTTGTGGCCTGCTGGGCTGTTCGCTCCTGGGTGGTACGGGTATTCCAGTCCCTCGCGTAGTTGGGACGTTCCTCGTGCCTCTGTCGATTGACGGTTCCCCCGTTATCGAAGCGTTCCAGGAGCGCAAGAAATGCATCTATTGTGCGTATGTTTTGACCGAGTACGCAGTCGTCAACTGATTGCGTAAAATGCCGTGCCAGAGTATGAACAATTTCCTCGTCCGTCGGACGCGGGAGTAGATCGCGTGCTGTCCCGATTAGCCTCATCGCGTAGGCCACTCGAGACGCTCCTGCTTCCGGACGGTGTACGCCAACGTTCAGATTGTCGCGGACTTTTCTTTGTATTGCTGAACTCCAAAATCTGTCTAAGAGAACTCTCGAGAATTGGGGCCATGTCGAGACCTGGTCACAGACAATGTCCCACCATTCACCGGCATTTCCCTTTAGGGATTGCGTAATGATGAATTTCATTTCGTCTTCCGGGAGGCGGGTTGCTTCTACGAATCTTTTCATCTCTCGTAGATATTTGGGTGGCCTTTCCGTGTTTTTGCCTTCGAACGTCGGCATTTGTGGCTTTACTCTGAACGGGCGCGCTACGTTTGCCATAGTGGCGTCGAAGCGAACGGAATCGTCGTGCGTCCATCTTGACCCGAGAGAATCGCGTAACAGCCGTTGTGTCGCGTTTAACTCTGTTGGTTCTCGCCGGATGTTTGCCTGATCGTTGATCAGGCCACTAGGACCAGTTCGATCACCGATTCCATCTTCCCCACGTGTCTGTAATCGTGCGCGGAGGTGGTCACACTCTTCTCTTGCTTCTCTGCGAATTTCCGCAGTTTGTTCTACGTTTTTAATTTTTTCACGCTCTATTTGTTCTTCAATACCGCGTCGCCAGTCACGCATCTCAATTTTATGCTCGGTGACACGTTCGTACAACTCGTCATTTCCTATTTGGGTATCCAACCTAGTTTTCAACAGGTCTATTTGACCCTTTAAATTGTTAATTTCGGCCTGCAACTCCCGAATGACAGTAAATAATTGTTCCGCATCGTGCGCGGCACTTGACCCCGGAGTCTGAACGGGATTATCAACCGGTTGAGACATTTCGATATCGCCCTTTGGGGTATTTCCCTTAGAACCACTGGGAGTCCCTGATGGGGGTGTCCGCATGACTCGCGAGCTATTTGCCTTCATACTCGCCGCGGTCGCGTTATCAAATGCCTTAAGATTGTCCGCTAGTTTCGAAATCTTATTACGGCATGACTTTGTTCCACGTCTGGTTCGCGAGATCTTATTTACTGTATGACTTTATCACCCTTTTAATTATAACGGTCTCTATTGGCCGTCCCTTGAATCACGTTGTTACCACTATATCGTGACTAAGTGACACCCTTGACGAGTTTACCGACTCTTTATTTTACTATATATTTATCGCACGCGAAGAACAAACTGGCCGGTCTTACTACCCGTGCGCTCGGCTGTTTCCAGATGATACACACAGATAGAGACGCTCACCAAACCCCAGTCCCTCCGCTCCACCTAAGAGGTACTCCTCAGCACGTATGTGGACTTAGAGTAACCTCCGGCTTCGGTAGAGTGACCGTGATCGTGTTTAGTCAGTTTGCCAAATCGAACCGAGGCGAAATAGTAACGCGTACTGGTCCGGCCAGATTTCTCTGGATGGAAGCAGCTTACACCTATTGCCTATGCCTCACAATAGCGAGTGGTACAATAACGAGATCCCAGCGGGGCACTCTTAGGTGATCCGAGTGGCGACTCCTCGGTTTGAGGCGCGCACGTACCGAGGTTGGATCGACGGTTTGTCGATTCCAACAGACCGGTTTGGCCTCCCGAATACGCGCCGATTTTCGTCGAACGGAACACTTCGCGAACGCGTGTTTACTTGATCGCTTCCAGACGTAGAGTAATCTCTCGACGATCCGCATCGACCTCCTTCGATCGCTATCGAAAGTGGGGATCGATGCGTACGCATACCTAATTAGTGGGGCGATCTCGCTGTCCTTTGTTAAGACAAGGACCGTGCGCGATATCGCGGATCGCCGTGGTGGGATCGATATTTACTATCGATACACGGGAGCATCTATATGTGACCGACACGGTTACAGCACCATATATTTTTATCTTCACAGTGTTGTGGCTGATGTCAAGGCGAGTTCAATGATGTGGTACACTATGACCTACAAATGACCTTGAACCAGAAAATTTATGATAAGACAATGATAACTTCAAAATGTGCAATCATTTTATTTGAACTAAATTAAATGTTCGAAATTATGATCTTGAGCAGTAACACAAACATTTAAACGTTTTACAAGGCAATCAATTGTACTTTCAATTGTTTCTGTTAGAATGGATCTACAAGATCTAATTATTTTTTCTTGCATTTTCTCTGGTGTAGTCGGTTGATCACCATATACATCATCTTTGAGTGTTCCCCACAAAAAAAAATCAAGAGAAGGTAGATCGGGTGAACGAGCTGGCCATAGTATGTGTCCATTACGTCCAATCCAGCGGTTTGGAAATTTATTGTTCAGGAATTTTCTTACGGTACGTGAAGAATGAGCAGGACAGCCATCGTGTTGGTAGCACATTACCCGACGAATTTCTAAAGGAATATCTTCTAAAAATATGGGCAATGTTTCTTCTAAAAGCGTAAGTTTGTTGGTAATCTTGTTTGTGTACGCTTAGAGATCACCTTTCGTTAACGGTATACGTGTTATGAGACCGAATGGCTTAAGAAATTAAATTTCCGTTGATCAAACAGAGTAGTTAAACTATACCTATTTATGAGTCCAAGGTCATTTGAAGGTCATAGTGTACCACATCATTGAACTCGTCTTGACATCAGCTACAGCACTGTGAAGTTAAAAATATCCCAACAAAAACATCCTGTAAACAGGAGCCAAGTTCTCTATGGCCGTAAAAAGTTGTGAGATCAAACAAAATACGGCCAAGTTCGTTAGCTTAGAAATACCTGTTGTAATACTGAAAAAAGCGTTTCTAAAAATTAGTATAAAAGAACGCTATTTAATTTTTAAAGAGTTACATGGAAGGCTAAATTATTCAAACTTGGCCGTTACTTTTTAAACCAATGGCCATAAAAGGTGTTAGGTAGCGGCCAAGTTTGAATAATTTATCCTTCCATGTAACTCTTTAAAAATTAAATAGCGTTCGTTTATACTAATTTTTAGAAACGCTTTTTTGCCTCCTGTTTACAGGATGTTTTTGTTGGGATTTCATTTATTTTTGTTTAAATTTCATCAATTATCAAGTAGGTATTACTCTTATCCCTGATTCATTAATTCCTAAACATTTTATCTTTAAGGTGGACATTAAGTAAATAAATAAATCGATTTACTACCTATTTATACCTACTTGAAACTTTGTCCCGTTTGAGGTTTATGTTGTTTTTTTTTTCTTTGTTAGTTGATTATTTTTTCTAATTGCAGGATGTTTTCTTTTTCTTTGTATTCTTGTTTTAGGAATTTTAGGGTCAGGGATTTGTACTTCTTCGATGTGTGGTCGGAGTGCCCACTCGCGGTCTTTAATTTTTCGAACTCTCGTTTTCTGGTTGTTGTTACGGGATTTCGATTAAGCAGACACGTATTTGGCTTTGTAATGCCTATATAAATATAAAAGAAAATAATACACTACACGCTAAAACTAGTGCGTGATTTATCAACAGTCTTTGGATTATAATTATTGCACGCTGACACAAAAGGAACAAGCAACCGACCATGCGGACAGACAAACAACGACAAAACGGATTTCAAATATACCGAACAGACACACAACACACACTCAGTCGTACCAACGTACAGTCACGCTACAAACGCAATCATACAAGTGCGCAGACACACCACACACGCAGTCATACCAACACACAGAATAAACTTAAGACAATATAAGAAAAATAATTAACAGTTCTCAACACTCCTCCTTAATTAGTTTTCTCCGCAGATCTTCAAACAACCTTCGAGTCAGTGGCTTCGTTAATATGTCAGCAAGCTGATCCGAGCTTTTAACGTGCTTCAGCTCAACTGTCCTTCCGATATGTTCCTGAACGAACTTTCTCGGAATGTCTATATGCTTCTTGCCCTTCGTTACTTTCCCTTCATGGGTGTTGTGCAGCATGTGAATGGCAGACTGATTGTCTATATGCAAGACCGTCGGTCTGTGTGAGTCCAGGATATGAAGTTCTCCTCCAAGACGTTGAATCCAACAAATCTCGTCGATTGACGATACAGCTGCCCTGTACTCAGCTTCGGCCGTTGAGGTTGCCACGAGACGTTGCCTCTGTGCGTACCATACAATAGGACCTCCTCGCATGATGAGACCCCCACTCGTCGAGTGCCCAGTACGTGTATCTCCTCTGTAGTCGGAGTCCGTATAGGCCACAAGTGTTTTACCTCCGTCGAAGAATATTCCGAAATTTGTGGTTCCTCTCAGGTACTGAGAAATACGCTTAATCATCCGCCAGTGACTCACCATGGGTGCGCAATTAAATCTGCTTAGATAAATTGACAGCAAATGTGATGTCCGGACGAGAGATGGTAGCCAAGTATAATAAGCTCCCTACAGCTTCTCGGTAGGGTTCAATCTTGTCTAGTGGTTGATCATTGACGAATTTCTCCTCATCTGTCATCATTCCTCGCTCCATTGGTGTTGAGGATGGATTTGACGTGTCAAATTTAAATCGTTCCACTATTTTCTGTGTGTATTGTGGTTGGTTCACAAAGATTCCATGAGGACCAATTTTGATCTGCATTCCCAAATATGACACGTCATTTGGGAATCCCCTGTCAAATGTCATTTTGAATTCCTTTTTTAGTCGAACCAGAATCTGCAGTACAGCTTTTTTGTTTTTTCCTGTAACGAGACCATCATCCACAAACAAAGCTATTATGATGGTCCGGTCTTTATTATAATAGATGCACGGATCGTCATCCGTGTTGTTGAAATCAAGTTTCTGTAAGGACTTGGAAAATTTTGCATTCCAATTTTTCGGCGCCTGCTTCAGACCGTAGAGGCTCTTTCTCAGCCTGCAGACTCGATTTGTGCCATCACTAAAGCCCTCAGGCTGATACATGAAGATCTCCTCCTCTAGATCGCCATACAAGAATGCAGTCTTGACGTCAAATGTTATTATCTTCATTTTTTCTAGGCTAAGACTCAATCTAAGACATTGCTAGACATTGCTAGGCAAAGAATCAATCGAATTGACGCGTGACGTGCAACTGGATTGAATGTTTCGAAGTAATTGACTCCTTCCTTCTGTTGGAAACCCCTGACAACGAGTCTGGCCTTAAAACGACCTTCCTGTTTTTGCCGTAGCACCCAGCGACAAGTCAACGGCTTTGCATGGCTTGGTGCCTCTACCAAGTCCCATGTTTTCATTTTTGTTAGTGACTCAAACTCGTCTGACATAGCTTCGCGCCAGTTTTTGTTGGCTAATAAATTTGGCTGGCTTTTTCAGGGTCTCACGATCACGTAACATGCGTTGCACGGGATGACTCGTGTTTAAAGCGGCAGACGAATTGTTCACCTCCTCGGGTGTGTCAGAACCTGCTTCACTGGCTGATCGGTAGTTATCTTCACTGTTGGTGTCAGAATCTCCAGATTCTGAATTTTCGGGTTGTTGTCTGAAACTGTTATATTCGTTTTTATTCAAAGAAGTTTCAAATTTCGTACCTGTGTTTTCTGCAGTCTTAGTCTTTTCGTTGAATATTACGTTGTCCGAGCTAACAACGCAGCGTTCAGAATCTAAGTATACTCTGTAGCTCGAGGAATCCAGATTATATCCAACAAATATTCCTTTTCGTGATTTTCTCTGCGTTTTTGCCCGTTTATGATCAGAAATTAGGACATAGCATTCGCATCCAAATCCTTTTAGTTTATTAATGTCCATTTTCCGTCCAAACCATAATTCCGCAGGACTTTTGTCTTTCACTGAACTCATACCAGTTTGATTCAGTGTAAATACGGCGTAGTTAACAGCCTCAGCCCATAGGCTTTCACGAAGTCCTCGGTTATGAATGGCAGACCGTGCTGCTTCTACCACCGTTCGCATTTCTCTTTCTATTCTGCCATTCTGTTCAGGAGTATATGCATTTGATTTTTGATGAAGTACTCCAAGCTCCTCCAATAGTCTTTCAGTGATCACATTCTTAATTTCTGTCCCATTATCTGACTTGAGACACTTGACGTTTCTGCCAAACTGATTTTCAGCTAATTTTAAGAATGTTTTTAGTTTCGATGCAGCCTCATCTTTGGTTTTTAGGAAGTATACAGTGCGAAAATGCAAGAAATCATCCTTGAACAGTAAAAAGTACTTAGCTCCTCCCAATGATAGAATGTTCATTTCACATAAGTCAACGTGAATTTCATCCAAAGGTTTTGCAGCGACTTTTGGATTTGTTGGATGTGAGACACGGTGCTGCTTTCCATATATGCACCCTGTGCATGTGTAGTTCTCCCAATCATCTGTATATTTGATACTATGTCTTTTTAAAATGTCTCTGACATACCTTATGTTTTGATGAGCCAATTTTTCGTGCCACATCCTGATGGATGTATTTACCAGACATTTGTTTAATTCCTCTTGACGAAACATCATTTGATACAGTTTTCCATCTCGTTTGGCAATTGCTACAGTTTCCTTGGTATCTACTGTTTCAAAGACAGACTGGTCTGCATTTCAGGTTGTACATAACCTCTATCTAGCATTTGTGTCACAGAAAATAGATTGAAGGTTAGTTTTGGCACATATAGAACATTCTTTAAAACAATTTTACACCAATCTCTTACTTAATCTTGAACTTGATCTTAATCATTGAACGCTTCCAGGTGTATATCACCAATTTCGACACCTTCCAGTTCCGCACCATCACCAATCATGACCATGATTGGTTGTTCAAGCTTCACAGAGTTGGTTATCCAGTCTACCCTAGATGTCATGTGCTGCGTAGCAGCACAGTCTTGATACCATTCGGTATTGCACTCGGCCCTGGAATTTTTGCTGTTCAATTCTGCTGTCGTTAGGCCCATGGTGATGAAAGCTCGGCGATCTGACTTTCTGGAATCACTTGGACTGGATTTAAAATTCTTTTCACTAGTATTTCTGACATTTGTGGTTTTTTGACATTCTCTTGCAAAGTTACCTTTTTGGTTGCAGACATTGCAGGCGTAATTGTTCTTGCAGTATGTAATATATTTGGCGCATGGCTTGTTTTTGCAATGTTTCTTGACGTGACCCTTCATTCCGCACTTGAAGCATTCTACGGGTGAGTTTTCCTGCGAATTGGACTTCCAAGACATCTTACCAGAGCTTGTGACTAGAGCATTTGAAGATTCAGGTTTCTTTTCTTTTTCGGTTTCAGTCAATCTGTCTTCTTCCAGTCGCAGACGTTCAATTAGTTTGTCGAGTGTCTTGTCTGTTCCACTTACATTGTCCCATGCAGTACGAAAATGATGAAGTCTAGGTGGCAGTATTCCCAGAATTCTTGTCATCGTCCAACTATCCCGTACTTCTTCGCCTTCAGCTGTTAAATCCTCTGCGTATTGCTGAATTGTTAGACAGTTTTCAACAGTCGATTTTGTGACGTCATATTTGTAACTGAAAAAACGTCTTTGCAGACCTTCAATTGTGAGATCGGATTTCTTTCCGTAAATTAATTCCAGTTTGTTGAGCATTTGCTGCGCGGTCTTACAATTTGCTATTTTTTTGGCTATATTACTACTCACGTTTAGACCTGTGAATGCTTGTGCTTCTAGGTCTTTCCTGATCCATGATTTTACATGTACATCTGCGACTGGCCCATCGGGTTTCACTTCCAACCCTGATGCGACTGAAAATAGATCCTTGGCTCTCAGAGCTAGATTCAGTTTGAATCTCCAAGAGATATAGTTCACTTCTCCTTGCGATTCTTCGGACAGTACTTCCATTTGTGACTTGATAGAATCCATGGCTTCCGTTTGTACGGTATTTGTATGTGTATAGTAAGAAAAAAAATTCAGTTATTTTCCAAACCTTCAAAGAAAATCTTCATGCAAAGCATGCAGTCAGGCAATATAAGCAGTCTAATACAGCAGTAAGGGGCCCATAACCTGTTGTTACGGGATTTCGATTAAGCAGACACGTGTTTAAGGGTGTAGATCTGGATTTGACCTCGAAATTAGTTTGAGCTCCGTCCAGTAGGGGAGCTGGGTACAGTTTTTACAGAATGGTTCGGAGGCACAGCAGGCGCACGTACCTACACGCTTCCCGAGCGGTGAGCTGTGCCACACACTCTCACTCGAGCACACCAACGAGCATCAACGTAGTGACGTCACGTGTGCGTGTGAGCCTAACTTACCGGCAACACTTGTCATCCTCCGTTTTACCGATACAATGATGGAATTGCCGGGTGACCGAATGCTAAGAACCGACATCAGCGCTCGTAGCGGAAAAATTCCGCGGCTGTAATTTCCGAGTACCGTCCCTTCTGAGATATGCTTCAGTTCCTGACGTTAGGTGGGTTTAAATTCGTTTGATTTAACATAATAAACGTTGCATTGACATTGTATGTGTCCCCCGCATTGCGCGAGCTATCGATCGTTTCTATAAAAATCCTACTTCTCTCGATATTTAAGAAAATGTGTGTCTCTTGACAGTGGCAGCACTGTCGCGCCGCCCGATGCTTCTCGCGGCTCCGCTACATGCTGCCGAATAATGTAAATTACGCCTCGAAAACGCAATAGTAGGCCACTTGGGCGAGCTCGCGAAATAGATTGATCTTTTATCTAGCGATTGTGACTACGTAGGGGTCCCAAATGTACATTAGCGAGACGAATAACGTCAGGAACTGAACCCTTGCAATCTCGTGTACGTATACAGTCGCTAGCGGTGTGTGAGTTCGAGTGTGTGAGAGAGATCTATACCCTTAATTATGAAGGTTTAAGAGGGAAAATATATTTGGCTTTGTAATGCCTATATAAATATAAAAGAAAATAATACACTACACGCTAAAACTAGTGCGTGATTTATCAACAGTCTTTGGATTATAATTATTGCACGCTGACACAAAAGGAACAAGCAACTGACCATGCGGACAGACAAACAACGACAAAACGGATTTCAAATATACCGAACAGACACACAACACACACTCAGTCGTACCAACGTACAGTCACGCTACAAACGCAATCATACAAGTGCGCAGACACACCACACACGCAGTCATACCAACACACAGAATAAACTTAAGACAATATAAGAAAAATAATTAACAGTTCTCAACACTGGTATACTAGAACGGATAGGTCTGGTCGATATAAGGATCTTAATCTATTGTATTCTATTATTGCAGTCTCTTGGGCTTTAATTTTACTCGGGTCGAAGTTAATGAAGTGAATTCCATCCAATGTTTTTACTCGAGAAAGAGCAACGTAGGCTTAGCCACACGAAAATACGGATGAACCCAAATCTATAAGTGCATTTTCCAAACTTATACCTTGACTCTTATGAAGCGTGATGGCATAGGCAATGCATAATGGAAACTGTTCACGGTGAACATATGCCCGGTTCATTATTTCAAACTTTGTTTTTACAGGTTTTAATTCGTACAAGAGTCCATGGTTGAATTCAATTTTAACGTTTTTAATTTTTTTTTCTGTCTTCGATATCTCTCTGAACATCTATTACTGTACCTATAGAGCCATTAACTAATCCTAGACTCACGTCAAAGTTCCTTCTCAACATTACCCTCACACCTTGTTTGATTATCATTTTCTTTTCCAAGCCAGCTGTCATAGATGAATCTTCTTCAAATTTCTGTAGGGTTTTATTAGCTCGAGTTGTAAGGTAACGAGGACAGTCTAAGGTATCAGTGGCAATGAGTTCTATGGCGGGATGTTGAATTGTGTCAAGCATAGCAGAGTTGAGTTGGTCACACATATTTCGGGTAGGTAACAAACATACAGTATTAGTAGGCAGATTGGCAAGATGAGAACAAATCTCACGCAATTTACTTGCATTTGAATTACTATTGAGGGGAATGAGTTTTCGAACAAGAATGTTGCGGTCCTCTTCAGTAACAATTCCCATTCTTATCCTATGGAGCATATCAATGAAAGAGTTATCATTAATTTGCCTCATATTAATAGTCAGCTCTTCGTAAGAAAATAGATCTTTCCAGATGTTTGGAGTATTAAGGCAACCTATAATTTTTTGAACCTCTGAAGGAGTCATCTTTTCAAATGGAGATTTTTCTCTTACAGGTGGTAGTTGCAGTAGGTCTCCAAGGACTAAAATATGTTTCTTACCGAACCAGCCATCATTTTCGTCATTTGTATTATAGATTTCAGAAAGACGCAGATGTATGAATGCAAGTGTAATATTTGATATCATCGATACTTCGTCTATTATGAACAAAACAACATCTCTCAATTCAGTCCTCAACACTTTCAATACCTGATCACTTAGTTGTTTATACTTGGGAGTACATTTATGTTCTACAGGTAACTGTAATAATCTGTGAATAGTTAGTCCTCCTACATTGAAAGCTGCAATGCCTGTGGGAGCGGTTATGGCTACTTTTTTGTTCAAGTTTTGTTGAACCCATGCCTTAATTGTTTTTATTAGATAGCTCTTTCCTGTGCCACCGGTTTCACTAACGAAGCAGCGAAGAATAATAGAATTATTTTCACTTGATTTTTGTAATTTATTTATGATGGATTGAAACACCCTCTCTTGATCTAGGTTTAAATTCTGTATGAGAGTTTCAGCATCTACTGCAACATCGTTGGCGTTATTGAAATCTTCCATGGCATCTATTGCTTGTTCTGGGGCAAAATCTAACGGATTGTCAGGACCTTCATCTTCTTGTATGTTCTCCTCGTGTGTTTCTAGTTCGGCTACTTTAACTTCTACCATTTGGAAAGCTTTATCTATGGTATTTTTCATTTCTGTTTGGAGCTCACCATACATCAATCCTTCCTTTAGTTCTGTCTTTACGCTATTGAAAGCTTCAGTGTATGTGTCAAAGCCCATTTTGAGTTGTGATATATCACGCCATGGTTTGAACAGAAGGATTAGTGAGAAGTAATGTTTTTCGGGCCATTCTTCAACCTCAAAGTTGTAATGATTTATCAGATAAGGTCTCGTTCTCTTTTTTAAAAACTTTTTTCCTTCAGTCAAAACATAGTAGACTGCAGTAGGACTCGCTGGTTTTGACGTAACCACATCATAATGCTTAGCAAAATCGTAGAGGTGGGTTTGCTCTAGTGCTTTAGGTCTATTCGGATAATAAGTGTCAACCCAGGATTCATGAAAAATATCAGTAGACTCTGGATTTAATTAATGAATTTCTGTTTTGCTCTTGATCCTGCGGTTTCGGTATATGTTGACATCTATCCATCTTATAGTGGTTTGTGAGTCTGTTCCATACAAAGAAATTCCCAATAGAGTATCGCTAGCTTCCAGAGCTCCACACTCTCTATTGGCCAATGCTCGAAGTCCCACATTAAAGAGTCGACTGCTCAACGATTTTGTTGAATTGATATCACAAAATGTATCATTGACATGAGTTTTTTCACTTTTGGTTGTATACTTTGTGACGTAATAATTCATCATAGCAGTTTTCTCTCCCACGTATTGAATATCAACGTTTCCATTCCAAGCAAGTAAAACGGTTGGATTCGTTTTACATTGTAAAGACGACTATTTGGTGAGAGAGTTTTTCTTGCTGCTATGGATTCCACAAGATCCTTGATGACAAGTTCATCAGTGACAGGACGAGGGAAACCAAACCTACAAACGGAGACAAATCCTTTGTTTGTTTTTTTCTTCCTCATACAGTAACTTTTTTTTTTATATTATTTTACGTCGCTTTGTGAATTCCTATTCAGGAATTATTTCGCGACGGGACCTACAGTTTTTATGAGGTGGGTTCCGAACCACCTTGGGCAACACAGTTTACAGAGCACATGGAGTATTTCCAGAGGTGCCGGCGTCGGGGATCGAACTCGCGACCACGGAGTCCGTAGGCGCACGCACTACCCACTGAGCCACTGCGTGCCCCTCATACAGTAACTGTTGTGCTTGTGCGTCTGATAGGATATTACACGCTGATGTAAGGTTGGAGAAAGGTTCTTGTCAGGTATAGCACAAGTAACATGTTCTGAAATGAAAGAAGCTACCTCATCCAGTGAGGATTCTTGAAGAATTGGAGCATCGTTTACCCATAACATTAAATGAAAATGTTGGGCGCCTCTCGCCTGGTACTCCCGACGCCAGAAATAGTGCTCCATATTATCTAACGGGTTATCTGAAGACATGAGGAAGTCAAGCATAGCTTTAAACTTGTTGTCTATGAATCTGGAAGTTGAAACAGGATCCAGAGCTACCAATTCGCTGGGGACCGAGGGTAAGTGGCCTCTACAATGGTGACTCGGATCCATTGTAGAGCCGTCCTCTCTATTTGAGGGGTGTCACTTACCTAAATCCTCTTGCTCCACCTCCTCGTGGTGGTCCCTGGGACACACTTCGGTGTGTGCTAACGGAGCAAGGGGTACCTAGTGCCTTGAGCAACCTGTTGATTGCTCAAGGCCCCATACCGTAAACCGGCTTGCCGGAACGGGAGGCTTGCCTGCACCGGCCGGCCCGCGAGGATGACAACCTCTTAAAAAATCCTTAACTCTAAGTTTTGGTGTGCGGCGAGAGAGCACCCCCGGGTTAGACACCGGGTGGTGGGTCGGTGAGCGCATCGGCCATTAGCACACCAACCCCGTGGCACCTGCCCGCCCCACGGTGGTATTCAGGGCTTACCGGTACAAGCGGCTCTGGGCCGGTGGACGTTGACCTCCCGCAGATTTATTAAATGGCTGATGAGTGAAGCACCATGGCAACGTGGTGTTGTAACCAAGGCCAATATGAAACATGATGACACATTTAAAGGATAAGGATATGATGAATACGAAGTGGATGGTCAAGGAGAGTGAGGAGAAGGTGCATCGAAAGAAGGATCCTGTGGAGGGAGAGAAAATCAGGTCTGGGAGGAGGAAGAAGCGGACGAAGACGAGGAGAACGGAGTCGCCTGGAGGGTTGTCGGATTCCTCTTCGGGGGGTGCTAGCCGGGTTCGTATAGAATACCCATATGGGCCTTCGGACAGTATTAGATACTGGGAGAAAATGGAGGAATTGGGGCTTACCTCCCCTTACCCCTCTAGTGTGGTGGTTTCCACCGATACTGATGCCGGACAGCTGGATGATCCCATTAGTACTCTGGCTGATGAGTTCGAGCCGCTTCGTTCTGCTGCGAGGACCGAGGGACGTCCCAGGAAGAGGAGGGAGCTTTTGTCGACCCTTATGCGGATGGCGAAAAGGCTTAGGTTTTTAGAGAAGGAACGCATGCGGAGGAGGAGTAAGAAGCGTTGCAGGATCGATGACGAGGAGAGACGGTTGGCTTCGGTTGGGAGCCCTGCAAAGAAAAATAAAGATGATGTCCCCCCCTCTCCCCCCGGTGGGGGTGAGTCCGGGGACGCGCAGAAGAAAGATGAGGTAGTCCCACCCTCTCCCCCGATTGGGGGTGAGTCCAGGGGTTCGAAGAATGAGGAAGAAAAGGGGACCCTCCTCTCTCCCCCCGTGGGGGGTGAGTCCGAGAGCCCTAAGAAGAAGGAAGTAGAGGTGATCCCACCCTCTCCCCCTACGGGGGGTGAGTCCAGGGATCGAAAGAAGAAGAAAGTAGAGAGGACCCTCCCCTCTCCCCCTGGGGGGGGGGTGAGTCCGAGGATCCTGGTGTAGGGTACTTACCGATTGAGATGGTTTTGAGTCCTAAGTTGCTTCGGATATATCGAGCACCTAAACTGTATGACGCGCGGAGGAGATCGACTAGATCGAGATCGGATACGTCCGCTCGGAGGGGAGACATTTTGGATGTTGCTCCTGTTGCGTCCACAGCGGCGGTTCCCCCGTTGTCTCCAGGGTCTGTTAAAGGTATTCAGGAGGACCCTGAGCGTTTCTTCCACCAGGCATTTGGTGCACTTTCCGAGGACATTAATAGGTTGCTCCCGGAAATGAACGAATTGTATGATTATATGGAAAACAACAAGAATGTTCGTGTCGAATATAAGACAAAGGCACGGATGATTAATACCGGTTTTGCTGATCTGGCGAAGATGAAGATGGTGATGGTCAAGTCCGATGAAGAGCGTAAGGCTCGATCCTTGGAGAGGCCTCAGGGTGCCGGTATGGCTAGGAAAGACGTTGGTGTCATGACTTCCCCCACGGGAGAGTCGGCGGGTTCGCCATCGAAGAGTTCGGCGATGAGTTCCCCCTTCTTATTTAAAGGAAGACCAGAGGCGGCGGTGTCGCGTGGCTCTAGAAAGAGAAGAAAGGACCCGGTTCATCCTACGGGTCTGAAAAAGACTAGAGACGTCAGTTACGACAGTAGCGCCGTCTCGGAGGTGGATCCGGTTGATGACTCGATGGCTCAACCCGCTGGATACGATCCGGTTGAGGAGCTCCTTAAGGACCTGATTCTGAAAAGAAAGAAGATGGTTTCATGCTTGGAGGTTTTGCGCTCTATGGATACTTATCTGGATGGCGTTGATAAGATACTGTCCCGGGAGCAAGGTGTTGCCGGATCTGCGGAGGAGGCCGAGATGTTGGGAACGGCCGCGGCTGTTTCCAGATCCATGCGGGCGGATTTGAGACGTGGCCCTTTCACCGGGACTTCTATACCTGGTGTGACTCCGGTTCCAGTGACAGCAGAGGCTGCTGCTCCTACTTGGGCGACGGTGGTAAAAAAGAAGAGAGGTGTACCTATAATTACCAAGGTCACCAATGTGACTGGCGCCACGGGCCAGTTTATTCCACCGGCGGCGAAGGTTTCGAGGCCGCGGTGGTCGATTCCTCGTCCTGCTGCTGTAGTAGTTAAGGTCAAGGATGACCAGGAATTTAAGGTTGCGTACGAGAAGATCTGCCAGTTTGATCTCGAGATCAAGGATATATGCCCCACAATTGATGGGAGTACTATTTTGGCTGCGGTTGCCAATCAGCTGGACGTGGGAATCGAAGACATCTCTTTGAAGACGCTGCGCATGTCTCAGGGTGCACAATTGGCGGTGGTCAATGCCCCTATCCGGTTGATTGCTAAGGTCAATGAAAATAACCGGATTAGATTGGAAATGACGTATGCCCATATGAGCGCGGCTCCCAAATTTGTTAGATGTTACCGGTGTAACACCATAGGACATGTGAGTGCAAATTGCAAAACCAAGATGAGTGGTGATTTTAGATGTCGGAAGTGCGGTGAATGCGGGCATAGAATGCCTCAATGTAAAAACACTTTTAAGTGTATGGATTGCGTGGAAAGAGGCATTCCGCATGACCATTTGATTGGAACAATGGCATGTTCGCTCTTTAGGAATCACTCTAGCGAACATAAGAGTGAGTTTGCGAGATATACTCAGTCTACACGAGTGAGATCTAGCTCTAAGTCGCGAAATAAACAGTTGCCGCATAGATCCGACACGGAGATGGAGCTGGACTCCATGCCTCCTCTGTAAATAGTGTGTTCTGTACATATATATATTTTAAGGTATTATAGTATGTTAATCACTTACCGTTGTTTTGTGGATGTATGTATGTTCCTCGTGTGTGGGTGTACGTGCGTATGTGGGTGTGTGTGTGTATACGTGTACTTGTTACATCGGTATGATGCGTGGAAACGACGTATGTGTGTGTTCATGTATGTGTGGTGTGAATGTCTGTGTGGTGTGAATGTGGGTTCTCTCCTAGAAACATAAGTTAGATGTATTTGCTCTTATTGGATCGATGTATATACTTACCTTATCGGATGGTTTGTTTTGTTTGTGAAGGGTGTCCTTGATACTTGGAAAGAGAAATGGCGTTATAATTATGCGAGTAGATTTGTACTTACCTTTGTGTGTGTTGTAGTGTGTGTGCTGCGGTATGAGTGTTCGTGTATGCTTGGTTATGCATGTGTGTTATTATTGTAAAGTATAGTATAGGAAGATGCGCCCGTAGGCGCTTGGAATACCCGGCAGTAAGGGGAGACCCGGGAGAATTGCCAGAAGCGGAGCCCCGGGTCGAGCCGATTTTCGGGATTCTAGTTGTGTAGAGGGCCGTTCCATTGAATGTCCCGGGAGAGAGGATGTTAGTCGGTATTCCCGGTCCTTAAGACCGGGCGAGTCCGACACTACCCCGCCGAACGGCGGGGTGTCCGTAAATGGATTTACCTCTCTCCCTTAACAAAAAAAAAAAAAAAAAAAAAAAAAAAAAAGGGCTACCAACTCGCTAATGCTTTTCTTTTCGAATTCAGGGCCGTTAACTTGTTTCAAGTACTCCCCCAGATCTGTCCACATCCACTCAGAGGGACTCATTTTTAGAAACCATGTGGCGGGACCATAATCTTTTGTCATACATACAACGTCATTCCTTGGTTTCTTCATCTTTGTTTAGCATATCTATGTACTGTGCAGCACGGACAAGAATGTAGAGCTCATGATACTTGTTCAGAGGGTCTTGGGGTAGTGGTAACTAGTTCAGTGTCTCCTCCAGTGGTAAAGGTAAATGAAACGTGCGGCCTTTAACTTTTTTGACCATTTGGCGATTGGGTATATTTTTTTTTACCAATTGGGGTCATATTGCAGACAACCTGGAAAGCTTTTGCTCTCTGTATAAGTAGTTTTTCATAGTTATTTAAGTGTTTTTACTTCCTCCGGAACTTGGCTAACAAACATATTACTTAACATACAAGTGGCAGGTAACTCATTATTACGAATACTTTTCAGGCACGTGTGACAAATATGTGGGATCTGAGGCAAACTTTTCAGATTGTTGTAAATAGTCTATAAGTTGTTCCCATATTCTAAAAGAATCTAAAGGTTTACGAAGATTTTTTAAACAGGAAACATCTCGCCAACATAAGAGTCTATTACAAGAAATGCAACTCATCCTGGGCGGGTCTTGGGATTTCTTATAGAAGGCTTTGAAGGATGTCCTGTTTTTGTTCAATATGTAATCTTCAGGCACCAAACCTATGTCAACGGCGTTCATTAGACATACCTCCCCTGAGTTAGGTGCCTGTCCAAGTGATTTAATTTTCACCTCATCCACGCTGGACAGTGCCTCGTCAATAGTAATTATGTGTTTGCTGTCACTTTTCAATTTGTAAAAATGTCGAACTAGTGTTCTGAGCTCTGGAAAATGGGATTTTATTTGGTTGAAAATTAAAATGCTCTTATCAAAGTTTGAGTCGATTACCATTGTATATATTTGTGGGGCAGTTTTTTTCATGAATTCTTTCAAGACCGATTCAACTTTGCACAGAGATTCATTATTTAGGAGGCACACCCTATCGTCACAGGACCAAACCAAGCTTTTACGATTTTCTGTGACATTCTGAATGACTGCTTTTCCACAGATATCATCAATAGCTATAGGTTCAGTTGCCGTGTATACTTTTTTGGACGTTTCTGCATAATATGGCTCTTGATTACTACGGTGCTCAGATCGTCCAAACAATACTTGGAACTTATCCTTAACACTAGACTCAGAAGAACAAGATTTAAGTTTTTCAAATCTAACCGTAAATTTATCTTTTAAGTGTTGAAATGTCTTAAACACATTTGATACTAAAGATTTTCTTCTATGAAGAGTCCACTTAACGAGTTTTTCTGTTTCTATTCTGTTGCTTATTTTTTTGCTAAGATTGTTAACGATGTGTTCTACGTTACCCTTGAATTGTAAACTTTTCTTTTGCCTATATATTGCCACAGCCTTTCTATTAACCTCGGGATTAGAGGCATTGTAAACAGCAAGAGATTGTTGGTGTACCTCCGGATGTGACTGGCTGTATAAGGTTACAGCTTTACGGTTAACTTCTGGGTGTGAAGAACTATATGCGGCAACAGCTTTACGGTTAACTTCTGGGTGTGAAGAACTATATGCGGCAACAGCTTTGCGGTTAACTTCTGAGTGTGAAGAACTATATACGGCAACAGCTTTACGGTTAACTTCTGGGTAAGTCTGAGTGTATGTGGCAACGGATTTACGATGTATTTCGGGATTAGCAGTGTTGTATTTGTCGAGAGTATCTTTGCGTGCTTCAGGGTTGTTTCCAGCCTGGGCAAGTTGTTGGCTCCGAGTAAAATCCGATGTTTTGGGTCTTCCACCTTTATTTTTCTTGGGGCGTCCAACCTTTCGTTTTTTGGTTGTTTCTACTTGTTCTACTAGCGGTGTACGAGGTGGGAGAAGTGCCGGCCTATCATTATCATTTAAACTGTCATCAGGAATCAGAACATCATAATGTCCTGATCGTAGATCACCACTGAACAAAAGTTTAGTAATGGGGCCGGTGTTCTCAAAAGTTCCACGGTGGGCATTCTCAAAATCTTTGTGAAAGAATTGGAATATAAAAGGGAAAAGTGCACCTGCAGCTTTTAACTCGGAGCATGCACCATATGTACTTGGTTTTGACATATCTCTCTTATATGCCTCTCGAGAAGAGTAACTCTCGAACCATCACGGGCGCAGGTTAAAGTTACATGATCCTCCCAGTTGTTATAGACATGGTTCACGATGGCACACCTAACTTCCTTATCTCGATAGATTGTGCCATACACGATGTATGAAATAGAGTGAAACAAACACGAACAGTCGGGAGGCATATCCACAATTTTGTGACGACACATTTTGCGGTTAATTGAAAGATTGTCGACGTAAGGAATTTGTTTAGCTTTTTCCATTTCTTAAATTATCCAAGCTGAACTTCTGGGTGAGAAGAACTATATGCGGTAATCCAACACATTCGGCAGGCCTGGGCACGTTAGGGGTCCCTCAAACGCCTGCTTCTTCTCCCACCAACCTGCTCGCAACGAGCGAAGCGCGTTCTTTCTCCATGGTAACGGTGGATGCTGGTGGGAGGCAGTGGAGCGCTATGGTAGGGACGGCTTTGTCTCAATTGAGACAAAAATGCCCAGGCCTGACATAAGGAGAAAAAAACTTTCTTACCCCGACGGGATTCGATCCCCGGTCTACCGCTTGGTAGTCCAACTCCTTAACCGCTTGGACAACCGACGATCTTAGAATGATAGCGAACATTTTGGTATATATTGCAAAGAATAATTTATGCGAGAACTTGGCTGTTGCACCACCGTGCACCTAGAAGATATTAATTATATATATAATTTCGGTTGTCTTATTATTATTTTTTTTTTTTGAAAAATTCAAAAGACTACATACGCCATGTGGTTGGGCATACCCTATATGCTTCCAGTTACGCCCTTTAAAAATTTCGTTATTTTTGCGGTAGGAAGAACCGTTACCGAGATACAGCCATTTTTTAAGACTAGATTGGCTGACCATCCCCACCACTTAGATTACGCTTTTTTTAAGGTGTAAAATTTTAAAGTTCATTATTTCAAACTTTGTTTTTACTAGTTCTAATTCGTACAAGAGTCCATGGTTGAATTCAATTTAAAAAGAAAAAAAATTTTTTAAAAAGTAAAATTTCAAACTTTGATAATTATTCCTTTGATGGTTTGTTATGGTGGACCTATGTACCAATTTTCAAGCTTGTAGGTCAATGGGAAGTACCCAAAAGGGTTTGATGATCTGTCAGTGAATGAGTGAGTGAGTGAGTGAGTGAGTCAATGACAAATTTAGCGATTTTTGTGGTCCTATATCTCGGAACCTACTAATGTTGGAAGATTAATGTTTTGCCAATATTGAGACATGATAGCACTTAACAAGTGTACGAAATTACATCTCTCCATCTGCCTCCATTTCCGAGTTACAAGCCTCTAAAAAACGGCCAAGTTGTTTTGTGTAAAAGGAGGTAGTGCGAGACGAGAACTTGGCTGGTGCACTACCGTGCACCTACCCAGTAAGCCAGGAATTTCCAGGGCCAAGTCATACCAGGGACGAAAACATGCAGAATAGAGGACGATCCACGCTTGGAGCATACCAAGGCCGGTTTAGTTCAATCTTGGACGAGATTCTATGTTGGCAGCCGTCGCTCTCTCAGATGGCCAATGGACCAGGTATTATACCTCGGCTGAGAGTCGGCCCAGGGCCGGCCGGCGGCGGCCGAATTTTCCTTTGGAAACGGTACCCTAGAAACTGTCCCTAGAATTCCCCTAGAATACCGTAGAAATCTGGCCGAAACTTGGGTTTGCGGGAATACATTTGACGTCCTTTACGAGCAAATTTTGAACTGTATAAAGGCTCAATCTAAAGAGTAAGGTTCAGCGCAGAGCGCTCTGGTCATGCCGTAACGTGATTATGTTGATATCTAATAATATGAGTGTCAAAGTAGGGAAAAAAGTCGAGAAATCACCCGCAGAATCCCAATGTATTTTTCTGTTACAAAAACAGTTTTTTGACTGCTATCATAAGCAGGGCGCTATGCGCTGAACCTTCCTCTTTAGATTGAGCCCACACCCAGCCCAAAATATGCTCGTGTAAGGACCTCAAATGTATTTCCGCAAACCCAAGTTTCGGCCAAATTTCTACGGTATTCTAGGGTATTCTAGAAATCTGGCCGAAACTTGGGTTTGCGGGAATACATTTGACGTCCTTTACGAGCAAATTTTGAACTGTATAAAGGCTCAATCTAAAGAGTAAGGTTCAGCGCAGAGCGCTCTGGTCATGACGTAACGTGATTATGTTGATATCTAATAATGTGAGTGTCAAAGTAGGGAAAAAAGTCGAGAAATCACCCACAGAATCCCAATGTATATTTCTGTTACAAAAACAGTTTTTTGACTGCTATCATAAGCAGGGCGCTATGCGCTGAACCTTCCTCTTTAGATTGAGCCTTTATACAGTTCAAAATTTGCTCGTATAAGGACGTCAAATGTACTCCCGCAAACCCATGTTTCGGCCAGATTTCTACAGTATTCTAGGGGAATTCTAGGGACAGTTGCTAGGGTACCGTTTCCAAAGGAAAATTCGGCCGCCGTCGGCCGGCCCTGGGCCGACTCTCAGCCGAGGTATAATACCTGGTCCATTGGCCGTCCGAGAGAGCGACGGCTGCCAACATAGAGTCTCGTCCAGATTTGGATTTTTTGCTATCTGGGTAGATATGGTGCCATTTAAAAATCATCGATGACCTTCAAAAGACTTTGAAAATGACTACAATCGGAACATTTTTTTATATCACCATATTTGCCCCCTTTAACAGTACAACTTTCCTCTCTAACATTTTCTTCAATCCCTAATCCTAACGAAGCTATTTAGGTGGCCTGTTTCTCGTGAACCACCCGGTATACACATATTGTTATTGTTCCCTTCCCATCCTTTTCTCCCTCCCTCATTCACACTTTCTTACTTTATATAAATATTTTTAGGTTATAAAAACTATATTTAAAATTTATGCTGAAGTAAATTATAATTTCATGTAATTAGAAATAACACTGTAACCAACTTATGAATACTTTAAAATGGATTATTAAAATTATTACCTAAATATTACACGCTTTTATAGTGCACAAAAGAACACTCTGCTGCGCACTACTACAAAATATATGTACTACACGAATATTCAAGATAGCAGCGAAAAGGTCCAAGTTATTCCATTTGACGAACCTGGCCACGTACGGAACATATTTCGTAACCAACTTTTTCTTCTCTACGCTATCGACATAAGTCTCCTTACTCTTATTTCATGAAGGTAACGTTACTACAGATTCCTGTTGCCGCCAAGTCCCATAAGGTGTCATGTCTATTCCTATCCCAACAAAAACATCCTGTAAACAGGAGCCAAGTTCTCTATGGCCGTAAAAAGTTGTGAGATCAAACAAAATACGGCCAAGTTCGTTAGCTATTTAATTTTTAAAGAGTTACATGGAAGGCTAAATTATTCAAACTTAGCCGCTACCTAACACCTTTTATGGCCATTGGTTTAAAAAGTAACGGCCAAGTTTGAATAATTTAGCCTTCCATGTAACTCTTTAAAAATTAAATAGCGTTCTTTTATACTAATTTTTACAAACGCTTTTTTCAGTATTGCAACAAGTATTTCTAAGCCAACGAACTTGGCCGTATTTTGTTTGATCTCACAACTTTTTACGGCCATAGAGAACTTGGCTCCTGTTTACAGGATGTTTTTGTTGGGATTTCATCTATTTTTGTTTAAATTTCATTTTGAAAATTTCGTTATTTTTGCGGTAGGAAGAACCGTTACAGAGATACAGCCATTTTTTAAGACTAGCTCGGCTGACAATCCCCACCACTTAGGTTACGCTTTTTTTAAGGTGTAAAATTTCAACGTTCATTATTTCAAATATTGTTTTTACAAGTTCTAATTCATACGAGAGTCCATGGTTGAATTCAATTTAAAAAGAAAAAAATTTTTTTAAAAAGTAAAATTTCAAACTTTGATAATTATTCCTTTGGGTGTTTGTTATGGTGGACCTATGTACCAAATTTCAAGCTTGTAGGTCAATGGGAAGTACCCAAAAGGGTTTGATGATCTGTCAGTGAATGAGTGAGTGAGTGAGTGAGTGAGTGAGTGAGTGAGTCAATGACAAATTTAGCGATTTTTGTGGTCCTATATCTCGGAACCTACTAATGTTGGAAGATTAATGTTTTGCCAATATTGAGACATGATAGCACGTAACAAGTGTACGAAATTACATCTTTCCATGTGCCTCCAGTTCCGAGTTACAAGCCTCTAAAAAACGGCCAAGTTGTTTCGTGTAAAAGGAGGTAGTAGTGCGAGAACTTGGCTGGTGCACTACCGTGCACCTAGATATCTCGTCTGTGCTTATACATTGATAGTACTACGCAGGTATAAACATTTTAAATAATAACCATAGAGCATATATTTGAGTGTAAAATAAAAAATGATTCGTTAAAAAAAATGAAGTAGTTCTCGATTTATTGCGAGTTTACTGAATGACTAAATTCCCACGAAATTCACGAAAAAGCGAGGGAGAGGGGGAATGTACTCTCTACCGTGGGTGTGGGATCTGATCCAGGCTATAAATTAGTGTCGGAGGGGGGTGGAGGATTTGGAGGCACGGGGATTGAGCTAACCCCGGCCCCGAGAGGGGAGCATGGCTCCCTTCGAGACGGGCCGACTTGAGTTAGTCGGTCTGTCCCTTTATGACCACCGGGTCTTTCAGGGGCGCGTGGAGGGTGGCGTGGGGAGGATCGGAGAGTGCCAGATCACGCCTTCGACGACCCTTCCTTACCGGTGGCGGCGTCTTCTTGCCCTGGCCGGGGCGGGGACCCTCGGGTCACCCGGACCGAGCGGTTCACGAAGACGCCGGAGGCCGTGGGTGGACCGAGCGGGGGCTCGGGAAGCCCATTTCGACGGCCCCTGGGATGGGGACACCGGGTGGGTTCCTCCGCCCGGGGTACTATAGTGTAGGTAGTGGGGGAGGCTAACACCTTCCCCAGGGTTGTATGATAGCTGGGGAGTGTCCTGTTGAGTATTCGCGTGATCCAGGCACTTCCCATTTAGCTTAGGCGGGTGTGGGATTTTAGTGGGTAGCCGCCGGGGACGGTTGCGCCTTCGGCGCCCCCCTCCCCGGTGTCAGTCCCACATAACCTCGGTTTCCCCCCGGGAGCCGAGGTATGTGTAACGCATTTCCCCACAAAAAAAAGGCTAGAAAGTAGTGTGGAAGCAGCACTATACCGGAGACAAGCAAAACCCGGGCGTGAGCACTCTCTTATTCCTCTCTGTCCATATCCACCACATTAGTGCGACCTGACCTCTATAACGAAGGTACGGTGTGCCTTCCATCTGCCCGCATTCTGTCCTCAGCTTGTGCCGGCACATCCTGCCGTCAGAAACTATTACTAATGCGGAAGTAGAAGTATACGCTTCTGACGGCAGATGCGCTGTCAAAATCTGAGCAGAATCAGTGCATTTTGCTTACTGGGGCATGTAGCTGAACCAACGGAACGATGGAACTTGAAACGCGTAAACACTGAATTTTGTTTCCCATATTTTGTTGTCGGGACAACTAAGCTTGAGATCTTTCCATTTTGTTCTTGATTGGCATTATTGAATAATATTCTATTATTTCATCGCACTTAAACACTATACTATACTATATAAATACATATATGTATGCACATATGTAGGGTACCAGGGTTTTTCCCAGTTTCCAAGAGGAACCTCGTACCGAGAGGTAGGGATTTCCTCCCCTATTCTCACAGGACTCTTTTGCCCCCACAAGGACAATATAAATAGCGCCCAAAAAGTCGCCTGGAGTCAGTTGTTAACACCGACACCTAGTTCACGGTTGTAAGCTCTCGCGTTTTGTATATACTAAATGAATCTGTTTTATCGGAATAGGTGAACCTTCTTTTCTTCTCAATTCATCCTATCTCCTCATATATATACAGGGTGTCCTAGACCACCCGTCCACCCCTATTAAAATGGTGGAGAGTGATTTTTATTGAAAACTAAAAAAAATTTAATAACTAATTCGGGTTCGCTCTATCGAATGGTGGTAGTTACAATTTCCGGTACTAACCTGAAATAGGATTTTCAGACCGGAAGTCTTTTTTTTAAATGGGACCTGGTATTTTTCACTGCATATTCAGATTGTATGAAAAAAATAATAAAAGTTTTGTCTCATACGTTTTTCTCGAAAATGCCTACATTGGACAGAAAATGAACTCCAATGTATGAATTCACATTTTTGAAATTATATAAAGATTTCATTTTTAATAATGAATTTGCACAAGTTACAGAACAAACAGTAAAGAACAATACCTACTCTAAAATAGATTAATAAACAACTTAACAGAAATAAACTATGGAAAACTTCTATTTTTTTTTGCGTGCAATCTGAATATGCAATAAAAAATATCAGGTCCCATAAGAAAACGACTTCCGGTCTGAAAATCTTATTTCCGGTTGGCACCGGAAATTGCAACTACCACCATTCGATAGAGCGTACCCGAATTATAGTTATTAAATTTTTTTTAGTTTTCAATAAAAATCACTCTGCACCATTTTAATAGGGGTGGACGGGTGGTCTAGGACACATATATATATGTGGGTGTACAGTACAGGGTGTCCCAAAAATGTTGTATTTCTTTGAAAAGGGTGATTCCTAAGGTCATTTGAAATAACTTTTTCCGTTACGAAAATGTTCTCCGCGCTTTGGAAAAACACGGGCCAATCAGAGCACGACTACTGGTAGTCGTCCGAGCCGAAATCCGTCAGTTGTGAGCTGCGCCCTGATTGGTCCCTCCTGACGTAACTCTTCAACGAAGCCTCGCACAACATTTTCGCAAAGGAAGAAATTATTTCAAATGACCTCAGGAATCACCTCTTTCAAGAAAATACAACATTTTTGGAACACTCTGTATATATATGTATACACAAAAATAAATACATATATTTTTTATCTAAAAAGAAGTATAAAAATTTGAAGTTGTACGTGATCAAATTATTTTTGGGTATTAAGTTTGAAAACCTGAAATAAACATGGTAAATATATATATGCTCTATTATATGTTAAAAATGTACACACATATAATATATATATATATATATATATATATATATATATATATGTATGTATACAGTAGTGCTGAGCAATAAAATAATAGAATATTATTCAGTAATACAAATCAAGAACAAAGTGTAAAGATCTCAAGCTTATTTAGTGACGACAACAAAATATCGAAAACAAAATTCAGTGTTTGCGCGTTTCAAGTTTCAAGTTCCATCGTTCCGCTAGTTCAGCTACATACTACTGTCAGCTGTTCAATATATGAAATAATGGTAGTATACAGCTGTATATACATACCTAACTCGTAGGCATCATTCGACATCTGTTCCCAAATATTGTATAAGCGTGCGCGTGCGTATATTTGTATTTGCGTACGTGCAAGAAAGAACTAAGTGACAAAGGAAGGCAATAAAAGTGAAGAGAAAAAGAGATATAGAAAGAAATTAAGAAGGAAGTGCAGAAAGTGTTCTTACGCGCACCAACTGTGCGATTTATGCAAAATCTCGCGCGTAACGTGGATGTATTGACGCAAGGATTTAAATACAGTATATCAGGACTAATGAACCTCGCAAATCAAACTACTGATCCTCAAAGTGGTGTTTTCTTTGTTAACTTCAATCAGGATTGTACGTAAGTGTCGCGCCCACACAACTAGACAATTAGGGACATCGTTCTTTGTTCCCTAACCTCGTTTCGCTTATGTGCAACTTTTCCCTCCGTAAACTCGTATGCGAACTTTTGTTTACAAAAGTTTTATTTCTTCGCCCAGCGAAACATTCTATCATTTCCTTTTTATATCGCATGTTCTGACACATACGTTTCGTATGTTACAATGTTTTCAGTAGTCGCATTTTACCAAGTAATTGCGTTTTAATCATCTATTTATCTATGTTATTTAACCGATCAAATCATAAATTGAGAAGCTTCTCGCATCCGAGAACCATTTAACAATTCTTATTTTATCATACTTTAGATATTAGTTTTTTTTTACTGTCGTTAACATTCTAAATTATTAAGAAATAAAGAATTATCATATCCTTGAATCCAATAATTACATTAATTATCCGAACTACCATCGGGTAATTTTGTAAAATTTATATTATTAATATATATCATTTATATGTATACGTCTGATTTCAATGTATTTATATGATATTATAATGTAGACGCTTATATTGATAGAAGTATGAAGTAATAAATTCGATTAACTATACGTAAGAAGTATAAAAAAAGAAATATAATTGGCAATATAAAATTCTAATGAAATTTGTTACAGATCTTTGGCTGTAGGATCAAAAGCAGGTTATAAACTTTTCTCTTTGAATTCTGTTGACCATCTGGAAAAAATATATGAAAATGGTAATAATATCTGTATTATGTAAAAAGTAAATATCAAGTTGAACATGTATTTTAAGGAAAAATAATTAAATTGTTTGTAATTCTGTGCACAACAGATACCGTGGACATATGTATCGTTGAACGATTATTTAGCAGTAGCCTTGTGGCAATGGTTAGTTTGTCATCACCTCGTAAACTCAAAGTTTGTCACTTCAGAAAGGGAACCGAAATTTGCTACTACAGTTACTCAAACACCATCTTGGCTGTGAAGCTGAATAGACTAGTAAGTGATTTTTATATAATAGGTAGTAGTAGTAATAATAATATTAGGAGGATGTATTTACTATTAACGTTTACTACTAAACTAAATTAAAGTAAATAAAGCACGAGTTATATGAACTTTCATGTTTTTTTATAATCATTTAATAATAAATTTAGTTATTTTTGGAAAAAACATATTTCATTTGCTTTGTAGCAAGAGAAAAAGATAGAATCAGTTTCTATCTTTATAGATAAAGAAAAAGAATTATAAAATATACAAATGTTCAAGTACTTTCTTTATGGATCATAACATTTTTATATTTTATAAAATTTTATGAATCATTATGTTTAATAAATTTGTTCCAGTATCCAGAACTGCCTTGCTTTTATTTTCAGAAGGAAGTAACTAAATATTATGCATGAGAATTTAATTTTTACTTTATTTTATGTTTTCAGGATATTTTTTTTCATACTTATTTAAAGTGAATATTATTTTTATTACTTCGTATATACATTATTGGATAATAGAAAACGTGAGAAAACTTGCAATTTAGTTTAAATATTATACTTTCATGTTTCGCAATAAATATCATAACATGCATATGATATTCAATTAGTATTACATAGTAATATTATTATTATAGGAACTATTACCATTGAAAATAATTAAAAGATTGATTCTTTTCCTTCCATATATGATGTCTTCATATGTTAAAGTGCATAAAATGGTTAGCCATGTATAAATGGATCAGAATATTACATAGGAAACAATGTTTCGATGTTTATGTTTGTCTCTATCTTTATTCCTAATTCTAGTATTGCTCCTTAAAATATGTAACTAACTTACACAAACTAAGATTATATAACTACCAATAACTTTAAATGTATTGACATATGCAAAACTGATAAAAAAAATGTAATTTAAAGTACACTTCTCAATGTGTCTTACAGTCCCCTTGAAGTTACATAATTTTGTACGTTTATAGCCATTACGAGTAAACAGCTACAATGGAATATAAACTCTCCAAAGATTGAACAAATTTTATATCTTATTTGACAAAAAAAATTATCAATTCTATTTATTGCCACTTGACAAATAATGATTTTTTTAAAGATCATGTTGAAAAGTTATAAATACACAGATTAATAATGATTGTTTTAATATTACAATGTGTCATACTGCGCTTAGACAATTATGTTAAGGCTGCAAAATAATAAAAAGAAATTTTAGAAGTTATATAATTGTCTGAAAGTAATAATGCGATCTGTGAATAGTTAAGTAATTACAGTATTCGGTAAGATATTCTCAGAAGAATATTTTGAGAAAATATATGTTTGATCAGGGATCAATTCGACAATTATGAAATTTAAATATTAGTTATTTTCTTTTATTGTAATAAAAGAAAAATTTGATCATATAAAACGTTTATTATGAACTGCTGCAATTTTGTCAGTCTTTTATACTTCCTGTTTTTTAAATTACTGATTAGGCAATGCCTTATTAATATTTTTATGAAGTATCTCCATCAAAATCATATCAAGGCTTTTTTCTGAAATCAATCTAATCGTTCCATTAGAAGAAAGTTAATTACAAAGAAAGTCAATATCAGTATAAACAATGATATGTTCTAATATTACAATTTCGTTAAACTGTGTAATGAATCTGTATAAATGAAGAATGTGTATTTGCAGAGATTAGTAGTATGTTTGGAAGAGTCATTATATATTCATAATATAAAGGATATGAAGGTGCTACATACAATTCGAGACACTCCACGCAATTTAGCAGGTCTGTGCACACTATCAATAAACAGTGATAATTGTTATTTAGCCTATCCTGGCTCAAATACAATTGGAGAAGTTCAAATATTTGACACAATTAATCTTGTAAGTATTAATCAATATTTTTATTGCACCCTATATTGCACTCTGTATATTTAAGCATAAATTTCTTTCTCTTACAGCAAGCTAAAAACATGATTCCTGCACACGACAGTCCATTAGCAGCACTTGTATTTTGCCCTAACGGTACCAAAGTAGCTACTGCTTCTGAGAAGGGTACTGTAATTAGAGTTTTTCAAGTAAGTATAATCATTCGTATGGTACTGATTGTTTGTTCAGTTCTAAAATTTAGATGCATTGCTCAAGGTTCTTTATATCTCTGAAGGTTCATGATGGTACAAAACTGTTTGAGTTTCGTCGTGGAGTTAAAAGATGCGTGTCTATAAGCAGTCTTGCTTTTAGTATGGATTCTATGTTTCTTTGTTGCTCAAGTAATACAGAAACAGTGCATATTTTCAAGTTGGAGATACCAAATGAAGCGTACGTAAATTGTATCTTTTAATTTCGATAGAACTATTACGATTGCTGTATTTAAATTTTGTATTTTTCTTATGATACAGACTGAAACAAGCTACAGAAGAGTCACAAACTTGGATGGGATATTTATCAAAGGCTGTATCAGCATCAGCTAATTATTTACCTTCACAAGTTACTGATGTTTTTAATCAGGGACGTGCCTTTGCCAGTGTCCATTTGCCATTTCAAGGGTTGAAGAATGTATGTGCCATCACAGAGTAAGTACAATTCAATAAAATGTGCAAATTTCATATAAGTACTTGCATACATGATATATTTTAACACAAATATTTCTATTGTCGTACAGAGTACACGAAGTGCTTAGGTTGTTGGTGGCTAGTGCAGATGGCTATTTGTACGTTTATAATTTGGATACAACAGAAGGTGGAGATTGTACACTCTTAAAACAGCATAGGTTTGTAACTTTAGAAAATATATAAAGAAAATACCTAAAACACTCTGAGGCAGTCTTTGTTTGAAGATCTTTCAATCGATACTTGAAGTAATTTATTGTTTTACATACATATTGTCGATATCTCATAACGTGGTACTCGGAAGGAATGCGGAAGGAATTCGCAAAGAAACAGTCGATTGTGGCGTCCCGTTTCTCACGGAATGAGACACTGACAATACATTAGGGATAAACCTGGCGTTTTTCTATGAATTGGATTTATTAAAGTTAAACACTACTAAAATACATTATGAAGTGTGGCTAAATATGTAATCGATTTGTGTGATTATATTAATGTTATTTTTCCCTGATAAAATTGATAATATGATGGAGAAATATAACTGTAATAAATTGCAGCTATTCTCCCCTACAACGCGGTAGCCATGTTCCTAAATTTTGCTGTATTATATAAGATAGAATTAAGAACTACAATAGTACAAGATGCAATGTCAGATTCCAATAACTAACAAAACTACATTATTTCGATTTCGGAATTGTAAGAAACATATTTGTTAACAGAGAAAATCTGAATGTGAAACATAATAAACAAATACATTTAATATTGGGGTTATTCCATGCGAAATTGGACACTTTTCGTAGTAGTGTTTCGGATTTTGTTCAAATTTGAATATGTTGTAGTCATTAGTGACATATGAATGAATCTCAAAAAAGTTTTCGATATCTTAAAAATTATTCATTTTACAGACGTGTAAAAAAGAGTGTCAACCTATTTTCATTAAATTATAACAGCTGAACTAACAAACCGACGAAAATAAGGTTTTAGGGGCTTATATTAAGAACATAAGAGTATCTAATACAAATGATGTCGTTGAAAAAAATTATTTTTTCACCATTTGTTTTGCAATTGTTTTAAAGAAATGCAATGTTTTTATAGAAGGGGAAAATTTAAAAATCTGAGAAAAATGAGGATGTAGCCGTAAGTGTCCTCTTTACGGACACATTAAAATTGACGAAATGAAAATTATTTCAAATGAACGCTGCGGCGACGGAAGTGAGCAGCGGTCGGGCGGCTATACCTGCCATGTTATAAATTACTAGGAAAACTCACTCTTCGTCAATAATATTAATTATTGGAAACATTTACTATCACTGTTCAATGAACATCGCGAGAAAGTGGTGAATACGTTCCATTGGGAAATGATGGGATAGAGTGATGAGTGTGAACGAAGTGTAGATTAAAGACTGAATGTTCTATGATCAAAATTTAAATAACCCAGATCTACAAGAATATGATTCGATATATTTCGATAATGATGATTTATTATTATTTTAAATATTATTATAAATTCGGTGTATGGTGTAGACTGCTCTTCGAAGCTACTTGCAGCTTGCAGCTCGAGTTAGTTTGCGCAGACTATTAGAAAGCCGAAGAAAAATAATAAAGAAATTGTTTAATTAAGACCCCCGACATTAAAAAGATAAAGTTTCAATTTGGTTCAATAAACGAAGGTAATGAACAATCAAAATTTTATTAGGCTAACGCATGTTAGCTAAAGTGACGGATTTACAAAATTTTTCTTTTGTTTATATTAGGTTGTTGCGTATGAAATGTCCAATTTTTAAATGCAGATACTATAAAGCGTTTTAATCAAGAAATATTTCAGTCTACAGGTTTATTGTATGTCACTTTCAGGTACAAAGCTGATTCAAATAAATGTTTTCTCAATGTCAATCAATGCGATTATCGTACACTATTTTTATGAGTGGAAAAACAACATTTGGCGATAGCATTATATGATATTTGGTGAAAATGTGGTGAATAATCCACGCATTATTCATTGATATTAAAGAAAACTACAAAATGGAGGTGACATGAATGACCAAAAATTAATACAATCAAGAAACCTGTAATTCATTGACAGTATACATTGATACAATGGTGCTTATATTGATCAATAAGTTTAGTTAGAAAAATTTGCGGTTGTTTAACGTTACTGTTCAAAATTGGACATTTCATATGTAACAAATTAATAGTTTATACCAAAGAACTTTACTTAACTTTACTCAGACAGTGAAAAATCACTGATTGTATGAATTGGAAGTTAAGTAATCATATTATTGTAGATATGGATTATTTAATTATTCATAAAACATTATGCAACAAAACATTAAGTCCTTATTCTACACAATGGAACGGATACACCACTTTCTCGCGATGTTCATTGTACAGTGATAGTAAATGTTTCCAACAATTAATATTATTGACGAAAAGTGAGTTTTCAAGGTAATTTATAACGGCATTAAATCCTATGGCGGTCGCATAGGTATATGGTAGCTCTGATAGTATATAGCCTGCTGTTCGTACCACGCGTCGGCCATCCGAGCGTTATATTGCGGTGCAGCGTTCACTTTCATTTCGTCAATTTTAAAGTACATATCGAAAAATTCTGGGAGATTCTTCCGTATGTCACGAAAAGTTACGACATATTCCAATTTGAACAAAATCCGAAACACTACTACGAAAAGTGTCCGATTTCGCATGGAATGACCCATTACTAATTTGCTATTTATTTCAATATTGGCGTATTAAGAATGTTACACAGAAAAATAAATTACCGTTTAGTTCGTAAATCATTTGAAATTATACGAAGAAAGTTTTATTTTATATAAAGATTTATAATCTATTATTCATTATTACGCACTACAAAAATGACACAGTCTTCTTTGATACTTTGATACAATATATCTATCTTCTGCATTCATTATTTCTATGTTTTATGTTTCTCCAGAAACTTATTATTATTATAGTTTACATGTTCTTGAGGAATTTTAACCAAATTTTTAATATGAACCAATTCATTACAATGACGTTCTCTTCGTAGGTTTGTGCCTCTTTTAGTAAAAATGTAGGCTTACTTAGAAATTCTCCTAATTCCTCTAGTCATATTAGAACGAAAATGTGTTGTAGGAATGTTGAGTTATATTGGGGCTGTCTGTATTTCAGAATAGACTGATTCAGAAAAATGTTTCTTTTTTTGTAGAAACTTTATGTTTAAGAACATATAATAAATGTAATTAAAATTTTATAGATTAGATGGCAAACGAGATGAAGTAGATTGTGCTGGTGTATCTGCAGCAGGATCAGGATCGGGAGAAACTCCTGCAGCAAATACTACACGAATAGTACAAAATGCAGGTATGACAATATCATAAACATTTCTTTGTATAAAGTATAATGTAGGTTTTTAAATTGAGCGAGTTGACGATAAAGATATATTGTTCACAGATAGTAACAACACAGTAAAACTTATATTGATATGAAATATTTGAGTATATTTAAATTACGATTCTTCAAAATAACATTTTTAAATTTTGATAGTTTATCAGATGCAAATAATTAAACGCAATTGAGTATTGTTTTATACTGAAACGTTGATATATAAATTAATTTTCGTGTTTTTTATGCAAAACAAATAAACATACACACAAGCAAATTATTTTGGTGTAAATCCGTGAGTAACTGAATGAGCGAGCGAGTGAAAGATAGGGATTTGTGCTTAAATGCACAAATTGGTAATACATATATCGCGACTAATATATAAATACAGTAATGCTTTATCGATGCATATATGCATTTTTTGTAAATAATGTATTTGGACTCGATCTGTTTAAGAAATTGTAAATTTACAAAGCGAAATGAATGTTACATTTCATTTTAAGAAAACCAATTTCTGGAGATTGTAGTACTTCCTCTTATACACAGTTTTTGTATTTTCAATTATATATAATACGAACATTAAATGTAGCATTAATTTTATACATTAAATACGACAACTGTTATATAATATTTCAAATTAATTTATATCATCTTGTACACGTAGACACGAATATAAATGGATATTGAGTAAAATGATAAATGGTTTTTTTCTTATGCTGTGAATAATGAAAAGTTCTCGTTTTTACAACATAATGCCTGTCATAATTATTTTACATAATATATGTACAAACATAATATGGAATGAAAGCGGATTGAACGCAACGAATATTGTTGACAATAAAAAGTAACCAATAAATTTCTCGTTTATTGGCTATGTGTTCATAATATAAATTTCAATGGATGACGTTTACAAAGAACTACATTCTAATAAATTTCAATAATGTCCAATGAGCTTATATATGTATATGTATCATTCAGTTACTTGTAAGTACTTTTGATACTATTATTACATATTTTTAATAACTGTGTTAAATGATATTTTCAAGTTTTAATCGAAATAAGCGAAAGTAAAATTTTTTAAATAACAGAAATTTAACTTGAAATTTGAAATACACTTAGTAATGAGAACGAATAGATGAATAAATCGACCAACTCTTTGTGCTTGACGTCAACAACATCACCACTTGATTAAAGTATAAATGTAATTTTTACACATTTCATTTTCAACTTAATTGCTAAAAATTGTACTAAATACGAAAATTTAGAAATAATTGAGAAAATTTACCCAATAAAAACACATTCGAATAAAGAGTTACAAGGAATGTTCACAAATTGTGAGACTCTAAATTTGATGAGACTTAATTATGAGAAATACAGATTCATAGAGTAGACAGAAATACTATACACATACTATTTTAGCTATGGTAAGTTAAGCTTACAGAAATCTGTGTGTCTCAGAGGTCGTTGAATGACGAGCGGAGTTAACTTACACTTCCGAGTTCAATCTCCAAAATACTAATGTTAAGATTAAAAATTGGTGGAAATATTTATAGTTGTATTGTATTCTTATTGATAAGCATTTAATCCAATAATTAAAATCTTTATATAATTTTCTTAATAATGAACACAAAATAATGAATCATTATCAACTCAAGATAAAAATGTTGGTAGTATTCTTATGAGAAACTATTTCTACAATAAGTCAATATAGTAATAAATAAATTATTACAATATAGTAATAAAATAAGTAAATATTTAAATAAAAAGGACGAGATCTTCGCTCTTTCGCTGTCAGATGCGAAATTGGGCGATGTTTAGGAGATTATGTGCCATGTGGTTTAACATAGATACCTCCATGTTCCCTACATCGTGGGTAGGTAATTTACAAACAATATTTTTATTTTCGAGGCAACATAACATAGGGTTGCTTGTCTTTCTTAACTTTCATTCATCACTTCTTTGTAAACATCCCTGTGCTATTGTAATCTGTTTAATCTTTAGGGATTCTGTTTTCGTTGCTTTGATATATTTCTTTTACTTCACTAAAAATATGTTGACACTGACAAACAAGTGGCACAGATTTTATGTAGTTGGTCCTGTTTCATTTTATCTATTATAAAAATTATTATTCTTCAAACATTTCTCTCGTTTCGGTTTATAAATTAGAATACTATGGTTGCTTTGTATTTACAATCTCAGCAGTAATGGTCCTTGTCAAAGAAATGTTCAACTCTTACGCTTCCATTTTCTACTACTATCTAGGTTCCCATTTTCGACTTTGCAGTTTAACAACTATCCTTGAAAGAAAGGATCTCTATTCAGATAGAATAATAATTTGAGCAATTTGGAAAAAACTAGTGTAATATTTTTTAAATTTAGATCGACCCAAACCTGAATACTTTTTTATGTAACCACATATATAGTTTGTATTTGCGAGGCATACAAATAAATAATGAAATAAATAGATTGAAACAAATTAATATCAAATATAGGCAGCAATATGAGGGTTAAGAAATACAACTTTTTCACGTCATTGACATTTAATTACTCATTGTTGACAGCCCAAGCTTATTTCTCTGTTGTAGAACTATTTCTTTAATGAATACTACTATTTTTGAGACCATATAAATAATTATAGTGTGCAGTGTACTGATTCTATTTGTAATTTATACACTGCATATGACTAAATATTGTATTTATAGTTAAGGAAATAGTAGAAATATAATGAGTTTTTCCATCTATAACTGTTTTTGAGTTAATGCTTTTTGGAGTAAGTATATACATACTGTATGTATAGAAAATACGGTAGTTTGTCCAAGGAAACAAGTCAGGGTAGATAAACAAAACCAGTGTACTTCCCTTGTTAACTATTTATGTGAAAAACGTGACTCCAATTCTATCGCACTTAAGTGGTTACCACGTGTATTTGTTTACTCTATTAACTTGGCTCGTTGCACGGAGTATGGTATTTTTAACTTGAACTATTCTACAAAACTACAAAAATCGAAGTCTCACAGTGTGCAAGCATTCCTTGTTGGGTAAACTGTTCAAGTTATTAGAAAAATGTTACTTGTTTGTTAACAACGTAGAAACTGAGACCTAGTGAAAATAATAGAAATTGCAAACAGTTGATTATTGCCGAGTATACAGTACTGTTGATATAAAGGGTTGATTGTAGCACATAAAACAATAGGAAGAACTATAAACATTTAAGTGCCTGTCTCGACTAGAGATAAAATTTTATATTGGATCTTCTATATTTATTTTAAATCTTCATATTCTCATCTTTTATTCACATTCTCATAAGAAAAGCCAATGTACAATCATTATGTTATAATAACGACAAAACCAGAATGGCAATTAATTTAATTTTTTAACTCCAATTCGATCAAACTTCTTATGTGCTCACTAAAGTGTTTCACTTTTACTAAACTGAATAATGCTTGTCTATAAGAGTTTTTAAAAGTTTATATATGTATCTTAAGAATTATAATGGTTTAAATTGTTCATACTGAAAACTGTTGTGTAGTGCCAAACACCTGACATACTTACATTGTATATTCGCATTACAGTGTGTTATTATAATGCCATTAGTAGCTTTAACTATAAATTATACTAAACATTTGTAGCTTTTCGAAGTGTTTAAAATCAAAAAGCTACTTATAATTCATTTAGAAATATTAAGCTAGAATACCTTAAAATCTTTTTACAATTTTAGTACAAAAAATGTATTTATTATATGTTACAAAATATACCCTATTGTATGTATCAAGTAACTTCTATTCTAATCATTTTTTATATATCTGAAAAATAAAGTATTTGTGAAAGAAAAAAGTTAGCAATTTTACATTGTTTAATCTATATACTGCATACGGTTTGTTTGGGTCAATAACACAACTGCTGTAAAACTCTAGTTGAGGCACAGTTTAATGGCTTTTTCTATATATATGATAAAATAGAAGATAACGAAATGAAATATAACTACTATTAGGCTTGTAGGCAGAGTATATAAGAATAATGTTTTAACGTTTTAAATAATTCTTTTACTTGCAAATAATAAAAGAAAAATTTTAATATTTTACATGTGTGCTCTGTATATAAAAAAATATTTTCAAATTTTTAGTAGCCTATATTCATCTCTCATATCATCCCAGAGTAAAGTTAAGCTCTTTGATATTCTAGGTATACATGTATGTAATGAATTAGTATAATATAGACATTGAATAATAAGATTAATATAATTATAGAATTTCTACAGATGGTGTTTGTAAAAAGTGTTGATCTCCTAATCAGCAACACAAAATTAATTTTTTGTTCTCAAAATATAATTAAAAATTTTTAATTATATAAAGTTATAAGACTAAACATTTGGTAATAGATAAATGTTTGACTAATAATACTTCTAGTCTTCATAGTTTTCTTTACCTATTACAGGTGCAGAGAATTACTTTTATGAGCACACAATTAAAAATATTTATTTGATGAAATGTTGTTAATTTTAGTTTCATTAGACCATGATCATTGTGTATCTTTGTATTTTTCTTTAACTTCTTTTACCTTGACAGTAGTTCTTAAAATCTTCTCAAGGCTTTTTAATGTGATGCACTTGCTTCTTTGCATTCTTGTGATAAGTTGAGACAAATCTGTTCCTGTACTTGTAGATGCTACTTTATTAATTTTAACATGTATTTTTACTTTTTACATATTTATTATACCATTTTTATTTTGCAATTATCGTACTATCTACAAAAATATACATATTTTTACTATGTTTATATAATGGATGGTAGAAGATAAATGAACTTATAGAATATTCCTGAACAATTGTATATGTTGATAATTTATTTTAGAAAGTTGCATTCTTCTAGTAATAACATAGACATTGTTGTTGTTTTTTTTATACTAGACGACAATAAAAAAAATAATCCAAATGTTTGTAGACACTTGTAATAATTGAATAAAATGTATACTATCTATTTAAGATGTTAAACAGTTGTTATTATATACTGTGTTAATAACAAGTTGATTATGTTTAATTTTGTCATCACATGTTAAAAAGACATTGTATTACATGTAGATGGGTTAATGTTTTTAATTTTATAAAACTTACAGCACCTAATTTCAAATATTGTGTCACATAATTGAGATCGTCAATTTTGATTTAAAGTTTGGAACACAACAGTTCAGTATATCTATCATTTGAAAAAAGAAATTTACAAAAAGAAGTGAGATTAAGTACTTGAATAACTAAAATATGGGTACCACATTTTGTATGTTGTTATAAATCGAGTTTTCATTTGCAACAGGCAGTTCCAACCAGTGTCGCCAGATGAGTCCGAATTCGGACTCATTTACTCCCCTACTTTTCCCCTTCCACTATCCCATTCCAGCACCACGTCCCACTCAATCCCCGTCGCGCACGCGCAATGTGTCACATAATACGACTCTGGCCATCAAAGAGGGGGTACCTGTATTCCCCTCGATTTTCACGACCTGGCGACACTGGTTCCAACCAGAAGCCCTGGGGCTTTTCGAGGCACCTTCCCCGCTCAGATTCTTCTCCCACTCTTAGCATTCATCGTCATGATGTATAGTAGCAGTGTCGCCAGGTTAGGGGAGTCACGGTGAAAAAATGTACCCCCTCTCTCACAGAGCGGCAGAGGAGTTCAGGTGAGTAGACTGTAGAGTATGTGACACGTTGCGCGTGCGCGATGCGGACTCTGCCGCTCTGGTCATCAGAGAGGGGGTACCTTGTATTCCCCTCGAGTGCCGGTTTGGGCACTTTCTGGCGACACTGTATAGTAGTAGGGAGCTCCCACCACGAGAATCGCGCCACTCACTGACTCTACGGCTGTACGTAGTAGTGGGAAGAGGTTCGATGGTGGGGGACCTTGCAGTTGTCGGAGGGGAATAGGTTGGAACTGCCTGATTTACAAGATTATTATTTGAAGAAAAAAAAAATACTTTCGGTAATGTAACTAATAAGTACAATTATTTATATTTTCTAGCTTTCTTTATTGTCATATATTTACACGAATTAGCGCTAATTGTAGATAGAATCAAATGAACATGATCAGTATGTGTGTATGTGTGTGTATGTAAGTGTAAGGAGGCCTTGATTGATTATGCACTGGAATTTTCTTTTTTCTTGCTTTTAACCCCTCGCAATTGAATAGGCAATTTCCTCAGGGGCTGTAGGGGGAGCCCCAAAAACAACTGACCTTACTTGATGTAATTTTTTTCTTTTTATCGTCCATTGAAGCCTGCATAAATAGCTACGCGGGTGTGGTACGCGGACGTTCGCCAGACTCCATGTCAGGTACTGGTATATCCTCTTTTCTGTCCCTTGTTTATTTTTTGCACAAGTTTAACGAAGAATAATATAAATAGTAACATTTAGCAAATTCTTATATGGTTCGGATGATAAGTTTTTATTCTGTAGTAATGATTTAGATTTAATCTACTAATCTATTTTAGATGTATGCAATTGTCTTACACACGCTTTTAGAAGTACGCATTTAGAAGGTTATAAAAATGTAACTATTAAAACTATATATTTAATGTATATACACATTCATGCAAGCACTAAACATAGATTTGTAATACAACAAAACTGAAGGTCTCTGTTCAGCTTTCACACTTACTATATTTTATAATCGGAATTAATGGAAAATGATAATACAACGTTCAAACATTATTGTATATGAAAATACAATATACAAGATATTCCAAAATTTTTGATCTCCAAGTATGAAAAGCATCCACGAAAGTTTATAAATTTGTATTATTAAATATAACATATAAGCACCTATTTTCAATGTTTTATATCTCATGTCAGTAACAAAGTATACAATTTCAAAATGCTTGTATGCGTATACGCATACTTGGTAGAAGGAATGTAGTGGCTTTTCTAAAAATTATTTTATAATAATTAAGTACGTAAATAAGCAGCATGTGTTGCAATCTATGTAAACAATTTTATTTTATTTTCGTATTGCGCAGAATAGAATAGAATTTACTGTTTATTTTTCTACACTTTGTCCTATCTACAATTCCACTAGAATCTAGGATATGATATTAAATCCAAGTTAAAGCCTTTAATTATAGTCTTGCAAACAGCTTTTTAATAGCAGAAACATATTTTACAAATATGTTAATAAATTATATACAGTAAGTATGAGTAAATATATAAATATTTATTGAACCAGACGAATGAAGTTAATAAATAAGACACTGCATTTTTTCTATCAAATAGTAAACTGATTCTAAAAGCAAATATAAACGAGGTTAATCATATAAACTCGTGATTACAGATTTCCATTTAATGTGAAATGTAATTTAAAAAACTATAATTATTAATGATTTTTCATGTTTAAAGTTACAAGATATACTATTATAATTTATACATAAACGTGTAACTTTTAACTAACAAAAAATTTGAATAATCTGGTGATCAATATTTATTTTAAACTATTTATTTCGCAGGGAAATTCAATTCAAACATTGAAATTTTTCACACTTCAGTTTCAGTTCTTATGTAAATATGAAAACACCTCTCAAATTTCAAATAGGAAATATTTAATACTTGATAATACAATTTCTTTCAATCGTTTAAACTTTAAACTATAATACCAGACATTCTATTTATTAATATAAGATATTTTTTAATTTAAATATTAAATTAGGAACACTTTTAAAACGCAGTTTTACAAAATACAAAAAAGAATGCACAATACCCGAAAAGGTGTTTTCATTCTAAAAACAGAAAAGTGAATGAACAGAAACAAATATTTTATTTATTGTATAAAACAGCAATATTTAAAAATAATGAAATTTTCGAATTATTAAAATTCTCATGCAATTCGTAATTCACAATTTCATTTTAATTCTCTTTTTGATATCGTCCTTTTTGCTGTCATTAATAATAAAAACTATATTATTTTTAAAGATACATTCCATTGTAGTACCAATTTGTAATGGATGAATGTTAAGTGTTTTAGGATGTTAGTCCTATTTAAATTTTGAATATGAGTTATACCAAAGTAGGAAGACATTAGTCTATACTCTATAATAGTATGTATAGTAAACAGTATCGAACACTTTAGTAATTGCAGATATTTCACATTTCCATCATCCATAGAAGAGATACATACATTCAAAATTGCTGAAATGGTATTGGAAACCTCAAATAATGTTTGTGTTGGATTATTGTGTGATCATTATTTATCATATTCATCTTTCTGTGACATAAACTTTTTTAAAAAATCGGTAGTTCAGAATACAGTTACAAGAAATATAGCAGAGAAATGATTATAATATCTTGGTAAGTTCAATTTCTTTATGACTATATTGCTTCTATCCATTGGACGCTTTCAAGTAACAGACAATTGTAATATAACAGATAATAGCAATATAATGAAAATGATAGAATTAGAATTTCGGTTGCAGTATAATTAATTTCACATAAAGATCCAAATACAGAGAAGAAAATATCTCCCTTATTTTGAACGTACTCCATTTTCTTCTGTTATCAATTTGATGAAAACTAACTTTTGACTACGATGCAATTTATATAGAATTCTAAAAAATTTCAGAACAATTGTTTCAACAATATCTCATTATTTTTTTCGAATTTTTGGAGATTTCCAATTTTTTAAAAAATGTTCGCATAATCCGAAAAATCTGAAAAAAATACACATTAATAATCACGGTTAGATACAACGAACATAATAATATAGACGTGGTGAACTGATAACTTCAATACAAAATTGCCGATTGTATGGTTCCGGATTTTAAAAAAAAAATCGATTTTGTAACAAAAAATTCTGAAATAATTCAGTGCCACGTCTACTATTAGGTAGAATGTTCATGCATTTTTTCGTGATTTTTTGTTGAGGAGAACAGAAAAAATAGAGCATAATTCATTAAATATTATATAAATATAAATATAATAGTACCGACTTGAAAGTTGTCCCAGAAGGTTTTCTTTGGAAGCCCTATCGCATGGTGTGACCAAAAATCAATTTGGTTTGGGGGCATTTTTGACCATCTCATCCGGCTTTCCTTTCTTCTTCAACTAGTATGCAACATATATCTTCTCATTTCCCAACGGAAATAAACCTGTCTTATAGATTCTGCGAATGTCCACTCAATGATGACTATTGTATAGAAGTTGATTAGAAAAAATCGGTTATTGACTGATTTAAACAGGAATGTAACACTTCATTTTCACTTCTTTTTCAATGAAAATGCTCCCTCAATGAAATTATATCTTTTATACTCATATCAGTGGTACATAACAAGAAATCAATTTAAATGTATCTATATATCATTTTATTTGGAAAAGAATCAAATCAATCTTAAAATGGTATTGACGATATTACTATTATCTTAGATTTTATTGTGCAATAGATTTGAAAACATTACTCTACAAATATAACATTTTTTAAATAGTATATACTGATAGAATATTAAATAGTATATACTGAGAATCAAATATGTAAGTATAATGTGGTAATAAGCTCATCTGATAAATTTTCGTGTTCCTTACATTGCTATTTCATTTCTTTATTCATTTTATCATTGTAACAACTAATACATCTTAGAGCTACATTAGCTCGATATGTATTAGAACTACATCTAAAGTATTCATTGTACAGGGTGTCAAGAAATTTTGTGTAAAAACGTTACAGCGTGATTCTACACCTTAAGATCGGCGAAGATCTGCTAAAAAAGTTTTGTGCAAAATTGATCTTGACGTATCATATTCTACTCACGAGAGGAACAAACTTATCAAAGGAACCATGGGTCATACATGAACCGTTCTCTTGAAAATTGACGTTAAAGTTCAAATAACACATAAACTTACTTGATTCAGAATTGGGATCCAGAATTAATCTATTATATTACGTTATGTTGTAATGAAATTCTGTATCAAGTAAGTTAATTTATGTGTTATTTGAACTTTATCGTCAATTTTCAAAAGAACAGTTCATTTTTTACCCATGGTTCCTTTGAGAAGTTTGTTACTCTTAATGAGTAGAACATGATACAATCTTAAAACAAATTTGACCTTGAAAAAGTCTGTCATGGTCAATTTTGCACAAAACATTTTTAACAGATCTTTACATAATTTTTTGACACTCTGTACAATATAATTTGTGTTCATTTAGAGCCGACTTATAATTTGGAACATCTTATGCATTAAATTTTTGCATAACTACAAATTCTATTTTTGCTTTATTCTTTATATTCACGAATAGTGTATAGCAACGATACAAATCGTTTTACTTGAAAAGTCTCTGTTTATCAAATAAATTAATTATATTTTACACTAACATTATTTGTTCTTGAAATTCATTTTTAACCATGGCTTCTTAACAATACTCTCGAAGAAAATCATTTTATTTATAAATATTATAAATGAACAATGTTTTCTGTTAGTTCAATCGATTGTTAAGTATTACATATTGGAAAAATCAAGTATATAGTTTTTTTTCACCAATGAAATTCCTGTTACAACATTCTTTTAAATTTAATTCTGAACAGAGATCAATTTTGTTTGTTTTTTATTTGTATGCAATTTGGAAGTAAATATTTATAACTTCAGATTATTTACTTAAAATATACGTTTGTTAAATAATGAATCACTTGCGTATTCATATCATCAATTTTGCCTTGGTGAGTGTATTCATTGAAATTATTAGTAATTACTAATGAATGTTTTCACTGCGTTGTAAAAAAGCAATGATAATTGAAATATTTTTCACGCGTGTTTCATTGAAAGAGTTCGGAAAATTCCGTGTCAATCAAAATTAAAGAAGTATGCAAATATACTATTTAATCGTGAAGAATATATCTAGTATCATTCATATTCAGTTTCATACATCTTTATCGTTATATCCGCTTAAAATAATTCGCAATTTTAAACGATCATACTGGACGTACATAAATGAATTTATAGATTCAGAGAAGTATCATGAGATGATAGCAGCAACTGAGAGTCCGCCAGGATATTCGGGTTCGTTTCGTTTGAAAGATGACGCGGAATTTCCACCTGTTACGCAAAGGACGGACATCTACTAATTCCAGCATATCAAAAATTTGTGACGAAGATGAATTACTTACGTTTGCGATCGAAATTAAACGTATGTACAGACCAGCGTTATGTGCTTATGGTCGTGACTAAGGTTGTACATTTAAAACAAACTCCATAAATAGTGTCCGGCATGAATGTTATAAGAGAACAAATTATCGAGCGTATATTAGTTATGTAATTGATTCCAAAATTATTGTGTAATAAGATACAATTTTTATGTGGTATTGGGAATTGATATTCTAAAAGGATTATTTGAACTTCCTTCATCAGATTGTGATTTTTGCAAAAGTATCTTGTATCGATACATTGTCATCATTCATCAGTATAAATTATAAATGCAATTAATCAAAGCAGCTGTAAAGTGCTTTAAAAAAAATGAAAAAACTTAGATATTGTGCTTAAAAGTGTTTAACATAAATGCTTAACATAAAATGACATAGACAGTTAAGTATTTTTACCATGCATATAATAAAATAGTACATATGTTATACAAGTCCTGGAAAATAAAGCGTTTATAGGAAAAAAAACAGGAAAATTTTTACCAAATATCTTTAATAGGTTTTCATTACATACATTACGTTTGCAGTTATGTTCTCAATATTTGTATCTGGAAAATAAATTGTTTGTTCCTCTTACAGGAATGATATGAATAATCGAGAAGTAAAGAAATTGCTGTTTATAGAAAATATAAGTAACTCTGCAATAATTTAACATTGCGAACCATTTTGAAAAGCATATCTTATTACCGTTTTTTAAGAATTTAATACTACAAACATTTAGAAAGCTGTATGGGTTGTCATTATAAAAATGTGTTCTTTCAACTTGATCACTACAATGATCGCATTTACAGTTTAAAACTATATAATAATAATTCATGAATACAAAATTTTAATTGTATTTATGGTTTATATAAGGTTAGAAAAATGTCTTGTTAAGCACATTGAGTAAAATACAGTAAATATTCTTACTGTATTAAGAATTTTATTGGTTAAAAGTAAAATAAAATTTATATTAACCTGTTCAATATAATTTTACTTTGTCATGGGCATGTGTGGTAAATTACATTTTGTAGTATATCTCTGATGTTTTAAGGGTAATCACAATAGTCACTTAGCAAAAATCATCCTTTCAAAAAAGAAATAAGTACATAATAAAAATCAACATGAAGAACCAATTTATATCAACAGACGAAATTAGGGAAATTCATAAAACAATTATAATAACTACAGTATAAATACAATAACTACATTGATTCATGAAATAAAGAAATATTACAGAAACTCACATATCTATACTTCTATTGGTACTAATATTATTTGTGGTATACTTTAAAAATGTATAATTTTGTAATTATTTTCTCTGCACAATGTTCGTTTTTATGTATTTTCTGCTGTTGATAATGGACCTAAATTCTATCCAACTTTTCTCCTGTAAAAAGAGTTTACCAATAAGAGACTTATGACTATTACTTTGTAAAACTTACCAACTTGATTAATACAACATAGAATCTGCCTATTACGGTTCAAAATAATCTAATCATTGTCAGACCAACGTAAATATTTCACAGCGGCTGCGACTCTCGCAGATACATTCAGTAATATAATACTTATCTTATGTGGTATTTTGGCAGTCGTTTTAGTGCGAAATGACAAATATTTACATTGGCTGTAGGATCCTTACTCGAAATACGCGCATGCAGTACTATACCACAAATATAGATACATACTTACATGTATAGAGTCCCAAGCATGTAATAGCTATCTATTTTTATGGGTGATTCTCCAGCATATGCTGGATGAATATGTGTAAAAGGACCGCTCCGCAAAATTGTTTATAGCAATGCATATTGTTGTAAAATTTTTAGTTTCTCAGTTATGGGAAAATCGTTTTTTTTTAGGTCAGTCCCGCAAAACAAGGGACACTGCAACAATGACCTATCTACAGAGCAGTTAAGGGTTACAAGTGTCAACGTTCACAGATGAAATCTACTGATTTATTTACCACGCGTACGTCTCTTATACACTTCTATATTCTAGACTTAAAGAACATAACCGAGAGAACCCTCGAAATTCTGAAAAATTTCAACCGTTTATTCGAAGAAAGTGATCTGACAATTTGTGACATACAACTTTCTTAGTATTATAAGCGATTGTGCGGAGCGGCTTTTTACAATTGTCCATCTAACATGCTATGTAGAATCATATCTAGGATAAATGATCTGTTATGTATATATTCATACAAAGTTACAGGACTCTAACTAAAGCTGCAATTTGTTAGCGATCATTCAATTTTTTCTGATATTAATCTAGTTCGCATTACTATCCGACTTGTAATTATGAATTACAACAAAAATTAAATTTTGTATTACCAAACGCCGATTAAAGGATCTATACCTTTCTTAGGTTACGGTCGGCAATCGGTATAAAAAAATAACATTGTAAAACTTCGGCGTACTAACAGTTATCAGCAATATCAAGTTATATATTATTTTTAACGATAAAAGACTTAATAGTAACAAAATCATAGAAATTGAACTCCGACCGATCGAAGATTTTGTTTCCTAATAAAAACAGGTCTGAGTATACTTTAATTTCTCTCTATATTTCATTCACAAGTTGTGTATTTCCTGGCTGCATCCTTTTAATAAAACGGTGATACAAACTTCTACCTTTAATTTTATACAGAAAAAACCAAATCAATGTGTGTACAATCATTTTTACGAAATGTTTTAATTTCTTTGATATTGTAAAAATACAATGTCGAATGTTTCAAGAGTGCAGACAATTCATATATGTTTTGTATCTATTAATCGAAATGTAAGATTTGCTTCTAAAAATTCTATCGAATAATTCATGAGAAGTACTCATGAATATTGCAAAAATGTACATCTGTGATGTATTTTAACTAATTTTATATCAAATTGCTTCAGTTGGTAAATATAATAATTTTGGTCGCGTACAATAGTAATAAAAAGTATGTATATGCGTTGAAATATTTAAACAATGATGTAATGTGTTATTATATATTTCATAAATGTATATAATTACGATGTGTAAAATAAAAGAAATGGAATTATTCTCTTTTGCTTAAAAAATATTGAATTCTTTGTAACTGTTATCCGCCAATAGAATAACAATTACTTAATGTAACTATAGAAATTTATATAATACATAATTACTAAATGCAATATTCATTACTCATTTTTTCACTGTTTGTGTTCAGCTCGATATTTCTGTACTTTTTTGAATCTGCAAATGTATTGTACAATGGTAGTTATTTTTACGGTTTGATAACATCAAACATAATGTGTAGGGAAGGAAATGAAAAATATGTAATAAGTATATTAAACGATTTAATCTGAACTGCAAACATATAAAATAATGTTATATCCAATGAATATTTGGATTTCATTTATTCCTCTCTTTTGTTTACCACACAATTGTAAATATTTTCTTAGACGAATATTTATAAAAGTGTATGTAATATAAACTAAAAATTCAGATTTTTACAATTAATAATATTGATCACTACTCTTAGTAAAATTTGTAAATGTCATATAAATAAGTCCACAATACACATATCACCACCTATTAATAGTTTGTTAATTATCAATGTACTTCACCGTTTGTAATGTTATGATGAATGATAACATTTGATGTAAAATTATTGAAAACTTATGCCAGAAATATATAAACTGCATAACTTTATTGTATTGTACACCAATATAATTTTATTTACTGTATTACCCTCTGAAAAGTTCAATCTTCACGAGGTTTCAAAAGATTCTTTGTTAATTTGTAAGTAAATTTACTACTACAAGCAGACTGCAAATTCATCAATACGCATCACCAGTTCCAACAATTTCACTGACATTGCATAAACTCCCATGTTACTGTAATCTCAGAGTGTGAACAATAAAATGTAATTATAGAATCCAGAGGCAACGTAACAAAAGGGTCTATCTCTACATTGAAATTTATGACACTGTTAATAAATGATCTGGAATTACACTTAGCTTGTGTTGATGAGAAAGTGAATAGAAAGAAATAGAAACGATTAAAAATTTATATGATTCTATGCAGCATGTAAACGAGATGAAGTATCTTATTAGGGCAGTTTGTATTACAACTGTTGATCAATTGTACATACAAATAAACTACAAACTGTATTTTCACTGAGAGAATTATTATTAGACTTCCAAATCCTATATGTATCTTTTATTACATTTAAAATATCAAACATATAAATAACAGTGGAATGTATTTAAATATTATTTTCAAATGTATTTAAATAATTTTAATATTAAAAAATGCATTATTCCATATTTTATTTGTTCAATTTCAGTATCAGACGTAGCTTAACTCGGAAATTGCTTATGAAGAATAATTATAAATTAAATTTTTATTTTTATCTTACCTCATTTAAAATCTGCCCCAATTACTTTAATCGTATAAAAAATGAATGCGAGTACATAGAATATTAATTCGAAATAGAGTGTTCTCACAGTTATTAGTTTCTGCAAAATTCCTGTTAGTAAACGCGAAGTGTTTTCTATAAAACAGAAACAGACCCTTTTGTCGTGTGCTTGCTGTAATGAGGTACAAAGAGACACGAAGACTTAGCTATAAAGATCATCGTCACCGTCATCTTGGAAGGTAGGATCACCTTGCGTTGTATCTTGAGTACCACTTGCTCCGCTTTGCGGAAATCTGATAAAATATAAACACATGATTTTCGAACAAACTATTACCTACATTTACGTAGAAATCTTTGTCGTACCTGAAATTAGTTCCGAATCCACGCGATTGCTGAAGCGTTTGTGCAAACATTTCATATTTTCGAATATCATTATCAGACACTGAACGGCGAGCAAACCTCATTGCTTCTTCAAAGTGTGCTCTGGTTATTTCTGGCACAGGATCATCTTCGTCCATCTAATATAGCACATGAAATTATCTTAATACATATTTACGGTAGACACAGCACCACAAAAGAAACTAATAAACATATTAAAATTCCGAGTGTTTCTCTAATACGTCATAGTTCATTTATCGTCTTTGTACATTTATGTGTTATGAAAATCGGCGAGGGAGACTCTAGTTATGCCAAAAATATAATTATCTGACGAAAGATCTAAATAAAGTCAAATTCATATTTATATGTACATATATTTCACCCTAAAGTTTTCGAATAGATGTCCGCCTAGACATTTTAAACGAAAATAAAGGGTTTCAACTAAACATAATAACTAAAAGATGAAATTTTATTCTTTTTAATTTTGCATTCAGTAAAATATGTGAAGTTCTATGCTGGTATCGTTAAGCAATAATATACAATAATATCTCGGGCTGACTGTTGATAGTTTAGAAACGAGAGCTTCAGACGAAACCTCTTTGAATTTAATAAAATTTAGTTGAATGATACGTCACGTTAACAATGCGTATCCCATAATTCATAGATCGTAGATACGAGTATGCATAAAAATGAATCAAGAATTAGTCAGAAAAATTGCAAAACATATTCAAATTGTGTGCACATCGTTTAAATAAATAGCTGTTTTTTAATTTTCTTTATATCACTCGAAAATATAATTTTAAAATAACACTTTCCTGCATCCTCTAGATGCATCCGAGATATCTGAAAAAAACATATCCATGACCCACACCTTCTAAGAGCTGCTAGTATATTCAAACAAAATTCTATGCCCTTGGGTTTAGATATCATCGAAGCATAATATTAAAAACGTCCCCTAAATGATATAGTTATTTAAGACCAACAATTCTAAACGTGTTACAGTTGAATACTATCAAAACCGCTTAAATTTCTAAATTTCTGTTGGTAATATATTTCTCATAAGAAGAACCCAAAATTTGGCGGCATTGAATTTTCTATACAAGATTGTAAACACCGAAGATACGAAAACATCCCGAAAAACTACTAGTGTGATAATATAATTCTTGGATAATGTCTTCCGTATCCACACAACTATTATCAAAATGTTCTATTATTTTGATACGTATTTAGCTTAACAACAGATACATTCTCTAGTCACACATACATTCAATGTACAAATATTGAAATCGAAAAGTAGCGATTGTTTTACTATCTACTTATTATTTCTAATATCAGAAACTTCGTGGAAATGCGAAAAATTGCATAAAACATATGGTATTAAATAGTCTATACTTACGTCCATAGATGCGGATGGATTGCTGGCACGTTCTTTTTCTCTTCGAATTTCAGTTTCAATACTTTGCCTTATAGCGAGCTTACAAGCACGTTGACAAATTTCTGTTATATCAGCACCCGAAAAACCATGTGTTACCTTAGCTATATAGCTTAGCTCTACATCCTGTAACATAATTATTAATATTTAAGCTATTCTTTAAAAAAAGAAACAGTAAGCAATTGATCAAATTAGTACAAAAATACAAATGTATGTATATGTGTAACAATAATGGCAAAATAATTAAACGGGTCCAGTATAATATATAATGTAAAGCATTTGTTGTTATTATTTGTTTAGAGAATTGTTTAAATAAAATTGTAGAAGTATTGTAGTGCCACTAGGTCGGACTTGTAACCCCGCGAACCGCCTACTCACACTATGTATAATGTATACTATAATGCTGAATCACTCAGTTCGCAGTGGAGAAACACGTCGTCCTATACCACTGTCCAAGTAGTTTCAATTTCACGTAGCATTTGAGCGAAAATAAGCGAGTCAGCATGGTAGTGGGGATAACGGCTCGAGAAGCCGATGCTCGTATAAACGCCAATACATACATTCAAATGCATTAACAAATATTTACACTTTTTATCAATACTGCACGGATATATTGGATATATTATGCGTATGTGCAAACAGTATGATTATATGATGGATTAGATATAATGAAAGTACTATTATATCTAAACCTTTTGGCATATGGTTTTATTCAACAAAAGTGAATCAATGTAACATTACTAAAGCCATAGAGATACGAAATAAAACATTTTGGTAATTATTTACAAAAGAATCCTCCCGTCCGATTTTTATGAAATTTAGCTGTTTTAGTTATAATACGTTTGACGTTATAAATTTTGTTTGTAATTTATTTAGTTACTTTTTTTGAGGGATAGCAATTTTTTATGCAGTTTTACTTAATTATTTCTTGATCTTATCTCAGTCGCAATAGAGGCGTATTTAATGATCGTATCACCTGGCGTAGATAAAATGTCAAAAACTGCATAACCGTCTTTATTTCGAACGAGATGAAACCAAAAAACAATCTATTAAAACTGTATAAAAAATTGCTATATTGAATGAAAGAGTAACCAAGTAAATTACTAAATTGTAATGGTAGACATGATAACTTTAAAGAAAATTCATGAAAATTACTCAATTTTACATGTCAGAATGAAGACAAAGAGATTTCCAGAATGCCCACGAATAAGTGAAAGCCCACATGTTGGAAAACTATGGTTTGAATGAACTAATAGCTTTGTGAATGAAATTGATAATCATTTATTAAGTAACATTCTTTACCTTAGCTACGGGTGATTTTCGAAGATTGGCTCTAAAAATGGCTTCACGCGATTTCTCATCTGGTAATGGTATATAAATCAACTGGTCTAATCTACCAGGTCGTAGAATAGCAGGATCAATAATATCAGGTCGATTAGTAGCTCCTATGATGAATACATTTTTTTTCGCACCCATTCCATCCATCTCAGTTAAGATTTGATTTATGACGCGATCTGCTGCACCACCGGCATCTCCTACTGTGCCACCTCGAGATTTTGCAATAGAATCAAGTTCATCGAAGAATAATACGCAAGGAGCTGCTGATCTCGCCTAGAAAATTTTGATGCGATGATGCCAGATTCTTATGATTTAGATATGCATATTATACAATATATCGAAATAACTTACTTTATCGAAAACATCCCTGACATTGGCTTCAGATTCGCCGAACCACATAGTTAACAATTCTGGTCCCTTTACAGAAATAAAATTTGCTTGACATTCATTGGCTATTGCTTTAGCCAATAAAGTTTTACCACAACCAGGAGGTCCATAGAATAACACCCCTCGCGATGGTTGCATGCCAAACTTCAGGAATTTTTCAGGATGTTCAACTGGATACTATAAGATGTAAAATTAAATTATTAATTATCCATTATTGGCACTTCAATGTACGAATATAATAGTAAGCGATTCTTTAATAAATTTCTTACCTGTACCAATTCCTGTAATTCCATTTTGACATTCTTTAAACCACCAATATCGTCCCAAGTAACATTTGGAACCTCTACAATGGTTTCTCGTAAAGCACTTGGACTGCTCTTAGTCATTGCATACTGTGATATAACAGGTGATGCAGACGTTAGCCATTACTTATGGAAATTAATGTCTTATCTTATAACATTCGTGTACATGGTACTAACCTTGAAATTATCCATAGTGACGGCAAGAGAAGATAAAACTTCAGCATCTATATGATCATCTTCTAAATCAATAAGATCCATTTTTTCACGAATTTGTTGCAATGCTGCTTCAGAACATAATGAAGCTAAATCAGCTCCGACATGGCCATGAGTTTCTGATGCAATCTATAAGGAAATATTAATTGATTAGATGCGACTAACTAATTCATTAAGACGAATGGTTTAATAGTTTCAGAAATTCCATAAACCTCTTCTAATTCGACGTCATCAGCAAGCTTCATGTTTTTAGTATGAATTCTTAAAATTTCTAAGCGGCCAGTAGCATCGGGTATTCCAATATCAATTTCTTTGTCAAAACGCCCAAAACGACGTAATGCTGCATCAATGCTATTAGGACGATTAGTGGCAGCCATTACAATAACATGAGAACTTTGTTTCATACCATCCATTAAAGTGAGCAGTTGTGACACTATACGTCTTTCTACCTCTCCATGTGTCTAAAAGTGTATATAATGTATGCTTAGTTTCACAGTAAAAATATATACTTAGTTTCAAATAAGTTAGTTTGAAGAAAATTTTATCAAGCTCTGCACCTTTTCTCTTTTTGGAGCAATTGCATCAAGTTCATCGATAAAAATGATAGCTGGTGAATTTTTCTCAGCTTCTTCAAATGCTTTTCTTAAATTACTTTCAGATTCTCCGGCAAGTTTGCTCATTATTTCAGGACCTTTTGATACAATTTAATATGATATAAAACAATAAATAGATTTTTAAATCAACATGTTCTTCTCAAAATGAACATACCATTAATAAGGAAAAAGAATGCGCCTGTTTCATTTGCCACAGCACGTGCAATAAGCGTTTTTCCTGTACCAGGTGGCCCATATAAGAGAATACCACGGGGTGGTTTGACACCAATAGCTTTGAATAAAGATGGATGTCGCAATGGTAACTCTACCATTTCCTTAATTTGAGCTAACTGTTTGCGAACTCCACCAATATCATCGTAACCCACTGCATTTAATGCTTCTTCTTCTTCCTACACAGTACAAGGCCATACATTACTATAAAAATCTTAAGGTAAAATAATTAATTGGCTCTTAAAAAATAAATGTTTTACGAACCTCTCTTTTAATAGGGTCACCTTCACAATGAATAACTGTATCTGGAGCAACAATACAGAATGGCCCAGGATCTGTTTCTACAACTTTAAATTCTATGGCTCGCATGCCACCACGTACAATGAAATTGTCATCTTTATTAATAGGACGATATGCTTCCAAAAAGTATGGCTTCAAATATATTTCAAACAAATTTCTACAACAAAATAGAAATTTCTACATGAATTATATCTATGTAATTCTTTATTTAAACTTAGATGCCTCCAATGGAAAGAGATTAATATAACAAATAAAACGCATAATAATATTTAATGTAAAAATTTGTGTACTCGTGCGTTATTAAAAAATAAAATAATTACAGCTACAAACATAACAGATACGAACGCATTTATAGTCAAATTAAGATAAAACCACAAAGTGTTCCAGTAATGTAAGAATATCATAAGATATCATTTTATTATATTAAGAGCATTTAATTTACCCTGTAAGACCAGTAATGGTATCATCTAATGGCAGTACATGAATACGTTTCCCATATTTCACTTCTGGACATGCATGTACAGAAACAACATCACTTAAGCGTACTCGTAAGTTGTTTCTAATGACACGATTCATACGAATTTTTTCATCAGGACAAGTATCATCAGAAAGTACAATGCATACGGTTTCTTTACGTCGTTTGCCTTTCAGTAACACTGTATCTCCTCTAAACAATTGCAATTCGTCCATCTTTGCTTGAGATAGAGCCACAACAGAATTATCATCGGCAATAGCTTCATCAACTAATAATCTGTTTGGCTTATCCTTCTTTCGAAGGATTGCTGTTGCTAAATCCTCACCGCTGTAACAATGAAATATTTGATCATTCTAAACAAAATAAGCAATAACCATATGGAGATATGAAATTAGACATTGAAGTCATAAAAAACATTTTTTGTCATTTATAAGTAAACATAAATGATATTGAATATTTGTCATGTAATACTATAATTATACTTGTCCAATAATAACTATTAATATAAATAATAATATTGAAAAAATTATACTTATACATTCATTGAAAAATTTTGTGTTTATACATTAAATGAAAAGTATATAAAATTCTACATCATCAATCAATTTTTCATTTACATTTCTTATAATATTAAATATTTTATTAAATAGCATGATATATAATTCATAATATTGTTTTCTTTTTACTTTCTTATTATATTCTACAACTGTATATTCTTCACATATTATTTTCGACTACAGTATACAATATAAATAAGCAAAATAAATAAATAAATACTTTTATGTTAAAAGACTAAATTTAAGTTCTATTTATTTCAGTTGCATAATTTTTACAACCTACTTAACGAACATCTATTTACAATAAACAGAATTGTTAAGACAAAAGGTATACTGTAGTACAATGCTACTTATATTTAAATATGCTATGTAAGTCAATGTTTACCATTGGATCATGGAACATTTAATTTCTTAATAATTAATCGAATTATTTTCATACATTATTTTCAGATTGAGATATTTTACATTATCAAATTGCATTATAATAAATCCAATATTTGCGCAAATATAATATATAAAATAATTTTCATCAACATAAGATATTTGATGATGTGTAACGATGTAAGTTTGTTGAGTTTGTAAGTTGCAAAAATGATTTCTAACAGTTAGCCATTCCTAAAATTAATCCATCGCGAATAATCGGACAGTTTTAATCGGCAATCCTGTTTCATTAGTGCAACAAAACGTAAATGCATAGACAGTTCAAGATTATGTACATGGAATATTTGCGTTGGATAGATTTTATGTTCGTTCAAGTACGTTCTAAGATGAACAATTATCATAATAAAGAATACATCGTTAAGATCCTTCTAAAATTTCCTTGTCATGTCTAACGTAGTGTTCGGCCATGATCAGTCGGCTCGCGAAAATGATAAGCGAAATTCATGTCATTGTACCCTGTAGATTCATTACAAATCTGCCCAATACAATGGAATGGATTTTATAGCATAAAATTCCGATGACAGTAGATATTTTTCAGAAGAATCTACGAAAGGACGCGTTGCGTCGACATGATGACATCGTACAATTGGAAGCCAGCATGGATGCATTGTATTTGCATACTTCATTTTTACAGTTTTAAGTAATAGAATGAACTGGTATAAGTACTATCAAGCTCAGAATTTAATTTTCTTCATTTACTTACCTCTTCTGTTCACCCATTATTTATTTGACTTGAATGCAAAAGAAAGTGTACACGCAATGATCACAACTCAATATCGCACCACGTACGAGTCAGCGACACTTACAGTCGACCCAATGAACATCCCTCATTTAAACTTTCATGGCTCGCATTGGACTCTCCGTTGTCGAATCAGAAGCTTAAGGCGAGTTCACAACGAATTTTCAGAATACATAAAGAGAAGAATAAACCAGTAACCAGTAACCAGTAGGTATATATTATTCATCTTATTAATAAAAAATGGAATCGGGTTTATCTTTTATTCTGAAACGTTTCACTATGATTTCAGTACGGTATACTATATATATATATATATATATATATATATATATATATATATATATATACAGGGTGTCCCAAAAGTACTTCAACATCGGGAAATGGGAGGTTCCTGAGGTCATTTCAAGCGTCATTTTCCTTTTGCAAAATGTTGTCCGAGGCTTCGTTTGGGAGTTATTAACGAAAAACACGGACCAATGAGAGCGCGAGTTCGACGCTCGCTGGCACGTTCAGCGCGGCGAGCCGGCAGACGGTTGGCTGAACATGCCAACGAGCGTCGAGCTCGCGCTCTGATTGGTCCGTGTTTTTCGTTAATAACTCCTAAACAAAGCCGCGGACAACATTTTGCAAAAGGAAAATGACGCTTGAAATGACCTCAGGAACCTCCCATTTCCCGATGTTGAAGTACTTTTGGGACACCCTGTATATATATATATATATATATAATGCATTATTGTATCTGTATACATATATATATGGTATCATAAATATTATTGTATGAATAAACTTTAATTTGTTGATGTTTCTTACCTTATTGAATGAGACTATATATTGACGAACACTTTGATCGTGGTTGTGATTATTTACCTTTCAATACAATTTAATACAATTATAGATATCTAAATTGAATATTTTTAAATTAAAAGTACTTTCACATGTTCTATGATATATCATTTTGATAGTTAATAATTTTTTATTAAATGCAATGCTGCATTCATTAAATGATAGAAAATGCTTTTAGGTTTTTAAGTGTACCAGGCTTTAGATGCTTACGTCATAAACGTTCTGAAAGTGTAAATTCGATATTCGTACTTGTCAAATTGGTGTATGATGGCTGGGATTAAAGGTCATAAGTTTGATCATTTAAATTCGCAAATATTAGTTTTATATCGTCTAAATAAACGATTTCGTTAACAAAGTTCATTATAAAAATACAATTATATAAATAGATGGATATGTTGAAACATAACCTTGCGGTTCTTGTTGTTATTGATGAAAACGTTCTGTATATAAACAATGCATACTTATTAATTTGTTTTATAGAATTGTTATCTAAGTATTTATCTTTAGAACCCATTTTTTTATTCACAAAAGCGTTGTAGGAAAATTATGTACAGCTTTTTCAATTGTGAAAAATACTTGTTTGTACATAAAATACAATCAATGTTTTATAAATCGTATAGTTCACTGTATGTATTTATAACAAATTTAAGACAAACTATATGACAAATATAAGTTTGCATGATTAAACATGAATTCATTGCAAAATTTAATAGAATACAATTATTCGTAATTCTAAATTGATTTACACGTATAAGTATACATGTATATATATATATATATATATATATAATTTTTTTTTCATGCCTTTAACGATTTTCATTTATAAACAGCGTAAGTACTTTTAAACAATTTTTTAATTTATATATTATTTACATATATGTAAGTGATAGAGAAAAAGTTTTTTATAGATTAGTACTTTTGGCATTCACTGGATCTATTGGTATGACATTTGTCATACTAGGCTGTGCATTACCACAATATAAGTAAGTAGTATCATTATCATAAAAATATTTATTTATAATTATATTTGTATTGAATTCAATGAATTTTCATGATATATTATCTCTAGTGTGTGGTGGCCATTTTTTGTTGTATTATTCTATGTGTTGGCACCAATACCAACTATAGTGGTACGTCGACGTGAAGAATACGATAATGGAATTACTAATAATTCAGGTTTGGAACTGGCTATATTCATCACTATGGGATTTTTTATATCATCGTTTGCTCTTCCTATTGTATTGGCAAGATCTCCAGCTAGTGGTCCAGTGGTACATTTAAATTATGTATTTTTTTTATTCAATCATTGTGTTATGATATTACATTACTTTACAAAAATTTTTATTTAATGAAATTATATGTATAAATTTTAATAACAAGAGTTAGTAAAACTGTGTATTTTCAGATTCAATGGGGTGCTTGTTACTTGACTTTAGCAGCTAATATTGTTGTGTATTTAACTCTATTCGGATTTTTTTCAATCTTCGAACAGGAAGATACATGGTGAAAAGTTGTACTTCATTGTACTTATTTATTAATTTTACACGGTAATATTTTAAATAATTTTTTACAGAGTTCAATCTCTTTTCTGTTGTATATATGCCATTTAAACACTTTCAGATTTTTTACGAGGCAAAAGGAAGGACATAAAGCATATACTGTAACAATTAACAGTAATGCATTAATTCTAAGACATCCCAAAATTTATAATATACTATTTATATGAGATAATATTAGTATAAGATGTTTATATTATAGTCAATATGCTACTATGTGGTGATTAAAGTTACAATTTTTAATTGCATAGAGTTTCTTATAAACTCCTTTAATAAAATTGGAAGCACAAATATGTATAGTACATAAAAGATAAATGATAATAAAATTATAATCAATTATTTTAAAATATAAAACAATGGTCCTAGCATATATGCTAGAATGGTCATTAAAATATCTTATGGATTACACCAGATTTGGGCAACTGATTGTTCACGGGCAGCGGCGAGTCGCACTTCTCACTTGAACTGTAGCGAGAAGAGTTTGCCTTACAAGTTGACCTGAAGTGGTGACAGGTCTTTGTAATACCACTTTGTAGTATCGTAGTAGAGCTGGTAATAGGGCCGGTATTCGTGAGCAATTAGTTGCACAACCGTAACATAAGTGATATCTGCCCTTAATGATCTAACAATGTCGATCAGTGACCTCTGTCTTTGAGATCTCTAGCAAGAAAATTACCCTGCATATGTATGTTACAATGGCTACACAAATATTAAAGAGGCACTCGGGGCTTCAAATATCCATCAGAGTTAAAGACGTTAATGTTTTATTTGCAACTCCACTTGTGTTGCGACTCAGTTTGTGCTATCAGTACCAATCTAAACGTACCATCAGTAACAAACTAAATCGGTTTCTTTATGATATATTTTCTATTATACAGTCTACTTAAAAGTAGTAACAGTCAGAGCTCGAATTTCGACATGGCTTTTCGAGAGCGGGTCAAGAGTCTCTGCTGTGCATGGCACAAAAAAAAGGTTGCAGGAGGGAGCTCCACAGCTCCTTACGTAAACTATCGTTATCTCTCTTCTACAAAATCATGGAGATAGGAAACGTTCCTGCCACTTGGTGAAACAGCATCACACATCCTTATATTATACGTAAATTATACATATTATAAAATTCTTAAATAATTTATCATTTCATATGTAATGATGCAAATGTAATTTCTTAATGAAAACATATTAGACTAAAAGTTCCATTTTACAACTTTTTTATGTGAGCTCATATTGAAAATGTAGAAAACACTTTTCGTAGATCTGTATCAATTAAGCATGTTCTGAAAATTTCATTAAAATCGGTCAACGTTGCAATGAGCTACAATATCGTTTAAAGATGGTACAAATTGCAGTTTTTCACGATTTTCGGCCTCTATATGACTGCAATAAATCTAAGGATTCTTACATCTTTCAATGTCTCTTGTTTTTTCCCGCACCAACGGATTTCGATGAAACTTTCACAATTCACCCTAGTAGCATTTAAGGTTGGCCTTTTGTTGGGCTAACGTTGCGCCAACGTCGGACCAACGATCACACCCAACGTAGGGCCAATGATCACGTCCAATGTCGGGCCAACGGTAATACCCAACGTAGGGCCAACAATCGCGCACACGTTGGGCCAACAATCATACCCAACGTAGGGCCTACATTACTATAATAGGAAAAGCCAACAAAAGGATTCTTTAATTTCGTAGGGTCAATTAATTATATATACATATATGTGTTAGAAGAGTATTTTATTCTTATTTATATTATCGTACATATATCCCAATCAGCACACGTCGTCTCAAAGCTGTCTCTTGCATACAATTGACACAGATCTAAAAAACCTATTTTTAAAATTTTCAATATACAAAGACCCACATAAAAAAGTTTAAAAATGGGAGGCACGGTGTACTATAGAGGTGTTACGACTAAGCACCTCTGACCAGTGATGCCAGAATCGTGGGCCGTGGGCTTTTTCCCCTCCGCTCGCTGAGCCGACTCGACCCCCCACTCTGACGCACCGTCGTCGCGTGTAGCGCGCGTGCAATCGAACAGGCACTCACACGGACAGACTAGAGATACGTTCGTGTGTAGCGCGTGCGCAGTAGAAGCAACGTGGCGACGACGGTGCGTCAGAGTGGGGGGTCGAGTCGGCTCAGCGAGCGGAGGGGAAAAAGCCCACGGCCCACGAATCTGGCATCACTGCCTCTGACCAGTGTCGCCAGGTCGAGAAAATCGAGGGGAATACAGGTACCCCCTCTCTGATGGCCAGAGTCGTAATATGTGACACGTTGCGCGTGCGCGACGGGGATTGAGTGGGATGTGGTGCTGGAATGGGATAGTGGAAGGGGTAAAGTAGGGGAGTAAATGAGTCCGAATTCGGACTCATCTGGCGACACTGCCTCTGACTAGTCATCTTCACGGTTTTCATGTACGTGAGAATAAGAAGTCTATACTTAGTTGGGCACTCTGCTACACACAATGTCATTCTCACACGTATATATACATGCAAACCGTGAAGATGACTAGTATTCCATCATTCCATCTGGTGGCGGCCAGGGAAATAGCCACTATCTATCACACCTTTCCGAGAGAAGTTTGAACCAGAGAGTAGATGAGAGTGCTCACGCTCGGGTTTTGGCCGTGCCACTTTTCGTTTCGTTTCGACTTAGCCAGGAACAGAACCTGTTTCGACTTAGCCTGTAACAGAACCTGTTTCGACTTAGCCTGTAAGAGAACCTGTTTCGACGAGTGATGCCCGTTTGGACTCCGACCGATTGGACGCCGTGGCGGCTGAATTCATGACGTTTGGACGCCGTAAATTTTATAATCATTGCTTTTCGAAGTCTACATATGATGATATTGTATTGTGAAATATATGGTTAACAACGCCCGATTAACAACAACTTCAGTTATCTAGCCAAACCTAACCCAGACTAATGTCATTTTCGCTCGCTCTTAAAATAAACTTTCCGGAGTAAGACTTCGGAATCACCCCCCCTCCGAAGCTTTACATAATTATTTTTCATTAATAGATTCTTAATCATAATTTAATGGTTAACAACGTCCGATTAACAACAACTTCAGTTATCTAGCCAAACCTAACCCAGACTAATGTCATTTCCACTCGCTCTTAAAATAAACTTTCCGGAGTAAGACTTCGGAATCACCCCCCCTCCGAAGCTTTACATAATTATTTTTCATTAATAGATTCTTAATCATAATTTAATGGTTAACAACGTCCGATTAACAACAACTTCAGTTATCTAGCCAAACCTAACCCAGACTAATGTCATTTCCACTCGCTCTTAAAATAAACTTTCCGGAGTAAGACTTCGGAATCACCCCCCTCCGAAGCTGTACATCATTATTTTTCATTAATAGATTCTTAATCATAATTTAAAATTTAATAGATTCCAAATCATATTTAATCATATATTTCACAATACAATATCACCATATGTAGACTTCGAAAAGCAATGATTATAAAATTTACGGCGTCCAAACGTCATGAATCGAACTGCCACGGCGTCCAATCGGCACGGCGTCCAAACGGCACGAGTCCCAAGAAACACATAAAAATTAAAATTCATATCCAAATTTAATAGATTCCAAATCATATTTAATAATATATTGCACAATACAATATCACCATATGTAGACTTCGAAAAGCAATGATTATAAAATTTACGGCGTCCAAACGTCATGAATACAGCCGCCACGGCGTCCAATCGGCACGGCGTCCAAACGGCACGGCGTCCAAACGGCACGAGTCCAATCGGCACGGAGTCGAAAAGGAACGCGTCCAATCGGGACAGTCCAATCGGGACGTGTCCAATCGGTCGGAGTCCAAGTGGGACACCCCCGTTAAATCTAATATACCAAACTTTAATTAATATAAATTAAATATAATATTACTTATATAATGATAGAAGTATTTTCATTTTTTCCGATCTTTCAGTTGCAAACTCTAATTGTACAAAATAAAAAACCCGGAATAATTCGAAGAAATACAGGTTTCATATCAAAGCATTAATTTAATAATGAGGTATTGTCATGAACAATGTCTCCAATTTTTTTCATATTTTTAACGGGGGTGTCCCACTTGGACTCCGACCGATTGGACACGTCCCGATTGGACTGTCCCGATTGGACGCGTTCCTTTTCGACTCCGTGCCGATTGGACTCGTGTCGTTTGGACGCCGTGCCGTTTGGACGCCGTGCCGATTGGACGCCGTGCCGATTGGACGCCGCACAGTACGGCGTTCTTATGGGCGGACTGGACAAAAGTCTGTTCTTGACGGATTCTTATAGGAAATTTCACGCTGATCACGAATATACCATATATTAAGGGTCCCTGAATAGAGATTAAGTTTTTATCGCAAAATACCGTTTTTTTCGAAGTTTTTCAAGTGTTTTTGCGTGAAAAACGGTTAAACTCCATTCCGTGACTCTTAATACATGTGTGACGGTAACAGCCTTCGGGCGCGAAGCTATCCCCATAAAACGGCGAACACGGCACGCGAGTACCACGCGCGGCTGCTAGGTGGCCACGGCAATGATCGCCGCGACTCACGACCGCCAGGTGGCCACCGCGCGGAACCGGTTTCTCGCAGCGGTTTATCAGCACGCGCGGGTATAATTACCCCCGAGAAACGCCATAAAGGGGAGACACGCTGAACCCGTAAAGGAGAGTAACCCTCGTGGAGAAATACCGAGCCGGAAAGCAAGCCTCACGTTTTGGGAACGCTTTTGATATCGCTGAGTAGGGGCCTCTCGAGACCCCTCACTCCTGCGACCGTACCTCCGATCCTCCGACCGTACCTCCGATCCTCCGACCGCACCCGAACTTCCTGACCAAGCCCAAGTGGTGAAATACCGACGGGAATCCCTACCTCCTCCGTGGCGAAACGCCGAGAGGAAAACCGATCCAAACAATCGCTATATCCGAGCGATCGCTACTCCGAGCCGTCACTACGTCCGGACGACAGCTACACCGACCGTCTCCGCCCAACCGTCCACCTAAAGGTCCACCTCTCGCTCTTCGAGGTACCGCGACCTTGGACAGCCGACTGACGCGGCAAGACCTTCCATCGCCCCACGTACCCGTCACACATGGCATATTCGTGATCAGTGCGAAATTTCCTATAAGACCTCAAAGTATCTTTCTTTCGTTTGGGATCACACTGTATATTCCAAGTGATGGAAACAGGGGTCAGTTAAAAAAAAGTGCTCTTCAATGCATCATCTACAAAAATGAGGAAACATGACCAAACATTAAATTGAATTTTATTCAAAATTGAAATCCATAGACTATACCTATGAAGTAGATATTTATAAAATCACTAATTATATATATGAATATATACATAAAGTCACTAATTATGTCTGTAATAAATAAATATAAATAATAAATTTTTACTCTTGAAAAATAAAAAAAACATTGCAATGCACAGCATTTATAAATTTATGGAAATACTTTTTTCTTAATTCCAAGTCATATCTCTCAACAGTTTTCCTTGTAATTCCGTATGTTGTATCGGAAGGTATCGATATTTTTAAAGGTCCTTGGATAATGGAGTATACTGCAGAAATTTTATTGAGCTTCTCTGATTTAATCCAAAATTCGAGCAAATCTGCATTTCTGAGGTTCCTATTGTTTTCTAAACAGAAAAAAATAAATTATATTGTGACGTTGGCCGCGACGACCATCGTTAGAATTAGGCTTAGCAATAACATAGCATAAGTACACGAACTCTGTAACACAAACACATAGTCTTAAGTACACTGACACACGCACATGTATACATAAAATCAAAGCATATTAGTATATACGCCACTGGGAGGGGCCGTCACTGCTTCGTGGATGTAATGCATACGGCAAGGCCGCGCAAAGAAAGAGCCATCTAAGACTTCGTGCCATCAGATGCACCGCCAGCAGAGATAAGAAGCGGGCACCGCGGTCAAGTTCGTGACTGCTGACACGGCAGCCACGCACTTCCCTCTTCGTACCACCACACCCAACATCGAGGTGCGACGATCTGTTTAAATGGGACGTCAGCCGTCTCCGCTTGCGCATTAGCCAAAGTTGTAGAACCGAAATCAAACAGCCTCTGTCAGTTCCGTTCTATACTCATCCTGACTCTGATCAGGTCCGTCAAAATCGCCTATTCTAATCCTAAGTACTTGTATAAAACCTATCATTTAAAATATATCGTATACACCTCATTTACCTGTATCGTTATCGTTTCGGTATTATATCGGTCATACCGAAACCGATAACGTTTCAGGCATTCATCCATTTCGATATTATTTCGTTATTATGTTTTAGTGTTGCTTTAATTATTTTTAATAACATTTTACAGTGTTTTCTCGATAAATATCCCAAATTTCTGCACGGTAATTGTCCCGGAACTATCCCCACTCCTGCGGGGTAAACCCCGTGAGGGGCCGTAAAGCTCAAGCGGCTGCGGACGCCGAGAAGTGTAACATAGAACGGGTCGGGTGTCTGTGTGAGACCACTACTAATCCGATAACAACATTTTATTATTTTTTTATGGAACTTTCACCAACATATTCCAGGCATTTTTCAAATGAAAATGATACGAAATATATATGATATAATTTCGATGATATTTACTTGTGTGATGAACGACGAATGCTTTGGGCTTTGGACGCAGTATGGGGAGACGCAGTATTGGGGAAGTATGGGAAAGATAGAAACGCGGAGAGTTGCGGCGCGCCGGCACAGTTTAAAAGCCCACCGCGTCCTCACAATGTAATCCCAATAAAAAACTTTTTTATTATTACTTATTTTTGTATGAGACTTTCACCGATATATTTGTGACATTTTTCTGATTAAAATGATACTAAACACGATATAATTCGCATCAGATTTACATTAATTGCCGTTCATATAATTTCAATGAGAAGTTACGCGGGGTCGTCCATTACACACGTAAATATAATCGGAATTGTATTATTTTTGGTATCAATTTCATTAGAAAAATGTCAAGAATATGATGGTGAAAGTTCCATAAAAAAATAATAAAAAATAAAGAAGTTTTGTTATTGCATTAGTGTGGTCTCCTGGTCTCACACCGATATACCCGACCCGTATCATGTTACACTTCTCGGCAGCCGAGGCCTCTCGAGGTTTAAGGCCCCTCACGGGGTATACCCCGCAGGAGTGAGGATAGCTCACGGACAATTAGGTGTGATTGCTGCCAGCAAGAAAAGTGAACTTGCCCTCCACCGTCGCCATTCTTCTCACGCCTCTCCGAACTCGCTGTTTCGGCGGGTGGACCGAGTAGCTGAAATTCGAGTCAGGACTGGTCAGGAGAAGCAGAGCCAACAAAGACAATCACAGAGATCCGCCAATGTTAGTTTAATGAATTATTTACAACGCAATCAAATTGTTGGCACAAATATATTTTTTAAATGTATCTCATAATTATATATTTCAATACATTCAATTTTTCCAAACAATACAGTTTGTTTAAGCAAATACAATTTTTAACAAACATAATTTTTTAAATGAATTAAATTTTAAACAAATAATTTTTTTTTTAGTAAACGTCTTTTTAGACATAATTTTGTATGTCAATAAAGTTGTTTAAACAAATTGAATTTTTACATAAATGTTTTTTTAATGTACAGATTTTTATGAATAAAAATTTCTGAGTAAATAAAATTGTTTAAACAAATAAAGAATCCATATTGTTTTTTAAATAGATTTAAATAGATTGAATTTCAATAGAATGAACCTTCAAATTTATTAATAAAATGCATTTTTCTATTTGCAGAGTCTGCTTTCGTTCCGAAGATTGCATAAAACATATAATGTGAATGTGAAGCAGTCATGCAGTCGTATCATCGCTGTCATTGCTGGTATCGCTGCCTGCAAGAAAAGTCAATATGTCCTCCACCGTCGCCATTCTCCTCACGCCTCTCGGAACTCGCTGTTTCGGTGGACCGAGTAGCTGAAATGCGAGTCAGAAGAAGCGGAGCCAACAAGGAAAATCACCGAGATCCGCCGCTGTCTGCAGGAAAATTCAAGTTGTCCCGCACATGCTGCCCTTTTCTACGTTCTACAATGTCCCTTTGTACTTTCGGCGCGGTCGACGTAGTCATAAAAAAATAGATTCCCTTGACAATCTTTTTCCCTGCTACGAACTGGTGATGGGAGCTAGATTATGACTTTACTGTAGTACCTTGTATATTTTCCTTTTTGTTGGAAGCAGAACTAGAATGTTGTTCTATCTTTTTTTGTTTAAATAAAAATAATTATTCCGTAATGTGTCTACTTCTTCAATCCTTTCTTTTATTTGACCTTATGAAATAAATATTTTGTACAATCATTTTAATACAGGATTTCCTTTATTTCGTGAAAGTCTGAACTTGGCAAAAAAATATGTACATAAAAATTATTTGATGCGAAGGTGTATTCAATACGGTGCAAGTTAATTTTTTCATTTAATTAATGCTTTGATATGAAATCTGTATTTCTTCGAATTATTCAGTTTTTTATTTTTTACAATTAGAGTTTGCAACTAAATGGTCGGAAAAAATGAAGATACTTCTATCATTATATAATTAATATTACATTTAATTTATATATTAATTAGATTTATATATTAATTACATATTTTATGTAAAACCAGATAAAACAAACTGTGCGTTCACTATCCAGGCCTAAGTCGAAACCGGTTTTGTTACAGGCTAAGTCGAAACAGGTTCTGTTACAGGCTAAGTCGAAACAGGTTCTGTTTCAGGCTAAGTCGAAACAGGTTCTGTTACAGGCTATGTCGAAACAGGTTCTCTTACAGGCTAAGAACTAGACTAGGGGGCAGCACTATAATGGGCACAGCCAAAACCCGAGCGTGAGCACATGGGAAGAAGACGTGTGGAAATACTTGTGCGGTCCCTCGTATAGGGATACCGGGGTGCTCCACTCACCAATTCCGAGGATACGGTAACGGCAGGATAAAGGAACAAATACCAGATTGGACTCAACGTCCGTTCCACTTCACAGTCGTGACGGCAAGAAGGAGCGGGAGTCGGCGACGCAACATGGCGGCGCCACTCCCCACTCTCGGTGCGAGGAGTGGGGGAAACAGTGTCCCTACAGACGGACACCAGGGAAAGATGGCCGCCGCAGAAGAAGATGGCCGATTCGCCACGTGGACGAGCCTTCCACGATCAACCGAACGAACAGCCACAAAACCAAGATGTCCGAATTGCTTACGTCACTCGGGACTTAGAATAATTTCGAAGAAATAATTCGAGAAGTCCAGTGTGCCTGACGGCACCGACGATAGCGCGCACTCTCACTATACACAGTATCACTTGCTAAAAATACGAAATTACAGAGACGCACACATTAAATAAAATCGCAATAGTTAATAACAATGTACATATAAATCATAGATAATATCCACCACCAAAGTATCGAGTTTGAGTTTCAATAACTATATAAAATAAACTAAAAGCTAAGTATAAACGAAATAATATTAATTAAATAATAGTAAACGAAATAAAATTAGCAATAATAAAACAAAATTAATAACTTTTAACAAAAGAAGATAGATCGGACCGCGTGGGCGAACCCACCGGATTTTGCTTGAGGAGCAAGATCCTTGGTAGGTATATTTAAATAATTATAAAATTATATAAATAAAATTTCTCACGTTATCCTGTTTCCATATACTTCCGCAAATATTGTAAAAATCCAAAGTAAGATAGTAATCCAACGATAGTTTATCCAAAAACTTTACGAAGTGAAGCACACAAAACTCAAAATCGAACTCTAGACCTGCGTCACCCTGGCTGTGACGCACAGGGGACTTAGAAAAAATTCCTCCTCGGCTTCTGATTACACTGAGAGCGAGCAACACATACTGAAAATACAAGTAAGTACTACACACCGAAATTAAATAAACGAATACGAACCATCAAACGATCGATCGTCCCGGCGTCCGAGTGGTTATCCACTACTTAATAATAATAATAATCTAATATATATATATATATATATAGGTTGATCGTCGGCGCGGCACGAGTTTAAACGTCCGAATGTACGCGCGTGAATACGCGCGGGAGGATTCGAATTCAATCGAGGCGTCGGTACGACGCACAGTGCGGCGTTCTTATGGGCGGACTGGACAAAAGTCCAATAATCTAACCTAATTAGTTAATAAACTACGCAAATAGAAAACCGAAAATAAACTTGTTGAGACGTAGTTACCTCCATCGCACATTTCGCTGCCTTCAAGGACCGTTTTACGGTATACTTATTTTTTAATGACAACCGAACCGAACGTTTCCTTTGCTACCATATGGCCCGCGGGACGACTTTTCCCCATAGTCTAATCCGGAGACGGGTCCGTCGAAAGCCCGCAATCGACAGCCTACCGTACCGAGCTTTATGACCCAGCAACAATAGACCTTCGAAGCCAGGGGACAATCATTATTCCGTTTTCAATTCTTGCATACTTCGAGCCTAGCTCATCTGCTTGCCACCTTCAAGCTTCTCATCCATCGCGACCGTTTTGCTTAGCATGCTTTATTAGGTGCCAAGCGCTTTTTCTGTTTATTGCTCGCTACGGTCATCATAAAAATCGCTAACCGGACCTTGCCAATTCTTTTCACCCCCTCGTTACCGTCAATACCTGCGAGTCCCCACGTACAAGGGCGTTACCGCGTAAGGCCACCCAATCCAACGACTTTCCTCAAACTGCTATCCACCAATCATGAGATTAGGCAAAATCATCATCCGCCAATGACTGCCTCTGAGAGTTCTTCAACAAGTTTGGGGAAAAAACAGCGCGTTCGGAAGGACGGATGAAGGGTAGAACGACATCATCAAGCGAACTGAACGCTTCATACCAACCGTGTTATCGTTATAATATCTATCGTATTCGAATTCAACGTATCGACCGAATTGCATCGTTGAAATAATCATTCTCGCACGAATGCAAAATTGTTAAACTTCATACAAACAATAAACGTGTTCAAACCAAAAGACTATCGAATATCTTTTCAATCGAGTTCGACTTTGGTTAATTCCAAAACGAGCTATAGAGCAATCGTGAAATCGTCATCGCGTATTCGCTCAACAAAACTAAAAGAAATAATTAAACTGCACGTGGCGAGAATAGTAAAATAAACCAAAAAGACAAAAAGATATAATAACCGCACTGTTTGAATAATAACATACAACACGTTACACTAATAAACTATAAATATATTGAATTTGAATTTGAATTAGAGCGTGAACCGGGCACTCAGTCCTATGGGACCATTGTACCCGGGCCCTGTAAAAGTTGGGCTACCGACTCAAATAAGGCGCTCGAGCAGGGCGGCCTCTCTGGCAAAATCCAGGAGTGCATCCACCCCGTCGGCCTTAAGACAAAGGACACCTTGGTTTGAGAGCCCTAAGAGTTTACTTCTTAGGGCCTCAGTACCATTGCAGTGCCGTAGTACGTGGAGAGGGGTTTCATCTTCCTCCACGCATCTTGGGCAGTTAGAGTCCGTCTGGATACCAAGCCTGGCCAAGTGCCTACCGGTGTATCACGCCGCACCTTTAGACGGTCCATGTGACACAGCTTGTTGGCGAGGTCTTTACTAGGCCCTTCCACCAGAGCTTTCGTGTGTCGCATGCCTGGTTCGGAATTCCATAAATGGGCAAGTTGGTTTCTCGCCCATTCTTTATTCCAGTTTTTAATTACACTAGGTGCCAGTTTTAGAGGTCTGTAGATAGCTGCGTTCTGGCAACGGGTGCCTTCACGCGCTAATCTATTTGCCTCCTCATTTCCCTTGATTCACGTGCCTTTTCGACGTGAGCCTTTTGTCCAGGGTGACACCTAAGTAACGCACCTCATCCGAGATTCGTAGTTCGGTGCCGAAAATGGAGGGGGCTTTGAAGTTAAAGCGTCGCTTCCTCGTGAAGAGTACCATTTCCATTTTGCTCGGGTTAACCCTGAGGCTGTGGTTGAGGCACCAGTTTTGGGTTAGCGTAAGAGCTGTTTGCATTCTCCTAGCTAACAATAGAGGATGTTTCCCCCTGACTGAGAAGGATACATCGTCTCAGCATTACCTTGGACCACGAAGCCCTCATCGACCAGCTCTTTCAGGAGCCCGTCGACCACCAGGGTCCACAGTAGGGGGGAGAGGACTCCTCCCTGAGGGCATCCCATGCCGGCCCGGGCACACACTGTCGAGCCGTTCGCCTCGGTCCTCATGGAACGGTTCCTAAGCATGCTGCTGATCCATCCGCTCAGGGGTTCCCTAATGTTGAAATGGTCCAGGGCCTTCTCTAAGACGTCGAAGGACCGATTCTTTGTTTGCTAGCGCTCCTTCGATGAAACCAACTACGATGAAACCAACAACGCCGTGTCTACTGATTTGCCACTTTGGTAGGCATGCTGATTGGCATGCACCGGCGTCTGGATCAGCGCTGTTTCTCTAATAAACCTGTCGATAAGCCGTTCCATCGTCTTGAGTAAGAAGGATGTGAGGCTTATCGGCCGGAACGATTTGGCCGAGCTGTAGTCACTTTTTCCTGCTTTAGGAATAAAGACTACTCTGGAAATTCTCCAGGAGATAGGGGTATAACCTAAGGCGAGGCAAGATTTAAAAGCCTCCCTTAGGCGATCAGACAGGATTGCCCCGCCTTCTTGTAGCAAGGCGGGAAAGATGCCGTCCAGGCCAGGGCTTTTGTATCTATCAAAAGATTGTAGAGCCCAAAGTACTCTTTCTTTCGTGAACACCTCTGAGGCAATTCTCCAGCGATCTCCCATATTGTTCCTGGTACCAGCCGAAATAGTCGGCTGCCCCTGGCTCAACGGGGTAGATCCTGGGAAGTGAACCTCCAGCAGATGTTCTAAGAGCGGTGTATTGTCATCACCAATGTTCCCATCTGGGAGGGTGATGTCGTTGATCGAGGTGGTTAGTGGCCCACTTGTGAAGACCTTGCGTAGCCTAGTCACAAAGGGGAGGGCCTCCGTTTCTTCACAGAAGCTTCTCCAGGCCGCTCTTTTAGAGGACTTTATGAGCCTTTTGAAGTCCCTCTGGGATTCCCTGTAGGTGTAGGCGCAAGAAGTTAATAATAAAGTAGTACGATAAGTACCAAACAGTTCAAATTTAATATAACAGAAGTGCGTGCACACAAGGCAAAATCCAAAGATACAAGATAAAAGCCAACCAGCATAAACAAACAAAACTAACCCGCCGTAGTTAATAACAACCAACACAACGCGTGCGCATTAACATTATGTTCAACTTACATACCCAGTGAAGGATTGAATATGTATTAATATTGCTATTCACAACACGCCCCTCTCAATCCAAGCGTATAAAAAAAAATCGAAGCACATTAGCCCGGACGCATACCCAATGATTCTATACAATAATGATGCTTTGTCCTTGGCAAAGACTTCGTAAACACATCAGCTAACATTCGCTCTGATGAAATAGTTGACAATTTAAAGTATTGTTCTTTGACTGCGTGACGGACGAAATGATGACGAACATCAATATGTTTAGTCCTGGAGTGAAATACAGGATTCTCCGGAAGACTTTTAGCTCCGCGATTATCGCAATAAAGAATTACAGCAGCGAGCTCTTCGAATCCCAGCTCCAACAGCAACGAACGCAAATACTTCGCCTCCTTGCCGCCTCGGCAAGGGCCATGTACTCAGCTTCTGTCGAGGATAGTGCCACAGTGCGCTGCTTTTGAGCTTTCCAGGAGACTGCCGCTCCACTTAGAAGGAATGTATACCCAGTGTATGATCTACGATCGACCTCACAGTTTCCACAATCTGCATCTGAGTATATGCCAGCTTCAGTTTGCCTGAAACTCAAAACATAATTATGCGTGCCTTGAAGGTAACGCAAGACTCGCTTGGCAGCACCCCAATGTTCTTCTTTATGACAATTATTGAATTGTCCTAGGAAGCTAACGATATAAGCGATATCAGGCCTCGTAGCCACCGCCAAATACATTAAGGCTCCGATGAGCTCGCGATACGGTCGCTTGTTCTCTTCCTTATCCTTGATTCCATTCAATTTTTAAGAACTTGAACCAGCTAAGCCAGGTATGGCAACTGGGTTTGCTCCACTCATGCCAAAACGCTCCAAAATGTTTTGTATGTAACGTCGCTGCGACAACAAAATGCCGTCAGAGGTCTGGTCCACTTCAATGCCCAAACAGTATCTTGCGCGACCAAGATCCTTGACCTCAAACTCTTGCATTAAGCCATCCTTTAATTCTTGAATCCATGAGGAATTAGTGGTCGCGATCAAAATGTCATCCACATAGACAAAGACTATGATACAAGCTTTCTTCTCCCGCCGGAAATACAAACAAGGATCCGCTTGAGTTGGCAGCAGACACAACTTCCGCAAAATCTCGTCAAGTCGTCTATTCCATTGGCGTCCAGCTTGCTTGAGTCCATATAAGGCTCGTTTAAGAAGACACACCTTATCTCCTTTCTGCAGTACCTGTAACATTCGGTCAGCCTTAGCACCAATTTCTGTCTCTTTTCCCTCACGTTCTAAGATCTTCTCAAGCGTCTCCTTAAGATTAGCCGGCTTCTCCATGAAAATCTCTTCATCTAAATAACCATTTAAATAAGCAGTGACAATATCCAGTTGATGCACACTCATTTTATATTTCGCTGCCAAAGCCATCAACAATCTCAAGGATTCCAAACGAGCTACAGGTGCAAACGTCTGCATAAAGTCTATGCCTGGTCTTTGCGAAAATCCTTTCGCAACCAAACGTGCCTTTCGACGCTGTAAACTTCCGTCAATACCGAACTTATTCGTGAGAATCACACGACTTCCAATTACACCTCGATTTTTCGGGCGATCCACTAGTTCCCATGTACCCTTTTTAAGCATAGCGTTTATCTCCTGTACCACTGCCTCCTTCCATTCGTCAGAGTGCGGTCCAATCATGGCCTCTTTAAAATTTACTTCGGACATAAAGGCCACATGTTCAGCAATATTCGCATCATAGAATACATCGTCAGTGGTACTATCGTTCAATGCACTTTCCTCGTAAGGTACACCACGATCCAAACCTTGGGCTGGTACATCCTCCACAGGCGTTTCAGATGCGTCATCGCAGTTTGTCCGATCATTTGGGTCACTCGTCATACGATAAATTTTTTTTGGTCTACCACGTACCCCTGTACGGATTATACGAGGTCTCCCTGGTAACCTCCGCAACACATTTTCTAATTGAACAGGCGTATCCTCGCTTGAAGGCCTCTGCCGGTTCATTGTCTAGAGAAATAAAAGCCAACTACTCCAGGCGTTCTCAGAGTTGATCTTCATGGCCCTATTGAACAGCTTTCTAGTTCTCAACCTGGACTTATTGAGCTCATTGCTCCACCAAGGGACCTTTTTGCTCGTTTTCCTTGACTTAGCCGGGCAGGCGAGTTCATACGATTGGGTGACGGCCGATTGGATGTCGGCAACAGAACACTCCGTCTCGTTGGTCGTCCTTGGGCGCACGAACAGCCCCCCCCAGCCTAGTGGCTAGCTCCTCTTTATAGAGGCTCCAGTCACAGGCCCTGGGGTTCCTGTAGGGGCCCGTCGGAACGGCGCATGCCTCGCCCTCCAGCCTAAAGGAAATGAGTGTATGGTCCGAGAGGGTGATCTCATCGGAGACTCGCCAATTTTTGATAGTTTGTGATACCTTAGCAGTACCGAGGGTGATGTCAATCACTTCTTGCCTGCGTGAGGTCACAAACGTGGGTCTGTTTCCTCTGTTCATAATCTCCAGATTATGAGCAGATAGAAATTCTAGAAGGGCTATGCCCCTCCTGTTGCAGTCTGAGCTGCCCCAAAGGGTGTTATGCGAGTTTGCGTCGCAGCCAATAACCAACTGAAGTCCCTGGGCTCTGCAGTCTTCCACGAGCGCTCTGAGTTCCCTAGTTGGTGGTGGTTCCTCGGCGTCGTACGGTAGATATGCCGAGCAGACTACCAGTTTGGTCATGTGGCCATTAAGTTTTATTTTTATGAGGGCGGCCGCTAGATCCCTTGAACAGTGGCTTCTTAGGCCCATGGCATTCAGCTTATTGTTAACTAATAAGCAGGCCCTGGGCCCGGCCACTGTGGTATCTTGTATCACGGTGCCCCAGTTTGATCTTAGTCCTCCTACATGCCCCATGTGTATCCATGGTTCTTGTATGAGGATAATATCTGTGTGCATCACTGTTATGCGGCGTCGGAGCAGGTCCGTAGCCGCTTTACAGTGTTGCAAGTTGATCTGCGAAAATACGGTTCCGCCGGAAGCCAAAGGGGCTTCCGACGCGTGCCTTTTCACGCGGTTGGGGTTACGAGAAAGCTCCGCGAAGGCGCTTAATCGTCTGACCCCTGCTTGGGGGGAGCCCGTCCCGGATTTGCTCCGGGTCTGCTCCCTGCGCCCTTGGCTCGATGGATTCCGAGAGAGACCGGCAGGGTTTTTTGTTTGCCCCTGCGAGTCTCATCGGTCCCCATCCTGTAAGTGAGGGTAGCCCCCGTAGGTCTACCCCTGCTAACGCCTCTATTGGAGGGCCCCCGAGCTTTGGTGGCCCCCCGAGTTTTGGTGGCCCCCCGTCCTTGGGGCACTGGGCCAGCCGCTGCGCGGTCCCCCTCTTCCACAGATGGGTTACACGCAGCCGCTGGCGCCGGCTGGTCCTTGGGGCTGGAATTAATCCCCTCTGAAGCGGTGGCTTCAGAGGAGACAGCGGTTGTCGCGGCAGTGCCAGCGGGCCTGGAGGGCGGGGTTGACTTCATAATCTCCCCGTCACTCCTGGTTGCCACAGCAGCAGCTGTGTCCCCCTGTCCACTGCTGGTTAAGTAAGGGTCGTGGCTTTCCCGGGGGCGGGTAGTTCCCTCTTTGAAGAGGGCCCTTACCATGCCCACGTGGGCCACGTAGCCCCTAGAGCTCAGGACCTTCAGGGAGTCCGCATCAATGCCCATGACAAGGTGCGTCCCCCCATCCGCGTCCCTCCGGTCCTACACCCTCCAGAGGTTGGTGCGGAGGCCCGGATTCTGCCTGGCTAGCCTTTGCAGCAGGACCTCACTCTTTGTGGAGGGGCCTGGTACAAAGGTAGTGACCCTTTTCAGCCTTTTCAACCTAACCCTCCCAAGGCCTGATCTTGGCCTGATCTTGGCCAGATGATCCCCTGTACTGCCCTGCATTCGTCAAACAGGAGGGGTGTCCGACTTTCGGGTACGGCGTCAATTTCCGCCCCTAGGGCCCGGATCACCAGATCCCCCTGTTCCGTTGTCAGCAGCTCGTCCGGGTAGCCGGGCAGCGTAATAGCTACCCTTCTGCCGGCCGCGACTGCCTCGCTGAAGCTGGTGGGGCCCGGTAACAAACCCCTCCTCTTTTTTGGAGGCTGCTCGGGGGTGTCGCCCGCAGGTTGCCGGTTCCTGCGGGCCCTTTTCCTGGCCGCACCACTGCTCCTCGATTTCAGCGTGCAAGCCACCGCGGTTTGCAGGGGTTGCCCGGTTCCAAGACCGGTATCCGCCTCTGCCTCCGCGGCGGGAGCCGCCGTTGTGGATGCTGCAGAGGGCCCGGCATCGGTTGTCTCCATTTCCATGGGGACATCCTCCGCCAGTCTCGCGTCTACAGCACCGGAGTAGGCTGGTGGCGTTCCCTCTGCTGAGGGTCCTTCCGCCGCCTCCTCCACCTCTGCAATTTTTAAATTGTTTAAATTGAATTCTTCCATAAAAGATCCCACGAGATGACGGGAATGGATGGTCCGCCCCCGCAGAGCCTGACTTGCGAGGGTAAGGCTAGAATATCACGGGGGGTCGCCTGGTACCCCGTGGGCATCGTTTAAGACACTATACAACCCCTGGTGCCATCCAGCCCTCGGCACGATAGCTCCCACTTACGGTTTTTAGACCGCTGGGGGTCCCTATGGCATCTACTAACCTGGGCTACCGCCGGGGTCGTCCCGCGCAGGCCTGGCGATGCTGGAAGCAAACACCGGCCTACGTGGTCCGGGCCCCGGGCGGCCCAGGCTGACTCTCCTATCCGCCACCTGGAGACGCGCTCGGTCGGCACTCAACCTTCCTGGGGGGCCTCGCGGGCAGGGCCCGAGGCATACACCCTTTCATTCACCCATTCGTGCGTCAGATACACTCCCACATACATGCTGCCAAGACACGGTGGGCCCTCCAGGCCAAGACTATAAATATATATATTAACAACGGAAAAGAAAACCCTACACCTTTATATTACCAAACTAATTATTAAATTAAACTAAAGAAAGCTAAACGTAAAATCAGCACACTGCTGTTACTTTAACAAAGCTAGTCTAACACTTCTATACTCAATCAATTATCCACTCGAACTCGGAGGAGTGGGACCTCTCGCTCGTGGCTGTGGTCGGCTACATGACTGCGAACGAGGGGTCGTGGAAGGCGGTGGCCTCCTTCTGCGAGGATGTCATTTCGACAATAAAATATTTTTATTTTAACTATCTGAGCCACAAAATAAAATGTTTTACTTTCTGCGTCGTTATAATACTCTGAGCAACCTCATTACTTATGGGTGATTTAATATTTCTTATCGTAGCAATAATTGAGCCGTCCACAGGTCAAAGCACTTGGTTCAGTCATAACTATTGTTACGATCCGAATTTTCGGTCGCAAAGTTCTTACGTACTTGTTAGACGATCTTCGATCCACACCGCACGTGCGTCCGTGTCTGATCAGGGACCGATACCCGGGAATTGAGAAGAAGAAGAACGCGTTGTGTACAGCACGAAAAGGGGTACCCCGTTGACCGTGATTCGCGCGACGCGAGAGGATGTTCAAGATCGAGGATCGGGACTCTCTCGTACCGAGCAACCAAAGGGCTCAAAGACGTACGGCAGAGCGCTGACTCGATCCCGGAGATTCGGTTGATAAATCGATTTCGAATAGAAAGGTTGGCGTTGCGTTACGCCACGCGCCCGCGAACGCGTTCACTCTGACACTGAGGCTGTCGCTGTTTGTTCTACGCGTTGTCGGGGATCGTTTACACAAATATCCTCTAACGAGGGGAGATTTGGAAAGAAGTCCAGAGGAATGAGATTCCACGGAAGGGAATCTTCGACCACGGGAAGCTCGGCTTCGACGATTCTGGGTTTATCGACGCCCAAGACCAGGGGAATGAGTCTCCACGGGAGGAGACTTTCGCCCGCGGAATGATTGGAACTGACGATCTCGCGTTTGTCGACGACCCGTGTCTATATATAGCACTGAAGGGTCTCACACGCTCGCGAACACGACGGCACTAGCACTATTGTAAACGAAATCGTCAGGCGGACAGTTAAAAAATATTATGAACAGATTAACGACGAAATAGAACCAGTAACATCAAACAGTGATATAGCGTAACAAGCGACAACGTACCAGGTAATAGGCGCGATGTAAAACGAAATGAGATTTAAAATAATGATATAATATAATATGGTAATAGGCACAATACAAGAATAAGTAATATGGTAATATAATAAAGCAAAATAACACAAGACAAGAATTAGTACTATAATAATAAAGCAAAGAATGAATATAATAAACGCAAAACAAGAATTAGTATTATAAAGCAATATAACCTAACGCCTCGCATTTAGAGGTAAACAAATGAACGCAAACATTGCTCCAGAACTTAACTCACAAAAAAACAAATTTAACAAATAGAACTTATTAAATGCGAGGCGTTGCTATTACGTACCGTCGAAATATTTCAAATACTCTGGCAATTGATTCATGGCGATATTATCTTTCAAGGTCATCTGAAAGTCATTGTATAGCAGGTCGTTGAATTCGTTTCGACGTCGCCTACAATATTATGAAGTTAAAAATATCCAGTTCCATTAAAAGATGTGACAGCGACCTTGATTTTTTGTTGAAAATCGATTTTTTTTAAAATTTAAAATATTGCAATTTCTTTTCGGTTAAATACTGATTAACTTTGGTAGGAAACATTTGTCTGTCCGACCATCCGAAGGGGCTGAAAAATCGTGGGGACTAATTTGCGCCCCACCCTATATAAACTTTCAGTAAGATTGGTCTATGGGAAGAGGCTTAAAATTCGATTACAAGATTTGACGCATACGCGTGGTAAAGAAGAGCACAGAGCCGTTCAAAGCAGTTTGAAGCAAGAAATGTTTACATATTTGTGAAGTATAATAGTTGCGAAATCGAAATATATCAAATCCCCAGGATGTTTTAACCCGTAATTGAGAAAAGCTTATCTGAAGATATTAACGTCTATAAAACTTGCTTCGAACTTAGTGTCTTGTTTATTGCTACGAAACTATTTTTATGGTTAATGAAACAGGAAAAGTGGATATTATTCACCTTCTTCGATACCTTCCATATTCAAAATTTAAGGAAAGGGCACAAAACAACGTTCTTAATTACAAAAAGTCATTAATTGATTGGGCCAGGTCTCGCGTGATTTTTCGGATGAGCTGTCTACCGAGCTCTCTGCCACTTATGCAAACGTGATTCTTGACGTTTGTTGTGCTAATTTTAGATTCCCACCATTTGTTTCATATACTAGAGACATCTCTGAAGGGATTAGTAAAGCCAAACAAGGTGTGGAGGATAGTTGCATTTTCGACTTTTGTCCACACGCACAGTGCGGACAAATGGCCTAATATGCGGCACTTCTCTAAATTTGGTTATTAATGTATATATATAGGTAATTTTTTATAGTAAATTTATTAAGAAATTATTAAATTTTATAGTAAATTTATTAAGAAATTAACAATTTTTATTAAAAAAAAAATTTATTTTTAAAAACTAACAAATTTGAAACGAAATTAATAATAAATAAACCATATTTAATATTAATAATAATAAACTTAGACAAATTATAATAGTATAAACAAAATTAACAAACTTAACAAAACGCTACTCGCTATCCGAGTCATCCTCAGTACTTTGAATGTGATCCAAAATCTTTCGCTCCCGTGATCTTGCACATTTCTTATTAAAAACTGATCAATTTCAGTAAAATCGCAAGATTTTCTTTTTGTTGTCGTTTCTCGATGTATTGAAATTAGCGGATCGGATGTAATTAAACGGTTATTAAATAAATCGGTGTTCGTTTCTTGTCTACTGGTTTTTCGGGTATGATTCAGACGATAATTTCTAATTTCTTTATGTCTCGCTTCTATAGCCTCCTCAGACAGAAGTCCTATTGGAATATTAAAATGATTAATAATATCACAACCGTGAATTAAAACTTGATGTACTGTTATAGGCATACAGTACCAATTGTATTTTTCTATGTATAAATCTGATGTCTGTTTTAAAAATATTTTGAATGTGTATGTATTTATTTGTTCACAAAAAATTTTTATCTATTCCTGTAATTCGAGAGGCAATATCACTATTTTTAAAAAATGTCCTGGCTGTGTTCCCATCATTACTGGTACCATATCCCGGTTTCGGCTTGTCTACAGCAAGACCTAATCGAGATTTAAATTGTTTTTGTATTCTACGCTTGGTATATATAAATAATTTTTTATGTTCATTGTCCCTTACTTGCCATTTTTTAAATGGTAGTCTATATGAAATGTGGAGCAGACACTCGAAAAATCGAATCCACAAGTGTAATGTGGACAAGCCGAACCGGTAATGTTCAATTTTGGGACTTCTGAACAAGTTTTGGATCGCATTCATTTCCTTAGGTTTCGCTCCGCAAATATAGCATGTTGCTGCGCTATTTGTGTTAGATAAAATATTGCTAACACTACCATCTAACATCGTGAAGTGTAATTCAAAATTTACTTTAATCTCTCTATCGCCCAAGTTAAAAGTATAAGGAGCAAGAATGCCTATAGCCGCATTTACCAAAGCTTCTTGCTCCCTAACTAAAAATGGATTTTCTTTCATAATCAAAAATTTGATCGGTCGACAAAAGTGTGTTGAGGATGGGCGAGGGTTTATCCACAGCTCCTTATTAGTGTCATCGACTAATTTAAGGGGTACCATAGCAATTAGAAACAAAAATTCATCCGTATGAGATGAATTGTCAATAAATTTTTGTTTATACATGCTATGCCCGGAGCTGCCGTCAAAGCCCCACTTACATATCATTTTCAAATCAGGATTATAATTTTCAACATTAACAATTTTTAAAATACTATTAGCAGTAATATCTAATAACGTTTGTAAATTCACCTCCGCGGATATTTCGGTTACCGATATAGGAGGTAAAACTGATTGCTTAATTTTTCTAAACTCTTTTATATTAGGAAAGCATGTCTTATGCAATATATTAATAAAGGAACGGAGACGAACATATTTCCTTTCAGACAAATCTAAATCTAAATATAACGCAATTAATTTATGTGGCAATATGGGTGAATGTGGTTCAGTCCTGAAGGGCAATGAACCCGATAATTGCGCAGCAAAATCAATCTCTTCAGTTGATCGGGAAGACATTTGTGAAAGGACGGTCTTGATCGACCTGAGATCGGTGTATGCGTGTGAAAATGAGATTGAAAATGGTGTGAATGTGCTGATGAGTTCGCTGAGTGAACGGAATGAAAGGTACAGAGGTATGAATGCAACGGATGGATTTGAATGTGAGGCAAATGGACTGTATGACTGGAAAAAAGAGGAGAATTCGATCTACAATAAATTAGACTGTATTTGCACTATTATTCACAAGATTGTCGATGAAATGTAGTTGAAAAACGAAAATAAAAGATGACTGAATTATAATGAGTGCGATGATTGACAATAGAGTTTTCGAACACGTGTTGAACAGCTGAGCGTTTGGCGTGAAGAGAGAGAAACGACCGTTGTCTCTCACTTTTGTTGTCTCGATCCTCCTGGAAGTCCGTCACGCACCGGTGGTTCCGGAGTTTCACGCGTTGCTCCGCAAATGAGCATAAACGCGTGCGGTCGAATGTTACTGATTAGCTCGTTTTCGCGAGCGATGAGAACGCGCCCGCGTGTCTCGCTAGCATGGAAGACGGCGCAGGTTTTAAACTGGGCGAAACGGCCTCAACACAATGTCTTCAGTTAAACTTTACTTAATATGATTATTAATAACAATTTCCATCCTAATACGCATTTTTTGCAAAAGAAATGTATTTCATATCGTGATATACACGAATATTGAATTTTTCTGTGGCGGACAAATGGCAAAATTTTGGACAAAAATCCAAATTTGTTTAGGAATGTATATGTATTGGTAATTATTCGCAGAAAATGAAATTTAACAATACAACTAATAAATTTAAAAAGAAATTAACGAATTTTCCACTTATTAAAAAGTTTATAAAATTAAGAGTAGCCGTTAGTTGCCGGCAAAACTATGAAATTCTTAAACTATAACAAGTAATATATCCGAATATGTCAAAATCTCAGGATATTTTTTGCCCTTCTCGAGATATGTTCATTTGAAGTTTTATATGCAAGTAATAAATAAAACCACCGTTGAAAATTTATACAAAAAATAAATCTACTTTATTAAATGTAAAAAGAATGCATATACCTTGGTGAGCACTTTCCATTATACAGAATTATTATTGCAACACTGATCTACAATTAATGTAATATTATTTGATTTTTGGCACTCTGGAGAGTGCGGCACATGGCAAAATTTTTTATAAAAATCTAAATTTGGTTACCAATGTAAATGCAATAGTAATTATTCACAAAAGAAAAATTTAACAATAAAATTAATAAATTAAAAAAAAAAATTAACAATATTTATGCATAAAAATTATTGTTATATGATTAATAATATCAATTACCACCTAATAAAACATTTTGCCAAAGGAATTTATCGTACATCGTGATATACACGTGTAGTGAAATATGCCACGTTTGTCCGCACTGTGACACGTGGCCGCACTGTGCGACGTCACACTATATTATTTTATCACATTTCCCCACTTTCTGTTTTATGAAGTTAATGGATTTGGCAAGTGAGCGGTTCAATTCAAAGATATATATGAAGATGACCTTATTCGAAGCGCATATATTCGTAGCGCCGAATAAAATTTTCATTTTTTATTTATATCGTTATTGGAGGGCTTCAAATCATTTTTCGAATAACTTTTGCCAGCTCGAATAAACGCGTGCCGAGCGTCGAGCCCAGAAGTGCGAGCTGCATCGGTTGCCGATTAGTGTATAAACATGCTGCGTAACCCGATACGGGGTCAGGTATCGCCGTCCTTCTTTGTGTTAAAAAATTTGATCATTCATGACCCAAATAAATACAGCATAGTCGATGGAAAAAGAAAATATAATATAAAAAAATATAAATGCACGAGGTAAGTTCCGAATATCCTCTCTACCGTGGGTGTAGGAGCTGTTTCAGGCTAAACGGTGCTCTACCGTGGGTGTAGGAGCTGTTCCAGGCTAAACGGTGTTGGGATCCGAGGGTGTGTGGCCTCTACAATGGTGATTCGGATCCATTGTCGAGCCGTTCTCTCTATTTGAGAGATGTCACACATCTAAAGCCTCAAGCTCCACCTCCTTGTGGTGGATCCTGGGACACACTTCGGTGTGTGCTAACGGAGCCAGGGGTACGGGCGGACACTGCCTGTCGCTTTTTACTGCGCCTTCTGCGCAGTAAGGCAGTGTCCTACCCGTAGTGTGTCCTGGGCGACAAGTTGTTCGTCCAGGGCCCCATACCGTAAACTGGGTTGCCGGAACGGGGGGCTTGCCTTAATCGGCCGGTCTGCGAGGAGGATAAACTTCTATAAAACAGTCATCAATTTCAAGTTTTGGTGCGCGGCGCGAAGCACCCCCGGTTTAAACGCCGGGGGTGGGCTGATGGATGCGTCGGTCTTTAGCGCACTACCTCCGGGGTACCTGCCCGCCCCCCGGAGTATGCAGGGCTTATCTCGGTGAGGAGGCTCTGCCGGGACGAACCATGTTCCTACCACGCTCGTGGGAATTTTATGGATTTCAGTAAAATTTTTGGGGAATGGGGGGAAGGGCGCGGGTAGGCGCGGCGGGAAGGGGGGCTCGGCGGGGCCGAGCGGGGGGGCGGGCAGCGAAGCTACGGGAGGAGAGAAATCCCCTACCGCCGTGGGGACGTCGCCGCCGGCGCCTCCGCGGAGTGGGGCGGCTTCTCCGCCCTCTCCGTTTGCGTTTTCCTCGGCGGGTAGCCCGCCGGGTATGGACTGGGGGGATTTGGGGCTGGGCGGTCGGGCGCGCAGTCCCCAATCCCGGGGGCGCGGGGGTGGAGGCGAATCGGACGCAGGCTCCGTAGTCGCCTTCGGCAGCTCGCGAGGTAGGCGAGCTACCAAGCGTCCGGGCCCCGCGATATCGACGCGAGCTAGCGCTCGTCGGCCGCCGGCACCGCGGGACGCGCGTGCGGGTCGGCATGCCTCGCAGTTCAGCCGCGAGTTTTCCGCCCGGGGGCGGAAAATTGGTCGAGCGGGCGAAAAGCGATGCGGCAGCGGCTAAGGTCGTCGCTGAGGGAGGGCTGTCACCCATGGAGGTGACGGCCGCGGGGGCGATGCAGCCGCCCAAAAAGGCGGCTCCCAAGAAGAAGGGGAAGAAACCCCCCACCACGATCCAGCTTAGCCGTATTGCCGGAGGGGGGCGTGGATGTGGTCTTGGCCACGCCCACCAGGAGGGGGATCACTCCGGAGGTTTTGAGCTGTGGCTCCCCTCTTAACGGACTGATCCTTACCGGGAATGGGCGACGTCATCCCTCCGTCCCTTGGCGTGGGGGACGGAAAAATGGCGTCACCATGGACTGACCTGAGTGGCCTGTACCACTCTCCCATCGGGCGGTCCCGTGGGAAGGGGGGGGTTCAGTGCAATCCGTCGCCCAGCCCCAAGTTAGCATGGTTGGGGGAAGCATCCCTCCCCCCGAGTGCGCTCAAACGAGTGGGGGCGGGTACGGTTGCATACCATTGGTGATCCCGGCCCACCCCCATTAAGCCCAGGGACGGATTAGTGTGGGTTTAGTTGGTATGCTCGGCCTTCAGCCGAAAGAGCCGATTTCCCCACACTTTAAACAAAAGAAAAAAAAAAAGGTTACACGGTGCTCTACCGTGGGTGCAGGAGCTGTTCCAGGCTAGATGGTGCTCTACCGTGGGTGCAGGAGCTGTTCCAGGCTAAAGGGTGCTTTTGTCACATCTGACGATGTGTTGCGTAGTGTTAAGTTAGCATAGTTGTACTAGCAGTTTGTTACCACATATATTCACCTATTCTGGATACTTACCTTATCTTATAATACTTACCTTGTAATACTTATATTATCAGCATATGTTAACCATTGCCAACTAAGAAGATCCCTGTAGTAGTGATGGGCACCATCAACTGAAAACTATCGACTAAATCGACAGTAGCCAACTACTATTTTCAGTCGACTGATTTTTTAAACTATCGACAAAATTCAGTAACTGAATCAGTAGCTTAACGGCGGGAGTTTTGAATACATTTTATAAGATTTACTATCAAATACATTAACTCATTAGCGATATCGAATAATTCATTCTATAAGTATGTGTATGTAGTATAAATAACAATTATTATAGTACAAGTATTATACAATTATTAAATAACAATACTTATATATTGCATTTATGGGAATAAAATATTAACCATAACCTAAAGAAAAAATAGTATTTTATAATTATATCTGTCAATATTAGATATTTTTTTCTTAATTACATCTAATATTCGCATTACAAACTATAATTAAGCGGTCTATATAATCGGATTGGATTTCTCACTAATATAAGGAGGCCTGATAACGGCGTGATCGTTGTCAATCGGTTGCTCGCTCGCGGGAAACTGATTAATGACGTTTTTGTAACAAAATCATATCGTAACGTACATTTGTTAACAAAACGTTAACGCAACGCATAAATCGATAAAAACATATATAACATTTAAACATATGACATGAACCACTGCATGCACACTCACATTCAGTCATTCACATGGTGATACAAACATCCTTACACTAATAAGTAGCAATATAATTTTTCTTCATATAGATAAAATATACAAAAAAATTGCAGCTTGTGTATGCTTGTGTCAAAGTATAACCTTATTTTATTTATATACTCATTCATAAAAAAAACGCTTTTGATTATGGTTCATTTTATTTACTTCCTTTAAAAATTGACTTTCTTTATTAGTTTACTTTCATTACCTTACTGAAATTAGTCATTAACATATACCGCAGTTTCGGAACATTTAACTATATATAATAGTCGTTAATGGGTAAAAAATGGAAATAATGAGATATAATTGTTAGAATTATTTGGTTCAGTATGTCTAATAAGATATTTTCTCAATTAAATACGTTTTTTAATAAATGAGAAAAATTATTTTTGTACAGCTAGAATTAGTATACCGTGGATGAGATGAGACCTATACTGACCTATACAGGGTGTCCCAAAATGTCTTCAACTCCCAGAAATGGGAGATTCCTGAGGTCATTTCAAGCGCCATTTTCCTTGTGCAAAATGTTGTCCGCGGCTTTGTTTAGGAGTTATTAATGAAAAACATGGACCAATCAGAGCGTGGGCTCGACGCTTGTTGGCATGTTCAGCCAACCGCCTGCCGGCTCGCCGCGCTGAACGTGCCAGCGAGCGTCGAGCTCGCGCTCTGATTGGTCCGTGTTTTTCGTTAATAACTCCTAAACAAAGCCGCGGACAATATTTTGCAAAAGGAAAATGGCGCTTGAAATGACCTCAGGAACCTCCCATTTCCCGGAGTTGAAGACATTTTGGGACACCCTGTAGGTAGGCATAGACTATAGCCCGCAATCTAGACATAACTACTAAAACGAAATTTCAGTCGACTAAAAACTATCGATTAAATATTCGATAGTATGTAGTAACTAAATAGTAATTAGTCGATAGTTGAATTTAGTCGATGGTGCCCATCACTACCCTGACATCACGTATATTATTAAGAATCTTGTATATACCGTCGCCGACCAGATACGCTTGACGACGCTCGAGGAGGCGCTTGAGTACGTCATCGCACGCCAGCGATCCCCACTCTTGCACTCTCTCACTTATCACTCTTCGCCACTCCCCACTATAGTATCACCCCACTCTGCGGTCACTTCAGACCGAAGGACCTCAGAGCAGTGATGCCAGAGTGAACACCTTTTTTCGCGCATGCGCGACGATTTCAGCCTCAGTAAAGTACGATTCTCGAGGAAATGTGGCACCTTGAGCGCCACGCAGAACTTTAAGAAATTGATATGATTTGATTATGAAAAACGAATGTATGACAAGTGTATTTGTATATAGATCCGTATACAGGGTGTTCGACTACAGGTGGGAGAAAATTTAAGAGGTGGTTCTCCATGACAATATAAGTCGAAAATGAAGAATAAAAAAATTGCTATTTCGACTTCGTTATTTAGTTATTAACAATTAAAAATCCGCCTAAAATGTGGCAACCCGACCAGCAAAGGTATACGCCGTCACAGAGGCGCGCGACATGACAGTCACGTATCAAGTGACAAATATTACATGCTTACCTTGGTTCTCATTTGGGCCCCCAGCAAGGTGAAAATGTTTAACAAATTGATGAACAGGTTTAACAAATTGATCGATGCAATTGATTGAACCTGCCTACTCGTTAAAATCCACAAGGGCATTTCTAATATCCGTCCTACGGAATTATCGAGCAGATGGGATCAATGCCCTTTCACTTTCTTGTCTCACCTAAGTAATTTACTTGAGATCACTGTAAGGTAGTATCCATTGTGTCCATAAATGTTGAATGGAATCCTCACAAGTACAAGTATTCACAAAAATGCACATATGCGATATGTGTACCGGAATCCCGCAAACTAATTGGCGTTTAATGCACGTCAATTTGACTTTCGTACACGGAGAATAAAATGTTAGTGTAATTAATGTGAAGTCTTTGAGTGTACACACATAAAAAACACCTTAATTCAATGTTTTATTAAGAAAATGTGTTTGCATGTGCAAGAGGAATCGTCCCTCCAAGTTTGTGTTCGTATGCACACTGATCAAGACAGCTGATGTGGTCAATTCCTGATCGATAAAACAAATGATGATCTATAGCAAACTCCCGCCCGAACATCGCGCGTTGCTATACCAATACATTGTCTATCCTGTTTTCACGAATTTCGCGAATCAGTGTGCATACGAACGCAAACGTGTACGGACGATTCTTCTTGCCAAATCCATTTTCTTAAAACGTTGAATTATGGTGTTTTTAATGTGGGTGCACTCGAAGACTTCACACTAATTACACAAATATTTTATTCTCCGTGTGCGAAAGTCAAATTGACGTGCCTCAAAGGTGAATTAGTTGCGCGATTCCGGTACGCATGTACATTTTTTTGAATACTTGCATTTGTGAGGATGTTATTCAACATTTATGGACCCAATGGATTCCATTTTATAGTGATCACGAGTAAATTACTCATGTGAGAACAATTAAAAAGTGAAAGGGCATTGATCCCTTCTGCTCGATAATTCCATAGGGCGGATATTAGAAATGCCCTTGTGGATTTTAACGAGTAGGCCGGTTCAATGTCGTGCAACGATCAATTTGTTAATCCTTTTCATCAATTTGTTAAATATTTCACCTCGCTGGGGGCCCCAACGAGAACCAAGGTAAGCATGTAATATTTGTCACTTGATACGTGACTGTCATGTCGCGCGCCTCTGTGACGGCGTATACCTTTGCTGGTCGGGTTGCCACATTTTAGGCGGATTTTTAATTGTTAATAACTAAATAACGAAGTCGAAATAGCAATTTTTTTATTCTTCATTTTCGACTTATATTGTCATGAAGAACCACCCCTTAAATTTTCTCCCACCTGTAGTCGAACACCCTGTATACATGTCGGAGCCTGAGTAGTATTGTCCAGCGTCGGACGCGACGGGGTTTGATCGGCGGCGTTCTCTATTTGATAACAAATGCGACACGCGATTTACTCACTAAACTAAAACTATACTCAGACACAATCGTCGAACTTCGTAGCGCAACGCGAGACACGTCAACGAGACCACGGGCCTGCAGAACGTTCGCGTACGTCTTCACGTTTCTCCGTTACAGTTCGTACCAATGCAAAATCACTTTCCTCAGAGCTAGTCCTCTCTCTACTGTAGCCGAAACTATTCTGCCGCCCGTGGCTACGTTCAACAGGGTCCCAGCCCATTTTTCAATAGGGGTAGAATAGGGGTAGAAAAAGGTGAACGGGGACTGTTTTATGATTGCCTCGCCGGGCAATTACTAGGGTACGCCCGAGCTCCAGGCTACCCTATGGTCAACACTTAAACAAAGTCCCGAGATTCTTATTTTGCAACTAGACTTAATTCTATACAAGCGTGCAATGCCAAAATTTACAGATGTTTAATAAGAATAAACGAGCGCTGGACGTCGTAGCCGACGGGCTGCATCGCTGATATCGCGCCCCGACATACATATGAAATATTAAAGTTTAATATATATTTATATAATAATATTATTTAGACTTATTCTATATTTTGAGGATGGGGAAAGGAAGTAGTGCTAAAATAATTAAGCAAAATAAATAATAAACAATAAAATATTTTATTTGCCAGACACAATTACAGAATACCAACATTTGTTGCTAGAGCAAGACAAACTGGCAAAACCTTACCAGTATTGTCAAATCAAAAATTATTACAAATAAAAAAATTAAAAATAGATTAAATACATAAAATAAAACAAAATATTGCACTCTTGGCTTCTTATGTGATAAAAACATTCTAAATCAAATACATAAAATAAAATAAAAATAAAAAATTAAATAAAACAAAATAAAAACAAGCTAGTTGCTGTCACATGTCACGTGCTTTTTTTATACAAATTTTGTCCACTGTGAAGTTCAAGATGCCGCGAATCTACTTGTACAATTAATATTTTTAGCTTGGAAGCTAGAACGAACTACGCAAATAGAAGATATGGTATCAGTATTCAAAAGATTTCTTTTTTTAGTTTTAACATCTGTAACTATAGAAAAAACGCGCTCGGCCTCAGCATTTGTGTGGGGTAGAGAGAGAACTATTTCAATTAATGATTTTAAATTTTGGAACATCTCTTCGTCATCGAAATTTTTGTGTTCTAAACTCTTGAACCACATAACGTCAATTTCTAATGAAGCTAATTTTGTTTTATAATCTGCATCAAAACACGATGGTAGAATTCGCCATTCGACAGCTAATTCTGTAATGTTAGGATGGTTTACGCGTTTGGCGATATCTGATAAATCAGTAATGATAAGTCTGCCTTCATTGTATAAAGCAATTTTGGGATCCAAAAAAATTAAACTTTTAAAAAATGTGTCTTGCAAAGATAGACATGCAAGCATCTCTTGAACTGCAGTAATGTAAAAATTCAAACATGTTGACCGAATTTGTTGGGCACATTCAAAGTTTATTGATTCTAAAATGCTTGTGCATTCCGGTCCCACATATACGTTTTGTAATTCTACGATATTATTTGCGTCATTTAAATCTAAATTAATTACGTCTTCTAAAACTCCAGGTTTGATAAAATTTTTCCCTATTTGACAAATTAGCTGCCGGCTACTCTCAAATAATAATTTGTGTATTAAAATTTTTCTCGAATGAAATAGGGCATTGAAAGTATTAAAAAAATGCAATGAATATTTAAGAAATACATATATGCTTTGACGGACATGTCATTCAAACACTCTAAAATTATTTCGGCAGATTTTAATTTATCTTCAGCTACGGCTAATATGAAAAAATGTTTTAACACGTCCCAATTTTCAATTAATCTAACGACACATTTGTGTAAACAAAGCCACCTGGTATTAGATAATTTTAAAATTTTATGATTTTCTACCTCGAAAAAATTCTGAAATTCAACCAGAATTGGGCATCTCTTAGCACTGCCCGAAATATTGTATAAGTGGCAACTCCTCTAAGTAAATTTTCACATTCCGGAGGCAATTGATTGCAAGATTTACTGGCTATAATCGCGGAAGTGTGGCAAAGACACCTTAAAGTTATTAAATGCGGTATTTCTGCTTGTAAATGTGTCATGAAAGAATTGTTACATCCAATCATGACAGATGCATTGTCGCACGCCATTCCGATAATATTCGTAATGGGAATACTTTTGTCAACTAAAAATTTTTTAAAAGTTTGAAATATACTACTCGCGGAACAATCAGCACTGTCTAACTGCATTAAATCTAATAGCTGAGTGGTTACTTTATTGTTTAACGGAGATACAAATTTGACTAAAACACACATAATTTTTCCATCTGAAATATCAGTTGTTTCGTCTACTAAAATGGAAAATTTGAAGATTTTTAAATTTTCAATTAAATGCTCGATTTCGCGCTGGGCAATTACATTTTTAACAATACTGGCACACTTAGTTCGAGCAAGTGTAAGATTTTGCACAACTTCGGGTTCCTTGCAAACATCTTGAATTAAAGGAGTTAAGTGATCGACTGTTTGAAAAGCTACATTATGTTCAGCAAAAAAGGCTGATAATTTAATTTCTGCACGTTTCACTTTATCTTGGAGGGATAAAACTGGGATATTAGAACTACTATTACTATTATTACTGCAGGTGGCTTCGTTTTGAATTAAATTCATACTACGTATATGTTTGACCGTTCGCGAGTGCCTAATTAAAGATGCTTTGTAACATGCGACAGCAATATTGCATGCAGTACAATGCGCTTTATTTTCTAATTGAGAAGGAGCTAGCCATTCTTTAAACATATTATTCTCCCGCCAAGAATATTGAAAACGGCGAATTCTACGCCTCATTGCAGCTCTTTCTCCCCTATTATGTGACATTTTATAGAAATAATAATAATATCTTACTACTACACTACTACCACAGAAACTAGCAGGTCACTCACTTACTCACTACTCACTGAACTCACGCACTCGTCTCGTTTCGCGGAGAACTTATCTTGCTGGCGTCGCGTCGCTCTGAAGACTGAAGACATTTTGTTATTTAGTTTTACGAATCCCCCAGGGTGAATTCTTTACCCAAAATTGCACTGATTGGACAGCCAATGACAATTATTGCTAGCGATCAGGTAGTTTACTTATTGGCCAGTTCACCCTCATCCCCATCGTACCTTGCGCTTACTTTGGGAATCGCGGAAGTGACCGTGGGGTATTTTTAGTATACAGCGGATTATAGCGGCATTTTTCGCCGGACCGTCAGGTACTATCATAATCATAAAGCCTTGGCCTTATGTGCAAAACCTTCGGAAACTCCGGGGTTTACGATTACCACTACCCATTACCTATTACTCAAATTTATTAAGGCCGGAAACGAAGGATTTTAAGGGACGGAACGTCGGGACATGCATTGTCTAAAACATCTAAATAGTATGCGATAAAATCGTCTTTCTCAAAAATATGTAGCTTTGTTCTGCCAGCTAAATGTTGATAGAAGTTTTCATACTAAATTTTTATATTAATTTTAAACGGGAATTACGAGTGGCAGCTACATTAGCTGTATATTCCATTTCTAATATTTACGCAAAAATTAACGCGAATACGAATATGGGCGAGTATCATTACTAGACTGTGGATCTTTATGCATTTATAGGAAAATTGAGCAGACGAAATTCGAAATTGTTGGAAAATTTAAAAAATTGAAGACGTCCATATATGATTTCTCCTCTATTAAAATCATTAAGGGGGGAACCCTATGTAAAATGAAATTTTTTAGCATTTGTTTTTTGCTTAAATCGATAGAAAATTTCCTAATGAATACGATAAAAAAAGTTAGAAAGCTATCAGAGATGTTCTTGTACGTTATTTTCAAAATAAAGTGAAGAGTTGTATTGAGCAGGAGTGACGCAGTCTCCATTGCACTAAAGAGGCTCGTGCTTCTCGAAAAGAAGAAAAAACGGCTGAAATGCAATATTTTGATAAACAGGAAGATCTGTTCTGTGGCCCCGGAACCGCAGATTAGCCAAAAACTGCTTAACTGTAAGTTAAAATGAATTACGATTTTTTCACAAGTTTTCTGTTACACAAACTTTAAACGCGTTTTTCTCGAAACGCAAAATTTCGCACGCCGTGAAACGTAGCTTGTAAACTAATTACCCGATCTTTATGAAACTTGATGTACATATTCTATAAAGAATTGGCCTCAGCATGACGAGCTCCGATTTTTTATTTTTTATTTAAAATAAAGTTATTATCAATTATTTATATCAGAAAACACGTTTTTTCTCATAACGTCGCCATTTTTGCAATTTGGCAAATTTAAAAAAAGAAGAATTCCATGCTGAGCGTTTATGCATAAACTAACGATTCCATTTGGATTTTTTTGTTTCAGATCATTTTTGTGCCCTGTACGTTGCCCCGCGCAAATACAGATTGCCATATTCAAGCCGTTATTCCACGATTATTATTAACAATTAAACTTGAAAAAAAATATTTTTTGTTATACTATAACATGAACAAATGATGCCTCAAATTTCAAATCAATCCAGGCATTACATTCTTTCAAAAAAATTTTGAAAAACAGGCCATTTACATAGGGTTCCCCCCTTAAGGGAAGAAACAACATTCAATTTAGTTTCTATTTCCTGCAATCAATCTATGCAGACAATTTTTATTTTACATAAAAATCCGCAGTCTAATCATTACTATTTCCTACAACAAACTTAAAAAATAAATTTCTTAATATTTCCTTGAGAAGCATTATTTAAAGAGTTCCTAAAAATCGTTTCATTTTATTTTTATATCTTCCTAATGCTTCTGAACACAGCTATTATAATTAGAATCAATATTAACGTACAAAACAATAAATTACAGGTGAAGAGGATGTCCTTTATTTCGATAAAATTTTTCATACTGCTACTTTCAACGTTTGTCACGCTTAAGAATAATTGATTTGAGAAGTAAAATTGTCGGTGTTAACTTCTACAGACATGCGTGTTGATATAAGAAATAGTATTAAATGGCTAATCCATGTTTGGTTCTTTGACTTTTGCACTCCTAAGTCGTTCATTTGGACTACTGTACGTCCCGTCAATTATACCGGCACATCCCGCCGATATAGCTGCCTCGGGGCTCTGCTATATAATCGCTTCATCATAGATACGTTACTGGTTTGGACGCGCATGCGCGAAAAAAGGTGTCCACTCTGGCATCACTGCCTCAGAGCAGGGTCCAGTGATGCCAGAATCGTGGGCCGTGGATTTTTTCCCCTCCGCTGGCTGAGCCGACTCGACCCCCCACTCTGACGCACCGTCATCGCGTGTAGCGCGCGTGCAATCGAATAGGCACTCACACGGACAGGCTAGAGATACGTTCGTGTGTAGCGCGTGCGCAGTAGAAGCAACGTGGCGACGACGGTGCGTCAGAGTGGAGGGTCGAGTCGGCTCAGCGAGCGGAGGGGAAAAAACCCACGGCCCACGACTCTGGCATCACTGGCAGGGCCCAGTCTCTTCACTCCGGTTCCTAGCTCCAGCGAGACCTCATCTCCTGGCAGCATTCTCTTGCTCGATCTCTTCTATCTCTTGCATTCACAGTTCCTTGTATTCTACCATTTCTCGCGCTCTTAAAACCGTCTTAGCTTAGGTTATATTCAGTTAAGTTAGAAGTAGACATTGTATCTGTGATATGTATGTAAATGCGCCTTGACATGGCGTGGTGGCGCCCCTCCACGGGAGACACGCGGACACGGCAGTGACGACTGAGCGCCATTAAGGGTGTAGATCTCTCTCACACACTCGAACTCACACACCGCTAGAAACTGTATACGTACACGAGATTGCAAGGGGTCCAGTTCTAGACGTGCCATTTCTCTCTAATGCACATTTGGGACCCCTACGTAGCACAATCGCTAGATGAAAGATTTCTCCATTGCGCGGGCTCACCCACATGGCCCACTTTTGCGTTTTCGAGGCGTAATTTACATTATTCCACACAATTTAGCGGAGCCACGAGAAGCATCGAGCAGCGCGACAGTGCTGCCACTGTCAAGAGACACACATTTTCTTAAATATCGAGAGAAGTGGGATTTTTATAGAAACGATCGATAGCTCGCGCAATGCGGGGGACACATACAATGTCAATGCAACGTTATTATGATAAAATAAATTAATTTAAAAAAATGGCACGTCTAGAACTGAAGCATATCTCAGAAGGGACGGTCCTCTGAAACTACAGCTCCGGCATTTTTCCGCTACGAGCGCTGATGTCGGTTCTTAGCATTCGGTCACCCGGCAATTCCATCATTGTATCGGTAAAACGGAGGATGACAAGTGTTGCCGGTAAGTTACGCTCACACGCACACGTGACGTCACTATACGGCTGACGTTGATGCTCGTTGGTGTGCTCGAGTGAGAGTGTGTGGCACAGCTCACCGCTCGGGAAGCGTGTAGGTACGTGCGCCTGCTGTGCCTCTGAACCATTCTGTAAAAACTGTACCCAGCTCCCCTACTGGACGGAGCTCAAACTAATTTCGAGGTCAAATCCAGATCTACACCCTTAAGACTTGCACTGTATTACGATATTTAACATTACTATGTACTTTATTACTTAAATATATTCACTTTACACTTAAACATAACAGTATCTTAAATCTTATTCGTATATAAATCATTATTACACTCAGAGTCTCACATTCAATCGTATTCCTATTCCTAACGTTGTGTGTGTGGTATCAATTAACATTATATGATTACTGTTTGAGACTAGGATATTATAGACGAGTCGAGTCAAAGAACAGTCAATTTATTAATCCCTTGGTGGGAAATCGTCGACTCTAAATTACTACAATTTTACAGTAAACTGAACACGAGAGCTTGAGCTCACTTTACAATAAAACCGTGGACTTTAGAATTGTTAGTAGCTCCTTCTTTTCCCGGAAAGCTCCGCGGACGTAGAAGGCTAGTGTAATTCGAAATGACCGGTCAACCGACGCTTGTACACTTGAATTCGCAAGAGATAAGGAAACTAGAATCGCTGTTTGTTCGTTGGAGATCTATACAGAACTGGTAATCGATCGCTCAGCTGGCCGTTAGCCGACACCGTCGAGCGCCTGATTGGTGGGTCGCGAGCGCGATCCGTCAATCAGCGTAGCGCTCCGCGGTCGATAATCGATCATATCGATCTCGACGGTGGCGGCCAATGACTTAGCGAGCCGTCGATCGATTCCAGATCTCGTAGTTCCAGTGCGATTAGCCAATAGCGCGTGGCTGTACTTAATCGTTCCGCTGAAGCTGTCGACACACCCAGCCAATCCCGAACATTCCGCCCGCCTCGTCAGCCAATGACGAAATTGAAACCGCGTGTCCGCCAGTAGGGGGGCGATCGACCAGGGAGAACGACCAGGCTGAATGGATCGACAGCGTACTGCGTAGTATCTACAAACAAAAAAAACCCGTCGTAGTGAAAGTGACCAGTGATCGTGAATGCGTCGCACAAAGTGATGGTTTGATGGACAGTGTGACGCAGCGATGATACAGAGGTGAGTGAGAGTGATGTGATGATCTTAAACTAAATGTTAATACGACTATGTTACTGACTGAACTTTTAACTTCGCCGTTGCTGATCGGGAGGATCGCTGGAGAGTCCAGCCGCTTGAGCTCCACTCATATCCGTCTCCTCATTGTCCGGTGCTAACAGAGGAATGAGCTTGTGTACCGGTCTAACGAATTGCGACGTGGAGGTACGTACTGTGGCAACTCTAACCGAACCGTCTGGTCCCGGGTGTACGTCAACAACGCGAGCTAGCGGCCATTGTGTAGGAGGTAAGAGTTCACTCTTGATTAGACAGAGAAAGCCTGATTTAATTAATTTGTTATTTTTCCTCCATTTGCCTCGAGGTTGCAACGTGTTTAAGTACTCCCGAGACCAGCGTTTCCAAAAATGCTGCTGCAGCTGCTGGACCAGCTGCCACCGAGATAATCGTGACACAGGGAGCTCTTCGAGGCTGGGCTCTGGAATTGCGAGGAGTGGTCCCCCGATCAGGAAGTGCCCAGGGGTTAGGGCGGCTGGATCCTCAGGGTCATCGGTCAAGGGTTGTAGAGGTCTCGAGTTGAGACACGCCTCGATACCTGTCAGGAGCGTGGCCAGCTCCTCGAAGGTTAGTCGCTGTTCACCGATGAGCCTTCGAAGGTGATGCTTCACGGATTTAACTGCTGCCTCCCAGATTCCTCCAAAGTGTGGAGCGGCAGGTGGGTTGAAGTGCCACGAGATGCCTTCCCTGAAGGCTGCGGCGAATGGCCCTCCGCCCTGTTGTGTCGCTTGTCGGAGCAGTGCGCGTAGTTCGTGGTTGGCTCCTATGAAGTTTCGGCCGCAGTCGCTGTAAAGTTCCGCGCAGCGGCCTCTCCGTGCTATGAATCTGCGAAGTGCAGCTAAGAAGGTGTCGGTGGAGCCATCCGACACAACCTCCAGGTGCACGGCCTTCGTAGCAAGACAAACAAATACTGTAATGTATCCCTTCGACGTGAGCTGACCACGACCACGACTGGTTCGAAGATGTATAGGTCCCGCGTAGTCAATTCCTGTTCTGAAAAAGGGACGACATTGTGTTACTCGCGCCGAGGGGAGATTTCCCATTTTTGGTTGACTTGTTTGACCTTTCCAGCGGATACAGACCGTGCATTGGTGAATACAAGCCTTTACCAATTGCCGACCTCTGAGGATCCAGCACTCCTGGCGTAGCGTTGCCAGGGTTAGCTGTGTCCCCCCCGTGTAGGCATCGCTTGTGGGCAGCTTCGACCCACAACTTAGCCAGAGGGGATTCGTCAGGAAGGATAGCAGGATGCGTCCTGTCGTAGGCGAGGCTGGCAGCCTGTATGCGCCCTCCGACCCGAAGCACTCTGTCCTGATCCAGGAAGGGACAGAGCTTGGCCAGTCTGCTCTTTGCTGAGACGGGTTGATCCTTCTGCAGGTTACAGATGTCGTCAGCGAACGCCGTTGCCTGCTCCATCCGCAAGAGGGTGAGTTTGGCTTCCTGCAGTTCGGAAGCTGTGAGAATTGACTCCCCCCTTTTGTTTCCAGGGATCCACCGACGACACCAGGCTAGAACTCGAACTAGGCGAGTCAATTTAGAAAACCGTTCGATTAGCTGGTTCGAACCGCTCTCCACCCTGCTGGTAACATAGTGGACTCCAAGCTCCTCCGCTTCGTGGCTTATCTCCTCGATGGTGCCCGCCGGAAGAGGATCTGTTGACGACAGCCACTCGGGTCCTCGCCACCAGAGCTCGAACTTGGGCAGTTCCGCCGGAGACAGTCCTCGGGAGGCGCAGTCGGCTGGGTTCTCCGCACTCCGGACGTGATGCCACTTAGCCAGGGGCAGCATCCTCTGGATTTCTGCAACTCTGTTGGCGACATAGGTCGGCCAGCGAGACGGGTGCCCTTGGATCCAGCTTAGAGCCACAGAGGAGTCCGACCACAGGTGCAGGTCGACCTCTTGCCAATCGAGCACCTTGACGACGTGCTCGACGAGCCTGGCCAGCAGGAAAGCTGCACAGAGCTCTAGCCGGGGCAAAGAAACCCGCTTCAACGGAGCCACCTTAGATTTGGCGACAATCAAGGAGACTGTCGCTACTCCATCTGCATTGAGAGTGCGGGAGTACACCACGGCAGCGTAGGCGCGCTCTGATGCATCCGCGAACCCGTGGATCTCCAGCGGCTGTAACGACGAGCTGGTTCCGAGCCATCGTGGGACCCGGAGATTTTGCAGCGCCGGGAGTTGAAGTTGGAATTGCTGCCACATCAATTCTTCCTTCTCCGGTAGAGGGGTGTCCCAGTCTACCTTTAGCAGCCAAAGAGACTGTATGAGCACCTTGGCGGCGATCGTGACCGGGGCCAGCCATCCGAGAGGGTCGAACAGCTGGGCAGTTCCGCTGAGTACCGAACGCTTAGTGAACCCCGCATTCCTGAGAGCCTTGACAGTGGTGACCTGAAAACAATCTGAGGCCGGTACCCATTGGATACCGAGCACGCTATGCAGCGTGGGTGAGTCCCACTCGACGATGCCAGTCCTCTCGTCGCTGGAGAGTCCGTCCAACAGCCCCTTCGAGTTTGAGGCCCACTTGCGGAGAGGGAATCCGCCCGCCATGAGGAGCTCCCGGAGTTCCTCTTGCTTCACCTTAGCTTCCTCAAGGTTGTCCGCTCCGGTGAGGACATCGTCCATGTAGATGTCCTCTAGGACGATGCGAGCGCCAAGTGGATACCGCTGTTCCTCATCCTTGGCGAGCTGGTGCAGGCAGCGGATGGCAAGGTAGGGTGCACTTGCGAGTCCGTAGGTGACCGTTTGTAGATCGTAATCAACGATGCTTTGTCCTTGCTTAGGTCTCCATACGATACGCTGCCATTTCCGGTCGTCGGGGTGCACGAGGATCTGCCGATACATCTTCTGTATATCTGCTGAGAAGACTACAGCATGACGCCTCCACCTCAGCAGCACGTCCGCAAGATTTGGCAGCAGATTAGGACCCCGGAGCATGAAGTCGTTTAGGGACTTCCCGTTGGATGATGCCATTGAGCCGTTGAAGACGACTCTCAACTTTGTAGTGGCGCTAGCTCCTCGCCACACGCCGTGATGAGGGAGATAGTACCCCTCTCCGGAAACCGAACGCTGCGTCGGTGCCATATGTCCCAGAGCTTCGTAAGTTTCCAGGAACTCCGAGTAGGCTCGCTGGAACTCGGAAGAGCGACGGAAACGGCGGTCCAGGGACTCCAGTGTTCGGAGAGCGATGCGCCTGGAGTCTCCCAATTCTGGCGTGCGGTAGAAGGGCAAGCGCACCATGTACCGCCCGTCAGGTAGTCGCAGGTGAGTCTGGACGAAGTGTTCCTCCGCCCTTCGCTCGTCCGCTGTCCTAGGGATCGACGCTTCGATCTCCTCCTGCTCCCAGAATCTAGTGAGAAACTCTATTAATTCTCTGTCTACGTTACAGTGGTGGACAGGAACTTCTGCTGCCCTTGAAGCCTCGTGCCCTTTCTCGGAGTCGATTCCTCCCGTCAGGATCCAACCGAGGGCAGTCTCCTGAGCGACGGGAGTGTTGGGAGGACCCCTCTTCACACCTTCTCGCAGTATAAGATTGTAGGTGTCTGCTCCCAGAAGAATGTCTACCGGATCGGAGAGGTAGTACACAGGATCGGCAAGCGTCAACCCTTTGACGTGCGGCCACGAAGCGAGATCCGGTAGATTTCGAGGCCGATATCTGGAGAGCTCCGGGATGATATAGACGGGTATCTGAAACGGAATCCCCCCGCCGCAATGAGGAGCGAGGGCCAACGTGGTTTTTCCCCTCGTGAATCTGGCCTTTGCGCCACCGACCCCGAGTAGGGGAACTCGAGCTTGGCTCCTCTTCACGCCGAGTCGCTGAGCCAGAGCCTCCGAGATGAGGGACACTTCACTTCCAGGATCAATCAAGGAACGAGCTAGGCATTCCTGCGTCCGAGAACCTGAAACCTTGACGCGTGCGGTGCTTAGAAGGACTGAGACGGAGCGACTCACGTGCGTGGAAGAGTGTTGCACACAGGCCCCCGAAGCGATGGTTTCTTTGGCGGTCGAAGCAGAATCGTGGACGTGGATAGTAGTATGGTGCTTCCCTTCACACTTCTGGCATTTCTTCGGTGACTTGCACTCACTCGCTGTATGTTTCCTCAGGCAATTATAACAGAGACCAAGCGATCTTACTGTTTCCTTCCTCTCCACGGGTGTCTTCTCCTGGTACCGACCACAGAAGAGGATAAAATGATTCGCCTGGCACAGACTGCACTTATTTGCCGCAGTGCGGAAGGACGGAGAAGCTGGCACTACCGAGGAACTCGACTCCGACACCTGGTGCACCCTGAAGCACTTGGAAGATATTTTTTCGGACCCAGCTTTCCTTCCGTCAGAGAGTTCATCGCGTTGCGGAGTCTCCAAGGCTTCAGTGGTGCGTATCCGACCTTTCATAAACTCCCTTAGCTGTTCCAGCGTAGGGAATTCCTTGGAATTCTTCAAGGAGTCCTCCCACTCGCGTCGAGACTGGCGATCCAACCTGTCGACGGTCAGCTCGACGATCCAGTCGACCGCGCTAGTGACAGGTCGACCCAGGTTGCTGAGAGAGTCAATAGCATCGAACGTCTCGTCGTAAAGCCTCTTCATTTCGCTCGAAGACTTCTTCCGTATAGGAGACAATGAAGCGAGCGATCGAAGTTGAGCTTGCACCAAGAGTCTCGGGTTGTTGAAACGGTGCTCCAGCTTGTCCCACGCTAGCTGAAAATTGTCGGCAGTCGTCGGCACATTTTTCAGCAGGGAGGCTGCGTTGCCCTTCATGCAACCCTTAAGATAATGTAGACGTTCGACGGGAGAAAGCGTAGGGTCATTTCGGATGAGCGAAGTGAAAAGATCGCGAAACGATGCCCACTCCTTGTATTCGCCGTGGAAATCGGGGAGAGGCATTTTTGGCAACACGGCGCGTGACCTCTGCGCGCTCGTTTCACCGACCGTTGCTTTTGAATTTTCAGACCCCGTACTGGACGTTGCAGCCTGAAGTTCCGAGATCATCGAGCTTAAAGTTGCAACTTGGACCAGATAATCTTCTTCAACAGTTGAGTACTCGTCCTCCTTAAAATACCGACTCTCCTTTAATCGAACATCTTTCCCAGCAGCGGAGCACACCGCATCATCCCCTTGGCGGTATTCACTCCATAACTGTTTCAGATTATCTGAATAAGCTCGCACCAATTCCAGCGTGATGTTGGCCTTTCCTTTCTTTTTTAGATTGGTCACTGCGCGGGAAATTCGTTGCGCGAGAGTCCGTTGCTTTTCGATAAGGTCAGCCATTGTTAGCTCACAAGGTCGAAGCACAACACAATGCTAACGTTCCTTTTGAAATTTTCAGTTGACTGCAGCACTGAATCCGGCTCGAAGGACCAAAATGTTTGAGACTAGGATATTATAGACGAGTCGAGTCAAAGAACAGTCAATTTATTAATCCCTTGGTGGGAAATCGTCGACTCTAAATTACTACAATTTTACAGTAAACTGAACACGAGAGCTTGAGCTCACTTTACAATAAAACCGTGGACTTTAGAATTGTTAGTAGCTCCTTCTTTTCCCGGAAAGATCCGCGGACGTAGAAGGCTAGTGTAATTCGAAGTGACCGGTCAACCGACGCTTGTACACTTGAATTCGCAAGAGATAAGGAAACTAGAATCGCTGTTTGTTCGTTGGAGATCTATAGAGAACTGGTAATCGATCGCTCAGCTGGCCGTTAGCCGACACCGTCGAGCGCCTGATTGGTGGGTCGCGAGCGCGATCCGTCAATCAGCGTAGCGCTCCGCGGTCGATAATCGATCATATCGATCTCGACGGTGGCGGCCAATGACTTAGCGAGCCGTCGATCGATTCCAGATCTCGTAGTTCCAGTGCGATTAGCCAATAGCGCGTGGCTGTACTTAATCGTTCCGCTGAAGATGTCGACACACCCAGCCAATCCCGAACAATTACTAATTCGGGGATTTGACCTGCGTATTCACCCCGTATGACCGCAGCCCACCAGGGCTCGATACTTTCTCTGAGATACACCGGAATACGCAGCTCGATCTCACAGATTGCTCGCCTTCACGTATCCAGTTAATTGTTACTGCATACCGCGTCGCGCCGGACGAAGGTACCAGCTCCGGAAAGCTATCGAGAACGAGTCTAACCTCGACAACCCCAATTGGACCGTGTTGCTGGGCATACGAGCGTTGCCATCCTTACGCTCCAACGTACCGTTCACCGGGAAGGTGCGAATCATTCAACCGACCCCTTGGAGGAAGCCTGCCCGCCTTACCTTGCCGCCTGTCACGACGTACGACCAGAGCGCGCGAAACTCGCCCTTAGGAAGCTGCTCCATCTAGCAGCCACGATCGTAAGCATACTTTGGAAGGTGAGTACTGACACAGACTAAAGGGGCTAGGGTAACCACGTGACTTTGGCAGACACAGCAGGTCGGTAACTGCCGGTAACTGCTGTATTGTAGAAATGGTGTAGGGTTGAGGGCACTCAAGTTAATTATGAGGAATGCGGCCTACTCCGCACAGAGTTGAGGAATGGTTAGATACAACACTACGGTGTATAACAAGTGTATACTTTATTTAACAAAACTTGTAACCAAACGCTTGGTAGGACGGCCAAGGAAAGAATGTCGAATGGCGGGTAAAGCGCGCCAAAAGCTAGACTAGCGATAGTCTAGATGGGCGACTCACATGCGGCCATTGCCAGGCGACATTAGCGCCACGGCAATGGGCGGACACGCATGTTGACCCTACAGCACTCCCCCCCCCCCCAAGGAGAAGCGGCAGCGTACAAAAATCTTATTAACAAAACAATGCTCTTTGGTTATGCAAAAAAAAACTTACATTTTACTTATAACCTACACGCACGCTTACAATGTAACTTATTCTATAGCTCGGAGTCGGCGAAGGTGACTTTGCGGCGCGAGTAAGTGCGTAACGGCGCACTGGGAATCGGCAACGCGGCACTAGTCGACGGAGCTTCCAGTCCTTCGCAAATAATATGCGCGGGTTTTAAAAGTTCGATCGAAACGTTACGCGGAGAACCATCGACCTCGATACTGTATACGCGCTCGTTGATGCGCTGTAATACACGATGCGGTCCCGTGTACGGTCGTTCTAAAGGTCTACGGTCGGATTTGACAAGCATGAATACGTGCGAACATGACTCAAGCTCTTTGTACACGAAAGCTTTAACGTTACGCTTATGTGCCACAGGCACGGGCTTAACGGCACGCATATATTGTCGAAAATCCTCCAGGAATGGCTGCGGATCGGGTCTGAAATCATCCATTAGGAAGAATTCCCCCGGCAAACGCAGTGTTGTTCCGTATACATAATCGGCAGGAGACGCATTCGTATCTAGACGCACGTGGGTACGTAACCCTAACAATACCGTAGGTAAAATACGCGACCATTCCCGATCGGCGTGGCACATGATTGCTGCCTTCAAGGCGCAATGCCTACGCTCGACAATACCATTTGATGCGGGGTGGTACGCGGGCGTCGTTTGTCTCCGACAGCCGACAAGCGCGAGAAGAGCGGCGAAAAGCTGTGATTCGAACTGAGGGCCCTGATCGCTCGTTAGAAATGTTGGTGCGCCGAAACGCGACACCCAGTTATCGAAGAAAGCACGGCCGACCGTCGGCGCGGTAATGTCGCGAAGAGGGACGGCCTCGGCCCAGCGCGAAAATCTGTCGATCATAGTGAGGCAATACTGAAAGCCTTCGCTGACCGGCAGCGGACCTATGATGTCGATATGCACGTGCATAAAACGCCCGTCGGGCGCGACGAACTGCGACGGTGTCATCTTAACGTGACGTGAGATTTTAGATTGCTGGCAATCGACACATGATTTGCACTGGCGAGCAATGTCGCGATGTATGTCAGGCCAGACATATCGCTGTCGAATGAGTCGATCAGTTACCTTTGCGCTCGGATGAGCGGAAGAGTGAAAAAGTGTGAATACTCGCTCGCGCATGGAGGCAGGTACGTACGGGCGAATGCACTCGTCGCACACGCTGCAATAAACAGGGGAGTGCTCCGGGCCCCACGTGAGCCTCTTAAGGGCGAGAGAATGATCAGGCGCACTAAGAATTACCCTGAGCTCGGGGTCGTTTTCCTGTTCGCGAGAAAGTTCATTTAAATCGAATTGTGTCGGCAGCCGTACAGCCTCAGTACGCGAGAGGGAATCGGCAACGACGTTCTCACTGCCTGGCAGGTAAAGAATGCTGGACGTGAACTGTGCCATATAGCACAATTGTCTCGTCTGACGAGGAGAAGCGCGCTCTGAACTTTGCGAGAAGGCGTAGATGAGCGGTTTATGGTCGGAGTATATGTTAAACTCTCGACCTTCCAGAAAGTGGCGAAAATGACGAACGGCTTCGTATATCGCGGTAAGCTCACGATCATACGTGCTATATTTGCACTGGGCCGGGGAGAACTTGCGTGAGAAAAATGCGAGTGGTCTCCACGTCGGATGCGTCAGAAACTAGACGAACAGTGGCCTTTTCACTGGGATGCGTGATCAAGGCAGCGCTTGCAAGGTCTTCCTTGCATTTTACGAAGGCAGCTTCGGCTTCCGGCGACCATTCAATAGGTCGTTTGTCCCGTTTTCGCGCCCCATGCATGTACGCGTTCAACGGGGCTTGAGTGGCGGCAGCGTGAGGAGTGCAACGCCTATAAAAATTCACCATGCCCAGAAAGCGACGCAAATCGTCGATCGTGCTTGGCTTGGGAAATTCGATAATTGCATCGACCTTGTCCGGAGTGGGTTTGAATCCCTCCGAATTAACGAGGTGCCCAAGGAAAACCAACTCAGACACGCCGAAACGGCATTTGTCGAGGTTAACGCGTAGATGAAAATCATGCAAACGCTGGAGAACGATCGTATGATGTTTCTCATGCTCTTCCGCAGAGGAAGAGGCGATGAGAATGTCATCGAGAAAAGTAAAAACGAATTCTAGATTGCCCAGCGCACGATTGATGTACCTTTGAAAGGTTTGGCCTGCATTTCGAAGTCCGAAGGTCATCGCGCAATATTCAAAGAGACCGAATGGCGTAATTACGGCAGTCTTCTGAATATCCTCCGGGGCCACGGGTATCTCATGATACGCCTTGTAGAGATCAAGCGCCGTGAAGATGGTTTTGCCATGAAGGTTGGCAGGGAAGTCGTGGAAGTGAGGCACAGGGTACCGATCGGGTACGGTGACGACATTCAAACGGCGATAATCGCCGCAAACGCGCCACTCGCCAGACTTCTTTTTCACGAGGTGTATGGGACTGGCCCATGGACTGCTAGAAGGCCTACAGATACCGGCTTCGACCAGGTGCCTGAATTCTGCCTACGCGGCTTTCAGCTTGTCGGCTGTGAGACGTCGAGCGCGTTCGGCAACAGGCGGGCCGGTAGTGGAAATATGGTGAAACACACCGCGCGACTCGAGAGGTGTGGGTTGCTCAAGCCCGATGACTTGAGGGAAACGGTTCAAAATATGCGCGTACTTCGACGACGGTCCAAGGACGTTCACGGACGAGGGGGTATTGCCGGCAATATCGCCAGCAAAACAAATGCCTGTCGTTGAGTCTATGACACGACGCCCCTTTAGGTCGACCGTGAGGGCATAATGCGTAAGCAGGTCGGCTCCTATTATGGGATACGGGACTGCTGCTACGCAAAAATTCCATATTATCGGACGACGCAATCCCAAATCGAGCGTTACGCGAAGCTCGCCGTACGTATTAATACGGGTATCGTTCGCGGCAAATAATTTGAATGAGCTGGGAGGAGTACGCGATCCTGCTGGAACCGGCAGCAAAGACAAATCGCAACCTGTGTCTATAAGAAATTTACGGCCCGATTTACGATCGCGTACGTGGAGACGTTTAGAGGACGACCGGCACTCTCCCACAGTCTCCGAGGAGGAGGGTGAACTTAGTTTCCCGTCGCTCGCGGGGGGTCGACCCAGGTACAGGGTTTGATACAGCGGAACGCGCGCTCGCCGTATTTCGCATGTAAACGGCAATGACCTGAGGGATCGCGGCTCTGTGAACGCCCCCGAGGTCGAGAATCGGCAGCGTGTCTGCCGCGGCTGCGTTGGCGAGATCGGCACTCGCGTACGACGACCGCTTTCAAATCCGAGTCTCGACGATTTTGTCGGCCAGAAGGGCCAACTCTTGAAGGTCATCGGACTTTGACGCGGCTAGGATCGCGCGGCACTGCTCCGGCATTAAATCTAAGAATATTGTTCGCAAAACGGCATCCGGGCACGCGCCGGTGTCGAGATTACGCATGACCGCGAGAGTGTGAGAAGGTTTTCCGTGCGACGCGACCTGACCTTTCAGAAGCTTACGCAGCTTCGCCTCTGCGGAAGTCGAAAACGTCGCGATAATTCGCTCTTTAATGCGCGTGTACGGTACCGCAGGGTCCGGTGACGCGATTAGGTCGGAAATAACCATCGCGGTGTCGGAATCGAGACCGGCGATCACGGTGTCAGCCATCGTCCGCTGACTCGTAATCCGGGCATTCCGGAAGCTCGCCTCGACCTGCCCGAACCAGGTCGTAGGATCGCCTTTGAAAAATACAGGGAGCTTAGGCGAACGGTAGCTATCGGCGCGATTCGCGAGCGCGGCTTCCATCGCGGCGTTGCGCCTCGCGAGCGCGGCTTCCAATTCCGCGATTTTCTCCTCCGGCGTGGGAAACGCCGTAGCCATCGTTAACAAATAGCACTACGCGCGCAAAAATGTTTCACTAAACTAACCCACGCTACGCGGACAAAAAATCACAATTCTTAAAAAAACTACCGCTTATGGCTTCCACGTGGCGTCAGTAATGGCGTCGAAAAGTGGCGGCAACGGCGATGCACAATGGCGGCAACGGCGGGACCCACGTGTAACGGGAACGCCGGTGTCGATGGGCTCTTGTCGGGACGACAGCACGTGCAGCGAGCGGCCCCCTCGCCGCCAGGAAACGGCTACGCGGAGTGCAGCGAGCGGATTGCTCGGCGCCTGGAAACGGCTACGCTGAGTGCAGCGAGCGGATTGCTCGCCGCCTGGAACTTTCTTCCGATGTAATTCGGCGTCGGCCGAATTTCAGCAGCAGCTTCCGACCACGTGCACCTCGTGTCCCTTTGAAAAATTCGTCGAGGCTGCAGCACGGCGGCGGTGGTGATCCTTCCAATCACGAGGTTTCCAAGTCCTCAGGTCCTCTTCTTCTCTGGTCCGACAATCACGTCGGGGTCACCAGTTGTAGGATTGAGGGCACTCAAGTTAATTATGAGGAATGCGGCCTACTCCGCACAGAGTTGAGGAATGGTTAGATACAACACCACGGTGTATAACAAGTGTATACTTTATTTAACAAAACTTGTAACCAAACGCTTGGTAGGACGGCCAAGGAAAGAATGTCGAATGGCGGGTAAAGCGCGCCAAAAGCTAGACTAGCGATAGTCTAGATGGGCGACTCACATGCGGCCATTGCCAGGCGACATTAGCGCCACGGCAATGGGCGGACACGCATGTTGACCCTACAATGGTATTTCCGACGAGACATCTCGGCGATTGTATTAACTACAGATGTGTAGCTGCCTGATGAATACGAGATGGAGCCATCAGCGTGTGCTTGTGGAGATCAAGGGATCTACAGAGGAAAGGTAAACCTCAAGAGAATTCCCCAAGGCGATCCACAAGCCAATATCCGGGACAAAGGTCACGACGTAAGAAAGGTACACTTTGCTGGACTTTACGTCCGCTTCACTCGAAGCCCAGGAGAAGAAGGAATGGGAACGGCGTCCAACATGGCGACGACCCCCACTCTTCTCAATTGGGGAGCGGGGGAAAACGAAGTCTCCACAGTACTCTCCCCCGAGTGAAACGTATATACAGGGTGTCCCAAAACGACTGCGTAAGCGGGAAATGGGAGGTTCCTTGGGTCATTTGAAGCGACATTTTCCTTAGCAAAAATGGCGTCCGCGGCTTTGTTTAGGAGTTATTAACGAAAAACACGGACCAACCAGAGCGCGCCTAGTCGCTTGGTGGCACGGTCAGCGCGGCGAGCCGGGGGGAGGAGCAGGCAGACACGATTAAGAACGCGTGCCTGGCGCGAACGCGACCTTCTTCCTCGCATATGTCCGCAACGACGGACCATGCCGGTTTGCAAAATCGTCTGCGCCGGAAGTACCGTGTAAGTCCACCTCCGGGTGTTCCGTGAGGAGGAACGCCGGTTTCAACAAACTCGTCGAAACACAACGCTCGACGCCATCTACCTCGATAGAGTATACGTGTTCCGAGGTCCGCTTTACAATTTTATGCGGCCCGGAGTAGGGCTGTTCTAGAGCCCTTTTCGCCATACGGCGCATGAACACGTGTGTGCACGAGCTCAGCTCTTTGTAGGTGAACGCCCGCGAACGATCATTATGGATAACAGGCACCGGTCGTACCTCCCGCATGTATCTCTTGAATTCTTCAAGAAACACGTTAGGCTCCGGCGCCCAATCCTCTTGGAGGAAGAATTCTCCCGGCAGACGCAACGTTGTGCCGAACATGAATTCGACCGGAGACGCCCCGACGTCGACGCGCACGTGTGCCCGGAGCCCCAGCAATACGGTCGGCAATACGCGCGACCACTCGCTGCCCGAATGGCACATGATAGCTGCCTTCAGCACGCGGTGCCATCGCTCAATCATCCCATTAGACGCAGGATGATACGGAGTAGTTCGGATCCTATCGCACCCTATGAGTGATAACAGCGCGGAGAACAATCTCGACTCAAACTGCGCCCCTTGATCGGTAGTCAAAACCGCCGGAGCACCATAACGCGAGACCCAGTCCCCATAGAACGCTCTCGCGACCGACATCGCGGAAATGTCCTGCAAGGGAATCGCCTCCACCCAACGAGAAAACCTATCAATGAGCGTTAAACAGTACAGAAAGCCCTCGGAGGGCGGCAATGGCCCGATAATGTCCAAATGGACATGTTCGAATCGCCCATCCGGAGCGACGAAATGCTCAGGGAGGTGCCGGGAATGCCGCGACACCTTAGACTGCTGGCACTTGACGCAGGACTTGCACCACTGCGCAACGTCCTTCGTCATGTTTGGCCAAACATACCGTTGTCTAATAAGACGGTCACAAACTCTCGCGCTCGGATGAGCGGGATTGTGAAAGAGATCGAAAACTCTCATGCGAAGAGAACCGGGGATATACGGGCGAATTGCCTCCCCAGAGATCTCGCAAAATATTGCGACGTTCTCTGGGCCCCAAAGAAGCTTCTTCAACTGCAACGGAAACTCAGGAGAGCCGCAGACGAGCTTCAGCTGCTCATCAGCCGCCTGCTGATTAGAAATTTCATCCAGACTTATTTCCATAGGAAGTCTGAGGGCATCCACCCTAGAGAGAGTGTCGGCCACGACATTGTCCGAACCCGGAATATGCGAAATCGCTGTAGTGAACTGCACAATATATGATAATTGACGACACTGCCGGGGAGATGCCTTCTCCGGACGTTGAGCAAACGCATACACGAGGGGCTTGTGATCAGTCAAGACCAGAAATTCGCGACCCTCGACAAAATGTCTAAAATACTTTACGGCCTCATAAATGGCCGTCAGCTCTCTATCGTATGCACTATAATTCACCTGTGCAGGTGAGAATTTCCGGGAAAAGAATGCAAGGGGTTCCCAGTTTGAGTCGAGATCGCACTGCTCCAAAACCGCGCCCATCGCGAAATCCGACGCGTCAGTTACCACCCTCAACTCGGCCCCCAAACGCGGATGAACCAACAAGGTCGCTCTGGCAAGGGCTTCCTTGGTTCTCGCGAACGCCTCCCTAGAACTCTCGGTCCAAGGAACCTCCCTCGCGTCATTCTTACGTGAGTCACGCAGAAACTCATTCAACGGCGCCTGCAAATGCGCTGCACGAGGAATATTCCTCCGGTAAAAATTAACCATCCCGAGGAACTTTCTGAGGTCCATGATCCTTTTGGGTTCAGGGAAATTTACGATGGCATCGACCTTCGAAGCCAGGGGTCTAATGCCAGAAGCGTCTATCCAGTAGCCAAGGAACTCGATTTCCTTGACCCCGAACACACATTTGCTCGGGTTAACGCGCAAGCTGTGCTCGTGGAGCCGCTTAAGGACCAAACGAAGATGGCCCGCGTGCTCCTCTTCCGAGCTCGACGCTATCAAAATATCGTCAATGTAGACAAAAACAAAATCAAGATCCCCAAGGACCCTGTTGAGGAATCGCTGGAACGTCTGGCTGGCGTTCATCAAACCGAACATCATAAACAGAAATTCAAAAAGCCCGACGGGCGTCGTTACCACCGTCTTTTCTATGTCCTCGGGAGCCATGGGAATCTGATTATATTCTTTGAATAAGTCCAGCGAAGAAAAGATGTTCTTGCCATGCAAATTAACTGAAAAATCGTGCAAATGGGGAGTGGGATACTTATCCGGTATAGTTTGCCGGTTCAGACCACGATAATCCCCGCAAATGCGCCATGTGCCGTCCTTCTTCAGAACCATGTGAATGGGACTGGCCCAAGGACTCGAAGAAGGGCGGCAGATGCCCGCCTCGACTAAGCTTTTAAATTCCTCCTTCGCCGCCTTTAGTTTTTCTGGATTGAGGCGACGCGGCCTCTCTGACACCGGAGGACCGGTGGTCAAAATATGGTGAAATACATCGGCTGACTTCGAAGGTCGAAGCTCAGACGCACCGGACACGCCAGGAAACTCCGCAAGGATACCCGCGAAACGCGACGAAAGAACAACTGTGCCAACCAGACGATATGGCACAGAGCGCGAGGTGGCAATCGTGAACACATTAGTGTTCGAGTCGGTCAGACGATTGGACCGAAGGTCCACCACCAGCCCGTAATGCTTGAGCAGATCCGCCCCGATAATGGCGTATGGCACCGCGGCTATGGTAAAATTCCATTTTATAGGACGCCGCAATCCAAGATCAAGCGATCGAAACGATTCGCCGAACGTGTCGATCGTTGAATCATTCGCCGCCATCAACCTAAGACCCGTGGGCCTAGCACGGATCTTCGGATCGGCCGGGACTAATGACAGATCCGCCCCAGTGTCAATCAGGAACGACATCCCGGATGTCCTATCCCTAACATGAAGACGAGAGTTGCCGCTCGTAACTTCCGCGACCGCCTTAACCACGGAGGGCACGCCTAGTTTTCCGAAGTGAAACTTTTATACATATCGCACCATGGCTTGCACGACTTCGGGGTGTCAGGATATTTCTCGTGCGCAAAGCACAGCTTAGGACCTTTGGATGGGCCCCGTGACCCGGAACGCGCGCGAGCGGATGGCGTCCTTGATCGAGGACGCCTCCAACGCGCCATCTTATCAACCTGGACACGGAGTTTCGCAAGCTCCGAAGAAACACGCTTAAGCTCTTGCTCAACCGAACAAGAATGTGGCTGTCGCGATACAGCCGCGACAAGGTGGTCGGACGGACCAGCCGTTTCCGCAATCTTATCTGCCGTGTCCGCGAGCTTATTCAGATCCGTAACCCCCGAAGCCGCTAGTATGGCACGATGCGCCGCAGGTAATTGATCCAGAAATACCGACCGAATGACAGCATCATCGCAGGTACCGTCATTCAGGTTACGCAGCCTATTCAGAACGTGGGAGGGCTTGCCGTCTGACAATACCTCTCCCTTCAACAGTTTACGCAAATTCGCTTCTGAGGAGGGACCGTAGGTTGTGACAATTCGACGCTTTATCATCTGATAAATATCGGGTGGACGCGGATCCAATGTGAGCAAGTCCTTCACGCACGCGACAACCTCATAATCCATGGCCGCCAGCACGGTGTCGGCCATAGTGCCCTCACAAGTAATACGCGCTGCCCGCATCGTTCCCTCCGACTGAAGGAACCACAGAGCAGGGTCGTTTTTGTAGAACGCAGGCATCTTCGGGACTCGATAATGGTCAATATGACCCGGAGGATCGAGGCCATCATTACTGCCAGATCCCCCTGCGCCGCCGCCGAACATGGTTCAAATCCGGACGCACGCGACGCTGACCTAACGCTCGACGCCGAGCAAATAACGGACGAACCGACTCGAAACGACCCAACGCGCCCCGACAACCAAACAAACGACAAGGAATTCGACTCGGGCTGTCACAACGCACCACGAAAAATAATTGGCTACGTGCCAAACACCGCAAGGGCTCGACTGACACTGGGCTGATACGACCTCGCGAGAAAGCGTAAACAAACGCGCAAGAGAACGCACACGGCGCACCGGCACGCTCAAGGTCGAAACGCGAAACGCGACACACAGCACACAGAGACAGTCAAACGTAGCGAAAATGACGGAAGGTCACCGCCGACGAACATTCACACACACAGAACGCCTTATGCAATACACCGCGTGAAACGCACACGTACATTAACGCATGGCCGAAACCAGCTCGACACAACGAGACCACACCACACAGCACTGCACGCGAAAGTGACGGTTGTCCGTCGACCTCCCGCGCCGCTTCCGGACGATCCCCAAATCCCGGCAGCTCACTGCAACTCAGGAACCCTGAAGGAACGCGCCGGTGTCGGTGGCTTCACGCAATATTCCCCGATGACTTGAAACAGCTACAGGAACAAGACGCCACGCTGCCGTCCAAGATGGCGGACCCACGCCGTCCACGGCGAAAACGCCGACAATCCAAGGGAATTCCGGCTGGGCAGATCCGAACGGATCCGGGCTCGCCGATCGCCGGCAGTGCGATCGACAAGGGCTTCTTGTACAGAAGCAAGGCCTCTTCTCCTCTCCGGCGTTGTTACACGACGCCGTCTAGAATGCGTGGCCACAATGGCCGACCAACGCACACCGCCGCGACAGTCCAAATTCCCGACGATCACGTCGGGGTCACCAATGTGGAGATCAAGGGATCTACAGAGGAAAAGTAAACCTCAAGAGAATTCCCCAAGGCGATCCACAAGCCAATATCCGGGACAAAGGTCACGACGTAAGAAAGGTACACTTTGCTGGACTTTACGTCCGCTTCACTCGAAGCCCAGGAGAAGAAGGAATGGGAACGGCGTCCAACATGGCGACGACCCCCACTCTTCTCAATTGGGGAGCGGGGGAAAACGAAGTCCCCACATGCTATTATGACAGAAAAAGGAACTCAATTGACGTTACTACACAAGTGTGTGTGTGTGTCTGTGGAAGCTAGAAGTTACAGTATTGCCAGCTTTAAAAGTGCAATGTTGCCGACTTATATTCGCACAAACACCGTCGATGCTCGCATCGAAAGCGTTCGAGGTTCATTCCATGCCGAATCAATCACTTTTCGCGGTCACCATCTTCGATTTTGTTCTAATTGAAATATGTTGCAGTCTATGTGAAATTAGGGGGGAGTTTAAGTCCACATTTTGCCGATTTCGAATTTTTTTTAGAAATGGCAGGCCTTCAAAGTTTGCGATTTTTGTCCATTTTGGTGAAAATAGGCCTCACTTACGAATTTTTATCTCAGGAACTGTTTGTCCGATTGACCTATACTTTTTTTTGTTTTATTCCGAAAGGATTGGCCTATTGTAAAATAATTTTTTCATCCTCGATAATTAACTTTATAATGTCAAACAATTTAAACAAATTCTTTTTTTATTTTTTTTCAATTTTGGCCAGTAATGTAAATTTTAAAAAAATATGGTTATAATCCTTGAAGTTTCCTCTTCAAAATAAGACCTTTTACAAAATGGCGTTTTTCCTGTAATCGTCACAATATGCTGGAAAAGGACGGGGTGTACCCGCGTTTCAGGTAAAGGCGACTCGAGCGCACCGCTATTATGTGCAGTTTTCTATTCTGGTGGTCTCTATTTGTACCTCGAGAACAATATTAGTAACCACTCTTGGCCAACGACACCTTTCTAATCATAACTTCATTTATAGATATGTAGTTTCTATACGAATTGTATATGTTTTACAAGAAAGGTGTCGTTGCTCAATGGAAACCACGAGAAGGTGGCGGTCAGAAGTATGTATTGGTAGGATCACTGAACACTATTTCATTACACTGAAAACAGAGCCACCATTATCGCACGAGCAAGTTTTACATAGCAGTTCTTTATTTGATAATGGGGTAAAGCTATGAAAGCTTCTAGTGCCTATAATAGGTAATGCTATTGCAAAGCGAGCTTGTAAACAATCAGTATATTAAAAAAATTCGAAATCGGCAAAATGATGACTTAAACCCCCCCCCCCTAATTTCACACGGACTACAACATATTTTAATTAGAAAAAAATCGAAGAAGCAAAATCTTAAAAATATAAATTCAGTTTTAAAATGTACTATAAAATAGAATGTTTGGATATGTCATAGAAATCAACATCAACGGTACCAATACCTACATTGAATATTGTCTGTGCGTACATGCTCAGGAGAACATATAATGCTAGAAAAGAAAATATATATATATAAATAATTTATATATTAATAAATAATTATATTACAGATATAATAAAATAATTAATTATATATTAATTAAATATACATAAATAATTAATATTGTAGCCATTTCAATAAGGGTTTCTCAGGGAATTTCTGGACAAACAAGGTTTATTCAGGATTAGGTCACGGATACATGGATACATGGAAATGTGGATATAATTCATTCGTTCGAACGCTCTAAGTTGACTGCGCATACAAATTTTCTCGAGAAAAATCACACGTGTACTCTAGGTTCCGTGGTATAAACAGGTGTCCAGGAGATATTCCCCACACTACCGTTCGGATGGCGTCCAGGTATTATCGCCGTACTCTCCATACCGAACGGGTGACCAGGAATACTCTCCCGTACTCTCCTGTACCGTATCTCGGGCGTCCAGGAGTTATCCTGTCCTCTCTCGTTCAACAGGCGTCCAGGTATTGTCGCCGTACTCTCCATGTCGAACGAGCGGCCGGGAACAAACTCCCGTACTCTCCCGTACTCTCGGCAGGCGTCCAGGTATTGTCGCCGTACTCTCCTGCCGAGTCCTGGGCGTCCAGGAGGTGCCCTGACCTATTTCGTTCGACAGGCGTCCAGGTATTATCGCCGTACTCTCCATGTCGAACGAACGGCCAGGAACAGACTCCTGTACCCTCTGATCCTCCCGGCAGGCGTCCAGGTATTATCGCCGTACTCTCCTGCCGGGGGCCAAATTTACTAACCAAGAGCGGCCGTGGTCTTACCTCGTCCTCTCTCTCGGAATAGCAAAAAGGGCCGTGGCCTCTGTGAGCCCGCGATTTATACCCATTCGTTGCTATCCGCGGACGCGAAATCAACAGCCGGGTTGGTAAGCACAATTCGTTGTTTCGCGCGCTCCCCTCGCGTCGTTTCCCCCGTAATTGTCTATCAACTTTCTTCGCGAAGCTTGTCGCTCCGCGTTTTTTGTCTCTAACGTTTTTCGTACATGCTACAATATATTTTATTTATATATAAATTTCTATAGTCATGAGCTGAAGCGAGAGCTCGTGCTCGCCAGCCGTCGACTTGGGCATGCCTGGCGTACAATGTAAACAGATGGTGAATCAAGCATTATTCACAATTTAAACTTTTATATTTTTAATACACATAATATTTTTAATACGAATAAGTTGTAGAGATTATCCCGATGAAAATGAGTCTAAACACGACATCATTTGGACTATCTTCAATAAGCTTATAATTTTTATCATAACATTACTCGTCAATTCACTCGTAATAATTTTATGAAGGTATATTGAAAAATCTAAAAGTTTAAACTTTCTTTCGTGCGTGATTCTCCATCTGTTTACATTGTATGTACATATGCCGTTTTTTCAGTCGCTGGCTCTTCGACGTTCAGAGCTCAACGCTCGGTAACGCGTTTATTCGAGCTAGCAAAAGTTCTATGGTTGTCAGAAAAAACGCGGCATGTCACAATTTCAAAAAATTTGAGTTTATGCTGAGCTTTAGAGTATAGGATTTACGTATTGTCACATCGCCTAATTTCTCCGCTGCCGTCGGAAGGACGGAACGCGTGCTACACCGGGAATTTACGGACGAAACGCCGGGCTACGCTCGGCCGCGCAATACGTGGTCCTGCCGGGACAAAAAGGTATCTCACAGATTGGGATATTCACGTAAGGATTCGATCTTACTCTCAATTTTCGGGCGCCAGACACTCGGAGGTGTCACGCGAATAGCGCGATATTAACGCGAAGCGCGAACGAAGGCTCCGAAGCTGCGAGAACCTCGCGATGTTCTGGATGGCTCTAGGACGGGCTCAGGATTCTACGCGGGCGAAATACGGAGCATTTCCCGCGGCGGAAAGGTTTCTCGACGGAAATAATCAACGAGAGAATCGGCTCGAATAATTTATTAGTCCGATGGACACGACAGGGCTGCCATGCCGGTGAGAGCCGGCAGCGGTACTCTACAAGCCGGCGCGTTCACGATACTTTCGCGACAGGTTTTCGGTCGCTCGCGCTATTTTTCTCGGTCGCGTCGAACCCGACCGTTTGCTAGATTTTCGCTTTCGGCGCGGAATAACGGCCGGATTCCGATGGAATACGCGATACAATGTTTGGGTCGTTCGAAATTCGCCGTCGGACACGATGCGGACGGTGAGAAATAGGGGCCGGGCTCCCCTGGAGCCCGGTTTCGGTCCTGTAAAGTTCACGTCGCCCAAGTGGCGTGACGCTCAAAACGCGTGATTACTCGCCCCTGGGAAATCGGCATGCCCAGGGAGAGCGTTCGCAAACGGCCGTTTCGCATCGGCACTGCCAGAGGGCGGCCCGGCCTCTCCTTTTCGGGATCGAGAGACGTCGGCAAAACTTGCCCCGTCACAGTATTTACCAGAAAAAAAGTCATGAAATCAAATTCAAAAGGTTCAAAATATAACGCAATTTAACTGACGTCCTATACAAAGCATTAGTGATCCAAATTTTAAACGGCAATATCTCAATATTTTCAACCACAGTTTGAAGCAAAACAGACAAAATTCTGTAATATATCAGAAAAGGCCTAGCGTTTATTTAAAAATGGTTTCATGAAAGAAATAAAATCCGACAAGTTACACAGTATAGTAAATGCTTGATTCTTGTCCGAGGTCGTGGGCATGATTCCTGTCCAGTGCCTATCCACTCCACTGCCTATCAACGCCGCGCCGCGCCGCTTGACGCCGCCGCTCCGCAGGGCGGCGACGATTGATGTAGGCTCAGGTATATCGGTGTGAACATGACTAAATTGACACCATGAATCGAATGTTCAAACATCTTTATTTTCATTATTTTTTCATGGGACTTTCACTGGCTTGTTTCTGGCATTTTTCTGATTAAAATAAGACCAAACACGATATAGTTTCAATTATATTTAGTGGTTTAATCCACGGTGAAAGTTTCGGTTGCAAGGTCCAAGTTGACTCTTTTCCTCGCAAGAGTCGTCGATTCCTGTATCTCGACCATTAGGAGCACGCCAGATGCCAGGGTTGCGAGGGAAATTTTCTTCCTTTGTCTTCATTTCTGTCGTTTCTTGCATACAATTCGTAAACTTTTTTTTTCCAAGAACGGGGGTGCCACTTATCGTTGAAAAATTCTTACGATGATGGTTTACAGACCTTCCGACCTTCAGACCTTATACATATTTTGGAGCACTTGCAGAAATATGGGATTTATGACGCTCGCGAACGCTATTGGGACTGTCGACGAAGTTCTCGAAGAACAACTGCATTATGCAATCCTAAATTAATATCACGGACAGGAAACAGCATTCTTATGAATAACTTCGCTGGCACGTATGTCGGAAATTTTGTTAATCATCTGTAACCGAATGCTTTTCTTTGTCATTTAACTAGCCGCTTCACTCAAGTCTAATTGAATCGACAATGAATTAATGAAAATGCAAAATTAGCCGTCGCACGTCGTCTTGCTTTAAGGGATGCTTCTTGTACGAAGAGGCTCAATTCATATAAAAAGTATCGTTATGCGGCATGTATGCAGATCGCACTGTGCTCCTACGGGGCTGTAACTCCGTTAATTTGCAAAATTCGAGTCTAATTCTTTGAGAACATATTTTTGAGATGTTAAGTTGTTTATTTAATTCTATATATAGCATATTTTAAATGTATGATAAATGATAAATTATGCTTTACATGTAGAGTAAATATGGGCCAAATTATATCGTGTTTGGCCTTGTTCTAATCAGAAAAATGCCATAAACAAGCCAGTGAAAGTGCCATTAAAAAATAATGAAAAATAAAGCATTTTTAACTGGCATATTACATTGTGAGAACACGCGGGCCTTTAAACTGTGCCGGCGACGGCGACACGCTTCGGTCACGCGAACCGTATTTCATTTTGTCCTTCTCTATGTTCGGCTCTCTATTGAAGTCTCGCTCGGCGCGGTCGGCGCGATATCTAGACGCAGTCATAAATAAAAAAGCATGTCGGAGCACGATTCCTGTCCGTGAAAAACACGACTGTTGGATTAGAATTGAGCATTTACTGTACAGTAAAAGCTTGATTCTTGTCCAACAGCCGTGTTTTTCATGGACAAGAATCGTGCCCAGAAGTGCTTTTTGATTTATGACTGCGTCTAGATACCGCGCCGAGCGAGATTTTAATAGTAAGCCGAACATAGAGTAGGACACGTTTGATTCTTGCCCAACAGCCGTGTATTTTTCATGGACAAGAAGACAAGAATCAAGCCACGAGAAGTGCTTTTGGCTTTATGACTGCGTCTAGATACCGCGCCGAGCGAGACTTCAATAGTAAGCCGAACATGGGGAAGGACAGAATGAAATACTGTTCGCGTCTCTTTCTTTCCAATGCGCTGTTGTTCGTTGCCTTCGACACTTTAATGGTCGATAAAACCACTTAATACAGTTCAAATTATATCGTGTTTGGTGTCATTTTAATCAGAAAAATGCCAGAAATACGGTAGTGAAAGTCCCATAAACAAATAATGAAAATTAAGAGATTTGTAAAATCGATTCCTCGAGTCAATGATGTTGTGGCGGACTAGGTTTAGGTTTTAGCGTTACTCAATGAATACCAATGTACTCCTTAAATTCTTTATTCTTTGGTCGGCACGTTTTAACAATTGTACTTTTCCGTGTGCTTTCGCTCAGTCTCGATTTCGTTCACAACGCTTCTTCTTCGAATCTGAATCAGTCATACCAACTCTCACACACTCTTAACCCTACGCTCTTCAGTTGTACCAACTCTCATTCAGTCATTCAATCGTGCCACATTCACTCCCTCACCAGTAACTAAGTTACGCTTCTCTGTCTTCTTATACATAAAAAAAAATACTTAAAAATAAAAAACATTGTTATATATCTATGGAGCACATTACATTTGGTATGATTTACTATATTTAATACTAACGCTGATTTGTACTTGTACATATATTATGTTTGTATTATTCGCAATATCCTATGTTATCGCTAAAACGGACTGGACGTTTAATAACTCTACCTGACCGCGATGCTTGTGGCTTCGTGGTAGGTTGTTCCTTTGGCATCGTTGTCTCTTCTCTTCTTGTATCAGTCTCATTATCTATTGCTCCAGATGTTATACAGCAAGGGCTCTCCGGTACTAGTATGTATGCCGGTTTTACCCTATCCGCTGAAATACTTACCGTTCGGTCTTTGAACTGTAGTATGTAGTATTTCCCCTTTCTCTCCAAAACTTTAAAGGGTCCCTCATATACTGGTTCCAGTGGTTTCCTCGTTCCATCAACTCTTACGAAAACGTGAGAACACGTGTTCAGGTCCTTGTGTACGAACACTTTGGGCCCAGGTCCATGTTTCCTGGTCCCCGGTTTGAACAACTCCATTTGCTTCTACAACCTGTAAAGAAAACTTTCCGGCGTCTTAGTTATTTCCGGATTATCAAAAAATTCGCCTGGTAGCTTGATCGTCTTTCCATAGACCATCTGTGCTATGGAATGTCCCGAGTCCTCCTTCACAGCCGTTCGCAATCCTAAAATAACTGTTGGTATCGAGTCTGTCCATTTGCTTGTGTTGTGTGCCCGAACGGCTGCCTTCAAGGTCCGGTGCAATCTTTCGATATTTTCGTTACACTGCGGGTGGTACGCCGTCGTGTGTTGTATCTTTACTCCGCAGATATTTGCTAGTGTTCGGAATAACTCCGAGGTGAATTGCACTCCCCGATCCGTAATCACCCGATATGGCACGCCAAATCGTGTGATCCAAGTTTCGTAGAATGCCTTTGCAACGGTTTCTGCCGTTATATTCCGCAAAGGCACTACCTCCATCCAACTGGTATAACGGTCTATGCAGGTTAGACAATAGGCACAATCATTCGATGGTGGGTACGGCCCTATTATATCGATGTGTACCACACTGAAACGCTCGTCCAGTTCCTTGTAGGTTCCTATCTCCGTTTTTGTATGTCTATTTATTTTGTTTTTCTGGCAATTTATACAGGCACGCGTCCATTGTTGGACGTCTCTTTTTATATCTGTCCAGATGAACCTTGATGTCATTTCTTTTATTGTTGATTTAATTCCCGGATGAGCGAGTCCGTGTATCTGCTGTAAAAGTTCTTCTCTTCACTGCTTCGGTATAAACGGTCTGATCCTTGTGGTCGACGTGTCAGACCACATTTCTTTCCCTGAAGGTAATGGGTACTGTTTGAAATTTAATGTTTTATTGTGGGCTCGCAAGTTGTTTAGCTCTTCGTTGTTTTCCTGTTCCTCGGCAATTCTGTCGCAGTCAATTACAGGGCTGCTGACTTCTGTTATTCTTGAGAGGTTATCCGCCACGATATTTTCGGAACCTTTGATGTGGTATATGTTGGTAGAAAACTGTGATATATATTGCAGCTGTCTAAGTTGCCTCGGAGAAGCCTTGTCGTTTTTCTGCCTGAAAGCGAAGGTTAATGGTTTATGGTCAGTGTTCAAGATGCGCGCGCTCCGGCGACAGAGCAGTTGCCGTCGCGCGCATACTTGCGAGAACACGGCTCTGGCGTCACGATCGACGGCCAATCGGTGGGTCCGCTGAATAGGCATCCGGCCGATCCAACCCCCCCACTGGTCGATCGATGATCGAGATTCTTCGCGAAGGATCTGGTCGTGGAAACAGGACGTCTCCTGTTTCGCGAACGTTCCAGGAAGACCGTTAGTAGGTAGACTAGGGGGATCCTGGATCAATGTCAATGACCTTTCGAGGCAGACCTAACCCGGGGGGGGACTCCCCCCCCCACCTCCCTTGGGGATGGGGCTTGCCCCCCTCCCCCCCCTCCCTTCCCCCCTCCCCTCTGGGGAGGGGATTTTTCGGGGGTCACCCCCAGACCTAACCGGGCGGTCTTTTTCGGGGGTCACCCCCAGACCTAACCGGGGCGGTCTTTTTCGGGAGTCACCCCCAGGCTCGGTCTTTTTCGGGGGGGTCCGCGGATTTTTGGGGGATCGCGAATTTTTTAGGGGGTCAAGGCCTAATTTTTTCGCGAATGTTATTCGGGAGAGTGACGTCACAAAGGATAGGAGTGGAGGTCGGTGGATTTTTGTGACGTCGCAGCGGTATCCTCTCGCGCACGAACCGCATACTTTGGCGATCTAACCGAGAATGATGGAACAGACGCCTCTCAGACCCCGCCCGTTCTTTCCTGCAGTGGTGGGGGTACAGGTCTTTTTGCTGAGTAATCAGTTTGTTGTAACGTTATGCCCCTTTGACATCAGGGAATCTCGCATTTTGCAACTGAACACTTTGCTGAGTAATCAGTTTGTTGTAATGTTATACCTCCCTTTGGAATCTCGACAAACACATCGGGTTAAATATTATAACTTCTTTTAAGACGAAGAAATAAGTTTGCTGAGTAATCAGTTTTTTATAATGATAGGAGTCAGGGAATCCCGACACATCCGGCGAAATATTATAACTTCTTTTAAGACGCTATTTGATTGACCCTGACATTTTTCTTTATGTAATATGATACCCCTTGGGAACGAACAGGAATCTCGGGGACAGGAAATGTAAATCATGCATTAAATGTCAGAGAAATATCCTTTTGATTTTATTTTATTAGCATTACATCTAAGCCTAAAGCTAACAATTCAGTGTCTATTAATGAATTGCGTTCAAAATTGTCATGTTTTGCAATGGCTTTTGCAAAATCATCGGTAACATTAGATATTATTTGCATAAACTTACAATATTTTGTTTGTATGGAATATAGGTTCTCGGATAACCAAGAGTACATGTGATCGATACAAAATTCTAAATCAAACAATCTTCTCATCGTTTTCTGGGTAATCTGTATGCACATAGTCGAATTTGATAATTTTACAAGCTTTACATCATCGTTTAACTGACAGAACTCCACAGTTATATCACCAACATGCACAGCATTCCCTGAGTTGACAATGTTCCGCAGAATGTCTTCTTTCTTTCGTAGAAGATCCTTCCACGTAGCCATAGACAACTGAATTTCATTGCCGTGATTGTCTCCTATAGCCAACTCGACGTGACAGCAACCACCAATTCGAACTCCAATGTCAAGGTATTTGTAGAATGTATTCGTCAAGGGATATCTCCTGCCCAATATACGCACCGCGCGCACGATCCTCTGTTCCGAATTATCAGCGCTGATAAGAAATGAAACAATTAGGAAAGACAATTTTTTCAGTTGCAAAGAAACAATACTGAATAGCATTTTTAGCGGTTGTCCGAGTACTTACTGTGTGTGTAATTGCGGAGAATTGAACTCATTATTCTGCAGCGTATCGCGAGAGTTGACGGTTGCGGACCACATAGTTGATACTTTGTCGATCCAACCAACAATGGCGTTTTATAGCCTCTCTCTACAAACACATCCGGTGAAATATGATACCAAAAATTCTTAGAAATAAGTTTGCCGAGTAATCAATTTTTTTTGTAATGTTATACCACAAATTGCGCATTTTTTTTGTCGGCAACATCGGGTTAAATATTATACCATTTTAAGAAATACGGAAAAAACTTTGTTAAATAATATTCTTTATTCAAAAATATGGTTCTTGTTGATCATTATATATTTTACACAGTTTAAATACATTTTCAACGGCACATACGCCAGTATGGAATGCACATCTATGCAGCCCCTTTTGCAACATCGACAATCTTGGAACATCCTCTAGATCCACATCAAGAGCCTCGATTCCAGTTAATTTCCATAGCCATTTTTTCTTTTCCAATCCCTTGACAATGACCTGCTGCGTATTTTCCAGAGCTAGTTTCAAACAGCTTCCAGCTACTTTGTATGGAACATATCCGTCCATCCAGCCGATTCCATGATGTTTTCTCGTTAGCCATCGAACCTGATGTACTTCGACAGTAGTCAATCGGTGGAACCCAAATGGTGGCTCGAATATCCAGTGCAATAGTTTATTTCCATCTCGTAAAATGGCCGCTTCTTTTACAACGAATTCGTTTGACTCGATCTTGAACCCTTGTACATCGATAAATGTTAAATAAGCCATTGCCGTTTGTTAAGGGTGTAGACCAATATTTGACCTCGAAATTAGTTTGAGCTCCGTCCAGTAGGGGAGCTGGGTACAGTTTTTACAGAATGGTTCAGAGGCACAGCAGGCGCACGTACCTACACGCTTCCCGAGCGGTGAGCTGTGCCACACACTCTCACTCGAGCACACCAACGAGCATCAACGTAGTGACGTCACGTGTGCGTGTGTGCCTAACTTACCGGCAACACTCGTCATCCTCCGTTTTACCGATACAATGATGGAATTGCCGGGTGACCGAATGCTAAGAACCGACATCAGCGCTCGTAGCGGAAAAATGCCGGAGCTGTAGTTTCAGAGGACCGTCCCTTCTGAGATATGCTTCAGTTCTAGACGTGCCATTTTTTTAAATTAATTTATTTTATCATAAAAACGTAGCATTGACATGCTATTTTTCCCCCGCAGATCGCGAGCTATCGATCGTTTCTATAAAAATCCCACTTCTCTCGATATTTAAGAAAATGTGTGTCTCTTGACAGTGGCAGCACTGTCGCGCTGCTCGATGCTTCTCGTGGCTCCGCTAAATTTTGTGGAACAATGTAAATTACGCCTCGAAAACGCAAAAGCAGGCCATTTGGATGAGCTCGCGATATGGAGAAATCTTTCATCTAGCGATTGTGCAACGTAGGGGTCCCAAATGTGCTTTTTAGAGAAATGGCACGTCTAGAACTGGACCCCTTGCAATCTCGTGTACGTATACAGTTTCTAGCGGTGTGTGAGTTCGAGTGTGTGAGTAAGGTCTATACCCTTAAGGGGGTGCGCCCAGATTTGACCTTGACGGAGTTGATCGTCACGCTAAATTTGTACGAACGGAGATTAGACGAAGCTGAGTAGTACTATTTTCGACCGATAGATGGGATAGACGCAGCTGATTAGTAAGAATTTCGCCCGATAGGTGGTGTGGGTCTAACTTTCTGTGACGAGCTACAGTTAGGTAGGATTTTTCAGAAGCCGCTACGTGACAAGCAGTATTCTGCCGATTATTGCAAATTACTCTTTAACAACGTAAAAATATGAAATTTGAGCTCTGGACGACGCTGCGCAGGACTCTTAGGAATCATAATCAACCAATTCTGAACTTCTCATTGCAATATTGAGGCGTCAGTTTCTTTTCTCGTAAACCCTTGCATTTGAGTATACGCGACTCGAGACAAGCAGTATTCTGCCGATTATTGAAAATTACTCTTCAACAACGTAAAAATATGAAATTTGGGCTCTGGACGACGCTGCGCAGGACTCTTAGGAATCATAATCAACCAATTCTGAACTCCTCATTGCAATATTGAGGTGTCAGTTTCTTTTCTCGTAAACCCTTGCATTTGCGTATTCGCGACTCGAGAAGCCGCGCCGCGCATTCTTCAGGCGCCTCGTGGCAGGCAGTTTGCTGCCGATTATTGCAAATTACTATTCAACAATGTAAAAATATGAAATTTGGGCTCTGGACGACGCTGCGCAGGACTCTTAGGAATCATAATCAATCAATTCTGAACTTCTCATTGCAATATTGAGACGTCAGTTTCTTTTCTCGTAAACCTTTGCATTTGAGTATACGCGACTCATCAAGCCGCGGCGCGCTTGCTTCAGACGTCTTATGTTTTTAGTATGTATTTTGCAGTTTTTTTACCACCCTTCCGTTCTCCATCCCCAAAATCAGGTTTGGGCATTATTAAAATAGAAAATTATTTAAATAGCGATTCGAATAAAAGATACCTTATCTTTATTCGTTATTCGAAGGTTAGAATAAGAAAAGTTTCTTTATTCGACGAGTATCGAATGAAGAAAGTATCTTTATTCGACGAGTGTCGGATAAATAATTTTATTCGACAAGATATTTATCCGACGTATAAGGATAATTTTTTTATTCGAAACGGATTTATTAAAAGGCTTTGATGCTACACTACCGAATAGCCCCACAGATAAAACGTTTAGATACATACCAATAATATATCGTGTTTAGTGTCATTTTAATAAGGAGAATGCCACGAATTAGTTGATGCAATTCCCATGGAAAATACAGAAGTTTTGGAATTGAATGGTGGTGAATTCACACCGATATACCTGACCCGTTGTCGGGTTACCCTGCTGTGTTTATTGCACTACTCGGCGACCGAAGCGACTTGTGCTACTGAGCCTAGGCAGTCGGTGCTCGTCGCCGTTTCTTGGATTTGGCAGAAAATTGTTCGAAACCTACGTATAGCCCGCGGATAAAACCACTAGATACAGTCCAAATTATATCGTGTTTGGTGTCATTTTGATCATGATAATTCCACGAATTAGTTGATGTAGGTCTTATAAAAAAACAATTGAAAATAAAGAAGTTTTGGAAGTGGATTGGTGGTGGATTCACATCCACGTACCTGACCCGTCGTCGGGTTACCCTGCTGTGTTTATTGCACCACTCGGCGACCGAAGCAACTCGTGGTACTGGGCCTAGGCAGTCGGTGCTCGTCACCGTTTCTTCGATTTGGCAGAAAATTGTTCAAAGGTTACGAGTAGCCCGCGGATAAAACCACTAGATACAGTCCAAATTATATCGTGTTTAGTGTCATTTTGATCATGATAATTCCACGAATTAATTGATGTAGGTCTTATAAAAAAACAATTGAAAATAAAGAAGTTTTGTTATTGGATTAGTAGTGGTCTCCTGTCTCACACCGATATACTCGACCCGTTACATTCATGTTACACTTCTCGGCGACCGAGGCCGCTCGAGCTTCTTGGCCCCTCACGGGGTATACCCCGCAAGAGTGGGGATAGTTCAGAGACAATTATGTGCCACACATTTGGGACATTTATCGATAAAATACTGTACCATACATACTATTATTTCGCTTTTGTATTACGCAAGTTTTAGAGTCTGGAAAATATTTCTCTGAATATCGGAATGTTTAATATTACATAATATATTTTTAAGGTCCCGAAAAGATAAGTATAACTTAGGAAAAACGCTGGAAAAAGTGGTTTTTAATTTTTTTCAACAATAACAAATATTCCTATCTACTGACAATTATCGTAATAAATATATATTTTTCGTAATCATTTTTTAATTAATTAAAATAAAATTTGAAATTGTTTATTTCTTACTCATTCAGTACTTTTCCAGATAATTCAAATCACAGATGGCTTTGATTATAACTTTCTCTGTATTTATTCTTCACATCCTGAATATATCAAGAAATACTCGGTCTTCGGCTAAACGAAGAAATGCTGGTGTGTTTCCCATTATTGTACTAAAAATATTTTTACCACAGGCCCAACGATCTCGGAAATCCCGAAGCATATTGGCTATGGAAATGGCCATAAAAGACAATACCCATACAGCACGGCGTCGATGAGCGCCGCGTCACCCTTCGGCTACCAATAAAACAATCAGTGTCGTCGTAATTGACTCTAGGCAATAAAATCTTTGAAAACATTCATCGCGGTCATTGTACAGGTAAAAAGGTAAAATGTAATTTATTTTATTACCTGATCATTCGCTCATCTATTGTCGCCTATAGAGGAACCGGCATGAACTTTGTTCATATAGGGTAGCGTGCGATAATTGAAATAGTAGACTAGAGCTCTTCAATTCTTGAGAACATTAGCAGGACAATGTAATAAATTTGTCAAAATTGGCAATTGATTGAAACGATAGAATGAAATCTGAAATTTCGGTGTTGATGTTGAAGCGCCGAGCTCGGCACTTCGGTGATTTAAACTAGTCCAATAATGAGAAACAGACCTGCATTTCTTCGCATACTTTGTTAGTCGAAAACGGAGTATTTCTTGAAATATTCAGGATATGACAAATAAATACAGAGAAAGTTATAATCAAAGCCATCTGTGATTTGAATTATCTGGAAAAGTACTGAATGAGTAAGAAATAAACAATTTCAAATTTTATTTTAATTAATTAAAAAATGATTACAAAAAATATATATTTATTACGATAATTGTCAGTAGATAGAAATAATTGTTATTGTTGGAAAAAATGAAACCCACTCTTTCCGGCGTTTTTCCCATGTTATATTTATATTTCCGGAACCTTAAAAATATATTATGTATTATTAAACATTCCGACATTTTCTGCCAGATCAAAAAAACTGCGACGAGCACCGACTGCTTAGGCTCAGTAGCACGAGCTGCCTCGGTCGCAGAGTAGTGCAATAAACACGGCCGGGTAACCCGACACAGGTACACGGGTCAGGTACATCGGTGTGAAACCATTGCTAATTCAGTTGCAAAACTTCTTTATTTTTCATAATCTTCTTATAGAAGTTGCACCAGCTGATTCCTGGCGTTTTTCCGATTACAATGACACTAAACACGATATAATTGGGCTGTATCTAATGGTTTTATCATTAGAGTTATTCGAAGCCTTCGAATAAAAAAATTATCTTTATCCGACGGATCTCGGAAACTATTTATTCGATACGCGTTGACTAAAGATACATTTTGTATTCGAACCTCCGTATAACGAATAAAAATTATTTTATCTTTCATTCGTTATTCGAAATTTTTATTTAGATAAACATTTTGCCCAACTTTGCGCACACGGTGGGCTGGATCGAGAAAGGTGGTCTTTTACTAGAACTCCTGAACCGTAAGACATACGGGGATGAAATTCGCACTAAAATTCATTAAAAAATTATTTCTATCTACTGACAATTATGGTAATAAATATATATTTATGCAATAATTTTTTAATTGATTGTTTAAATTTTATCGTCTTAAAATCATATTTAAAGTTGTTTAGTTGTTGCTTGTTTAGTAATTATGTAGACAATTTAAATGACCGAAGTCTGGTTATAAATTGTCTTATATTTCTTGAAATTTATCCTTCATATTATGAATATTTCAAGAAATACGTCACGAGTTGCATATACGCAAACGCAAGGGTTTACGAGAAAAGAAACTGACGCCTCAATATTGCAATGAGAAGTTCAGACCCGGTCGATTATGTTTCCTAAGAGTCCTCCGCAGCGTCGTCCAGAGCCCAAATTTCATATTTTTACGTTGTTGAAGAGTAATTTGCAATAATCGGCAGAATACTGCTTGTCTCGAGTCGCGAATACGCAAATGCAAGGGTTTACGAGAAAAGAAACTGACGCCTCAATATTGCAATGAGAAGTTCAGAATTGGTTGATTATGATTCCTAAGAGTCCTGCGCAGCGTCGTCCAGAGCCCAAATTTCATATTTTTACGTTGTTGAAGAGTAATTTGCAATAATCGGCAGAATACTGCTTGTCTCGAGTCGCGAATACGCAAATGCAAGGGTTTACGAGAAAAGAAACTGACGCCCCAATATTGCAATGAGAAGTTCAGAATTGGTTGATTATGATTCCTAAGAGTCCTGCGCAGCGTCGTCCAGAGCCCAAATTTCATATTTTTACGTTGTTGAAGAGTAATTTGCAATAATCGGCAGCATACTCGCTTCCGAAACAAGTGAAATGTAACAAGATTGTCGCCATTGACACCACCTAACGGTTCCGAAATTTTCCACTACTAGCGCCACTGTCTCTTTCGCAGTTACCCTATACAAATGCATGGGACAGAGACACTAACGCTAGTAGTGGAAAATTTCGGAACTGCAAGGTGGACTTTGTGGCGGCCATCTTGTGACATTTCACTAGTTTCGGAAGCGAGTATGCTGCCAATTATTGCAAATTACTCTTCAACAACGTAAAAATATGAAATTTGGGCTCTGGACGACGCTGCGCAGGACTCTTAGGAAACATAATCGACCGGGTCTGAACTTCTCATTGCAATATTGGGGCGTCAGTTTCTTTTCTCGTAAACCCTTGCATTTGCGTTTTCGCGACTCGAAACAAGCAGTATTCTGCCGATTATTGCAAATTACTCTTCAACAACGTAAAAATTTGAAATTTGGGCTCTGGACGACGCTGCGCAGGACTCTTAGGAATCATAATCGACCGGGTCTGAACTTCTCATTGCAATATTGAGGCGTCAGTTTCTTTTCTTGTAAACCCTTGCATTTGCGTATACGTATATGCGGATCTGGCGATGTGTGAGTGGTAGGGTGGTTGATGGTGTTTGGCAGGGCGCACCGCCTTAAAGTATTCTGCGCACTACGTTGGTCAACGGGCTGTACTCGACTATACGATCATGTATAATCAAGAAGTATTTAAAACGCGTTGAGATCGTTTCGTGATCGAATTAAGACCAACTCTTGACGCACGTTAACTTCCATCTTGTTATAATCTTCACCGAAGCCAAAGAGCATATTGAATGGTATGCAGAAATTGAAATCTGCGCCATCCAGTTTACGATACGAGCCAGCGGTGGCCAATGCTTTACTTTTACCGGGAGATGGATACGTGTGTTCTTAACGCAGTCGTTATTCCAGGATTTTTACAGCGATCTATTTCAACGCCATTCAGTTCATATCGAATTTCATCAAACATGAAAGCAGCGCAATTGGTACCGAGAGTAACATTGTTGCTTGTTCCTCCAGATGGAGCTTCTGCTAAAATGACTTTTCCTTCAATGTACAAGAAACTCTCGCACGGTAGCGTATACAGATCTTGCTGCTGTATCGGTATTCTTATTTCATCGCTATTTCCGAGAGTAGTATTTACATATGGATTATACGTGTGCACTTCTATTTTGGTTATACGATTATCGGAGGTCGGCGTATTGCCAATGGCTAAAATGTCAGACATTATTGCTTTACAACAAATCCCAACGATTGTAGAAAACGCACGTTCTGCAAGCTCAGCAGGTTCTTCCTCGACGATGGTGTGGCACGATAATTTGCTCGACTTACTGTGTCGATGAATGTATTTGTTGCAGCAGTCGGAATTAGAGGTTCGTTCGCTTTGTTATACACAAGCATAATACAACACTTATTCGTAGGAGCGGGGATCTCGCCGTCTTACATTTTTCTGCAAATAAATTTGATGAAGCCATAAACTACATATTCCATTCCTAATATTCATGTAAAAATGAAGAACGCGAATACGGACGAATATCGTTACTATTTCCTACAACAAACTTAAAAATATAAATTTCTTAATACTCCAGAAATAAGTTTGCTGAGTAATCAATTTTTTTGTAATGTTATACCCCTTTGAAGTCAGGAACGAACAGGAATCTCGGCACGTTGCAAACTGCAATGATACATCGTATGCAGATGTGTTGACTGACACATTATCTCTGCTACCGAAATCTATCCGGGCAACAATGTTTACACTTTTAACAGACTCGCTGTAGTAGTAGTAGTAGTAATTGTATCGGGTACGGATGTGAAGTTTGTTATAAAATGCTCTTCGCAGTCCCATGCTAAGTTATACCACCGTCTGCGGATTTATAGTACACACCAGTACACGTGAATTTTTACTTCGCACTATTCAACCGTAAGTACAATAAAAAAATTTTTTAATTGTTTTTAGAAATTTTTCTTTTTTTCGTTTGATTTAGATGGTTCGAATCAATCAAATGCGAGTTTTACTAAACACTTTTTCTCAGATTTGAAATGGATAAAACATCAGACAAAATGGATAAAACACCCGAAAAAATGGATTTCACAGCCGGCAATAACCATGACGACGACGACGACGAGGGCCGCCAGCTCGATTATCGTCTCGAACGAGACAGGCTTCAAAGTTTCTATAACTGGAAACTTTCCTAAATCAAACCTGAGAAACTAGCTGCAGCAGGATTCTACTGTTTAAACGAGGATGATTTTGTGGAATGTTTCGAATGCGGTCTGGAATTGCATCAATGGAAAGAAGGCGACGATCCTATGACGGAACATCGCAAATGGTCAAAAAACTGTTCATACGTTCGCGGAATGGATTGCGGGAACGTACCGATAGGAGTCGATCCCGATACAATCGCTGCACGACCACGCGGTAAAGACGTGTGTGGACCCTTTTTCACCGAACTAAAGTCAACAATGTTGAATAATCATTGCGAGAGCAGGTAAAAAAATTTAATTTTTAAAAACAACAAATGATTCGAGACGTATCTAATAATAATAACATGTTACAGAAAACTATTAAAAAACGAAGAGGAAGAAAAAGAACGACTACTACCGTTGGCAATAGCAGAAGCAATAAAAGTAATAGACAAAGCCAATCCCAACAATGCCGAATAATCATTGCGAACAACTACTCCTTGATGATGATGAAATGTTTTTTCTTATTCTTTATTATTTACACATAAATTTAATATAATTTAAATTTTGCTAAAAATAAAAAATACTTACAAACAGTAGCTTAATCACATGAATGTAACTCCTCGTCCCCAATCCTCCGAATCAGGAATTTTCTTTATATATTTTTTCTTATTCTTTACGTAAATACGTTATAATTTAGATATAACTAAAAAATATTAATGTAAATTGATTTTAAAATAAAAAATACTTACTATACAAACAACAGTTTAATCGCCTCTCTCTTCCTGTTTCGCAAATTGCATTCTTATGAAAAAGAAAAAAAACGCGTCTCTCTACCTCTCTCCTCTTTCCGCGCACCCGTATATCGTTTTCCTCAAATGGTTTTTTTCGCAAATGTGACAATGTGTTGCGCAGATAAACGCATCAGACTGTTCATTCGATAATTGTTTCATATGTATATTATTGGCTAGAGTAGATTTAACACGATGCGCCAAATTTTCTAATTCTTCAACGAACCATGAGACGCAATTCGCATCGCGGCGACATCGATACGCCGATAGAGATGCATCGTGTGCACAATGAACATATGTATGTTCTTCTCGGTTAGATCGCCAAAGTATGCGGTTCGTGCGCGAGAGGATACCGCTGTGACGTCACAAAAATCCACCGACCTCCACTCCTATCCTTTGTGACGTCACTCTCCCGAAAAACATTCGCGAAAAAATTAGGCCTTGACCCCCTAAAAAATTCGCGATCCCCCAAAAATCCGCGGACCCCCCCGAAAAAGATCGCGCCTGGGGGTGACTCCCGAAAAAGACCGCCCCGGTTAGGTCTGGGGGTGACCCCCGAAAAAGACCGCCCGGTTAGGTCTGGGGGTGACCCCCGAAAAAATCCCTCCCCAGAGGGGAGGGGGGAAGGGCGGGGAGGGGGGAGGGGGCAAGCCCCATCCCCAAGGGAGGTGGGGGGGGGGGAGTCCCCCCTCGGGTTAGGTCTGCCTCGAAAGGTCATTGACATTGATCCAGAATCCCCCTAGTCTAGCTACTACCGTTATAAATAAGAGAGAAACCACGCTCTCGCTCTCTTATTCCGCACGTGTCACAACCAGTCTCTCTCTTACCGTCAGTTCTCTATCGCTCTTAATACAAAATCAAATAGGATCTTCGCGCGTGATTTAGTGGCTTTATTATCAAAAGTAAATACCAGTTTTAACATAAATAAAGAAAGGTTTCTAGTCAAATACGTGTGTGTTCAATTCAATAGAAATACACTTATTTGCCTCGCATGTCAGATTAGAGTAGTGCTTTCAATTCAAAGTAAAGTTACATAAAACTCAAGTTCCGTTTCACTCGTCTATAATCTCAAGTGTTATATCCGAAGCATTATCGGAACCATCTTCCTAAACAGTCAGTTATGATTTCAAAGTCACGACCCTCCAGCAAATATTTAAAGTGTTTGATGGCCAGGTAAATGCTTAGTAATTCTCGGTCGTATGTGCTATACTTTTTTTGCGTTTCGTTCAATTTTTTTGAATAAAAAGCTATTGGCTTCCTGGCTTGCTTCTCAAACTGCTGCAGGACGGCGCCAACGGCCCAATCGGAACCGTCTGTACTGAGTGACAGGAGTAATTCCGGATCAGGATAACCCAGTAACGCCACCTCTGCCAGTTCCTTCTTACAATCTTCGAATTTTTTCCTCGCTTCATCTGTCCATTGGATTTTTCTCCTATCTTTCTTCTTGGAGCCACGTAGATATTCATGCAAGACAGCTTGGTTACTTGTAGCATTTTTCAAAAACGGTCGATAGAAGTTTATCATACCTAGAAAGGTTCTCAGTTCGTAGATTGTGTCCGGCAACCTGTAACTTAATATCACTTCTACCCGTTCGGGTATAGGTGCTGATCCTCCGGACGTTATTAAATAACCCAAAAATTCCAACTGTTTAACTCCCATAACTAACTTTGACATGTTTACTCGTAGCCCATACCTATTCAGTCTCTCAAAAATCACTTTTAGGTGCTTCCGGTGTTCCTCCTCCGATGTGGATGCGATCAAAATATCATCCAGGTATGGAAAGGTAAAGTCTAATCCTTGTAATACCTGGTGTATAAATCTTTGAAACGTGGACGGTGCGTTTTTTAGCCCAAAACTCATCACGTTGAACTCGAACAACCCAAAAGGCGTAATTATTGCAGTTTTTGCTTTGTCCTCTGCCGCTGTGGGTACCTGGAAATATGCTTTAAAGAGGTCGATTTTTGAAAATATTGTTTTACCTTTCAGAATCGCCGCAAGGGCGAATTTCCTATAATCGCCGCAAGGGCGAATGGTCCCATCTTTCTTCGTTACGATGTGGAGCGGACTTGCCCACTGAGAATTCGATCGCCTGATGATGTCATGATCCAGCATGTATTGGAATTCTTGTTTCGCCAGTGCCAGTTTCCTCGAGTCTAGTTGTCTAGCTTTCGAGTACACTGGCTGACCTTCTGTGATTATCTGGTGTTCCACGTTATGCTTGACACCAACTATTAACAGAGTTGGTTTCGTAATTTGTGGGTACTGGGCTAGTATGTCGTAATATTTCGACGTTTTATCCACCGAGCTATTTGTAGAGCTGTTAGTGACGGATGTGACTTCCCCCTTAATTGCGAGGTTTGTTACTAATTAATTTCCTATTATTCATATTAATTATTAACTTATATTTATTTAGGAAATCTGCTCCTATTATGCCCTTTGTTGTTCCACTTATTACGAATGGCCATTGCATCGGTCTACGGAGTCCCACGTCCACTGTCAACATCTTAATCCCGTAGGTAGGAATTTCCGTACCATTTACAGCGTACAGTTTGAAATCGCCTTTCACTCTGTCATTCCTCTTAGCTCGAATCAAGCTAACATCTGCACCACTGTCAATTAGAAACCGCAAACCTGTTTTTTTATTTCTTACGAAGAGACGGTATCTGCGACAATCTTGGATATTATCCGCAGTAGAATTTGTCGCTACTTCTACTGCTGGTTCGCTTTTCCCTGGTTGTTTTGAATCCACGCGCAAGGAGGTGTGCATTTTTCAGGTAAACATTTATCCCCAAAGTTAAAGTGGTAGTAACAATACTTCCCTTTTGGGTTGAAGCTCCTACGGTTCCTACTTTTGCTTCGATCCTCATACCTGCTTCTGCTGCTATCTCTATCCCTGCAGAAATTACGGCTTGGAGAACGTGACTGTCGGCCTATGCTCAACTTTGCTATTTGCTGCTCCATCATCGACAATCGCTGCAGGATTTCCTCCATCGGGGATATAATTCTGCTGGCTGCACAGCAATCTGTCCCTGTGCTCATTTCCGCAATCCTGTCCGCCATTACTGCCAATTTTTATAGATTTTCTTCTGACATAAGCAAAATATTTTTAATATTGTCAGAGAGTTTGTCCAACCATAATGTTTTTAACACTTTATCCGAGATATCATCGGTCGCCAGGGATTTCATTTTTTGTAGGAGTTGACTCGGCTTCGTGTCTCGCTTTCTTTAAATATACTTAAAAGTCTTTCCTTTGCCGCTGTATATTTGTTGGTTATGGTTCTATCGGACACGAGATCCCAAATATTTTCGACATACCTTGGTTCCAACTGGGCTACTAGGTAGTTAAACTTTGTGCTTTCGGCTGTTATGCCGGTGATTTCAAATTGAGCCTCCACCTGGTAGAACCATACCTCTGGTTTTTCCGTCCAAAATGGCGGTAGTTTTATACTCACCTTGTGAGCTTCGTTTGCACTCGAAATAGATGGCTTGTCCATTTTTAATCGGGGTCACCAATATGTGGCGGACTAGGTTTAGGGTTTAGCGTTATTCAATGAATACCAATGTACTTCTTAAATTCTTTATTCTTTGGTCGGCACGTTTTAACAATTGTACTTTTCCGCGTGCTTTCGCTCAGTCTCGATTTCGTTCACAACGCCTCTTCTTCGAATCTGAATCAGTCATACGAACTCTCACACACTCTTAACCCTACGCTCTTCAGTCGTACCAACTCTCATTCAGTCATTCAATCGTGCCACAATGTGGTGTTCACACCGATATACCCGAGCCGACATCAATCATCGCTGCCCTGCGGAGCGACTCGGCGTTGACAGGCAGTGGAATGGGTAGGCTCTGGACAGGAATCGTGTCCACGCTCTGGACAAGAATAAAGCTTTTACTGTACATATATTCGAAACGTTCGTTTACGATGACAATGGTACAAAAAAAACTGTCCTGCAGCGTAGCCTTAGGTTAGTTCTTTCGACCTGGACGGGGGAAGGGCTAATTTATGGCACCCTCAATTGCTTTCACGTTTCGGGTTTACAGACGGAAAAATCAAGTTGTCGCAAAAGTGGCTAACAGACGGGACGAGCTACTATGTAGATGCAAACACGTGCACGTGAGCAGGGTAGGGTTCACTCACAAATGCCTACGAATTAGAAAATACCAGAAGAAAGAGTATCCGCTTCTCATAGGATTGCTCGTTGTCTATGAATGTAAATATACGGGGACGTGCACAAATTTCCGAACAGCATTTAAAAAGAAATTAGGCTAAATGTCAAAAATATATTTTGCAAAAATTATAATTGTTCAAAAACCGATAAACGAATTATTGCCCGGCCGAGAATCTATTCCCAGGCAATAACCTCGTATTTACTTTTCTCACATGAGCCGATCGCGTTTCGGGAGTTTTTGCCTCACCGGCGAGCTCAGCTGTTTGCGTTCGACAATAACCGACGGTGACCGATCGAGATTGTAAACCTCGCTGCATCGAAGGTGCGTTCACCTCGCGATTATTGCCGCGTGGGCCATCGTATTCTATTTTCGATAATAAAATAATGAGAAAGCAAAATAATCGATGAAATGTTAATTTTGCATAGAAATAGAGAAAATACCATTCCCCAATAAGATAATATCAGATAATTTTTTAATGTGTCGTCAGAGTGAAGATTCTGAACAACTGTTTCCTATATATGTAACCGCCGCTCGGTCTGAGTTTTTGAGATATTCGCGAAAAACTACAACTACTGCTATGTACAGTATTCTCGCGATATATGTCCCAAAAGTCTGGTCGATAATTGTCCCTGAACTATCCCCACTCTTGCGGGGTATACCCCGTGAGGGACCATAAAACTCGAGAGGCCTCGGCCGCCGAGAAATGTAAACATGATACGGGTCGGGTATATCGGTGTGAGACCAGGAGACCACTACTAATCCGATGACAAAACTTCTTTATTTTTCATTATTTTTTTACGGAACTTTCGCCAAAATATTCTTGGTATTTTTCTAATGAAATTGATACCAAAAATGGTATAATTTCGATGATATTTACGTGTATGACGTGTATTAATGTGTATGACGGAAACGAAAGCATCATTTCGTTTTCCGATATGGATGAAACATGGAATTACGACAGGGCCATGAATTCATCACGATTGCTGCCGCACATATCGGAAATGCATTTGCATCCAAATGCATTTCAAAGCATGAATGTCAAGAGGGCATTCCAATTGTTTGGAAGACGATTCGCTGCAGCAGTCGAAGTTGCGGGCAATGACCCTAAAGGGCTAAAGGGCAGAAGTGCTACGTGGGAAAAGACGGTTGCATTTATCAAAAGGATTGATAAATTAATAGATTATTGTAATTGCTACAACACGAACAGCAATTACAAGAAGAGGCCCCTTCGCGAACAGCATGACATCGTGTACAACACGCTGCAAGACATGATGGAGTGGACCAAAAAATGGAGTATTTCTCCATACAGGCAAGAATCACCGATGATGAAGAGACCGCCCTGCTTCAAGGGTCTAACCCAGACCCTCAGGGCATTTCTAAACGTCTACGACACGATAACCGACGAAGAGGGCACACGTCACTTCCAGTTTGCTTTAGGCTTGGCAAACCAAGATTCGGTAGAACATTTGTTCTCGAAACTCCGACAACGAGGTGGCTTCAACATGAACCCAACGTCGCGTGTGGTCCGGTTGAATTTGCGGCACATTATGTGCTCACAATTAATAAAAATTGGAGTTCGGACCAACACGCAAGAAGAAGACGAAGAAGCTTCAACTTTAATTGGAGTTCAGAGCTGCATTCCTGCTCAATGTAATTTGACAGATATGCATTTAGCAGCAGACGAAGAAGACGACGGAGCATTAGAATGCGCAACGCATTTCTGTAACAATACGGAGGACAATGCAGAGGCAGCGACTTCCAACGAGAGGAACGATGGACTATCCTTTTACGAGGCAACATCAATAACGTATTTCGCAGGCTACATCGTGCACCACATAATGCGGAAATATAATTGCACTGCATGTCGCGATCAAATGATGAAAACGCCATTGGACATCATGGAACCTGCAGAGGCATACATTGCAAACAGGGAGTTTTCTGATGACGACGACGGCGACGACGAATATTCACCAGACGTGAGAAAACTCTCACGACCCACAGAGACGTTCGTGAGGGTCATCGCAACGCAATTGCAAATATTCAACGACAACTGGAGGAAATTTTGGACACAACAAAATTTCGGCCTGGTTTCGACAAGACAATAGCTGCTACGACCATAGGGTAGCAGCATTGAAGCACTTGTACAAAGTGAAACTGCACGACCAGGCAAGAAAAAGGAACGAAGAAGAAAAGTGTCTCCACAAACCGACAAGAAGCCAGAAAATGAAAAATGTATTGCATAGGAGAGCTCCGATAATCAGCCTCTCCGAACTCGCTGTTTCGGTGGACCGAGTAGCTGAAACGCGAGACAGGAGAAGCAGAGCCAACATGGAAATTCACCAAGATCCGCCGCTGCTAGCAAGAAATGTCAACTTGCCCTCCACCGTCGCCAATCTCCTCACGCCTCTCCGAACTCGCTGTTTCGGTGGACCGAGTAGCTGAAACGCGTGTCAGGAGAAGCGGAGCCAACGTGGAAATTCACCAAGATCCGCCGCTGCTAACAAGAAATGTCAACTTGCCCTCCACCGTCGCCAATCTCCTCACGCCTCTCCGAACTCGCTGTTTCGGTGGACCGAGTAGCTGAAACGCGAGTCAGGAGAAGCGCAGCCAACGTGGAAATTCACCAAGATCCGCCGCTGCCAACATGAAATGTCAACTTGCCCTCCATCGTCGCCATTCTCCTCACGCCTCTCCGAACTCACTGTTTCGGTGGACCGAGTAGCTGAAACGCGAGTCAGGAGAAGCGGAGCCAACGTGGAAATTCACCAAGATCCGCCGCTGCCAGCAAGAAATGTCAACTTGCCCTCCATCGTCGCCATTCTCCTCACGCCTCTCCGAACTCGCTGTTTCGGTGGACCGAGTAGCTGAAACGCGAGTCAGGAGAAGCGGAGCCAACGTGGAAATTCACCAAGATCCGCCGCTGCCAGCAAGAAATGTCAACTTGCCCTCCATCGTCGCCATTCTCCTCTCGCCTCTCCGAACTCGCTGTTTCGGTGGACCGAGTAGCTGAAACGCGAGTCAGGAGAAGCGCAGCCAACGTGGAAATTCACCAAGATCCGCCGCTGCCAACATGAAATGTCAACTTGCCCTCCATCGTCGCCATTCTCCTCACGCCTCTCCGAACTCGCTGTTTCGGTGGACCGAGTAGCTGAAACGCGAGTCAGGAGAAGCGCAGCCAACAAAGAAATTCACCAAAATCCGCCGCTGCCAGCAAGAAATGTCAACTTGCCCTCCACCGTCGCCATTCTCCTCGCGCCTCTTCGAACTCGCTGTTTCGGTGGACCGAGTAGCTGAAACGCGAGTCAGGAGAAGCGCAGCCAACAAAGAAATTCACCAAGATCCGCCGCTGCCAACATGAAATGTCAACTTGCCCTCCATCGTCGCCATTCTCCTCACGCCTCTCCGAACTCACTGTTTCGGTGGACCGAGTAGCTGAAACGCGAGTCAGGAGAAGCGGAGCCAACGTGGAAATTCACCAAGATCCGCCGCTGCCAGCAAGAAATGTCAACTTGCCCTCCATCGTCGCCATTCTCCTCTCGCCTCTCCGAACTCGCTGTTTCGGTGGACCGAGTAGCTGAAACGCGAGTCAGGAGAAGCGCAGCCAACAAAGAAATTCACCAAAATCCGCCGCTGCCAGCAAGAAATGTCAACTTGCCCTCCACCGTCGCCATTCTCCTCACGCCTCTCCGAACTCGCTGTTTCGGTGGACCGAGTAGCTGAAACGCGAGTCAGGAGAAGCGGAGCCAACATGGAAATTCACCAAAATCCGCCGCTGCCAGCAAGAAATGTCAACTTGCCCTCCACCGTCGCCATTCTCCTCACGCCTCTCCGAACTCGCTGTTTCGGTGGACCGAGTAGCTGAAACGCGAGTCAGGAGAAGCGGAGCCAACATGGAAATTCACCGAGATCCGCCGCGCCGCTGCCTGCAGGAAAATTCAAGTTGTCCCGCACATGCTGCCTTTTTCTACGTTCTACAATGTCCCTTTATACTTTCGGCGCGGTCGACGTAGTCATAAAACAATAGTTTCCCTTGACAATCTTGTTCCCTGCTACGAACTGGTGATGGGAGCTAGATTATAACTTTACTGTAGTACCTTATATATTTTCCTTTTTGTTTTAAGCAGAACTAGAATGTTGTTGTATCTTTTTTTGTTTAAATAAAAATAATTATTCCGTAATGTGTCTACTTCTTTAATCCTTTCTTTTATTTGACCTTATGAAATAAATATTTTTTACAGTCATTTTAATACAGGATTTCCTTTATTTCGTAAAAGTCTGAAGTTGCGTCAAAAAAATATCTACATAAAAATTATTTGATACGAAGGGGTTTCAATACGGTGCAAGTTAATTTTTTCATTTAATTAATGCTTTGATATGAAATCTGTATTTCTTCGAATTATTCAGTTTTTTCTTTTTACAATTAGAGTTTGCAACTGAATGGTCGGAAAAAATGAAAATACTTCTATCATTATATAATTAATATTATATTTAATTTATATTAATTAAAGTGAGTGATGCCCGTTTGGACTCCGACCGATTGGACACGTCCCGATTGGACGGTGCCGATTGGACGCGTTCCTTTTCGACTCCGTGCCGATTGGACTCGTGCCGTTTGGACGCCGCACAGTGGGCCAGATCGACGCGCTAGCTGTTCACGGGCTAAAAAATCAAAGTCCTCACTTCGATTTTTAACGAATGTATAATGTTTCTTAAATGTCCAGTACATTCGAAAACGATAATATTAATTACAGTTATTAAAAACTCTCGTTACAATAAGCGTTCGAAGATCAAACTTTTTCAGATACCATTTTCCACCGAAAAAATTCCTTTTCTTCATAACGATGTCCTGCAGAACCTACTGAACATTATGTGCCCAATTTTTTTTTTTATGAATAACGTATATCTATGTTCAGAACGCGCCAGGAACTAAAAATTATTGTTCACAATTTATTATAAAAAAAAATATTTAGTGAACTAACAAAAATCGTAAAAGTTTTTCACCTTTGACAAGAGATAAGTGAAAAGGTTTATCGAGTTGAGTGTTCTAACAAAGTGGACCATTTTCAGCAACATCTCCTCTAAAAGACCCTCAGAGATCTCGTCCCCTCGTAAACCCGTTTGGAAATTATGATAGTTTAAAGTGTCGCGTGACACGCAACTCTGTGGCGAGTCGCGTCGCACGAGACGCGTTGATGACCACCCAGTGCATCTTGAGGTTAAAGAGGCTTATGTTACAAGTTGTTTAGAATATACGATTCTACTAGTTTTCACAAGGGAAGAATCCAGGTGAAAACAGCCCTCAAAATTGAGGGTAGGAAACAATTTCCACGAATATCTTGGAAACTATTAAACATAGATGAATAGTATAAATGGCAAAGTTGTGGGTATTTTTATGGGGAATACACTTACGAAAACAAATTTAAAATGTTACTATTTGTTTAAATAATATATTAAAAAATATTATTTTCTGTTCACTCTTTTACTTGTAATATTAATGTATTTTCTTGAACATTTGAATACAGGTAGTGTATACCGAAATATGGAATACGAACTACCTGAAAAATTTATAAATTAAATTCAAAAATTATGGATTACTCTTGTTTGAAAGCCTCAACAGCCAGTTTTCAAATATTATTCATTATTCACACGATTTTTCAGACATTTCCGGTGGTGTGACAAAAAAATGTGTCGTACAAAAAGTAATCAGTACTCAGTCTTCTACAAATTTCAATATACAAAATTTAAATAATTTTTTTTTTTAATAAAAATTTGAGGTCACCTTGATTATTTATTTATTACTACATATTTTTTATTCAATAACGTTATAGCTGGCACCTAGACGAATCCAACGACCTATTTAACGTGGTCTTTATGTTTTGAAATAATGGTGAACAGCCAGTTTTCAAATATTATTCATTATTCACACGATATTTCAGACATTTCCGGTGGTGTGACAAAAAAATGTGTCGTACAAAAAGTAATCGGTACTCAGTCTTCTACAAATTTCAATATACAAAATTTAAATAATTTTTTTTTTAAATAAAAATTTGAGGTCACCTTCATTATTTATTTATTACTATATATTTTTTATTCAATAACGTTATAGCTGGCACCAAGACGAATCCAACGACCTACTTAATGTGGTCTTTAAGTTAATAAATAATGCTGAAATAGCCGTGAACAGCTAGCGCGTCGATCTGGCCCACTGTGCGCCGTGCCGTTTGGACGCCGTGCCGATTGGACGCCGTGGCGGCTGAATTCATGACGTTTGGACGCCGTAAATTTTATAATCATTGCTTTTCGAAGTCTACATATGGTCTACATACGGTGATATTGTATTGTGAAATATATGGGAACCTATTAAATTTGGATTTGAATTTTAATTTTTATGTGTTTCTTCAGACTCGTGCCTTTTGGACGCCGTGGCGGTTGGATTCATGACATTTGGACGCCGTAAATTTTATAATCATTGCTTTTCAAAGTCTACATATGATGATATTGTATTGTGAAATATATGGTTAACAACGTCCGATTAACAACAACTTCAGTTATCTAGCCAAACCTAACCCAGACTAATGTCATTTCCGCTCGCTCTTAAAATAAACTTTCCGGAGTAAGACTTCGGAATCACCCCCCTCCGAAGCTTTACATAATTATTTTTCATTAATAGATTCTTAATCATAATTTAATGGTTAACAACGTCCGATTAACAACAACTTCAGTTATCTAGCCAAACCTAACCCAGACTAATGTCATTTCCACTCGCTCTTAAAATAAACTTTCTGGAGTAAGACTTCGGAATCACCCCCCCCTCCGAAGCTTTACATAATTATTTTTCATTAATAGATTCTTAATCATAATTTAAAATGTAATAGATTCCAAATCATATTTAATCATATATTTCACAATACAATATCACCATATGTAGACTTCGAAAAGCAATGATTATAAAATTTACGGCGTCCAAACGTCATGAATCGAACTGCCACGGCGTCCAATCGGCACGAGTCCCAAGAAACACATAAAAATTAAAATTCATATCCAAATTTAATAGATTCCAAATCATATTTAATAATATATTGCACAATACAATATTACCATATGTAGACTTCGAAAAGCAATGATTATAAAATTTACGGCGTCCAAACGTCATGAATCCTACCGCCATGGCGTCCAATCGGCACGGCGTCCAAAAGGCACGAGTCTCAAGAAATACATAAAAATTAAAATTCAGATCCAAATTTAATAGGTTCCCATATATTTCACAATACAATATCACCGTATGTAGACTATATGTAGACTTCGAAACGCAATGATTATAAAATTTACGGCGTCCAAACGTCATGAATACAGCCGCCACGGCGTCCAATCGGCACGGCGTCCAAACGGCACGGCGTCCAAACGGCACGAGTCCAATCGGCACGGAGTCGAAAAGGAACGCGTCCAATCGGGACAGTCCAATCGGGACGTGTCCAATCGGTCGGAGTCCAAGTGGGACACCCCCGTTCTGTTACAGGCTAAGTCGAAACAGGTTCTCTTACAGGCTAAGTCGAAACAGGTTCTGTTACAGGCTAAGTCGAAACAGGAGCTGTTCCTGGCTAAGAACTAGACTAGGGGGCAGCACTATAATGGGCACGGCCAAAACCCGAGCATGAGCACTCTCATCTACTCTCTGGCCGTGTGTTGAGGTGCGTGATCCCGGGTCATACGACGGACAGACTTTCCGCGTGAACCCTAAGGTTGAGATTATTAATTGATTTAACGTCTAGAAACCGCGTGGTAACGATCTTCCGACCGAAAACCGACTACGGGACGTAACACTTTACTGTGGGTGTAGGAGCTGTTCCAGGCTAAGCGGTGCTCTACCGTGGGTGCAGGAGCTGTTCCGGGCTAAACAGTGCTCTACCGTGGGTGCAGGAGTTGTTCCAGGCTAAACTGTGCTCTACCGTGGGTGTGGGATCTGTTCCATGCTAAACTGGTTATGACAAAAGTGGTGGCACGGTCGACCACGAGCGTGAGCACTCGCTTATTCCTCTCTGGTACGTACATACATCATACATCAATAGTTTCGCGACACCCGAACCGCGAGTGTTAAAAGAATAACGGGAAAATCATTTAAAATAAAACAAAAAAAACTGTTGTTGTTCATTTAAAACTTTATGTTACCTGTATAAGTCCTGACGTAAAAAAAATATAACCGGATAGTTGTTATATTAATATTTTATTTGATGGGTGACATTGGCATCTTGTGTAGTCAAATTTGTTGATCTCCCGAAAATCGACATGGATACATCTAGTTTTCATCAACTTTTTGCAGCAATAAAAAATTTTTTACAAGTTCAACGCATTAAAGAGTAAGATATAATAACAAATAGTAAATAACAAATATTAATTTCTTCATCTTTAATTGTATATTAACTTGCTTGACTGAGTTAGTTATAATAACAATGGCTGTCGAAATGAACATATAAATTCCTGGAATTATCGTTCGATAACATTTAATCTTTGCATGGTATTTACATTTGTTGCTATGAACTATAATCTGTATTTCACTTTCAACATTGTAAACTGCTCTAAAAAATAACATTGATTTTTCAACCTGGCATGTTATCTTTCATTTTATTACTTTTGTATACCCGTCTGTATGAAACCTTAAAAGTTAATTCCCTTATCCGATTTAACAAGCTAAATACCTGTTAAAAATACTTCTTATGCAATAAACTCAAGAGTATGCATTACTTGTTGTATCTATTTTAATTTTAATTGTATTTATATGAATTTCTTGCGTTTGTATCTTTCAATTTTATCTTATTTATTAGTAGCATTAATACTTTGCATGTATTGGGTATTTTGGAATGCATTGGTGTTATCCTTATAACTATGGAGAAGTGGGTAATCTCATCACGTAATATTATCCATGGAATATTCAAGTTATATGGACATTGAATTATTCAATCTTTATACTACTTCGGAACATGCGGAATGTTATCAACGAATGTAAATTAACAAGTAGGTATTGTACGCATGTGCATATAAAAATTTATGTAAAGTTTAATCTAAGATTTAATGTATGTGTATGTAATTTAGGAAATATAATTCGATTTTACATATATATTATTTTGTTACATGCTCACAAATAAATATATGTATGTAACATACATATATAAAATTGAGAGGGAGTGTATAAAAGTTATCAAGAGCTATAGATATACATATTAAGGATGTGCTATATGCCATATCTTTAAAAAAAAACAGAGAGATTGTTTTACAAATTGATAAAATAGTAAAATCAGTTTTAATATTATGTGGTAAAATTATAATAAATCATAAATATATTTTGTTAAACCAATATTGTCTATATCCAGAATATGTTATGTCATCTATCTATATTGAGTTTACTTTGTTAATATATTATTCCATATATATAACATTTTTTTATTAAGATTTACATAATTTATGTAAGGTATTATATAAGTTATTGCAAATCAGACCAAGTGTTATTAGTAAGTGGCTCTTTTTTTACATGTCTCATAATTTTCTTGGCTTATCTAGAAAAAATGGACCCTGTCTTTTACATTCAGTATATCATATACTTACACACTTTCATTTGCAATTTAATTTCCGATAGTTTAAGAGTATAATCATTTTCTTGAACTAAATCTTATTTTATAAAATGTTATCTAGCTATACTTAGATTAATTAAGAAACATTAGTTTCTAATTTGATTTTATTTAATTGAAAAAGGAGTGATTTCATTTGTGTATTAATTTTATTTTCTCAACCAAAATAGAAGGAAATATATATTCAATACCATTAACTGTCAAAAGATGTCTGTAAATGTCACTCATTGAAACTCTTTTTCAATTTAGATCTTGAAGTGATATTAGTTATTTAAAAGGAATGATATATACTCAATATGTGAATATAATAAAATGACTGGATGTTGAATGTGTTAAGATAATAAATATTGTAATTACATATACCTATATATGTAATTACAATATTTATTATGATTGATTTACATTATTCCTTTTCTTTTTATTCAAGATGTAACTTTAATATCCTGCAACGTTATAAAAGTTAAAGAATATGCCCAATTTTTATATCGCAACAAAAAAATTATTTTTGATAACAATATTTTATATTTCCTAATAGCTATATAAGTGCAAAATATGGTAGGCAGAGCATTTAATAATTAAGTCTTGATTTTTTTACTGTAACTCCTTAAAGTAAAGATAGTTGTACTTATTCCTATGTACTTTATATTGTTTGTATATATATTGGGCTAGTGATTTAATATTCAATATGCTACAATTACTGACATATTGAACTTTTATGATTTTTATTAAAACATTAAAGCTCTTCCACAGAAGATATAATGATTAGTACTAAATTTCATGTTTGTAAAGAATAAATTTCTTCTGTGCGTGAATCCATATATTGTAGTATCTAGTATTTCTTGTTGACACCATATATTACAAAAAATAAATAAGCCACATATATTGTGGTGTTAATGTATTGAACATGTATTGAAGATGTACATATTTAAAATCGAGTAAGGAGGTACTCGTTGGAATTTTGACTCCAGTATATCATTTTAAGTTTATTATAGTTGTAGTTAACCGAGTAGTGGTTTATTTATAATTTCAGAATATTTTTAATAATGCTAAGCAAACTATTTTATATTAGCTCAAATTTTTAAAACAGTGATTTGTTCAATATCTATTAAATAGAAATAAATATTACAGTTAAGTTGTACAGAATAATGTTCATATGTCTTTACAGAATAGAATGGATGAACCCTCGAGCATGTACAAATGAAGCATACAATCCTACTACCATAGAACATGTAGCAAATGTGGCTACTCATGGAATTTGGGTTGTACCATCTGTTGTAGGATGTTTAGAACTTATTCGTCGGTCTGTAACATGGACACAATTGGTATCAGCTTATGTTTATGGTACATCTTTAATTCTTGTTTTCGCAGTATCCACATTTTTTCATAGTGTGCATTACTGCAATTATAACAGGTACAACAAAAGCATACAGTGTAGTCATTATGTAAAATGAAGTGTTACAATAAGTTACATTGCAGGCAACTTAAGGATGCTCTACATCGTTGTGATCGTGCTATGATTTATATTTTTATTGCTGCTAGTTATTTTCCTTGGTTAAATGTAGACCATTTCTCTCATGATGAACTGCTGTTTATAATGCGTTATGCTGTTTGGATTATGGCGATAATAGGCATACTTTATCAACAGATCTTCCATGAACGATATAAAATGTTAGAAACAATTTTTTATTTAATTATAGGAATTGGCCCTAGCATTGCAATTATTAATGTGGTAAGTATATTAAAAGATATATTCGCAAATCGAAATAGTTATAAATTATTGAGAGTTTATATTTTATGGTTTCAGTATAATTATTATAACATTACTGAGCTAAAAATGGGAGGACTAGTTTATGTTACCGGTTTGGTATTTTTTAAATCTGATGGTCTCATACCCTGTGCGCATGCTATTTGGCACCTTTTTGTTGCTACAGCAGCTGGATTTCATTATTATGCAATATTGTGTCATGTTTTCCCTGCAACTGGTTCTCCAGATATTTATGTAGCAGCGGGTGTATCATCTTTGCCTGCATTAATGAATTCTCAAATTGACGAATTATGAAAATATACAAGCTTAAATATTGTTCTTTTGAAAAAAAAAGAAAACCTGGAAAATTAGGATCTCTAAGATATAAATCTTATTGAAGACTGTATTTTGTTGCTGTGTCGAAAGGTCTCTTTTTAAGGATTAGGTTCAATTGATAGGTACTTTTCTAAATATTAATTTGTGCAAATGTGCATATGTATTAAGAACAAGTATGTACAGTTTTCCCTTGCTGGCATCGTGCCATGTAGAAGACAGCAAATTGCTATCAAATGATGACTCTTAGATATCGCAAAGTTAGTAACTAAAAGGAGTAGTGTTGGATGCGAGATAATAGTGATAAAAATGAAACGTTAACGAACGAAAATTGTTCTATATTTCTTCTATAACATTGTACGACTCGAGAGATAACAAGACGTTTAGGAATAGTGAAAGTTGTTTTGTCTTTACTCTAATTGGCTGGTGTTTCGCTGTTATCTCATGGCTCGCAGTGACTGCACCATAAGACATGTAGACGAAGTTCAAACAGCCATGCTACGTAAGAAATACTGTAGCTTTTGTACAATATGTAAATATACTTGGAAAGTAATTGTGATAAGTACCTGAATTAGAATGAAAATTACATCCACAAATTGTGGCTGTTTATTAAAATGTTACTGAAGGTGTTAGGAAATTTGAATTGCATATATTAAAACTAGAATGTCAAAGCAGTACTTTTTAGTAATGCTCAACCATTAAAACATGTATATTATATGTGTACTAATACAAGTATATATTATATATGTATCAGTGTACAACAATTATATTATAGAAAATCGTAAATAAGTTTTCTTATACTCTATGACTTTTTGTATGTAACTATATGTATACTATTGTGAACTATGTAAACGTTAAATCTGTACAACAAAAAGTAAGTAGCAAGCTAAATTGACTGATCACATTGGACTTCGAACAAAGTTTATATTATTCTTGTACTTGCAAGTATACTGTGCCAAATTTTGAATTAGATGGAGATTATACAAATTCTATATTGCAGGAAGATGAGAATAAATGTTTTTATAGTAATACACGTTTTTAATTCCATAAGTAGACGTAAAATAAAATGTAATAGTATAATAATTGTATCATAATTATTATAAAGACAATGTGCAAAATACTAACATCTCCTTATTTCCTTTATACTATGTTACGTAATAATATTCTGAGTAAATATGATTTTCTTGCATGTACATTGTAAGTACGTTATTAATACAATATTATAAATTAGTAAAAATATTGCTATACAACAGTTTAGTTCTATTATATCATAGTACCATACTCATTATATTGCATGCGTAAAAAAAAGTGTCAACCTTTTTCTATTAAATTATGACAGCCGAACTAACAAACCGACGAAAATAAGTTTTTAGAAGCTTATAGTGAAAGCATAATCCTATCTAATACAAATGATGTCAGTTGAAAAATATGATTTTCCACCATTTGTTTTGGAATGGTTTTAAACAAATACAATGTTTTTATACCAGGGGAAAATTTTTAAATTGGAAAAAAGTGAGGATGTAGCCCTAACCCAGATAGCACAAAGTCGTCTTAAATACGTCTTTTAGTCGCCTGCCGCAAGCTGTAAGTACGTCTTAAAGACGTACGTAAAGACTTTTTTTCGTCTTTTACTCTTCTTTAATTGGTCTTTGAAACGTCTTTGTTACAAATGTTACGTCTTACAGACGGCTTTTATACGTCTTTTGCGCGACTTACAGACGTCTTTTTGTTTCTTAAAAAGTCGTCTGAAAGATGTAGCTTTAAGACCTCTTTTTGCCATCTTTTATACGTCTTTTAGGGTCTTTGATGCGTCTTTTATGCATCTTTTATACGTCTTTCAGACAGCTTTTCAGCATCTTTCGGGGATCTTGCGTCTTTTTAGGGGCCTTTTAGGCTTCTTTTATGCATCTTTTACACGTCTTTTTAGAGGTCTTTCAGGCATCTTTTAGAATAAAAAAAAAAAAGAACGCTGAGAAACTACCGCGCTGACCCAACCGAACTGTTGGAAACAACATTAATATTTTCTGATGTTATGCGCTGACACAGTAGAATACTATCAAGTTTTTTTTTTATTTACAGGCCTTTTTTTACACAGTTTTTATTAAGGTGGGTTTCCGAGAACCACCCGAGCGACTACCAGTTTTATATCATTTGAGAAAAATCTCAGAGGTGACGGGGGGAATCGAACCCGGGACCACGAGATCGTACCCGCGGGCCTCATCCACTTGAGCCACTGCGACTAATCAAATTAACTTAATTTTCTAATTATTTCTGTGAAATGTTCAAGGTTTATCAGTGTCTAATAGGCTTACAGAATAAATAAAATATAACAATTTGAAGATCAACTTAGCTTTTCACGGGAAAAACGTCAAAAATCGGTTTTTGTTTTTTTTAACAACGGCGTTTTAAGCTCTCTTAAAACTCTGAAAGAAATCATGAACGACACTTATAATAATATGTCGGTACTGTAAAAATATAGAATTGGTCAATTTAAAACTTCCATGTAAAATCTTAATTTTTTCGATTTTTTTGAGGTTTTTGCTAAAGATCTGTTCGAGCTGAAATTTAAATTTCGAGTAGATCGAAGTTTTATGAGGGCTCGAATATTCGAGCCGTTCGACTCATTTCTGACGTAAAAAAGACGACTTTAAAGATATGTAAAAGACGCCACTTTGAAGCCGTCTTTTTCACGGCAAAAATGCGACGAAAAAAAGCCGTCTCCCCGCAGCCGTAAAAAAGACGCCTCCAAAAAGACGACTTTACAGATATGTAAAAGACGCCACATTGAAGCCGTCTTTTTCACGGCAAAAATAAGACGAAAAAAAGCCGTCTCCCCGCAGCCGTAAAAAAGACGCCTCCAAAAAGACGACTTCACAGATATGTAAAAGACGCCACTTTGAAGCCGTTTTTTTCACGGCAAAAATAAGACGAAAAAAAGCCGTCTCCCCTCAGCCGTAAAAAAGACGCCTCCAAAAAGACGACTTTACAGATATGTAAAAGTCGTCTTTTTGAGACGTAAGACGTAAAGACGTAAAAAAGTCGAAAAAAGACGACTTAAAGTCGTACTGTGCTATCTGGGAAGTGTCCTTTTAACGGACACTTTAAAATTGAAGAAATTAAAATTATTTGAAGTGAATGTTGCACCACAATATTACAACCTCGGACGGCCATTTTAAATAATTTTAATATCGTAAATTTTAAACTGCCCACTTTTTTAAAAACAGGTAAAAAGAACATTCTTTTCGAATGACAACATTTTTAGTAGATACTCATATGTTTTCACTATAAGCTCCTAAATACTTATTTTTATCGGTTTGTTAGTTCTAGTCTTATAATTTAATGAAAAAAGGCTGAAACGTTTTTTTACACGTCTATAAAATGAATAATTTTTAAAATATCGAAAAATCCTTTGAGATTGGTTCACTGAATATAAGTCTAAACACGACATCATTTGAACTATATTTAATCATGCAATTGAAACCGCATCGTTTTCCGGTTATGCATGTAATTCTATACGGATCTGCTTACAGTCGTTTCTAGATTCTAAAACTCAAGATGTTATGTCACAGGAGAGTATTTACCTTTTACTTTATACAGGGTGTCACAAAAGTACTTCAACTCCCGGAAATGGGAGGTTCCTGAGGTCATTTCAATCATCATTTTCCTTTTGCAAAATGTTGTTCGAGGCTTCGTTTGGGAGTTATTAACGAAAAACACGGACCAATCAGAGCGCGAGCTAGACCCGCGATGGCTGGCTTGGTGTGACGCGCCAGGAGTTTCTACTGCGACGAGCGTTAGCGGTGCGCCGCGACGAGGCATTGAACAAGAGAAGGAGTAGAAATTGAACGTATGGAATTAATAACTCACTAAAGGTATATTCATACTGCGCTGCTAGACATAAGACGCTAGACACAGACGTTTGTGACCGAATTTTTGTATTCATACACATTTTTGGGCATCTTTGGCTACTTTAGAGGGTTCGGAAGAAAGCGTGACGTCTGCTCGCCTACCCTCAGGGGTCCCCAGAATCGTCTACTCCCCTCTACACCGCAGGAGATGCCTATGCTAGAGCCTGCAAGACATTTCAAAACGTCTGCGTGTCTTCTGGAGGTGACCCCAGTCTGTAAGACAGCGTAAGACATTGGCTATATTATTTATTAAAAAGCTATTAACTAGAACTTTTCGGAGTTCGTCGCGATAAAATAGGTGGGGAATACGTTGTTAAGGAATTTATAAACATTATAAGAAAGAAAATAACAATTTATTACTACTATGATAACGAAAAAAAGAGAATATACATCTGACACTCCGTCCGGTGAAACAATTCGTCAAACAACTCAACTAAACACGGCGGAGGTTCTGAACGTTCTGGTTCTTTGCCGTCCTGAAAAACGTTGACGGTGTACGCGCAGAAAATATCCTGCCAAAAAAACTTTTTTCCTTGTTTTATTCTTTTTAATTAATTATTCAACGTCGCATCAATCACTTGTGCAAGTATTGGTAGCGATCTGATGTTGAGATTTATTATTTGTTATACAATTTAGTCTATAAGACCATTTAGTCGATACACATGTATTTAACAATAAACTTGCAACGGTGGACTGACCGGTTTCATATTTCGCAATTATTGAAATTATGAAAATTCATTTGTGGAATTATTATAATGAAAATTAGTGTCGTCATTTTTATAAGGCGACATTTTTCATATACTTTCAATGTTTGGTAGGTTCAATGTTAGTGCATACATATATTTCCGCGAAATCCAGTGGCCACGAACAAATTGTGCTGTCAAGCAACAGAGAAACTGGACGAGTAGCAATGGCCGCCGATTCAATGTGTTCCTTGAATTTTAATTTAACTTTTTTAATTATAATTTAACGCGTTTATTTACGGCAGAAATCGCACTCTAGAAGCACCGGCGCGCAGGTGTATCGGTGACCCTTGTCTTAGCACGTACTCCGCAGGCATTTTACACCACTCACGACGGCACCTAAACAAATCGAGCCTATCGTTAGGTCTGCCTATCCCCACCTCAGCCGCGCTCGCAGTCCCAATGTTTTGACTTCGACGTCACACGCTACATACATAGTAAGTACGTGTGACCGCTAATAGCCAATATTTCTACTACAGCCGAAAATGCGTGTGAAACGAGGCCTGCCTCTTCCACTCTGATCCAATCGGCCGCGCATTCGTATCTAGATACATATGTCAGCGCAGTCCTCGCGCCGACATCGCGGGGCCCGGACGCTTGGTGGCTCCCCCACCTCACGAGCTGCCGGAGAAGCCGCCCCACTCCGCAGAAACGCCGACGACGGCACCTCCACGTCCATCCCCGCCTGGTTGTCGACTCGGGACCCCAAGTCGACAAGGCCGACACAGGCCGGGTCGGGGCACGGAAGCGGCGCATGGGGAAGGGACGTAGGGGGGTGGGGGTCGCTATCGCGGTTCCCTGACCACCGCCCTTCTTCTTTTTCTTGGTTTTGGCGGGGGGGGGGGGGGGGGGGGGATCACCCCGCCATCAACCAGAACCGGGCTCCACAACGGAACGGGGACGGGACGGGGACAGGGGCCGGCAGACTTTCCGTTATGGCCGCGATGGGCACGGTAGGGGCCCCTGAGGTGCTGGCTTCCCCCACCAACTACTCTTTCGTGCAGCGCGCACCTTCGTACGAAAGAGTAGTTGGTGGGGGAAGCTTCTTGACTGCCGCAGTCATAGCTGCCCATCACTGCGTTATGGACTTGGCCGCCCTGGCCAGCCTGGCCTCCCCGGGGAAGGGGGGACTCGCCGCACAGTGGTCCGGATTGGAAAATCGTGACCTATTATGTTATAACTTTTAAACCAGTAGAGATATTGCAATGAAATTTTCACTAAAATTCATTTTAAAAATAGTCAATTTTAACTATAGACAAATAAATATTTTTTTCATTTGTTAAACAATAACTTTTAATTATTTTCCATTGATATTTTTATTAAAATAAAATTGTTTAAGTATAATCTTACAAACTACTTTTTACTTTCTAAGTATGTATTTTATATTTATGTGTCATACAAGTAACGTTTTATGGAATACGTAAAATATATATTCGAATATCTTGTTGTAATCAACAGATACAAACATTACGGAAGAGATAGAAAGGCATCACAAGCGCGTCAAAAGATATTTTTTATAATAATTTATAATAATTATAATTTTTTTATTGCGAAATAGTGAACCAGTTTCGTGTAACTTTTAAATCATAAAAGATATTGGCATTGTTCAGGACTACAACGTTTAAAATTTCCGCTAATCGGGCGCTAGTTTACGTATCGATCACGCGCCTCGATCGATAGCGCCACGTTATGATTTCAAACGATCCTGCCGTTGTCCTTCGTCTTCGTGCTCGAGAAAGCGAACGATCAACACGCATATTGTCTCCGCGCCTATCGCAGTATTGTATCTAACGTAAAACCTTCCGGCTTCGACGCTGATCGCTATACCGTGCCTATCGCGGGATTATCGTCTCCGGAGTGAACGTCTGGTGTCGTGACAATAAAAAAGGGGATTCTTTTGTGACCAAACAAGTGGAAATTCTTTAAATCCCAAAATACCGCTGTATATCCTTGTTAGGATAGTATCACTATCCCAATCAGCCTCGCTACGAGATAAAGCAGGCATGAATCTTGAAATGGATAATGTGGAAATGTCAAGCTATGGATAGGTTAAAGAAAAATTGTATCATTATTGTTATTGTACTTTTTGTTGGATTTACCGACGTTTTCAAAATCGCCTCTACTTCTTTTGTCCTTCAAGTAACCGAAGGCAGTATAAGGGCTGCAAGCCAGATGTGTCACAAGAGGGTACTACCTGGAAAAACCCCGACGCGCCAGGCTAAGCAGTAAAATTAGAAAGCGCGCTGTAGCGGGTAGACAAGGACTCTGTATCCTTGTCTATAGTTTGATTTTTAGGCTTGTATTGCTGTGGACATTTTTCTCAAGTCAGTCTGCTGTAGATCCTCTTCAAGTAAAGACGTTTCGTTCCGAGCCGTGAATAAAGTCTTGTTTTCTTCAAACATTAACTTTGTCTCAGATTATTTGGTACCCCATTCCAATACTTTTTATTAATTATTTATTAATTCTAATGCTTCTGCATCTAAGTCCTTAACTTTTTAAATGTATGACTTCATTCTTATGCTGGATATATAGGGATCAGATGTTAAAAGAAGTCGATGTAATATATCTTCATTCGTGGATAATCTCGAACTTTCCGGGTGTTTCTACATCTTATTCTTTTGAAGTCTTTGTGACGAGTCTCCTGAGCCTCCTCTGAAAGTTGTCCTATTGGCAACAATGCATGTTGAATGATTTCTGCCCGATGTATTAATATTTTATGGACTGAAGCTGGCATATAATACCATCCATACTTTTGTTCATAATATGTTGCCGTATCATGGATATATTTCCTAAACATTTTAATATTTATATTGTGTGGCGATGAAATGACCTGTAATAAAATAGGGATACACATATATTGTAACAAAAGCCTGAATAAGTTATAAAATATTTTGTCCTGTTTTGTATATTGTCACGTCGCCTAATTTGCCGTTGCCGTCGGAAGGACGGAACGCCTGCGACTCCGGGGATTTACGGGCGAAACGCCGGGCCACGCTCGGTCGCTCGATACGTGGTCCACCCGGGATAAAAGGTATCTCGCAGATTCGGATTTTTCACGAAAGGAGCCGTTTATGGAATCTGCTTTCCGGCACAAGACACTCGGCAGTGTCACGCAAATGGCGCGATAACGGCTCGAGGCGCGAACGAACTCTCCGAAACTGCGAGAACCGCACGATATTCTGGATGGCTCAGGGATGGGCTCAGGATTCTACGCGGGCGAAGTACGGAGCATTTCCCGCGGCGGAAAGGTTACTCGACGGAAATAATCGGGCGATAGAATAGGCTTGCATATGCTTTATTCGTCTGATGAACACGACATGGCTGCCGGTGAGAGCCGGCAGCGGTTAGTTACAACCTGGCGCGTTCACGATAATTTCGCGACAGATTTTCAGTCTCTCGCGCTTTCTTTTCTCGCTCGCGTCGAATCCGGCAATTCACGAGATCTTTCCGTGTTACAACCCGCTCTCGGCGCGGAACAATTACCGGATTCCGATGGAATATGCGCTATATTGTCTAGGTCGTTCGAATTTCGCCGTCGGACGCGATACGGACCGTTGCGACGTCACACCGGGGAACGTCTCGAAGATGGCGTACAATTTACTCACGGAATCGGCAACGATACGGGCCCCCGCGAATCCGCGACTTCGCGTTACCAACCGGCACGTACGTTAACCGATCGACGACCGTTCGTCCCTTCCCGATAATATAGCCGAACACGCGGCAAAGAGACGGTTTCGTCGTTTCGCGACGCGAATAAGGACCTCGCGAAAACGTTACCGAGCCAACACGAAATGATCGTTAAATTACGATAGTAAGAAAGCCTGACTGGCGCTTACCAACGGCAACGGTGAGACGGCGGCAGCTGGCTCTCGCTCTCGTCTTTTCCGTCCCTCTAGGCGGCACGCACTTCTTAACTTTATTATTTTACTTAGTAATTCGGTACGACTTTGCTGTACTACGGCCAACGACCCAGTGGCCTACTTTCGGCAGGCTCGGTAACGCGGAAGCGAGACGTCCCCCTACTCCCTACCATATATCTCCCGTTCGCGACTCTAGGGCCTATCGCGCGCTATTTATTTACAGGATCGCATCCTGTCGCGCGGGTTCCCTGGCTCGCGGAATATCGCTATCGCGTCCGCCACTTTTCAGATGGTGTCGGCGACGGCTCGTGTAGAGGATGGTCCTGGCCGCTCCGGTCGTGGACACCTTCTTTCCGGGCGAGGCAGCGACGGAGTCGAGTAAATGGTCATCTCGTGTCCAGTTTCCCACGTCGGTGCCTCCGAGTTTGCTGACCCGGGCTCGGTCCTTTCCTCGGTGTCTCGACACGAAATCCTTCCGGAGCCAGTTCCGATTCGCCTTGATAGGTGAGAAATAGGGGGCCGGGCTCCCCAGGAGCCTGGTTTCGGTCCTGTAAAGTTCGCGTCGCCCAAGTGGCGCGACGCTCAAAACGCGTGATTATTCGCCCCTGGGAAATCGGCATGCCCAGGGAGAACGTTCGCAAACGGCTGTTTCGCATCGGCACTGCCAGAGGGCGGCCCGACCTCTCTTTTTCGGGATCGAGGGACGTCGCCAAAACTTGCCACGTCACAATATATACTATTAAAAGTTTTCAAACATGATGAGAAGGAATTACCTGCAGTATAACATGGAACCTTTTAATTAATTTTAAATCAACTCCTGTGATTTTAGCTGACGTTTTAGCGTTGGAAAAAAATCTACGTGCCGTATTGCCATTGTGCGATGACCCCCAACCTTGCTTCACGTAATCTACATACAGTCCCATTTCTTTCCTGAATTTCTCCTTTTCTCTTGTCTCGCTGGTTCTTTAAATCTGCAGTATTCGCAGTCCACTTTTTAAACGGCAGATTGTAAGCTATATGGAGTATACACTCCAAACAACGGACCCAGGCATGGAGAGATGATAATCCAAAATTGAAATATTCCGGTTTACAAATGCTGGATGTTACACGGTTTAAATCATTCATTTCGGTCGGTTTGGCTTGGCATATACAGGGTGAATTCGATAAAGCAGGACACCTAAATATCTCCGTTACTTTTTGTTGTACAAAAAAACTTCGTAGGACAAAGTTACACTGTTTGAAGGGCCACATATAACGGTGTAAGGGAAACAAAATTTCAAGGTTATTTTTATGAGATTTCAAGGTTATCGATGTTTTTTTAAATGGAATGATATATTTTCGTTAACGTAATGTTGTAGCTGACAAAATAACGAATTCATGCATGTAACACAATATGACCTTCAACCCAGAAAAATGGTATAAATAAAATTCAACGTGTAAGATTCATTTGATGTATTTCTGTTACGCCAAATGTTCAAAAATATTCCCTTGAGCTGCTATACATTCAAATGTATCGCAATACACAACATAATAACAGATTCGGTGTTGACAGGAGGACAATTATGATATACCTTCACCTATACGTTCGTACAGAATCGTGTTTATCCACTACTAATTACTCAGAAGACCTTCTTGCTATCAGATTTCCACAGTTTCTAAGATTTCTCGATCAGTTTATCGATGAACGTTTCACAATGCGTTACTCGAAGGAAGATAAGATTAATATGATTTTCATTTATGGAGAAAGTCGACAGTGTTTAAGAGAAGCCGTGCAGTTGTACAAGGACCGATTTCCTAATCGTAATTGTCCATCAGTTTCCGTTTACTCCAATTTGTTAAATAAATTCCGTGAAACTGGTAGTGTCGAAAATAAAAAACGTACAAAGGTGAGGACTGTAAGGAATGAAGCAAACACAATTAATGTTCTGGCAGCAGTGAATACAAACCCTCATGCTAGTACGAGGCAAATCGCACGAGGAAGTGGCATTAGTCAAAAATGTGTAGTGCAAATACTCCAGGAACACAAATTTCACCCCTTTCACCTATCAATTCATCAAGAACTTCATGGTAGAGACTTTGTAAATCGTGTAAACTTTTGCCAGTGGGGATTGAGACAATTGATAAACGATGGAGCATTTTTTAATAATGTATTATTTACCGATGAAGCTTCGTTTACAAATCACGGGCAAATAAATTTAAAAAACCTGCATTATTGGTCATCTGAAAATCCGCGGTGGTTACGGACAGTCGACAAACAAAGACCATGGTCCGTCAATGTTTGGTGCGGAATTTTAGATAACCAAATAATTGGGCCTCACTTTATTACCGGAACATTAAATGCAGAAAAATACATTGCATTTTTACGAGAATCGTTACCAATTCTCCTGGAAAATACACCCTTGAACATTCGTGAAAATATGTGGTATCAACATGACGGATGTCCGGCCCATTCTTCCCGTGTCGTAACACAATTCTTAAATAACAAGTTTCCAAATCGTTGGATTGGACGGAACGGACCCGTATTATAGCCAGCTCGCTCACCAGACCTTACACCCCTTGATTTTTATCTATGGGGAAAACTGAAAGACGATGTTTATAGTGAACCACCAATGACTATAGACAACATGAAAGAAAGAATCGTCCAGGCTTGTGCGTCGATTTCCTCAGAAATGAATTACGCAGCAGTACGTTCTGTAACTTCACGGCTGAATGAATGTATAGCAGCTCAAGGGAATATTTTTGAACATTTGGTGTAACAGAAATACATCAAATGAATCTTACACGTTGAATTTTATTTATACCATTTTTCTGGGTTGAAGGTCATTTGAAGGTCATATTGTGTTACATGCATGAATTCTTTATTTTGTCAGCTACAACATTATGTTAACGAAAATATATCATTCCATTTAAAAAAACATCGATAACCTTGAAATCTCATAAAAATGACCTTGAAATTTTTTTTTCCCTTACACCGTTATATGTGGCCTTTCAAACAATGTAACTTTGTCCTACGAAGGTTTTTTGTACAACGAAAAGTAACGGAGACATTTAGGTGTCCTGCTTTATCGAATTCACCCTGTATAGCATCTCATCGCGGAGGACGTATTTGTCACGGCATTGCAGACCTTATTGTCGACCATAGTGAGCAACATAACGTATTCCACATTAAGATTATTACTTTGTTTGTATTGTACCAGATTTTGTATTTCGGTGTTAATGTTATTTATTTCTTCGTTAATGACATCTTTGCTCTCTTTAATATATCGGAATCGAATCGGTCGACAATACCACGGTGAAGAAGGTGTCGAATTTTGCCATATTATTTCGGAGTTAGATTTTTTTGTAATTCTTAACGGTACTAAACTCGAAATAAATATAGTTTCGTCCTTTATATTATTATTTCCATCTTCAAGGAGTTTAAATCTCGGTAGACCCGATGCACCATCACAGCCCCATTTACATACAAGTGTCAAGTCTGTATTGTCTAACACTCTGTGTAAACTTTTAATAATTCTTGATGTTGTATGGTCCAACAAACTTTGTAAATCTATCTTAACATGTGTTTCTGATATATCGATTTTATTTTTCGGCGGATAACAATTATTTTTTTCAATTAATAGTCTGTAGTATGATGGCCAGGGGTTGTTATTATACCTTATTGCTTCGTTTCGTATAGTTATGTATGGGAACTTCGATAGGTCTGCCATTGTAAAAATGCTTAACGCTTGTTCTGTTTTAATTTTCTTTGTTTTGGCAGTATATCGTTTTTTTTTTGTTCATTATTTTCTATCCGACGAAGAGCCTCTGCTTTATCAAACATGCCATGTATCTTAAGACTCATCCGAGTTGCATATAACAATTCGCTTAATGTAAAGTTGTCGACTAGAGGTCGAGCCCTTCTTACTTTCTCACTATTGCCGCAATCAGAGAATAATTTCTTTCCTCTACGAATAGTTATTATCGATGTTGGTGTAGCTGTAATCCTTGTAGATGGTATATCGCGTAAAATTGTACTGGGAAATGTAAAATCTTTTTCCAACCACTTACTATTCCACTTAAGGAATCTATTCTCCGTGTAACTAGCAGCAATCCATTTACTTTTTAATTTCAAAGTAATTCTTTTAAATTTTCAGGCGAGATATGAATTTTTTCACTTTTATCATACAGAAATGAAAAATCCTTCATATCTCTGTTCGCATTCCGTAATATAAAGAATAGGTCTTTATTTTTACGAAAACCTTCCATTTATACTAAATAAATAATATCTAAATAGTAAAGAAGAAAATATATACAAAATAACTCGTAAAATAAATCTTTAAGTGTTCTTTGAGACTGGCGCGTGCGAGCGCCATGTTGCCGTGAGTATGACGCGATCTCAGTACGCCCAACCAATCACGACTTGACTCGCGCGTTCCCGCCTGAACGCAAGCCTGCAGCGTATGTCAACGAGACTCGCGCGGGCCATCGATCAAGCGCGTGATTGGTCAAAAAACGTCTCGATCCTTCTGGAATGATCCCGAACGAACAACCGGAACCACCGGTGCGTGACGGACTTCCAGGAGGATCGAGACAACAAAAGTAAGAGACAGCGGTCTTCTTGCTCTCTTTACGCCAAACCAGTCAGCTGCGCATTACGTAATCAAGTCGTCTGTGAAATTCAATCGTTACACGTGCTTTTCAACTCTCATTTATTTCATTTTTATACAGAATTCAGACAATAGTGTAAACTTTAGTGTTCAATACAGTTAATTTATTATATATCCACTAGGGGGCTCCGCCCCCTGCTCGCTCCGCTCGCCAACCCCCGCAGCGCCCAGAGGTTTCGTCGCTCATGCACATGGTCTCTCTCTCTCTCTCCCGCTTTCTCTCCCACTCACTCTCCCTCTCTCTCTCTACCTCTCCTCCTCCCTCTCCCTCTCCCTGTCCCTGTTCCTCTCTCTCTCTCTCTCTACCTCTCCTTCTCCCTCTCTCTCTCTACCTCTCCTTCTCCCTCTCCCTCTCCCTCTCCCCCTCCCTCTCCCTCTCTCTCTCTCTCATCTCGCTCTCTCTCATCACTCTCTCTCTCTCATCTCTCTCTCTCTCATCTCTCTCTCTCTCATCTCTCTCTCTCTCATCTCTCTCTCTCTCATCTCTCTCTCTGGCATCTCTCTCTC